>CM059046.1:35696259-36896259 GCA_030279155.1 Forsythia viridissima | reverse complement strand
AATTTTCATGTGTTGCATCTATGAGAATTTATGATGTTGAATCTAATATTTAAAAGTGAGTTTGGATCAGTTTTGACACAAGTTGGAGTGAGAAACAAATATGGTTTGCACTTGTAATCGGTGACCACAGTTGGGATATTAAAGAATTTATGTATTGTAACACTTGATTGTTGAATAAATAATTATTTACTACTCTCCAAATTTTGGATTTAGGTGAAATAATATTTTTATTATTGGTCAAGCAGCTATTTAGCATCACAACCAATGATAAGGTACAAATAGTGAATAATTATCTGACATGTTTGTAGTCATTCCCAAATGATTCAAAACTTGAATACCTGAAACCATCTATTAGCGTGTTGTGTATGGTATAGAAGGTATCCTCTTCAATAGCATTTATGTAGTAACCACAAGTTATAATCTGTTGGAATCTTCTTGATGTCATAGACTTAAGTCATGATGGCTGAAGATACCAAAACAATCACTTAAAATAAGAATGACTTATTCTGGTACAGACTTGTCGTGGACAACAGTTAACAAAGGTGGTTGGACCATGTTTGTGAAAATAAATATCGCGTGCCAGGAAATAAAAATATCGTATTAACGAGCGTATGGCTCCCGAGTATGCGATGAGGGGTTATTTGATAGACAAAGCAGACGTCTACAGCTTTGGAATAGTTGCTCTAGAAATTGTCAGTGGAACAAAAACAAATCTAGTATTATTCGAAATGTAGGGGGAAAAAAAAAGTAGGTGGAGGTGCTAATTTTGGGCAAACTCCTAGCCTGGCCCGTGATGATATGGGCTAATCTAATGATCCGTAGTAAAAGTGGAAGCTTAAACCAAGTCTAATCCTCTAAGTTAGCCCAGCCCATCTTAGTGTAATTTATGCCGTAAATGGGCCAGAGTTGCTGGGTCCGAATTTGCTTGTTCAAGTTTGGATTCAGATTTGTAACGAGTCGATTCTATTGAGTTCGATAATAGAGCAAAAATAAGGGGTGAGTTGAAAAATATTAAAATATTAATTTTTTATAAAATATTATAAATTTACAACATAAATTAACGTTTGAAAGAAAATACAGTAAATTATTGTGTATATAATTTTCTGACGGTGTAGATTATACTGTGTTAATCATGTTTATAATATGTAAATCCTTTTTATATCGTAAACTAAACACCACACAAAAACACTACGTCCCTGGCCTCTGTTAGCACTATTCACCAGCAGCAGCATCTGAACAACTCATGGGACAGTCGACCGACACGGTCCACATTATTGCCTTACTTACCGTCTCATCCTGCAACAAAAAGCATTTCCAGTTCTCCTTTATTACAATATCCATCAATGAAATTATTATATGTCACAACTGTTGGAACCAACCCCTATTAATCTTCTATTCTTCTGAAAAGAGCAGACGCAATGTCGTTTGAGGCGGCAAAAAGGCGAGAACTCGTATCCAATCAAAAAAGGCAACTCAAACAACTGCCACGGCAGCCTGCCTCCATCGTAACCTAAAAAAAAATTACATAGCCAATCACAAAAGGTAACTCAAACCAAATCACTTCTACAGAAGAAGGGATCTTAAATAATTTTATATAAAACGTATTTTTCTTTAATAGGATCCAACTACGATATTGGTTTTAATTGACCCTTGATAACTGCATGAACTTGCTCAAAACAAAATGAATTCAATTTGAACAATTGAACATTGTTATACCTTTGTCCAAGTGACATCTTGATTTGAATTGAGTGAACACGTTAGCATTGAAAAGTTAGACTCGACTAACATCTAATTTTAGAGACCAACTTAAGACAAGAATCCGAGATCACTTTTTTTATCGTGGGGGATGAATGTCAACAGTGTTGACTCAACACTATCGATGTCTAATTAAAGGAATGCATAAGAGCGATCCATTGCAAAGTAAGAAAATTTGTATCACAAATCTAGTTGCCGTATTTTGTTCTTGGCATTAAGCTTGTTTGGTTAAATATATTTCTTTTTATCTGCAAATTTCGTAGGACTCATAATTTATTATTCACTTATTATCCACAAACGTGCACTAACTTAACAAACTAAAAAATCAAATAATATAAATAGTAGTCGAACTACCTGATACATAAATACAATAAATTTTGAATCACGAGAACAAATTTTGTCGTCAACAAATATCCGGCCGATTTGTTTCGTAGATATGTATAATTATTACTGGAGTAATTTTTCATAAAACAGAAAAATATACAAAAAATTCAAATGGTAATTATTATTTTTCTTATTTTCTGCGGATGGCCATATTTGCATGCATATGGTAGCGACATTTGGCTGAAAAATAAAGAAAGGATTTGGTCAAAACGCAGGAGCGACGTTCATGTGTAAGAATGTGATGAATAATCATGAATCACTCTTGTGTGCGCCGAATATGGATTATTCATTCCATCCAAGAATCCCATTTTTACAGTTACTATTATTCAGGATAAAAACTACCGATTTCCTCGCTACAACACCATTCTTCCACCAACCGACTGAGAAAAAGCTACACACAATTTTAGTCCCGCACAAGGGACTGAAAAAAACAATTAGAAACACAGATTTCAAACACTTTTTTTTTTTTTTTTTCTTACATTTTTTTGTGGAAAAATGGCGCAGGTAAATCCTACAGAGAAAGATGATGTTGATATCAAAGAGGAGAAGATAAATGAAAGTACAAGCAGTGGCACATTCAAATTCAATGCGGGCGCGCCGGAATTTGTTCCCAGATCACACGCCCAGACCCAGGTGCCAATCACCGGCTATTTTTATCCCTCAATTCAATATATTGATGGGAGTGGTGGGAATTGGATTTATGTTGCTGATCATGAAACAATTCCACATTTGGTTGCTCCCAATCCTGTCAAGGGTCATTCGGGTCAGTCGCACCATCAATCCAAGGATGTACTTTCTGATGAGCTTAAGCAAAAGATCATTAAACAGGTTCTTTTTTGGGTTTTCTTTTAATATTTGTTATTTCTGTCTTGATTGATATATGATTTCGGTTAAGAATTAATATGTTTGGTACGTTGGACTGGAATGAATTGAAAAAAAGAACGGGTAAATTTAGTAACGTGTTATTTAATTTTATGATTCTGTCTAGCGCGGCTTTGGACGATTGAGAATTTAATTATATAGGAACACAACAAAAATCTACTCAAGATTTGGAAAATGAGCATTCTTTGCATTAAATGACGAATCAACATTGACATCTCTAGGAGAAGAGATATATTTGCATCATATAGTTTTGGGGGGAAGTGCTGCCGTGTTTTGGAAAGTTTGCAGTTTCAAAATGATTCGTTTTTATATGCCATATCGTGTGAAATAAAGACTGTCAAAACTTAAATGTTGATATTCTTCATTTTCTTAAATGTTGCTATCATAGGTGTGTGGCATTTTGAATCATCTAAGGATTGACTCAACTCCTGATGCTTGTGTAAACTTGGTCCGAACTAGAATTTCCTGTAGTAATTCTAGATTTATGTAAGACATAGTATTCGACATAGAATACTGACCATCTGATGGGCGTGTCAAGATATTTCCCCAATCAAAAGTAACTAGAAATGTTTTGGATCTGACAACGGTCTCTTAGTAGTACTTCATTTCCAGGAAGTTTTGTTTTGGACATTGATTTTGAGATACTCAGGGTGTGACAGGTAGAATACCAATTCAGTGACATGAGCATGCTAGCTAATGAATCCCTGGTGAAACAAGTGAATAAAGATCCCGAAGGCTTTGGTGAGAATCCTGGAACAGCATAGAATTGAACTTAAAGCATTTATTATTAGGCCGTCTTATTTCTGACTTGGATTGATTTCGTCCTTGAATCTTGGCATTTTCCCAGTTCCAATAGCTGTTGTTGCATCTACAAAGAAACTCAAATCCCTCAACATTAGTCACCAGTTGGTGGCGCAAGCTCTTCGATCCTCTTCAAAGCTGGTTAGTGCTTGGTATTATCGGTTCTTGAGAAGAAAAGAGATGCATTCATTTTCTGATCTCTTCTTTTAGATGAACATTTTGCACTCATAACCATGTTATGCAGATTGTGAGCAATGATGGCAAGAAGGTGAAACGTAAAAACCCGTTCACGGATAAAGACAAAGAGGAGTTGCAGGTATATATATGCCTTTCCTCGGGTTGTCAAATAAATTGAAAAAACTTTCTTAATATTATACATTTCTTATGATCTGTCATGCAGTTGCGCACTGTTGTTGCTGAAAATCTACCTGATGATCACTCCCATCAGAACATTGAAAAAATATTTAATGTGGTCGGAAGGTGGCGTCATAACCCCCTCTTTGATTTCTGTTATCTGGCATACAATTATACACTTATGGAATGTATGTGCCTATTTTCAGTGTCAAAACAATCAGAATATGCCAACCGCAGGAACCCAATTCTTCCCGAGCTAAAAGCGATTTTATCATCAGTCACAAGGTATGGAGAACTTGACCATATTTGATATTAGTTTGTGCTTATTGATGTTCCCTTCTTCTTGCCTTGTCTTTTGAAGCTGCATGCACTAATAGAGTACGAGAACACCGACACAGCAGAGAGAGCGGTATGTTTACACCTTTAAACTCAACATTGTTACCCTTTTCTCGTCTTTTTTTCCTATAGTTCTTTTTCCTTTTCCTGATCTTGCAGCATTTATTGAACCTCTTCAGGCCGAGAAAATAAATGATGAAAGAAATTGGAGAAAAGGCTTGCGAGTGAGGTGCCTGCTTAAGCGTTCGGTATGATCAATTAGATTAAAAACCCTTATTTCTTGAGATGATCTGTTTCTCTGTGCTTTTGTACCCAAAACATTTGCTTTTGTTGAGGTTAATTTTCATGCAGCCAAAGTCCGTGCTCAAGAACAGGAAGTCAGCTTTTGATGGCTATTTAGATGATGAAGAAGGACCGTCCCTTGACCTACAAGAAGATTCCTCTCGTCAAAATAACTCGGGATCAGTTGAGGTAACTGTTTTGCTAGCGCTACCATAAACTCCGTCAAGTTTCTTACTAGATTTCTTAATTATTTTTGTTCAAAATAGTATGCATATCTTTGTTATCTCTCGTTCATACTATTAATTTCTGTCGAAGAGTTCAAGCATACTCCTTGAAGGGAAAATGGTATTCCTATCATTCAAGCATACTCCTTGAAGGGAAAATGGTATTCCTATCATTCATCCTACAAAGAGGCAGAAGTTTTAAGTTTTTTGTATGAACTAAGTGACAGTTTTTTTAAGGTGTAATATCTCGTCTACCGAAAACGGAATATGATCTTCGAGCATGTGTGGCTAAGCTTAAAAGGTCTACTTGTAAGTAAATAAGTAAGGTTTAAAATAAACAATTTTTCTTTATTGGTCGAAATGTATTTTGAGTAAGTAAGAGTTACAAAGTAAGAAAAGTAATATATAAGATGTTTGGAAACAAGAAGTTATTTAAAAGAGTTATTTTTCTTTTGTAGACTGAAGAAACTTCCGTTGTGTCAAAGCAAACTTGGGCTAGAGGTCGAGGGAAGTCTAGGCAACGGAGTCAACTTCATAGTACACGCAGCTTACCCACTCCATCTTCCCACTTGGGCAGCTCCTTCGTGGGTGAAATATCTTCCCGACTGACCGCAAAAGGGCCAAGAATGCCAGATGGAACCCGAGGTTTCACTATGGGCAGAGGGAAGCCAATTAGTGTCCCTGTCTAATCCGGTTAAACTCAGTGAGGGTACATGAATTGTCCTCCTGTTAGTCGATATAAACTATATTTCGTATTCTTTGTCCTTTATTCTTTAAAATGTGGAGTGAGGTGGTATATCAATCTTGTTTTCCACCTAATTTTGGAAATTTTTTGTACTCCATTATTTGACTTAATAATATACTCAATAATGTGAACTTATTACTATGTTTTATGTCTATTTCTTGTGAATCCCTCAGTGACAGATTCACAATTTTAATTTTTCTTTGAGAAACTTTGTTTCTTGTTACATTCTTGTCAAAATCTGAATGGAGTATGATACAAATAGGATATGTTTGATACGATAGATTGGATTAGAATAAAGAAGTCGGTTGTCCAGTCGAGGATACCATTACTTCAATGGAATTTGATTGGTCAGTCAGTTTAGAGCTTAGACATAATCTTTGTACTATCCATGGTAAAAAAAAAAAATCCACAGAGATTAGATTGCGTGCTGTTCCTTTTCTGTAAAGTTAATTTCAAATATATTCCATTTTTTATAGTATAACTATAAACTTTTCAATATTATTATATGATAAGCATGATTAATAATTATAATCCCAACCCACAAGATAAATGTATTTTATTTACTGTACTGAGATTCTCTTCCACTTTCACTTTCTACAAGTGAGTTGGTGAAAATCCATAAGAAATTTTGAATCGGAATCTCAAAATTATATTTTTAAATAAATTTTTAAAAATCGTTAAATTAAGTCTTTATTTAAGAGTTTATAATTACTTGAACGCTCTTTTTACGAGTTGATTTTAAGATAGTACGGTTAACATATTTATAACGTTTAGTATCAAAGCCCGCTCTTCACGCGGTTATCACAATTAGTATCGAAAAACACCTGGTTTGAAGATACTAATTATGTCCCATGTCATTAAGCTAAAGCTCAGTTTGTGATTAAAATTTAAGGACAATATTCATCACTTTCTCAAGCCCTTCCTTTCCACTCCTTTACTTAGACAGGGTTTGCTAATACTTTTTTTCATATAAAAAAAGCTGGCCTATAACCATTCACTCTTTCTCAAGATCTTTTTGCCTATTCACATCAAAACTTTAAATCAAGTCTGATTTTTTTCTTTTTTTTTTTTGTTCATTTTAACTCATAATTTTGTTCTAATTTCAATCCAATTAAAAGCAGAAAAAACCCAAGAAATATTTGTAAACCCAGCTCCAAAACTTCAAGAAACTGCATTTTTTTTACTCATTTTTATTCAGCTTACAAGTGAAAATGTCTGTTTCCACCCCACCAATATTAGACCCTCTGCAACCACCGCCAATGGCGGTGATGGCCCAACAGGCGGCCTACACAGCTCATTCGGGTCATGGGTCGGTTGGACCCGTTATTGGTGTTCTTGCAGTGATAACAATACTGGGTGCTTTATCTGTGATGATCGGGAGGCTTTGTTCGGGTCGGAGAATAATGGGCCATCAAGGGTACGATTTTGAAAGGTGGGTTGAGACCAAATGCTCCTCTTGTATTGATGGAAGCTTTAATCCTCATCCGCCTCCTCGCACGGTTGCGGAGCACCGTGTCAGCAGCTCCTCCGGTGCGGGGGCGCCATTAGAGACACCTGAAGAAGCTGGGGAAGAACAAGAAGAGGTGTCGGAACAACATACGAATTCGCATGATGAAAATCATCAACATCAAAGATCTGAGTCTTGAAGTGAGTTCAGGCAGCATCCTTTTGCTTTAGCAATTTTTTTTCATATACTATTCACTTATTTTTGAAAATGAGCTCATTTTCTCTTATTTTTGGGGTTAGATTATTTTGGTTAATTTCATTTTATTTGCCATGACAATTGACATGAATAATCATGATCAAACTTTTTCATCAATGTTCATTTTTTGATGAATATCAAAATCAAATTAATTAGTGTTCTTATAGAATTTTACGTTGTAATTCGAAATAAATTATGGGAAATGTGAAAAAAGAGAAAAATCTTGTTTTGTACCTTTTAATCAAGAATTCAAAAACAAAAAGTGCACATGGATAAGCTCTTAATGTGTCAAATTTCCACCAATAATGTCTCCCTTTTTGAAAGTAAGAGCACACTTTGATTTATTTTTTTTTCTCTCATCCCAATTCTTTAATTAATTATTATTCTCTTCTTTAACTAAAAAAAAAGGAAAAAAGAAATATTTTCCAATAGGGGGTCCAAAAAGAAGTCAGAAAAGTTGACGAATATATATCATTTCATGCAGGACAATCATATCACGTGGTCCGGGGAGGATTTTACCTTCAGATCACGTGAATGGGCAGCTTTTGTCGAGAAATTGTGGCAGCGGCAGGCGGAACACCATCAAAACCACCCAACCCCCGCCGTCGTGTCACCGGAAATCACTACTATTGCTTCCAATCCACTACCCTCCCAAGTCCCAATTCATTAATGTGAGGATACTTGGAACAGTACAATTCAAAACGTACTGTTTTTATTAAAAATTTGACTCTAGCTTCTATCTATTCTCCATTCATAGTTATATAAAGCTGTGTTTGATTGGTTTCTATGAAAAATGGTGGAAAATAAAAATATTTTCTATGTAAGGTGGGAAAAAAATTTCACCAAAATGGTGAGAAAATATTTTTCAAGAAATTGGCAAAAAGTGTGCTTTAAGTGATTGTACTTTGAAAATTATTTTCATTTTCCAAGTGCAATCAAACAACCAAAAGTAGAAAAGATTTTTTATAGATTTGACAACATTTTTCATGAATGTGACATTTTCTATAAAAAATATGTCAATCAAACACAGCCTAGTATCACTTTAATTTCCATGCCCAGTTTGATATTAAGGGATGAAGTGAACCAGTAGTTGTTCTTATAACATCTTTAGTATGGAACTTTATTCACACTTCTATGAAAATATTTATATGGGTCAGGGAAATTAAAAGATAAAAGAGTCAAAGCTCTCCAAAATCTCCGAAAAAAAAATCAAATGTTATCTATGTGGTTGTAATTATGAAGTAGCGTCTCAAAAGTAATTTAGTTATGCAAGAAAGTAATTTAGTTATGCAATGCAAGAAAGTAATTTAGTTATGCAAGAAAGCCAAAACATACAAAACATATGGCATGTTTCTTAACGGAGAACTCATCTCTTGCCTCTACTAGGCAATTGTTATGTTGCACACATCTGATGTGACAATTGCACAATAGATGTGTTGTTGATGTGACATTTACTTATGTGGAGTGTACAACACATTGGATGTAGATTGGATGTAAGCAAAATAATAATAATTGGATTACTTAACAAATGAAAAAAGAAAAATGTAGTGCCACCCTGTTGTTGAGGCTGTGTCTACTCAGGTAAAGAAAAGGTAAAATGTTTTGCCCATCCCAACACAGAATCCTATGATGAAAAATTTGAAAACATTTCACCCCTTTAACTTCTATTTTTTGTTAGCAAACCCTTATACAAGTCATTGTAGAAGTATCTTGTATCAAGCTGGGAGGGGTTCTCCATCTGCTCGACTCGTTATTGATTGGTGATTACAAGTTGTAATTATCAAGTCCTAGATCCCTGAGAGCATCAGTGGCAGCATTTTTGCAGCTCTTGTGACTTCCCTTAGCCTTTCTGAGGAGTGCCTCAATGCCATTTCCGAGCAAAAGAGTTCTATAACATTAAGTGATTTAATATATGTCATGATCTCAGAAATGGCCTCAATAGCATAATGGTAGAAATGAAAAGTTACTGGAAAGCCATCGGAGGTGCATAACCTGTTCTCTGGATTCCTGACCACAAGGTTCCTAATCATTAAACAAGAGTTCCTCTGCAGTTGGTCTAAATCTGGAAACGTCTGCATGACTTGAATAGCAAGGTCTCCAGCTCCAGATTCAATAGCACGAGCTGCATTTTCTGGGGACCTTAAACACAGTATGGATATAAGGTACATGACCTGTCTCAAGTCAAATGCAACATGATGAGTCCAATGCACGCAGCAATTCACCAAGTAGCGTAAAAATTGCTAATCGCATGCTATATCTGACATAGAAACTTGCATCTCACACAGAACACAGAAGAAACAGCTATGGATGTTTCTACTTCTGCATCAGTGTCCTTCAGATCGACTCAAACCCAACTTTGATGATTTAACCCAGGAAATTCAAATTAATCATTATTCAATTTTATGAACCAACTTGGCATATCTTTACCTCTTGTAGCACCGAAGGATCGTCAAAGAATCTTGATGATAGTTTGATAAGCATATCCATGCCTTGCTTTTCAACAATAGCACTCTTGTTCTCATCACTTCCTGCCAACTAATTAAGTACATCATATTAGAAATGCTTCAAGATTTCCGGAGCACAATATTTTGCAGTGTAGACTGTAGAGTGCATCCAAAATGTAAAAAGAAAGTGAGATGTAAGTGCATGCTAGAACTGATATTTTCGGAAAGGTAACTAAGCACCACAAAGGGAATCAGGAAAAGGCAAGACATTATTCGGGACCCTAAAACTTGACCAAAGGAACAATTAACAAATGTCAATAATGCAATAAAAGTAAATGATAAAATGGTGAAAATCAAATAACTAATTTCATAAATTGGTCCGATCTAGGTGTCTCATGATTGGATTATATTGATATTCAATGACACAATAGCAAAGAGAATAATTCAAGGAGGAGATAATCATTTGGTGGAAGTTAATTGGCTTCCACCAAAAAAGAGTAAGAAGAACATTTCAGTTTTTAGCTTTGCACCTTAGACAACAACGAGCAGCAAGCTCTAGCCACGGTATTGTTGCCCTGCAGACCACTATTGTCAATACAATGGAGAATCGCATCTATACCCCCATTATAAGCAACTGATCTGCAAATCTCATCCTGCAAACAGAGAACTCAGAATTAAAGCTGGTAGATTCTAAAAACCCATACATTATATGTCTGTTGCCTAGTTTAAAAGAGATCAGTTTCTCAGTACAATAACCCAAGGCAACGTGGAGCTCAGCTTTAATTTTTAAGATTCTCCCCTTTTAACTTCCAGAACAAATATATCAATGCAGAAGTCCCATATTAATTCTCCCATCTGATTTGAGTAGTAAGTCGTAAAATTACATTATTAAAGTCAAAATTGTAACAGAAAAGGTCTGATTCAGAGCCAATAGCACGATCCCACTTTTGCTTCAATTATTTCTCAGAACACCCTCCCCACTCCTTCCAAGCTACTCTTACTCCAGCCCAGTAAAGTAGCTTAGGAAAATTATCCACACCACGAGCTAAACTGACACATGTCTTGAGTTCAGATAATTGAGTGCTTTTCAAACTTTCTATATCAGTATATTATAGCTTAATAGAGCAAGAAGGGCAGAAGATCCACACAAACAAGTAAAAGTATTTTTTCATTCAAAAAAAGCTCGAGTCCTTTTGACAATATGAAATGTGAAAATCTTAACATTTGAATGGTTGCATGTAGCTAGACTTACATTGACAGCAACAGCCTTCAAAGCAATGCTGGCAGATACTAGACTGGGTGAACTGATCCCTTCACGGAGTGAGTCCACGAGAACTTCTGCAATTCCTAATTTTGCAAATTTTCGAGCATAACCAAAAACCTGAAATGATAAATTAATTTTATAACAAAAATATCCTGTAGCGCTGGACTGGTTAACAGAATAATATTCAAAAAATTCAATTAGTAGTAATCACTACGAATGCTTCCATTAATATCATCCACACAAGGCATCTTCTATAGAGACGTCACCAATTCCCCCCTTCCCCTTTACATGAAAAGTAGTAGTAAGCGAAAGAGAATCGAGGACTTAAAACATTTTCACGACTCATTAGGGTCTATGCCAAATTGGTGGCCACGAAAGTCCGTAACGAACATGCATTCTTTTTTACCTGAGAGGCCACGACACGATTGTCATCCGATGTTAAGAGGATACATATTGCATTGTATACACTTGGAATGCTCCCCCCATCGTGTTCTTTCAGAATTTGGACTATTAGCTCATCGATTTTCAATTCCATGAATGATTCCTTGAGAACCTCATTACCAGTTGAAGCTGCAGTTACAACTGAGAAACCACTATCTAAGATGCTAACATCTTGTCTTCCATCATATAAGATACCTACCACAATCTTTGGGCCACCACTCTCCCTAAATATTTCTGTACCTTGAAGATCTGCATGTGAAAAGTGAAAACAATCATAAGTAACTGGCAATCATTAAACATATATTCAGCATCATACATTCATACTAAGACAAAAACATGGGAAGGTTGGAGAAACAATAAATCAAGATCTATAACTTTAATCTACATCCACCAAATTCCAAATTTTTAAGTATGACCTTTAGAAGTTATCTACATAGCAATAACTGCTCAAAATTGTATTTAGCTTGAAGAATCATTTCAGTTTTCAACAAATCATCCGCATTGCAAATTCAGAATTAAATACACTTTATGCTAGTTATTTCCCTTCCAATGATCAACTGGTATAAACTCAAGCAGCTATAAAACTCTACGTGCATACACGCAAACGATCTTCAAACTGAATTAATGAAATATATAAGGAGTGCCCATTTTATCCTCCACATTTCTCAATCACCAGTGTGCTGCTATGTAAATGTACATAGTCTAGTGAGTAATATACCATGAAGTAAAGAAGCAATGGTCTTCAAACTAGTCTAGTGAGTAATATACCATGAAGTAAAGAAGCAATGGTCTTCAAACTGCTGACCAAACCCCGATCAAACCCATTTCGAAGCTTCGTACAAATTAAAATTAGTAATTCTATCCCACCATTTTTTGTTGCAATGGCTGCATTCCCCGATCCTTTGTCTTCACACATATCATACAATTCCTCTAACAACTCCACAATTTCATTCACTGCATTCTCGTCTTCGACATGATTTAGATCTGACCAATTGCCATTCAGCTGCTTCAATTTGTCCAAACACTCCATCACCGGATTACTCTCTCCCGGAACGCAAGTGACAATACCTGCAAATGGGGGGAAATGAGGTATAGATGTAATTAGTGTGGAAATTGGAGTGTGGCATTGGAAATTCGAAATACACAGATGGAAAGATACTAAGTACTAACCGGATAGATCGACGCCTTGAAGGGTGAGGGTTTGGATCGCGTCTTGTAGGGCTTCGGTGGGGTCCATTCCCAGGTCCTCCAAGTTTTCCTTCACCATTTCGTCAAAGGCTTGCTGTGATATTGCACGGCCGGATTTTGGTGGGCCCATTTGTCTCTCTCGCCGGTGATCTGTGCTACAATGCTCCGATAAGTGTGTGCGAGAGTGCGGGAGATATTTTGGATTTAGAAATTTTGAAAATGGACGCGTGATAAATGGGCTGCTTGTCTTGCCCATATAATATATTGTGTGTAGTAAAATTGTTTGTTTTCCATAGATCCCACAGATATCTCAGATAACTGTTTTTGTCCAAAAGATGTGTTGGAGAGCGTACAAAATGACTTACATGTCGATCATATTATTATTATTATTTTTTTTTTAAAAAATACAAAAGCATAACTAGTATACCGTTTTTTTTTACGGTGGGATCCGACGAGAATTTTAATGGATTGAAGAGTTGAGAAGAATGTTGAAGATTAATAGAGAAAGATAGAGTTTTGTTTGAATGGGGTTTGATTTTGAAGAATATGGTGAAGAACAAGAAGAAATTGAGAAATTGAGAGAGAGAGGTGTTGATTTTGGTTTGAGAAGATGAAGACGTAGTGACAGACAAAGAAGTACTTTTTTTGTGTTTGTAGCGGAATAAACCTCCTTACGGTCGGTGATAAAATATTTTTTCTTATTTCAAAGTACACAAACTTAGTTTTTTTATATAAACTATTATTAAGAATGATATATGTTAATTAATAGAAGTTGAAGATAACAATTCAACGAAAAAAATTACGAATATAAGTGATATAATGAACAAATATTGAAGATCTTCAGTGTTAGTTTCAGAAGTGATTACAATTGAAAAGCCAAAGTGGGGAGAATAGTTTCTCTTATTTATTCAAAGAAAAAGACGTTGACTTTATAGCCTAAAGAGAGAACTAAATAAGAGAAAACTTTTAACTCTAGAAACGTGGGATTTTCCTAACAATGATTCAAATGTTCTCTAACAATCAGGAATTATTCAATAATAAACATTCAACCCTTAAACTAAATTATCTAGATGCATTTAGTTTACTTCAGACATTGAACAAACACTAAGCAGTCCTCTATGCTTCACAAAGGTTTCTAGCTTCAATGGTTTGGTCAAGATATCAGCAACCTGATCTTGACTTTTGCAGTGCACCAACTGCACAACTTTATCTTTCGTCAGATCACGTAGAAAATGAAACATGATATCAATATGTTTGCTCTATCATGCTGCACAAGATTTTTAGACAACTTGATAGTAGAAGTATTGTCACAATAGAGCACAGTTGGTCCCTTTTGAGCATGATGAATTTCGTCAAGTAACCTCCTCAGCCATACTCCTTGACATGCACATGATGAAGATGCAATAAATTCAGCTTCAGTTGTGGACAAAGTGACCACTGGTTGTTTTCTTGAGGGCCAGGAAATAGCTACATCACTTAAGAAAAAAGTATGACATGATGTGCTCTTTCGATCATTCAAATCTCCTGCAAAATCACTGTCACTAAAGCCAACCAACTCACCACTGCCACCTCTCTTGTAAAAGACCCCATAATCATATGTTCTTTTCTATTGAAGGACCCCCCTTTGCAGCTTGCAAATAAAGTTTTGTAGGATTTTCCATAAACATGCTAATTAAACTTATAACAAACATCATATTCGGTCTCGTAGTTGATAAATACATTAAGCTGCCAACCAATTGCTTGTAGAAGGTCTGATCAACTTTCACTCATCCCTCATCCTTTGAAATTTTGAAATCAGTAACAATTGGATTTTGAGAATGATTGCAATTCTCCATCTTGAATCTTTTCTAAAATTTCTTGTGCATACTTTCTCTTATTGATGAAGATGCCTATAATAGATCGCACAACTTCTATTCCGATGAAATATCTCATCTTCCCTAAATCTGTCATTTCAAACTCCTCATTCATAGAGAATTTAACTCTCTAATCATTGATTCATTATTCACTATGGATATTAAATCATCCATATATAAGCACACAATTAATAATTTACCTCATTCTGTTTTGATGAATAATGTGTGCTCATAAGGACATTTCTTGAACCCGGCTTTTGTGAACTACCCTTCCATCTGGCTATACCACCTTCTAGGTGCTTATTTTAACCCATACAAAGCCTTCTTCAATTTGTAAACCTTGTGTTCATTCCCTTTGCTCACATATCCTTGTGGTTGTTCAATGAAAACTTGCTCTTTCAGCTCTCCATGCAAGAAAGCTGATTTAACATCAAGCTGAAACAAGATCCAATCATTGAGTGCTGCCAGGGAAATCACTAATCGAATTGTATCATGTCTCGCAACTAGTGCAAATACTTCAAAATAATCAATTCCACACTCTTGTATGTACCCTTTTGCTACAAGCCGAGCATTGAATTTGTCAACCTCTCACTTCTCGTTGAGCTTGGCTTTATAGATCCATTTTACACCTACTGCATTTGCTCCTTTAGGAAGATCAACTAACTCCCAGGTGTCATTTTTCTTTATGGTTTCAATCTCGGCATCCATTGCTTATCTCCACTTTTTGTTCTTGACTGCTTCAATAAAAAGAATTGGATCACTGCCTACAGAGAGTGCAAGATAGACTTGAGGATCCTCAGCAGATAGCTCTCATCCACTTGCATATTCCTCCATCTAGTCTGGTCTTCTTCTTTGACATTGGTGTCACTTGAAGTACTGTTTGTGCTATCATCAGCTTGTTGCATTTCCTGTTGTGTTTCTTCATCACCATTTTCTTCAAGGTCTACGACACTTTCATTGATTCCATTGCCACTCCAATCCCAATAGCTTTCCACATCAAAGGCAATGTCTCAAGAAGTGATAATCTTCTTTGTCAAAGGATTGTAGAGTCTATAGGCCTTTGATTCTTCACTTACCCCCAAGAAGCACACACTTGACCCTCTTGTCATCAAGTTTCTTCCTCCTTTCATCTGGAACTTGTGCATATGCTATATTCTCAAATATTCTTAAGTAGCTTACAACAGGCTTATTTCTAGACCAAGCTTCACGTGGAGTCAAATTTTTACATCAAACATGGGACTTCTATTGAGCACATGTACACTCCAATTGACAGCTTCAGGCCAAAAGTCTTTGGGAACTTTCTTCTTAGACATCATGCTTTGAACCATGTTCATTATGGTTTTATTCTTTCTCTCTGACACACTATTCTGATGTGGTGAGTACGCAGCAGTTAATTGCCTCCTAACTCCCTTCATTTCACACCATCTTGTAAACTCTTTTGACATAAATTCACCTCAACCATCAGTGCGCAGTGCTTTCATAGACTTCTTTGTTTCTTTCTCAACAAAAGCTTGAAATCTCTTGAGCATTATAATAGCTTCAGACTTTTTAGACAAAAAATAGACCCGTGTTTTCTACTAAAATCATCCGTAAAGGTAATAAAATACATTTTTCCACTATTTGAGGTAGGGTTTATAGGTCCACAAATGTCTGAATGAATGAGTTGTAATGGTTGATTAGCTCTCCAGGTGCTACTAATTAGAAATGATTCTTGCTGCTGCTTGCTCAAGATATATTCTTCACAAATACGTGAAGAAGATTGGATTTTTGGAAGCCTTCTCACCATATGTTTTTCCTCCAAAGTCTTTAATCCATTAAAGTTGAGATGGCCGTATCTGTAGTGCCAAAGCCATGTAGAATCTTGCATAGTTGATTGAAAATAAGCTTGATCATCACTTGCAGTTTGAGTCTCCAAAGTAAACGTGCGATTACCAGCCATCTTGACCATTGCTACCAGCTCATTCCTTGGATCATATATTTATGTTTTTGTAGTCTAATTGCAAAGCCATTTTTTTGAAGCTGGCCCAAGCTTATCGAGCTCAGGGACAGAACATTCCATTGATAATTTGCATGACTTTCTTCATCATGATTTTCACGTCTTCTTTCTTCGTAACATTAATGATCGAATTATTGGCTAGCTTTACTATTTTACCGAGCTTGGAGAATAATCTTTGATTACCACTCATGTGGTTGCTACATCCGGGGTCGAGGTACCATACGTCTTATGCATAATCTTTCTTTGTATAGTTTCCATAAGCTTCTATGTTATCCACGCAAGCCATCAAGAGCAGCTCCTCTTCGGTTTCAACAAGATTTGCCTTTGTATCTTTCTCTATTTCAGGACATTCCCACTGATAATGCCCCAACTTGTGACAATTATAACACTCCAATCTTGACTTGTCAAATGAGCCTCGGACTCGACCTCTTCATCTACCTCGAAAAACTCCACGACCTTTGCCTCTCCCTGGAGACGATTCACCAGCAGTAGTTACTTTCAGAACCTACCATTCCTCTACATGACTGATCATCCTATGTTCATGAACCAAGAGTGAGCTCTATAATTCATCTATTGAAAGACTGTCAATATCTTTTGATTCTTCGATAGAGCACACAACATAATCAAACTTTGATGTCATCGATCGAAGAATCTTCTCAATTACTGTGACATCTTCTAGAATTCCTCCATAAATCCTCATCTGATTTGCAATCGCCAATGTCCTTGCAAATAACTCATCCACTGTCTATCCAATTTTCATGTGAAGAATTTCAAACTCCTTTTAAAGAGCTTGCAATTGAGCATGCTTAACCCTGGCTGTGCGTTGGTATTCTCTTCTTGAGAGAGTCCCACATGTCCTTTGTTGTATCTTTCTTGAGAATTGTCTCAAGAATGTCACGATCAATAGCCTGAAACAAGTAGTTCTTAGCCTTCAAGTCCTTCAACTTCTCGGCTTCAAAGCTATTGAGTTGCACCTCAGTCAGCACTTTTTATTCTTTTGGCTCCTTTATCCCATTCTCAACTAGCCCCCGATACTTTTTTGAACGGAGAAAATTCTCCATTAGCATACTCCAGTGTCGTAGTGACCATCGAAGTGAGTGATCGCCTGCCACTTCCAATTTCTGACGTCATGGATCTTGCCGCTGCTTCAATTTTTAGGCACTCAACGGAGTTCTGATACCAGATGTTAATTTCAGAAGTGGTTGCAATTGAAAAGCCAAAGTGGGGAGAATGATTTTCCTTATTTATTCAGAAGAAAAAGACGTTGGCTTTATAGCCTACAAAGATAGCAATCAGGAATTATTCAATAAACCCAACTCACCCCACCATAGTCACCCTACCTCTGAACTGAGCTGCAATTTAAGTTGTTTATACTAAACAAGTAGCATGTGGCAGAAACCATGGTCCTGGTTTTACCATTTTCAATCTCATTTTTACAGTAGGCCCCAAAAAGAAAAGGACGATACTATTGTAAAGTGATTGCAATAATCAATAGATTCTGATCGTGTTGACCCATCTTTCCATTTTAATTTGGTAAAAATGCTACTTTAATTGTTTGTGGTTGGGTTTCTTCTCTTCATTTTAATTATTGCTTTTGTTATGCAGAGAGTTTTGTTGTGGGAAAAGAGAGAGAAACGACAAGAAAGTAGAGAGAAAGCAGTAGAGCATTTGATGATAGCAGCCAAGCTCAATATATAAAATGGGTATGCGTTGGATCATTATTATATGTGGGTTTCGCCAAATCCCTAGCGGTAAAAAGAATGGGTGAAATTGGGTAGATAACAAATGAGTTGTCGGGAAAGGATAAAGATGTCACCGAAATTTGCCATCAATTTTTCCCATCCCAGTCCCACCAAGGCTGCCACCCTTTCCCAGAAAACAAAGAAATAAAAATTATTTTTTCCAATCCAGCCCCACTAGAGCCGCCACCCTTGCCCAACTCCAATACATTCATCTATCCCCATCGCCAAACCACCACCATTAAAAGCCATAAAGACGACCTAATGCGTACACCATAACCTGCAGTGATATTTGATGCTTCTACCCCACCTAATAAAAATGACTATTTCATCTTGCATGTTTTCGTAAAAAAAGTACACTAAATCATGCCTTCTACATTTCGTGTGGAATGAATTGAGATAGGTTGGTGAGTGGAGATATGGTGGGTGAGGAAGAAGATATTTTGTACTTTTTGAAAAGTTATGGGACTTTGTTTTACAATTTTTTTGTTATTTTATTATTTTCTTTTATTTTTGTTTATTTAGGAAAATGGCAAATCCGTCAAAATATGTCAATGAGAACATGATTTACAATTAAATGAAAGATTGAAGATGTCTGATGTTAAAAAAATTAAGAGTAGATTAGTAACAAACTACAAATGTTGAAGACGAAAATTGCAAATTTTTTAAAAATTAATCAGGGGGCGTAAAAATATTTTTTTACCTCTCGTATTTTTTAAATAAGCAAAATAAATAATAAATACAAAAGTCTGACAAAATATTTGTCCCTCGCTTCAATGCACATCAGTAGAAATTTGAAAAAAAAAATTGTTATGTGGAAATTATTGAAAGTTATAGATAAAAATACAATAAAAAGCTAAAAATAAGTGTCAAAATTTCAAAAATTGGAGGACATTTATTGCAATTAAAACATGGTGTACAAAATGAAAACGATAGTTTAAGTATAAATACCTTAAGGGTAAATATAATCACACTACAGTTTTTATTATCTACACTACATTTTAATTGTAACGAAGGTCCCACAACCTTTGATATTTTGGCACTTATGTCTCTAACTTTTTTTCGTCGTATTTTTATCATTAACTTTGAATTAATTTTTCCATCTTGTCTCTGATGACAGTTTTCATCCAAATATTCTGCTAATGTGCATTGCAATGAGGGAAAAATATTTTGTCAAACTTTTATATTTGTTATTTATTTTATCTATTTAAAAATACAAGAGGCAGAAATTTTTTTTGTCATCTTAATTAACTTTTTGGACATGAATCATCATCAAAGATAAAGATAAGATATGCAAATTAATAGGTTAATGATAAAAATTTGATTAAAAAAAAACTTAGGGATATAAATACTAAATGAGCAATAGTTAGAAACTTTTATTATAATTAAAATATTTTGTGATTAACAAATAATGTAGTGTAAATATAATCACGCATATCTTAAATCTTTTAGCATAATAAATATTGACTACCTAAAATGCACTTAAACGAACAAGTGTTCAAATTCTCAATTCAAAATTCAAAGTTGATTATTCTAATTACACGAATGTAAATTCAGTTTTCTTCCACCATTCTATCGCCTCTGTTTCATTATTGGGTAAATGTAATAAATAGTCCCCCAACTAATTTAAAGTTATTATTTACTCACTTAACTTGAAAATGTATTTAATCGCCCACCTAACTTTTCAAATGGTTTACAATCTATCACTCGTTGAAAAAACATTAGGCTGAACGGACAGAAATTACCACATGGTGAACAAAAAGCTGATGTAGCATAATTAAATGTTACAATCATTCACATAACTAAATCACAATAGCCAAACACGCATTTCACTTGTTTTAAAAAACGTTTCTCCAACTTTGAAAAAAGTCTTTAGCTTGAAGATTTTTTTTAAAGCAAATTAAATGTGTGTTTAACTATTGCGATTTAATTACTTGAACAATTTTAACGATGCAAGTTTATAGCATATATATTTTGCCTTGTAATGCTGAATTTGGCTTATAATGTTGCCTATGTTTCTGGATTGTATCAAGAAGCAGAAGTCGACGAGAATTGGCGGAAGCCTTAAAAATCACATCCTATACGAAGGAACCCACAGTAAGCCTTCTCCGTTGCAACCAATACAGTAGCCATGCCCCCTCCAAAGTAAGCATAGATGTGTGAGAATTAGGGTGCAAATTATAGTTCAGCATTTTATCCAATGTTCGTATCTCCAGACTTGAGGGAGAATGTGATGTATCACAATGCCACATGATGCTTGTGGGGGAGATTTCGGAGAATGTGACACGTAGACTTGGTAATTTGTGGATTGGGGTGATTTCAAACAGGGATAAAAAAAAAAAAGAAAGATCAAACTAATAAATTTTCATATAATATTTTGTTTCTTCAATTTTTTTTTCTATACTAAAAGATTAAATAATATTTGGGACAAATGGGAGTTCCCTCTTGCATCTGCTTCTAACTGTGAATGAGCAAGGTGTGAGACATTCAAATGAAGATTCGATTAGAATTCTTGAACCATCTAACCATATGCATTGACCAATTTAACAACTACTTGTGTTCGATGTTCCTATGCACGTATAACCAAAACTTCTACGGCGAGGAAGTGTTGCAGGAAGAAATTGTGTTTGTTATATATTCTTCCTTTGGAAAAAAGGAAATGATAGAATAGTATTCCACGTTAGTTTGGATAAATAAAAAAAAAAAAAACTATAAATTTTGTGAAGTTTGGATTTTGGGCACAAAAAGTCCCTATTTTTTGAAGTGATTGTGCAAATCATCCATACCTTTGAAATTTTGGCATTTTCACCCTCAAATCCACATTTTCTTGCGCAAAACATCATTTCCGTCCATTGTCATCTAAAAAACTCCATTAACTCTCATCTTCAATACAACTCGTACCAGATTACATGAGTAATTTCATCCACACATTTTCTCCCCAAATTAATTTCCACATGAAATTCTTCATTTGCGACACATACAAATTACCAGGGAGGATACCGACAAAGAGGGGAAAAAAATGCTTACATTAGAAGCAGAACGAGTGACAGTAATACTTTGAATTCGCGAAAGTTGGACTCGCAGGTGCTCCACCTGTTACCTCCGTTGGATACTCACAGTTTCTGGCACAATTACAAAAATGCGGAGCCGGCGTCGAGTAAAGATGAAGAATTCTTTGTCTACTTACTCTTCATCGATAATGTGCGGCACTATAGTCGTTGGAGCTCGTATTATCACCACCTCATGCGCCACCACCTATGTGTACTTCATCTCCCTCAGCTGCTCTGTCGACTGTCGCAATCACATCGTCAGATTCTGGTATCCAGTATTTTGCCACCTCTTTCCTCACCCGCTCTAAAACTTCAAGGTGTGAATCCAAGAAAGCCATCGTCCACAAGAAATATGAAGTGGATGCATCTTGTGATGCAAACAAGAAATCAAATAAATGGCCTCCAATTTCTTTGTATGTCAATTCAAATGGATTATTGCTTGTTTCACTTAGTTCCCTCAAGTGTTCCTGCATCCAAAAATCAATCAAACAACTGGGTTCTTTTCCATTATTCATTTTCTTCTCACTTTCTTCCACACAACCCGTATGTGTCTCCACCAATCTTTCTACAGCAAGCCTAACAATTCTAAACGCAAAACATGGTAAATCAATCGGGAGTTTCATCAACCCAACATTGAAAAAATTGTAGTCTATGTTGAACCGTTAACTCGCCGCCGTGCCCATATAAGGCCCGACAAAGACTGTCTGAGAGGTTTTCAAATTTATATCACAGCAGATGATACGTAGTGGAATAGATCGAGATGATTCATTTCCTATTTTTTGGCTCCAGGATTTCAGGTGCTCGAGGATAATCTGCTGCTGTATATTCGTGTATGTTTGAAGGACTCTTGGCGTGAAATTGGGTGCTATACCTCCTCCTCACCCACTTCTCTCTTTGCTGCTATTCTGTTCGGTAATTTGTTTGAAAGAATTTCGAGTGAAAATTAATTTGGGAAGAAAGTGTGCAGACAAAATTACCCTTACAATCTGGTACGAGTCGTGTTGAGGATGAGAGTTAACGGAGCTTGTTGGATGACAATAAACGAAAAGGATATTTTGTGCAAGAAAATGTAGATTTGATAGGGATGATTTGCACAATCACTTCAAAAGGTAGGTACATTTTGTATCAATTACCCGAATCAAAACTATGGACTTATATTGTAACAAATTAGGACATATTTCACACACGACTGCCATTGTACAATCACCATTGTCAATCTAATTTTTTTTTTTATATATAATTATAGGCCAACCCAATAAGTCAACATGTTAGGAGAGGTCCAAACTGTCAATAGCCCGAAAAGTATGTTTGCCCTAAAAACTTGTTACTACTTAATTTTCACGGTTAGTCAAACTGCTTTTGTGTATAACTTAAAAAGCGTATATTTTTAAGTTAAGCGTATATTTTAAGTTGTGTCCACTGAATCGAATTTAAATTTTAAATATGTGGGTTTTTCGGAAGATGGTATATTTTATTTGTTCTTTCTTAAACATATTTTTATTATTATTTAAATTTAAGAGTAAATTTATCTTTTTGCGCTTCAAAGTAAAATGTTGAGGACTTCAATGTCAAGGGAAAAGAATTAGGACGCAAAAGAGTCCATATACTAGGGAGTTGGCTATAATTACTCCATAAAATTTTTAAGCCCAGTTAAAAGCTGCACAGTTTGTCATCTAAAATTAACTATTTTCCGGTTCATCTTCCCCAATATGCCCCTCCATAAACCCTTACCTGAGTTACCTCGAGCCTTCCGCCACTCACATTTCCGACATATATCCATAAATTCACCACCGCCTCCGTCGTCTCCGCCGTCGTTTCCGCCGTCTTCTCCTCTCTCCTCTCCGCCAGACGCTATCCTTGTCGATAAAGCTATAGCCATCTTCAAGCGCCACCACCCATCATCTCTGGACTCTTTAGTTCCCCACTTTACCCCTCAATCCGCCACGTATTTACTCCTCAAGTCCCAAAATAACCAAACCCTTATCCTGAAATTCCTCAACTGGGCTCGCAATTTCCCCTTTTTCGACAACCTCCAATGCAAGTGCATTGCCATTCACATCCTCACACGCTTCAAGCTCTACAAGACTGCCCAGTCCCTCGCCGAGGGCGTCGCCGTATATTTCCCGGATGATGAAAAGGGAAATTCGGTTTTCGAATGCCTCAGGAAGTCGTACCACTTGTGCAATTCGAGCTCATCGGTATTTGATTTAATGGTAAAGTCGTACTCTAATTTGAAAATGATAGATACAGCTCTAAACATAATAAATTTAGCTAAATCTCACGGGTTTATGCCTAGTGTATTGTCGTATAATTCGGTTCTCGATGCAATAATTAGGGTTGCGGCATATGGGTATGTTGAGCCAGCTCAAAAATTGTATCATGATATGATAAAATATGGGGTTTCGCCTAATGTGTTTACCTATAATATATTGATTAGGGGGTTTTGTGGAAATAAGGAATTGGCTAAAGGTTTAGAAATTTTTAAGGAAATGGAAAGAAAAGGTTGTGTGCCAAATGTGGTTACTTATAATACTTTAATCGATGCTTATTGTAAAATGGGGAACACTGATGAGGCTTTTAGATTGATGAAATTGATGTGGGAGAAGAGTTTGGAGCCAAATGTGATTACGTATAATGTGATAATTAATGGGTTGTGTCGAGATGGGAGGATGAAGGAGACGAGTGAGGTTTTTGAGGAGATGAAGGGAAAAGGTTTGTTGCCAGATGAGATTACCTATAATACGCTCGTAAATGGGCATTGTAAAGAGGGTAATTTTCACCAGGCACTTGTTGTTCATGCAGAGATGGTAAGGAATGGTCTGTCTCCCAATGTTGTGACCTATACTGCTTTGATCAATAGCATGTGTAAAGCGAGGAATTTGCATCGTGCAATGGAGTTCTTTGATCAGATGCACTCTAGGGGATTAAGTCCTAATGAGAGAACATATACAACTTTGATTGATGGGTTCTGCCAGCAGGGGTTCATGGATGAAGCTTATAGAGTTTTGAATGAAATGATTGGCAGGGAATTTTCACCATCCAGTGTGACATACAATGCGTTGATCAATGGGCATTGTGTGCTGGGTAGGATGGAAGATGCTTTACGAGTTATTCAAGATATGATTGGGAAAGGAGTGCAGCCAGATGTTGTAACTTACAGTACTATCATATCTGGTTACTGTAGGGATTTTGATTTAGATAAGGCATTCAGAATGAAAGAGGAGATGATTGAGAAGGGAATCTTACCAGATGCCATTACTTATTCATCGCTAATTCAAGGTCTTTGTGGGCAGAGGAGACTGACTGAAGCTTGCGAACTTTTTGAAGAAATGTGGAGAAAAGGTTTGCGACCTGACAAGTATACGTATACTACTCTAATTAATGCTTACTGTGTTGAAGACGATGTTGGCAGTGCTGTCCGTATGCATGATGCAATGATCAAAAGGGGTCTGTTTCCAGATGTTGTTACCTACAGTGTGCTAATAAATGGGCTTAACAAACAAGCTCGCAGCAAGGAAGCAAAAAGGCTTCTCTTCAAGTTGTTCTATGAGCAATCTGTTCCCCACGACGTGACATATGATTTTCTGATAGAAAGTTGTAGCAGTATTGAATTTCAGAGTGCGATAGCTCTAATAAAGGGATTCTGCATGAAAGGTTTGATGAATGAAGCAGATCGAGTTTTTGAGATGATGCTTCAGAGGAACCACAAGCCTAATGAAGCAATTTATAACATTCTCATACATGGTCATTGTAGAGGTGGGAATTTGAACAAAGCCATTGATCTGTACGGGGAAATGGTGCATCATGGACTTATTCCTCACGCTGTAACTGTCATCGCTCTAATTAAAGAAGTCCATAAAGCGGGGATGAGCGAGGAGCTGAGTCAAATTATAAATAATACATTAAGAAGTTGTAAGGTCACTGACGGTGAACTTGCCAAAGTCCTTGTTGAGGTCAATCACAAAGAAGGGAACATGGATGCAGTATTTAAAATTCTCACTGAAATGTCCAAAGATGGCCTCCTTCCAAATGATTTGAGAACTACTTAAGCTTGTGGATGAATTCCATGACAAATGCAGTTGGAAACTGCATTTGGTAGTTTCGGAGCTTTATTCTCATGTGGAAATGAGTAGTATATTGCACCAGGCAAATGAATCAGATTGGTATTGCAAATCCAGCATGCCTTTCAAGCGGACGACCTGATTGGCGTACTTTTCCACTGTGTCACAAGAGAAGGCAGTCACCTTCAAGGCAAGGAAGGTTGCTTTGAATAAAGTCGAAGAGACAGAGAAGACCATTGTGATGCCATGAATCGCTGATGTATTTACCGGTGGAGAGAAACCTTAGCCTTCGAGTTCTAGTTTCATTTTTACCAGTTCGTGGCCAACCAAATACCAGAATGGTCCCACATTATCGCGGGTACTTCATCCTCCCATTTCCTGAACATATACATGCCTGATTTGTCTTCTCAGAATTCAGATTATATGAATATGATATCACAGAATCCCTTACTTCTGCTCGCTCATCTCGGACGAGCTTTTCTTTCCCTTTTGTCATGTCATACATTGATACATAGTTGAAAGTGGTCAATGTTTTAGTAACTTGGAAGTGCAAATTATGTATCCCACCATTTTCTCATTAAAATTGTATTTCTATGACATAAATAGAGTAAATTTAATAAATAATTATCCAACTTTACCCAACATTACCACTTGCTCACCCAACTTTAAAATATTACTCATTGCTCGCTCATCTATCTCAAACCATTACCCATTCATCACCCGACTTATTTTCGTCAATTAACTTTAACGAAAAATGCCATGTGACAGACGGAATCTTATGTGGCACAAAAATCTGTTAAAATTTGCCACATAGGAAAAAAAGGAGGAAAATCACAAATAATGTCTACATACAAATATCGTCAACCTTGTTATTTGAGTCATTCAAGTTGCATTTGTCTAATTTGTATATAGACGTTATTTGTTTGTTCCGAATTTCTCTCTCTCTCTTTTTTTTTTAAAAATCTTTGTGGCAGATTTTTGTGACACGTAAGATTCTGTCCGCCACGTGGCATTTTTCGTTTAGATTAATTGACAGAAACGAGTCGGATAATGGATGAGTAATGATTTGAGATAGATGAGTGAGCAATGAGTAATACTTCAAAGTTGTGTGAGCAAGTAGTAATGTTGGGTAAAATTTGATGAGTATTTATTAAATTTACTCGACATAAATATGATACACCAAAAAAGGGCTTAATTTTTTAAAACATTCAAGTTCCCAGTAAAAAATAAATGATATATCTTGGGTCAAAGACAATGAAGTGTAATAAGAGAAATCGTATTGGGGGAGAAGAAAAATTATGTAGTTACTCTTCTGGAACCTTCACAGATTCAAAAAACAACTACCACATTAATAAAAAAGAAATTCTTGCTATGATCTACTCCCCACCCCCCATACTCAATATTTGTTTATAATAAGGATAATGTTTGTTGAACAACAAGATGGATCAAAAGTTAAACTACCATTGTCAAAATATTAATTTTGTGCTTTGAAAAAAAATAAAGAAGAATTTGAATTATGTCTTTTTAAAGGACAAATTTGATATTTTGGCAATGATTGTCTAATTTTTGGTTTAACTTAATGTTGAAGTAGCATTTTCCTAAGAATAATTAATATATATGGACTGGTGGGTTTTCATTTCAACTGGGTGATAATGAGTATAATGGACCAGCGTCTGGCCATTTCAAAGAAATCGGCGGAGGTTCCTTCCTTGAGGCTGATATCACGTGCTGTTGCTGGACCTGGACAGGACTGTATTAATATTCTGTCTGAATTCTCTGGCACGTGTTTAGAGGTTTGATTTTCTTAGGTTTAGAATCTCCGATTGCATGTTCACACTACATTAAGTGCACCAGTCTTCTCCACAAGACCAATAAATGAATCCTACGCAAAGTTAGAAAACCCGTTGACAAAATGAATATGAATGAGTACTTTTTTTTTTTTTTTCTTTTAATAATTTAAGTTCTAGATGAAGTAGTTGAACATTAATGTCCAATACCAATTTGTTTTAGCTTTTGATTAAAAATTGTACTGAGATTGAGATAGATGTGTTTTTTCTTTATATTTTAATCTAGTAGGTAACCCTTGTTTTAATCACATCTTATATTTCCTACACGCTAACGAATGTTTTGATTGATAAATTTTTTATTCGAAAATTTTGATATGTATTGATTGATCGAACATTTGTGTGTGTGTGTGTTATTTATTTATTTATCTATTTAAATTTAAAATATCCTATCCTATTCGATCATTTAGATGTATTCTCTTTTTCTCATATGCCGTGTCCTGGTAGAGAGTTTTTAATTGCATAATATGTAAAAGCCTTGGGCAGTAATCGTATACCTAAAATTGAGTTTCATATTCAAATAAATATTGAAATATTTAGAATTAGGTTTTTAAGTTGTGACCTAACAAAAGAAAAATTGATAACTATTCATTTTAGCACGACAAATACAAAGAAAGTCGAGTGAGGTTGATAAGAGTATGTTTGTTCGTATTTATAAGCTAGTTTAATATTATTTTTATTTATATATTTTGTAAGATTTATCTACATATTTTACAGAATTAGCTTATAATCTATAATTTTTTTTATCCAATTGACGTACCAAAGTGTGTGTTTCCCTTTCCCTTAAAAAATACGCAAAACCAAAACCAAGTGTCAAAATTCAGGCCTGAACAAGATTTTTTTCTTTTTGTCTCACTTTCTTGTGATACTTGATATTACAGATGAACATAAAAACTAATGTGAAATATATAAGATATGACAAAGTCAGAATATGTATGATTTTGGTTTCTATGATCATCAGCTAAGTATCATAAATGTTTTCAACTTTTTCTATGACAAATGTCTGACACCTGTGATTAAAATGATTACACGCACCAGTTTTGCACCATAAATTATGGACGTGATTTGCCTTTTTACAAAGGCAATTGCATAAGCTATCAAACTATGACCCTACATAGCTTGGTAAGTCCTGTGAAATTACCCGGCTAGGCTACAGTATCATGATTCCCATTCTACATTAAAAGTATGGTTTTGGGTGTGTGAATTCTACTCAAGAAATTGTAATAGTAGTTACAGAGCAGGTACCACGTCTTTCGATTGCAATCGAACAATACAGATAGTGATGTTGGCATAGCAGTGTTTGTCCGAGATTAGTTATGAACTAGTGCAAAATCAATCCGACGTGGACGCCAAAATTGCGGAATGTAATAGTTTGTCATGGTTCTCATTGTAAGTTATGAGACATGTCTCACATCAAAAATATAGACTTTGAACGTGTGATTTATAATCCATTCGACACTCTTTTCTTAACCGTTAACTTTTGAAAATGAGTTCTATCCAAGAACCTATGAGATAAATGTATTTGGCGCATACATGTAAGTCGATGCAGTATTTGACACGCGCACATGATCATTGAACACCAGCTCTGATGTTTCGGAGTGCATAAAATACAAATGACCAGTTCAAGAAATCTACTGCTTTGGAGCATAAGATATGCATCTTGCCAGTGATATACTAATCATATGGTACTCAAATATGGAATTAAAAAAGAAATAGTAATTTTTCCAAGAACAAACTGAATTGCCGTGGGACATTGATGAACAATTTCAACAAATAGAGATTGAGAAAATCTGATATCACCCGCGAGATAGAGAACCAGTAGGAGAAAGCCCTTTAGAGATATTGATATTCTGAACAGTATTGGGATTGAAGCCTAAGCAGCCCAATAATCCTTGCCTGTATGGCAAGAAAGTCCTTTTCTTCATCTCCTCTGAAACTGCCCTTTTCACAGTGTAATGCAATTCATGAGCTGAAATTGGTGGCGGCCCTCTTCTCCTACTCGACACCGATCCTGCACTGTCTGTAGACCTGAAACTCGAATTCTTTATGTCATCCACATGGTTTTTCTTCAGTAATGCGTATTTCTTCAACTCATTTTTATCTGTTGCGCGACTTTCTGATGCACTTCTGAACAATAATAAGTCCTTAATCTTCCATTTTTTGTACCATAATGAAGAGAAAGATGAAGTTGAAAATAGTGATGCCTTTGAAGAATCTTTGGCGATTTCTTGATTTGCACCGGGATCAAATAACAAATCTGAAACCCGGAAAGGGGATAAAGATCTTGTTTGTTTGTGTCTAGAGCTTGAACTACTTCTTTCTCTTCCTCTCGAGATTTCTTGAATGTTTTCTTTTTGAGTCTGTTCAATGGCTGCTGCAAATGGATCAAAATCTTTCTTCCTGCGGCGCGGGGAGAATGCTTCTTTGATCATTTTCTTGGGAGATCGAGGCGATTTCGGAGAATCAAGGGGCTTAGATTGTAAACGTGGGGGTGGCTTTAAAGGCTTGATCTTGCCTCCATCAAAAAGTTCATCAGCAGATAAAGAAATTCTCTCCAGGTGTCCACTAAAATCAAAAGAAAAATCTGTATCCCTCTGATCAGCATCAGCTTCACTAAAATCGAAAGAAAAAGTACCGTTGATTTCTTTTGTTTTAGAAATTCCTGGCTTTTCTTCCCAGTTAAACGGAATTGCCGACGGGGAGGAACTGTTGAATTCGTTGTAGAAGGCGGCGGCACGGGTGGGGCTGGTGGGGGCGCTGTAGAAGAAGGTGCCAAAACGTTGAGGGCTAGAAGCGGCACTTATGTATGGTGATGTGCATGCACTGTCGAAGTTGAAATCGGCCGCCGGCGATGGAATCATCACCTCCATCTCCATTCTAGTGTATATGAGAGAGAGGGGAGGAAAGAGAGAGTTGCAAATAGAAATGTAATGGAGGATGATGGTATATAAATGCAGACAGAAACTAGACACCCGAAAGGGGTACGAAAGGGGCGTGCGGGGCCCGGGTGGGGGGTGGGTGGGGATTGACTCGAGCGGGGGAGGAGCCGCCGTTTACACCAGGCTTTGATTATTTTGTTTATGGACTCTTGTGTGCTATTTCATTCTCTTGATTGACACCCTTAACCACTCCCATCTGTGTTGGTGTAAATTTACTTATATCTATTTTGGTTTATTTTGTTTGGACTTTCACACACTGCACCATGTACTGTGTGAGATGAATAGACTTTACAATAAGCTTTATTTGTCGACAATTTTTTAGCAAAAGTTACGTGAATCCGTTAATGGCAGTCAAAAGATGCATCAGAAATACGATGACAATTAACCTACTGCACCTCTCGTTTTCTCAATCCAAATTATTAATCTTTACTAAGGACATGTTTGACAAAAAAAAAGTAACTTATAAGTTAGGACCTATAAATTGTGGGGACTAAAATCTATACAAATGTGGGTCTTAGAACACTTTTAATGCACTCCATTTATTGTTTTTTAAACGTATAAACATATATAGACAAAGTTATAAAAAATCTTCTCCAATGCATGCTGACGAGGATTCTGTCTAGCTGATGTGACACACCAAAAAATAGGCTCTGTCTAGAAGTTCATCTAAATTTAAACAGAGTAACACAACAAATTTACATCCAAGCTCAACATTTTAATTGGGTGAGGGAAATTAAAAAAAATTAATGTCAAATAAGTGGTAATATTATTTTTAGACAGAATCATTGTAGATGAATTTTTAATTGACATTCTATTCAATAGACATAGTGCCACATGGACTGAAAGTCCGTTTATTTTACATGTCACAAAGATTTCAATAGACAAAGTGCATTGAAGATGCACTTATAAGCCAAATAAGTTAGAAATTCTCAACTTAGTCGACATATAAGGTGGGAGACCCATTTGTGGTCCTCCAATTTATAAGAAACATTTTTTTTGCCAAACATGCGGTAACTATGTCATGTTCGGTAGAGTTTTTTCTCCAAAAACTCTATTTTTTTTTCTACAATTTTTGACTTTTCATCTTTTTTTACACTACAAAAAAATTTAAAAAGTCAAAAAGTAACAAAAAAAAACTTATTTTTTCTCCAAAAAAATTCAACCGAACAAGTCCTAAAGTTTGTGACAACATAATTTTATTGAATAACTCATTTAAAATATTGGTGAGTTAAATTTAGGGGTGTATTAGTCCTTTTAATAGGTGATAAAGAAGGGGATTAAATGGACATTTGATTTTACCGTTGGTTTTAAAATTTGCATTTTTGAATTTTAAATCAATGGAAAATAATGATGACGATAATGAATAATCCGATCTTCATGTTATAAATTGCAGTCAACCATTTACTGCTGCATTTGTGGCCCATAAAGCAATTTAGAGTAATGGAGATTTAAATATTGTACCTTTTTTAATTCGCTATATTAGCTTGACGTGCACGTCAAAATTAGATTTTTTATAACGAAGGTTCATATCACATACACGAGACGTGTTATATGCACTGTTCTAAAAAATTCGCATAGGTGATGTCTAGATTCCACCAATGCTTAAAACTTAACCTCGATACTTAGCCACGCTTCAAGTCTCGCCCTCGCATTGTCCTTGTTTTGTCATTACCTTGGTTCGAAAAGTTTGAAGCTTGACCTCCAAATCTAGCCATGTTTTACGCTTTTTAAGATACTGGTTATATGTGCAATTGTATGTATATAACATGTACTTATTGAATGTAATTTTAATATAATATATTAAAAGACGGAAAATTAAAATAAAATAAAATAGTTTTATCGTATTTCAAATATTTTAATGATTACTTCTAGAAATAAAATCTCTTTGACATGCCCACTTGATGCTCACCTCTTTGTTTTATTTTGAACTTTCAAGTTTTTGCCACATAAAAAAGTATTGATCTAACATTAATAATTACAACTTCAAATTTTCAATCAATTTTTCATTTATCAACGAGTGGTCAAAGATCAATTGTCGTCTCATCATTTTTGTTTTATTTCAATGAAAATTATATTAATATTTCTAATTGATTTTTATAACATGCATTTGGACAAGTGGGGTGACGATATATTCTTATCCACAACCTAACGTGTGTGTATATATATTTTAGAACTGTTAAAAACGACGGTGCTCTTGAATATTTCTTTGCTCGTAATTTATTTTCAAAAAAATCTTCTTATTATATTAAAGATTTTGCATATTTCAATCCACTGAATTTGACCTCAAATGAAAGAGATAACAAATATATGCATATAATAATGGAATTATACATGTGCCTCAAATGCTCTAAATAGTTTGGTTTACATATTTAATATCAACATCGTGCTCACATTTTCATTTTTGTGTCTAAAATAAGCCTTTTCAACTAACAAGCAAAACTAAAAAGTCTAACAGCAACTTGCTTTTATTTATAATGTTCGATAGGTATGCAATCATTTTTATCAAACATGTCATCAGAGTATTGTTTGGTATGTTGAATTGGACAGTATTCAATAAAATTAAAGAAAAGAGGCGAATGACAAATTTTATCAATGTCCATCCAATCTCGTCGAGTTCTGCATATCAAACACGTCATCATGACAAATTGCTATACTGATTGTATCAAACATGTCATCATAGCAAATCACTCATACACGTAGTTAGGATGGCAACAGGTGTCCCTTACCATCCCGTCTCGTCAGAAATTTTTGGAAAGGCGGGATGGGATTGGGTTGGCGCCGCGCCGCGCGGGGGGGGGGGGGGTGAGGAATATTCATATTTACCGTTCCTTTTAATTAATTAATTAATTAATTTTTATTTTTTTAAATATGATTTACATTTTAAAACATAAAAATAAAATAATTTGGGGGTAATTTCGAAGAATTCAGGGCAGAGACTATGATTCCCGTCCCCGCCTCTGACCCTATTACTTAACGAAGCGGGGCGGGGCAGGTCGACGACGGGGTATTTTGCCATCCCTAAAATTAGTACTTAATGCAGTTCTATGTAATTCATCATCTACATATTGTCAAATCTTTGAATACAAAGATAAAGTAGTTCTTCAAATTAAAAGTGTTCATTGAAAATTTAAATCCAATAAAATTATTGCAATCTGATCTTAGTCTTTACCAAGACCATGGACACAGTTAATTCACAATTAGGAGAAGAAATCAGTTCAAACAATTTATTCATGCTTATCTTGATTCTTGTAATTTAGACCTGTGCTGGAGGAAGCTTTCCCTTAATTTAGACCTGTGCTGGAGGAAGCTTTCCCTCAATGAAGGACGAGAAGAAGATAAATGCGCGCTCAGGCTGATAACTCGGAACAAAATGTCCCGATCCTCTTATCGTCACAAATGTCACATTCTGGTAGTCAACTACATAACCTCCAACCTTGAAAGTGATAGAGAAATAGTGTTAGTAGACATTAACAAGAATTAAACAATGTAATAAAATCAATTGTTTCTTAATTACCTCGCCTTGGGAGTCCCAAGGATACCATGGAGTCTTTATAGGTGATCCAAGTTTGGGCATCGAGTACCTAGTTGCTGTAACTGGTATTATCCCATCCGTATCTCCACTGCAGGTAGATTTGAAACTTTACACTTAGAATGTGTTGGCAAAAACACAATAAAAATAGGCACTCACGGGGTAACTTACCTGTAGATCCAAACTCTAATGCCGCTAGCCATTAGCTTCTTTATGGTAGGTAACACTGTATCTGGCGAGTCCTGCCAGTTATTATGGACAAAGTCGCTGTATAGAAATGGAGTGTTTTTAGTTAAAGTTAGTCTTCGGAAAATTGAAATGAACTAGTATTGTATGAGAAAGAGTTCTAAAAAAAATTCAGATGGAGAAATGCAGTACTTGCAATCTTCCCACTGTCCAGGAAGTCCGGTGATGTTAGCATGAAGCGCCGTTTGCACTTCAGGAGTGTTTAAATAGGCGAAAATGTAATCATCTGAGCATGGATCGAAATTTGATACCTGCTTCCAAAGAAGAATGGAATGGATCATTATTCCGGGGAAGAGAAAATAATTTATACTGAAGAATGAGTGTTAAGATATACCCCGGGAGCACTTGAAGAGGATGAGCACAAGGGAGCATAAATGTCATAGATGAAGATGTTGCCTATGGTTTCCCAGGCTTGTTCTGCGTAATCTTCACATACTTCTGAAACGTTGGTCGATGAAAAATTGCAATTCAAGATTATGCCTTCATGAATTTCATCAGATATGAGAGCACTTGACCAGAAATGGTCAAAAGTGCCAGCCTCTGTATCCGTATTATCTATGTATGCATTCCCAATCTGAAAAATCATGTCCGTATTGATCTTATAATTCTTAATTAAACTAACATATTGAATAGACAGGCAGCATATTTTATCAGGAAGCTTACAGCAATTCCTTTCAGGTTAATGACAGTTTGATTTGTGATTTTGTTGTTTTCGAGGATCAAATCAGCAAGCTGAGGCACATAATGACCAGCATAACTCTCTCCCGTTATGTAGAAATCACGGGTTTTGTACTCTGGAAATCTTTCTAGCCAGTTAACTAGAAAGGTATATGCATCTGCTGCAGTTTTAATGTCCCCAGTAACATAATCTGATGATGTATTGGAATAAGAAAATCCAACACCAGCTGGGGATTCCAAGAAGAGGACATTTGCCACTGCATTTCAAGCACCAGAATTTCTATAACAGGCCATTCTTTCAAAAAAAAATTAAAAAAAATTCTGGCTAACTTGTTTTAAGGATGCGAGTACGAACCATTGTTCCAGGCATATTGGTTATACAATAGAGTTTTGCCATCCGGGTTGACCCGAAACGGTCCAAGTTCCATCATTGCTCCAGCTCCTATTGAAGAGCAGCCAGGTCCTGTAGTTTCAAGAATAATTGAGGTTGCTAATACAAAGTCAATGCAAGTTCATACAAGAGATGACACTCTAAAATGTCCTTTTATTTGCATTTTCTGGACTCAGGTTCCCTCGCAAAGTGGTGTCTTTTATAAGACTCCACTTTCTCAGTGGAACTCTTAAAAAAAGAGTTTGAGCTCTTTTGGCTTTCTTTTAGCCACTCGGGGCGACAATGCACAAGCATATTTCACCTAGTTGGACGATAAAAACAATGCACAAACATATTTTGCTCAGTTGGAAGATAAAAACTATGCACCGTTAAGTCAGCATATGGAGGAGGTAGACATAGTGGTTTAACAAAATAAAAGTTCAGTGACTAACTTGGAGAAAAAAAGAAATTCGGTTATCAAAGTGAAACCACTCTATAAGTTGGGTATCTAGTAGGTTGTAGTGCAAGCCCTTTAGTTGTTTATATTTGCTTTCTAATGACACAATCTTAGGGAAGTTAGATTGGACAGTACTAGATAAGTTAAAATCTTATCCCTTGTACGGTGTAATCGCTCCATTACCATGTATCAAACTCGTCCTTAACATAATTATCTATGTGGCATCAGCACATTGCAAATCTACCTTGTGGTGTTCCAAAAATTCAAGACACGTGAGTAGCAATAATGAGAAAAGGATATAAGCAACATGTAAAGCAACTGCCGCTGAAATCATCATAGTGTTACTGTTACCTCCATTTAGCCATAGCACTAGAGGTTTGCTGGAAGGGTCTTCAGATTCAGTAAAGTAATAAAAGAGTGCTCGGCCAGCCGTAGGATCAACCGTTACATACCCTGAATACTGAGAAAAATTAACCTTAGGTTGTCCAGGCATAGTTAAGATCTTGTCGAGTTCCTTTAATCCGTTCTGAGGTGCTACATAAACTGGTGAATACTCGGTGAACACATTATCCTCAGTGGGATTATTGACCGATCTTTTTGAGCGACGTGATTTAATAAATTTTCCAAGAGGGTCATATCCTCTCCCACCGTAACATTGTACAGAAGCTGCAAGGCACAAAAGAGAGAGAACTAAAACAAATGCACCTCTCATCCTTGCAATGCAATAGAGGTGGGGGAGGGGGATAATGTCCATTGTGATTTTTCTTCTTTATATAGGTTCTGCAGCACTTTAAACAACAAACGGCATTCATTGAAAACATCGTATTTTGAGCGTTCTTGTTGGTTTTACAACTCATTGATAATCACTAAGTTTAGAAGTATTTAGTTAAGACATAGGGATAACACTAACAGAAGATTAAATTTCACAATGGGGGCTAACAGATCAGCCGGCTTTGCATTGTTTATCCCTCAAGTAGGTAAAAAAATTGATTTCTTGGTTTGATTCAATTGTATCTTCAAGAAATCTGACAGTATATGCTCAGAGAGTTCTAAATAATTAGATTGTCTCCTAGTGCAAGATTCATTTTTTTTCCTGAATATGTATGTCTCTAGGATCACTAATTCGATTCAAACGAAAATTTTCAGGAAATGATCTTGTCTATTTCTTGAAACCTTCATAGGCTATGTATCATTTGGACAGAAAAACTAATTTTCTTGTGCGCCCATTTCAAGGAGCAATAGTACAAAACTATACCTTACCGAGTAATCAACTACAACTTAATCAAGAAATTACATTAAATAAATAAATGAAAACCAAATTACAGTTCCAATTTGATGAAATCCAAGCTCACCCACTCGTATTCGGAGCATTTTTGGATTGTTAAGAAAAGTGGATCATACAATGCTTAATGAGACGAAGAGAAAAAGAAGAAGCTAAAATATTGTTGATGTAGTGTCGAGTAGTACATATCAAACATGCCCTTTGTGTTCGTCCTGTTTAAAAACATGACTCTTCCGGCTTGGTATGCTAGTTCATATTTCTAAAAACATGACTCTTTTGGCTTGGTATGCTAGTTCATATTCCAAATGCACTAAGTTTGAACATGAAAACTAACAGTTTTCAAATATTTACTCTCTATATTTTCAAACAACGAAAATAGAAGTAATCCAAATTGTTAAAGTTCCAATGAATATATTAAGGGAAGGATGACATAGGTCATGCATGTCCTCCGTAATCTAAAGAGACTCGTTCATATGATTCATGTGATCTTAGTAAAAGAGATTAGAAGATGAGAGTTAGAACAAAAACTAAAAAATCGCTTGTGATTGATAATGATCTTCCACTAGATCTAGCAACAAAGTGAACGGAGTGATGGAAAGAGATTCATAAAGCTGATCTCAAAATTAATGTGTGTATACATAAAATTTAATTCTGAAAATATTACATTAATTTGATACGATCTGTTATAATTAGTCTTTACCAACACCAATAAGGGGGAAAAAAATCAGTTCAAACATTTAATTCGCTTAAGTCTTGACTCATACTTAGGCATTTAGCTCTGTGCAGGAGGAAGCTTTTCCTCTAAGAAGAAGGAGAAGAAGGTAAGTGCGCGCTCAGGTTGGTTTCTGGGAACAAAATGTCCTGCTCCTCTTATCGTCACAAATGTCACATTTTGGTATTCAACTACATAGCCTCCAACCTTAAAAGTGATAGAGAATTGGCATTAGGATGCTATCTTTAGTAGAGATGGACAAGATTTAAACAGTGTAATAAAATCAGTTGTTTCTTAATTACCTCGCCTTGGGAGTCCCAGGGATACCATGGAGTCTTTACAGGTGACCCAAGTTTGGGCATTGAATCCCTAGTTGTTGTAACTGGTATTATCCCATCTGTATCTCCACTGCAGGTACATAGAAAATTTACACTTAAATCTCTTTCGGGTTCATACAGTCAAGAAACTTTACCATGTATGCATAATATCTTACCTGTAGATCCAAACTCTAATGCCACTGGCCATCAGCTTCTTTATAGTAGGTAATACTGTTTATGGCATGTCTTGCCATTTCTCAAATATGGGGTCACTGTATAGAAATGAAGTGCATTTAGTTATAGGACGTCTTCGGAAACTTATTTGATCAAGTATTACATGAGAAAGAGTTACTAAAATGTTTCAGATGGAAAAGTGCAGTACTTGCAATCTTCCCATGGTCCAGGAACTCCGGTGATGTTAGCATGAAGTGCCTTTTGCACTTCAGGAGTGTTTAAATAGGTGTAGACATAATCTTCTGAGCATGGATCAAATCCTGATATCTGCTTTCGAAGATGAATGGAAGATGAGGATTTGGATTACAACACCGGGGAAGGGAGAATAATATTATGCTAGGAAATAATATATGTTGAAGACAATATTTAAATGATATACATGAGACTTTCTCTAACAGCTTAAACTTTTAGATCAAGTGGTCCAACATGGGATCAAAGCAGAGAAAAGTCATGGCTTTAAGTCTCGCCGCCACCCATTTAATAAAATTGTGCACGTTAAACTTTGATAGGAAAAAAAAAAAAAAAACCCGTCTACACATGAGGGGCGTGTTGAAGACACTATTTAAATGATATACACATGCTTTCTTTAATAGCTTAAGTTTTTAGATCTAGTGGTTTAATAATACATACTGAAGAATGAGTAATTAAGATATACCAAGGGAGCATTCGAAGAGGGAGAGCACAAGGGAGCATAAATGTCATAGATGAAGATGTTGCCTATGGCCTTGTCAGCTCGATCTGTGTATTCTTCACAGACTTTTGAAAAGGTGACCTCAGAAGAAAAATTGCAATTTGAGATTATGCCTTCGTAAATTTCGTCAGATATGAGAGCACTTGTCCAGAAATGGTCATTAGTGCCTGTCCACCTATCCATATAGTCGATATATGCATTCTCAATCTGAGAAATCATGTCCACATTTATCCTATAATTTTCCATGTATAAAAACATAAAAGAAGCAGTCAGTCTGCAAATTCGATCTAGGAGCTTACAGCAATTCCTGTCAGGTTAATGACAGTTTGATTCGTGATTTTGTTGTTTTCAAGGATTAAATCAGAAAGCTGAGGCACATAATGACCGGCGTAACTCTCTCCCGTTATGATGAAATCTCGGGTTTTGTACTCTGGAAATCTTTCCAGCCAGTTAACTAAAAATGCATATGAATCTGCTGCAGTTCTTTTGTCCCCAGTAACATAATCTGATGATGTATTGGAATACGAAAATCCAACACCAGCTGGAGATTCCAAGAAGAGGACATTTGCCACTGCATTTCCAGCAACATTATTTTCTTAACAGGTCAATATTTCAAATGAATACTTCTTGATAACTTGTTTGTTTTACAGATGCAAGTTCTCACCTTTGTTCCATGCATAATTGTTATACCGAAGTCTTCCAATCAGGATTTACCAGGAACGGTCCAAGTTCTGTCATTGCTCCAGATCCTATTGAAGAGCATCCAGGTCCTGCAGTCCCAAGGGTAATTGAGATTTCTAAAAGAAGGCGAATGCAAGTTCATACACTAGATGACAGTCTATAAACAAGTAATGCTTCTTATTTCCAACAAAACTAGTAGGTTGTAATTGTAATGCAAGCCCTTAAGTTAATTTTGTTTGCATTCTCAAGGTGTTGATTTATTTCCATCAATAGACTGCAAATTCACCTTTTGGTGATGAGAAAATTTAAGAAATAAAACATGTTGAAATTCCTGGGAGAGGTAAAAATATGAAAAGCACTATCAATGGGCTTACCTCCATTTAGCCACAGCACTAGAGGTTTGTTAGAAGGGTCTTCAGACTCCGTAAAATAATAAAAGAGTGCTCGGCCGGCCTTCAGATCAACAGTTATGTACCCTGAATATTGAGAAGAATTCACCTTTGGTTGTCCAGGCAAAGTTACAATCTTGTCAACTTCCTTCAATCCCTCCTGAGGTGCTACTTAAACTGGTGAATACTCGGTGACGACACCATCCTGGGTAAGATAAACGACTGATCTTTTTGAACGTTGCGTCTTGGTAAGTTTTCCAAGAGGACCATATCCGTTCCTACCATAACATTGTACAGAAGTTGCGAGGCACAAAAGAGAGAGTGCTACCACAAATGCACCTCTCATCTTTGCATTGAAATTGGATGGATACGTACATTATTTCTGTTTTTATTGATATTGGAAAGATTATACAACGTTCTCAACCCAACTCAGGAAGCAATTTGGAAAGATATGCACAGATCTTTATGCTGAAATCACTTCATCAATTCACTACCTTTCCATTACACAGTGATTCTAGTTTCAATCTATGTATATCATGTTGGGATTTTTGTGATCTCCAACACACTTAGTCACTGAGCAACGACCCAAATATACATTAAAACTTCCATGTGACCCACACACGTCTTTCATTAATTTGGGCTGACACATTTGTGGAGTGAACTATACAACTATCTTTCAATCATGAGCTCAAAGCCTATGAAAATATAACGAGTCTATTAATCATCACTGTCCCGTGTTTATTTGAGATCACAAAAATCCCAACAACCTCCACCTTGATCCAAATATACCTGCAAACTCCAAAAATAAAAATAGCTTAGTAGTTGTTAAAAAAGGATTCCAAACAAATTGGAACTTTACATACTTTTACCGAAGTTTAGAAGTGCCAACCAACTTCTAAACTTTACCATTGTGAGCATCTTAGTGCCCATATTTGCAAGGTTATAAACCTTCAAATACCTGAGCAACAACTTTAAAGCTTTCTAATATTTGGGACCGAGATCAAATATGTACATGCTTAAAACACTAACAGTAAAGACCAAAATTGGCCTAGTGCAAACCATCAAGTACATAACGGAGCCAATAACATTTGAGTAAGAGTTTTTACTCATAAACTCATTTTTCTTATCCTGTTCCTCAGACAAGATAAATTGGTTACCAAGAGGCACAGAAGTGGGTTTGCAATTAACAATGCCAAATTTCTTCAAAATTTTAAGCACACAAGGAGTTTGATACACAAATAAGCATGCATTTGACATATCTCTATCAATCTTCATACCAAGGAACCTTCTAGAATGTCCTAAATATTTCATGTCAAATTCTTTACTTAATTCAACACTTATCTTGTTTACCATTTTCATGTTAGGTCCATCCAATAACATGTCATCCACATAAAGTAACAAATACACACAATCATCTTTTGCACTAAAAGTTTAAAAAATATGTGCGGGCCGGGGCCGGGGCCCGGGCCCGGGCCGGGGCCGGGTGGGGGTGGGGGTGGACTCGAGCAGGGGAGGAGCCGCCGTTTACACCAGGCTTTGATGATTTTGTTTATGGACTGTTGTGTGCCATTTCATTCTCTTGATTGACACCCTTAATCACTCCCATCTGCGTTGGTGTAAATTTACTTATATCTATTTTGGTTTATTTTGTTTGGACTTTCACACACTGCACCATGTACTGTGTGAGATGAATAGACTTTACAATAAGCTTTATTTGTTTAGCAAAAGTTACGTGAATCCGTTAATGTCCGTCAAAAGATGCATCAGAAATACGATGACAATTAACCTACTGGACCTCTCGTTTTCTCAATCCAAATTATTAATCTTTACTAAGGACATGTTTGACAAAAAAAGTAACTTATAAGTTAGGGACCTATAAATTGTGGGGACTAAAATATATACAAATGTGGGTCTTATAGCCAAGGTTCTAAAATGCGTAATGAAGTGGTGATGTGAAGTATCAAGAATTATAGGCCTAGCCCTCACAGGCATGGCGCAGTGATATAGCAGAATGGTTCTCTACGGAGGATCGAGGGTTCGAATCCCCGCGGCACCTGGAAGGCAACATTTAATATTGGAAGATAACAACTATGTTGGAAGGCAGTGGTCCACAGGAAGGAGAATTGTCAAATGTCCAGCCCAAGTGTGTAAGCTGTAACCGCATTCGAATTTACCTGGGTGGCGAACCAAGGGGGGAAGGCCGCCACTCCTCAAGATTAGTCAGGCGAAGCTTGGAACACCTGAGTCATAAAAAAAAAAAAATTATAGGCCTAATCGAGCCTATGTGTCAAAATGCGTTTTCGAATTTTAATTTTTTTTAATGATTAAATTTTTAATTTTTAATAACATAGTCTATAATTATTGATTTAGTTTACAAAATTACAGGCCTAGTTTTAAAAAAAAAATACATGGATTTTCAAAATTAGATGCACGTTGACAATGAAGAAAAATTAGATTAATGTTAAGACATATATTATGATTCAAAATATCACATTTAGAGGCCGGCATTTTAATCGGAACCAATGGTTCCAGTCCGGTTCCAAAAAAATAAAATAAGGAACCGAGACCGGGAACCGAGAACCAATTGGATTCGGGTCGGTTCTTGATTTTTGAATTAGAACCGTGGGTACCCGATTGGAACCGAATTTTTTATTTTTTATAAATTTTTATTTTTTCCAATTTATTCACCATAATCCAATGACTCACGATCCAATACCACGGTACTAAAGACAAGAGTCCAACTGTCCAAGATCCAAACAAAAATTACAAAACCAATCACTCTTAAACTCAAACTCAATTGACTCAATTTTAATTTAACAAATCTCAAATTCTCAATCGCTATTTGCTCAAATGCTCAATACAAACATTTTCGTCTGTCTTGAACTTTCGCTCATCTCTCTCTCGCTCAACACATGGTGAGACGGCGAAAGCGAAACTCTTCTGTAACCGAAACGAATCTTCAATTTTGAGAGGTAATTTTCTTTTTTCTAACCCTAATTTATGAGTTTGTAATTTTGGTGTCTATTTTTCTAATTAATATTTATATCTTTCATAAATTGTTTTAATATCTAACATACTTTAACGTTAACGAGTTTGCAAATTATTATTTTTCAAAACGTGTTAGAACCTGAACCCGAATTGACGGTTCCGATTTGGGTTTGGTTCTAATAATTACGTAGAACCGAATAGTTCCATTTACGAAATATCCGAACTGTAACTGATGGTTCCGAGTATTGAAATAGTCGGACCGACCCACCCAACACCCATGCCTAATCACATTCAACATGGTTTAAAATTAAAATTGTTAGCCTAATTTTAATAACATAGCCTACAATTAGATTACAAAATAAGAGTTCCAGCATTACAATTTTCAAATGTTAGTAAATTACAACTAACACAAACATAAACACAAATTACCTAATAATTTCCTACAATTAGATTACATACCAACATAGCCTGATTTTTGTCTAACTCTTTATCGGATTCTAAGTCAAGCTCTTCTTCTTCATCTAACTCATCTTCAGTGCCATCTGATACAAAATTATTTTCGTCGGTCTCCCTTATTTAATCTTAACCATTTCTAGTACCTCTTGTATGTTGTAAGATATTATTCTCCACCTCATCATCATCACAACCCTCAACAATCCAAGATTGTGCATTACTCGCCTAATCGTGTTTATTCTCGCCTAATCGCGTCTATTCTTGCCTATTCTGGCCTAGGTGGTCAAGAAAAAGAGTTGACTGCATTTTTGCGTGCATACCATCAATACGACACGTTTTGCAAACGCATCGAGCCTAGGCGTGCATTTTAAAACACTGCTTATAGCATCTCCAATGCACCCTATCTATTGTTTTTTATATGTGCCACATAAGCATAGATAGACAGAATTATAAAAAAACCTTCTCCAATGCATAACGAGTACTTCGTCTAGTTGATGTAGCACACCAAAAATAGACTCCGTCTAGTTGATGTGCATTTTAGAACACTGCTTATATTTAATGATTACTTCTAGAAATAAAATCTCTTTTGACATGCCCACTTGATGCTCGCCTCTTTGTTTTATTTTGAACTTTCAAGTTTTTGCAACATAAAAAAGTATTGATTTAACACAACTTCAAATTTTCAATCAATTTTTCATTTATCAACAAGTGATCAAAGATCAATTGTCGTCTCATCATTTTTGTTTTATTTCAATAAAATTATATTAATATTTCTAATTGATTTTTATAACGGGCATTTGGACAAGTGGGGTGACGATATATTCTTATCCACAACCTAACGTGTGTGTATATATATTTTAGAACTGTTAAAAACGACGATGCTCTTGAATATTTCTTTGCTCGTAGTTTATTTTTGAAAAAATCTTCTTATTATATTAAAGATTTTGCATATTTCAATCCACTGAATTTGACCTCAAATGAAAGAGATAACAAATATATGCATCTAATAATGGAATTATACATGTCCCTCAAATGCTCTAAATAATTTGGTTGACATATTTAATACCAACATCGTGCTCACATTTGCATTTTTGTGTCTAAAATAAGTATTTTCTACTAACAAGCAAAACTAAAAAGTCTAACAACAACTTGCTTTTATTAATAATGTTCGATAGGTATGCAATCATTTTTATCAAACATGTCATCAGGGTATTATTTGGTATGTTGAATTGGACATTGTTGAATATGATTAAAGAAGAGAGGCGTATCATAAATTTTATCAATGTCCATCCAATCCCATCGAGTTCTACATATTACACACATCATCATGACAAATTGATACAATGATTGTATCAAACATGTCATCATAGCAAATCACTCATACACGTAGTTGGGGATGGAAACAGGTGCCCCTTACCATCCCGTCTCGTCAGAAATTTTTGGAAGGGTGGGATGGGATCGGGTTGGCGGCGGGGCAGGGCGAGGAATATTCACATTTACCGTTTCTTTTAATTAATTAATTATTTTTTATTTTTTTAAATATGATTTAAATTTTAAAACATAAAAATAAAATAAAATAATTTGGGGGCGATTTCGAAGAATTCAGGGTGGAGACTATGATTCCCGTCCCCGCCTCCGCCCCAATTACTTAACGAAGCGGGACAATGCGGAGCGGGACGGGTCGACGACGGGGTATTTTGCCATCCCTAAGATTAGTACATAATGCAGTTCTAAGTAATTCATCATCTACATATTGTCAAATCTTTGAATACAAAGATAAAGTTGTTCTTCAAATTAAAAGTGTTCATTGAAACTTTAATTCCAATAAAATTATTGCAATCTGATCTTAGTCTTTACCAAGACCATGGACACTCTTAACTCACAATTAGGAGAAGAAATCAGTTCAAACAATTTATTCATGCTTATTTTGATTCTTGTAATTTAGCCCTGTGCTGGAGGAAGCTTTCCCTCAATGAAGGACGAGAAGAAGATAAATGCGCGCTCAGGCTGATAACTCGGAACAAAATGTCCCGATCCTCTTATCGTCACAAATGTCACATTCTGGTAGTCAACTACATAACCTCCAACCTTGAAAGTGATAGAGAAATGGTGTTAGTAGACATGAACAAGAATTAAACAATGTAATAAAATCAATTGTTTCTTAATTACCTCGCCTTGGGAGTCCCAAGGATACCATGGAGTCTTTATAGGTGATCCAAGTTTGGGCATCGAGTACCTAGTTGCTGTAACTGGTATTATCCCATCTGTATCTCCACTGCAGGTGGATTTGAAACTTTACACTTAGAATGTGTTGGCAAAAACACATATATTTTCATTCTGTGTGAATAAAAATAGGCACTCACAGTGGTAACTTACCTGTAGATCCAAACTCTAATGCCGCTAGCCATTAGCTTCTTTATGGTAGGTAACACTGTAACTGGCGAGTCCTGCCAGTGATCATAGACAAAGTCGCTGTATAGAAATGGAGTGTTTTTAGTGAAAGTTAGTCTTCCGAAAATTGAAATGAACTAGTATTGTATGAGAGAGTTTTAAAAAAACTTCAGAAGGAGAAATGCAGTACTTGCAATCTTCCCAATGTCCAGGAAGTCCGGTGATGTTAGCATGAAGCGCAGTTTGCACATCAGGAGTGTTTAAATAGGCGAAAACGTAATCATCTGAGCACGGATCGAAATTTGATACCTGCTTCAAAGAAGAATGGAAAGGATCATTATTCCGGGGAAGCGAAAATAATATATACTGAAGAATGAGTTGCTAAGATATACCCCGGGAGCACTTGAAGAGGAAGAACACAAGGGAGCATAAATGTCATAGATGAAGATGTTGCCTATGGTTTCCCAGGCTTGATCTAAGTAATCTTCACAGACTTCTGAAATGTTGGTCGATGAAAAATTGCAATTCCAGATTATGCCTTCATGAATTTCATCAGATATGAGAGCACTTGTCCAGAAATGGTCAAAAGTGCCAGCCTCTGTATCCGTATTATCTATGTATGCATTCCCAATCTGAAAAATCATGTCCGTATTGATCTTATAATTCTTAATTAAACTAACATATTGAATAGACGGGCAGCATATTTTATCAGGAAGCTTACAGCAATGCCTTTCAGGTTAATGACAGTTTGATTTGTGATTTTGTTGTTTTCGAGGATCAAATCAGCAAGCTGAGGCACATAATGACCAGCATAACTCTCTCCCGCTATGTAGAAATCACGGGTTTTGTACTCTGGAAATCTTTCCAGCCAGTTAACTAGAAAGGTATATGCATCTGCTGCAGTTTTTATGTCCCCAGTAACATAATCTGATGATGTATTGGAATAAGAAAATCCAACACCAGCTGGGGATTCCAAGAAGAGGACATTTGCCACTGCATTTCAAGCACCAGAATTTCTATAACAGGCCATTCTTTCAAAAAAAAAATTAAAAAATATTCTGGCTAACTTGTTTTAAGGATGCGAGTACGAACCATTGTTCCAGGCATATTGGTTATACAATAGAGTTTTGCCATCCGGGTTGACCCGAAACGGTCCAAGTTCTGTCATTGCTCCAGCTCCTATTGAAGAGCAGCCAGGTCCTGTAGTTTCAAGAATAATTGAGATTGCTAATACAAAGTCAATGCAAGTTCATAAAAGAAATGACACTCTAAAATGTCCTTTTATCTGCATTTTCTCGACTCAGGTTCCCTCGCAGTGTGGCGTCTTTTGTAAGACTCCTCTTTCTCAGTGGAACTCTTAAAAAATGAGTTTGAGCCCTTTTGGCTTTCTTTTAGCCACTCTGGGTGACAAATGCACAAGCATATTTCACCTAGTTGGACGATAAAAACAATGCACAAACATATTTTGCCCAGTTGGAAGATAAAAACTATGCACCGTTAAGTCAGCATATGGAGGAGGTAGAGATAGTGCTTAACAAAATAAAAGTTCAGTGACTAACTTGGAGAAAAAAAGAAATTCGGTGATCAAACTGAAACAACTTTATAAGTTGGGTATCTAGTAGGTTGTAGTGCAAGCCCTTTAGTTGTTTTTATTTGCTTTCTGATGACACAATCTTAGGGACGTTAGATTGGACAGTACTAGACAGAGTTAAAATCTTATCCATCTTATCCCTTGTACGGTGTAATTGCTCCATTACCATGTATCAAACTCGTCCTTGACATAATTATTTATGTGGCATCAGCACATTGCAAATCTACCTTGTGGTGTTGCAAAATTTCAAGACATCGTGAGTAGCAATAATGAGAAAAGGATATAAGCAACATGCAAAGCACTGCCGCTGAAATCATCGTAGTGTTACTGTTACCTCCATTTAGCCATAGCACTAGAGGTTTGCTGGAAGGGTCTTCAGATTCAGTAAAGTAATAAAAGAGTGCTCGGCCAGCCGTAGGATCAACCGTTACATACCCTGAATACTGAGAAAAATTAACCTTAGGTTGTCCAGGCATAGTTAAGATCTTGTCGAGTTCCTTTAATCCGTTCTGAGGTGCTACATAAACTGGTGAATACTCGGTGAACACATTACCCTCAATAGGATTATTGATTGATCTCTTTGAGCGTCGTGACTTAATAAATTTTCCAAGAGGGTCATATCCTCTCCCACCGTAACATTGTACAGAAGCCGCAAGGCACAAAAGAGAGAGAACTAAAACAAATGCACCTCTCATCCTTGCAATGCAATAGAGGTGAGGGTGGGGGATAATGTCCATTGTGATTTATCTTCTTTATATAGGTTCTGCAGCACTTTAAACAACAAACGGCATTCATTGAAAACACCATATTTTGAGTGTTCTTGTTGGTTTTACAACTCATTGATAATCACTAAGTTTAGAAGTATTTAGTTAAGACATAGGGATAACACCAACAGAAGATTAAATTTCACAATGGGGGCTAACAGATCAGCCGGCTTTGCATTGTTTATCCCTCAAGTATGTCAAATAATTGGTTTCTTGGTTTGATTCAATTGTATCTTCAAGAAATCTGACAGTATATGCTCAGAGAGTTCTAAATAATTAGATTGTCTCCTAGTGCAAGATTCATTTTTTTTCCTGAATATGTATGTCTCTAGGATCACTAATTTGATTCAAATGAAAATTTTCAGGAAATGATCTTGCCCATTTCTTGAAACCTTCATAGGCTGTGTATCATTTGGACAGAAAAACAAATTTTCTTGTGCGCCCATTTCAAGGAGTAAAAGTACAAAACTATACCTTACTGAGTAATCAACTACAACTTAATCAAGAAATTACATTAAATAAATAAATGAAAACCAAATTACAGTTCCAATTTGATGAAATCCAAGCTCACCCACTCGTATTCGGAGCATTTTTGGATTGTTAAGAAAGGTGGATCGTACAATGCTCAATGAAACGAAGAGAAAATGAAGAAGCTAAAATATTGTTGATGTAGTGTCGAGTAGTACATACCAAACATGCCCCCTTTGTGATCGTCATGTTTAAAAACATGACTCTTCTGGCTTGGTATGCAAGTTCATATTTCTAAAAACATGACTCTTTTGGCTTGGTATGCTAGTTCATATTCCAAATGCACTAAGTTTGAACATGAAAACTAACAGTTTTCAAATATTTACTCTCTATATTTTCAAACAACGAAAATAGAAGTAATCCAAATTGTTAAAGTTCCAATGAATATATTAAGGGAAGGATGACATAGGTCGTTGGAGCATGTCCTCCGTAGTCTAAAGAGACTCATTCATATGATTCATGTGATCTTAGTAAAAGAGATTAGAAGATGAGAGTTAGAACAAAAACTAAAAAATCGCTTGTGATTGATTATGATCTTCCACTAGATCTAGCAACAAAGTGAACGGAGTGATGGAAAGAGATTCATAAAGCTGATCTCAAAATTAATGTGTGTATACATAAAATTTAATTCTGCAAATATTACATTAATTTGATACGATCTGCTTATAATTAGTCTTTACCAACACCAATGAGGGGAAAAAAATCGGTTCAAACATTTAATTCGCTTAAGTCTTGACTCATATTTAGCTCTGTGCAGGAGGAAGCTTTTCCTCTAAGAAGGAGGAGAAGAAGGTAAGTGCGCGCTCAGGTTGGTTTCTGGGAACAAAATGTCCTGCTCCTCTTATCGTCACAAATGTCACATTTTGGTATTCAACTACATAGCCTCCAACCTTAAAAGTGATAGAGAATTGGCATTAGGATGCTATCTTTAGTAGAGATGGACAAGATTTAAACAGTGTAATAAAATCAGTTGTTTCTTAATTACCTCGCCTTGGGAGTCCCAGGGATACCATGGAGTCTTTACAGGTGACCCAAGTTTGGGCATTGAATACCTAGTTGTTGTAACTGGTATTATCCCATCTGTATCTCCACTGCAGGTACATTGAAAATTTACACTTAAATCTCTTTCGGGTTCATACAGTCAAGAAACTTTACCATGTATGCATAATATCTTACCTGTAAATCAAAACTCTAATGCCACTAGCCATCAGCTTCTTTATAGTAGGTAATACTGTTTCTGGCATGTCTTGCCACTGCTCAAATATGGGGTCACTGTATAGAAATGGAGTGCATTTAATTATAGGACGTCTTCGGAAACTTATTTGATCAAGTATTACATGAGAAAGTGTTACAAAAATGTTTCAGATGGAAAAGTGTAGTACTTGCAATCTTCCCATGGACCAGAAACTCCAGTGATGTTAGCGTGAAGTGCCTTTTGCACTTCAGGAGTGTTTAAATAGGTGTAGACATAATCATCTGAGCATGGATCAAATCTTGATATCTGCTTGCGAAGTCGAATGGAAAGTGAGGAATTGGATTACTATGCCGGGGAAGGAAGAATAATATTATGCTAGGAAATAATATATGTTGAAGACAATATTAAAATGATATACATGTGGCCTTCTCAAATAGCTTAAGCTTTCAGAACAAGTGGTCCAACATGGTATCAAAGCAGAGAAAATCATGGCTTGAGGTCTCGCCGCCACCCATTTAATGAAACTGAGCACGTTAAACTTTGATAGGGGAAAAAAAAAACCCCACCTACACATGAGGGGTGTGTTGAAGATACTATTTAAATAATATGCACGTGTAGTGTCTAACAGCATAAGCTTTTAGATCAAGTAGTACATACTGAAGAATGAGTAATTAAGATATACCGAGGGATCATTTGAAGAGGAAGAGCACAAGGGAGCATAAATGTCATAGATGAAGATGTTGCCTATGGCCTTATCAGCTCGATCTGTGTATTCTTCACAGACTTTTGTAAAGGTGACCTCAGAAGAAAAATTGCAATTTGAGATAATGCCTTCATGAATTTCGTCAGATATGAGAGCACTTGTCCAGAAATGGTCATAAGTGCCTGTCCACCTATCCGTATAGTCGATATATGCATTCCCAATCTGAAAAATCATGTCCACATCTATCCTATAATTTTCCATGTATAAAAACATAAAAGAAACTGTCAGTCTGCAAATTCGATCAAGGAGCTTACAGCAATTCCTTTCAGATTAATGACAGTTTGATTCGTGATTTTGTTGTTTTCAAGGATTAAATCAGCAAGCTGAGGCACATAATGACCGGCGTAACTCTCTCCCGTTATGTAGAAATCTCGGGTTTTGTACTCTGGAAATCTTTCTAGCCAGTTAACTAAAAATGTATAAGAATCTGCTGCAGTTCTTTTGTCCCCAGTAACATAATCTGATGATGTATTGGAATACGAAAATCCAACACCGGCTGGAGATTCCAAGAAGAGGACATTTGCCACTGCATTTCCAGCAACATAATTTTCTTAACAGGTCAATCTTTCAAATGAATACTTCTTGATAACTTGTTTTAGAGATGCAAGTTCTCACCTTTGTTCCATGCATAATTGTTATACCGCAGAGTCTTTCCATCTGGATTTACCCGGAACGGTCCAAGTTCTGTCAATGCTCCAGATCCTATTGAAGAGCATCCAGGTCCTGCAGTCCCAAGGGTAATTGATTTCATACACTAGACAGTCTATAACCAAGAAATGCTTCTTATTTCTAACAAAACTAGTAGCTTGTAATTGTAATGCAAGCCCTTAAGTTAATTTTGTTTGCATTCTCAAGGTGTTGATTTATTTCCATCAACACACTGCAAATTCACCTTTTGGTGTTGAGAAAATTTAAGAAATAAGCATGTTGAAATACCCGAGAGTGGTAATAATAAGAAAAGCACTATGAATAGTCTTACCTCCATTTAGCCACAGCACTAGAGGTTTGTTAGAAGGGTCTTCAGACTCTGTAAAATAATAAAAGAGTGCTCGGCCGGCCTTCGGATCAATAGTTATGTACCCTGAATATTGAGAAAAATTCACCTTTGGTTGTCCAGGCAAAGTTACAATCTTGTCAACTTCCTTCAATCCCTCTTGAGGTGCTACATAAACTGGTGAATACTCGGCGGCAACACCATCCTCGGTAAGATAATCAACTGATCTTTTTGAACGTCGCATCTTGGTAAGTTTTCCAAGAGGACCATATCCGTTCCTACCATAACATTGTACAGAAGTTGCGAGGCACAAAAGAGAGAGAACTACCACAAATGCACCTCTCATCTTTGCAAGGAAATTATGTGGATACGTTCATTATTTCTGTTTTTATTGATATTGGAAATATTATGCAACGTTCACAACCTAACTCAGGAAGCAATTTGGAAAGATATGCACAGATCTTGATGCTGAAATCACTGCATCAATTCACTACCTTTCCATTACACAGTGATTCTAGTTTCAATCTATGTATATTTTTAGTTGATTTTCCATATATTATTTATTGACTTTCCTTTCTATAGAGATGATAGGATATTTCTTCTTTTGCAAATATATACTGTATACACCATCCTTGTATTGCAGTATCGATATACAGAATAATAAAGATTCTGAAACTTAACAGTTTTTCTCCTATTATGTAGTTTTGGCAGCATTAAAAGACTACAGCATTTGTTAAAAACATCGTATTTCGCTTGTTCTTGTTCGATTACACTTCATTGACATTCTCTAACTTCGGAATTATTTGGTTAAGATATAGAGATAATACCAACAGATTATAACTCAATAATTGTTTTTTGTTTGTTTCAATAATAAAGCTAGCATCATATGCTCAGACTGTTTTAATACTTAGACTGTCTCCGCATTAAAAATTAATCTGTTTGATTGAATACGTTTTTAAGAACTCTAATTCGATTCCAATAAAATTTTCGTGAAACGATCTTGTCTATATTTGAAATACAGAGTGGACCGCAGTTTGGCCGACCCTCTTCTTACCATTCGTTTGGGATGACCCAGAAGTACAGTAAGAAGGAATGAAACCTTCAGAAGCTATGTATCATTTGCACAGAAATCTTACGGCAGTTTTTCCATGATATGAACTTTCAAGTAGTTCACCTTTTTCCTTTTTCCTCGAGGCACAACAATTTATCTTATTTCTTATATTGCGTTAAGCAGCAGGCAAATTGAGGGTTTAAACAAAAGTAGATACCATGCAAGATTGTCTGCTTGTAACTTAAAAGGAATCGAACATATTTCGAGACACAAGGAGAGAAGCAAAGAAACAAAACAGAACTGATTAAAATAAGTTTCTGGTGCTCCCATTTGAAGGAGTGAGTTTACAAAACTATACCAGATTGAGTAACCAACTACAGTTTAACCAAGATAACCATTAAAGACATACGAAAACCAAATTAAAGTGCAATTTGATGGTATTCAAGTTCACCAATCTGTATTTGTGCACCTCTCGCATAAAAATATGACTCTTCTAGCTTGATATGCCAGTTCATATTCCAAATGCACTAAGTTTGAACATGCAAACTAACAGTTTTTTCATATTTTATAGTTCACTGTGTTTTTTGTATTTGGTGGAGAACAAACAGAATGCTAAAATCTTCCCATATCAGTCAACTTAAGGAGCAAAGCCCTTTAGCCTAACTTATAATAATAGGTTTTTGTTTTTCCATTCACATCAGGAAATCGAATATTAGCTGCCGAAAATTGTTAATGACAGAGTGCTTTGAAAATTTCTTATATTTTTCCGTGACCCCTACCAGTATAAATAAGCCTGTAGACATCAAGTGGCCTTTTCTGCAAAATCCAATAGTCATTTCTATTTATATATGTACCCTAGGATGAATTAATCTTAAGATTAATTCTTATAAAATAATTAAATCACTGCAACTGCATACAAGCCCAAGGTCCAGTCCTGCCCGATGCCAAAATACGTCTGTAAGGTGCCAAAATGCCTCAACGCTAGTGTTAGCATGTCCCATATCACTAGGAATTGGTTAGTCTTTGCATACACGTGATCTGTAATTGGTTGATATTTGCATCCAGTTGATTTGGTATTGGTTGGTATTTGGCTCTAGGTGATATGGAGTTTTTGGTTAATTGTATACACATCGTGTGCATTCGTTAGGTGTTTGTTTTTTTGTCTCCCCCACTCTTCTGACTGGCTGCCCCGTGGCCAAATGGTGTTTGCATCAGCTGGTGTCCTTTATTTCATTTGGTTACCATTGCTGGCCTGTGGTGGCTAACCGGTAGCATGGTATAGTTCTATCTTCTTCAATGGCATTAAGGTGTTTTCTTCCTCCTCCTCGGTAGTTTTTTGTTCAGGTGACCGCGTTGATTTTTGCAATTAAGTTTGAAGTTGTTAGTTATTGAATCTTCACAATAGTGTTGTTCCATATAGCTGAATTTGCAAATTTATGAGCTTACGAAGAATATGGAGATTGATTATCGTTTTCGTTTTCTGATTGGTAAATTATCAATGCTTGACATCATGAGTTTGACAGGGTATTATTTACTATTGTACTTAGGTTTCTTTATTATGGGTAGTTTAGTCTCTTTCGTTGTCTAGAGTTTTTTATTTCAAGTGTTTTGAACTTTATGTTCTCTTTGTAGCCACTTTCATATTACTGAATAATAAATTCTTCTTAGTTTCACAACATCAACATCACGCTCTTTGTATTTTTGGTGCTTCAAATCAGTCTTTTCAACTAACAAGAAAAACCAAAACGTCTAGACCAGGAGAACAACTAGTTTCGTGGCAAGTGATTATTAGTACAAATGTAGTTCTCTGTCATTCAGCATATATATATATTCTCAAATCTTTGCTTCCAAGGTGATAGCTGTTATTCAATATTTGAGTATTCATTGTAAAGTACATTCCATCAATTTGATGCAATCTGCTTATATTAGTCTTTACAAAGACAATATGAAAAAAGATCAGTTCAAACATTTTATTCGCAATTATCTTTATTCCTGTTTAGCTCTGTTTCGGAGGAAGCTTTCCCTCCAAGAAGGATGAGAAGAAGATAAGTGCTCGCTCAGGCTGGTAGCTCGGAACAAAATGTCCAGCTCCTCTTATGGTCACAAATGTCACATTTTGGTATTCAACTACATAACCTCCAACCTTGCAAGTGATAGAGAAAAGGGTGTTAGGATAGAGTAGATATGGACAAGAATTAAACAAGGTTATAAAGTGAGTTCTTTCTTAATTACCTCGCCTTGGGAGTCCCAGGGATACCATGGAGTCTTTACAGGTGCCCCAAGTTTAGGCATTGAATACCTAGTTGTTGTAACTGGTATTATCCCATCTGTATCTCCGCTGCACATATCGAAAGTGTACACTTAGGATATCCCCTATGTGACATAATATTAACTAACAGAACCTTTCAGGGATTATTTGGTAGTGATATATATAAATGAAACTGTAGTTAGAGGACATTATTTTCTTTTCCGGGTTAATTAGTAGAAAAATTTTGGCTAGTATGCCCAATATTGTATTAAGAATTATTAAAAACACTAATGGATCATACCTGTAGATCCAAACGCTAATGCCACTAGCCATCAGCTTCTTAATGGTAGGTAACACTGTATCAGGCATGTCCTGCCAATCGCCATTTATGGCGTTGCTATATCGAAATTGAGTGTGGTTAATAGAGGAAATCATTGGAAAATTAAAATGAACTAGTAATCTAGTATTGTATAAGAAAAGAGTTACAAAAATGAGTCAGATGGAGAAGTGCAGTACTTGCAATCTTCCCATGATCCAGGAATTCCAGTGATGTTAGCATGAAGTGCCTTTTGCACTTCAGGAGTGTTTAAATAGGTGTAGACATAATCGTCCGTGCATGGATCAAATCCTGATATCTGCTTCGGGAAACGAATGGAAGGTGAGCAATCAGATTAGTATTACGGGGAAGCGAAAAAATATATATCTTTCAAAGAATTTAGCAATTAAGGTATACCGGGGGAACATTTGAAGAGGAAGAGCACAGGGGAGCATAAATGTCATAGATGAAGATGTTGCTAAAGGACGCGTCGGCTTGACTTGTGTATGCTTCACAGGCATCTGAAACGGTGGCCTCAGAAGAAAAATTGCAATTTGAAATTATGCCTTCATGAATTTCATCAGATATAAGAGCACTTGTCCAGAAATGGTCATAAGTGCCTGTCCACCTATCCGTGTAGTCGATGTATGCATTCCCAATCTGAAAAACCGTGCCCATATTCATCTTATAATTCTTGATAGAAAAGATATATTAAATAACCAGGCAGCATATCCTATCAGAAAGCTTACAGCAATTCCTTTCAAGTTAATGACAGTTTGATTTGTGAGTTTGTTGTTTTCAAGGATTAGATCAGCAAGTTGAGGCACATAATGACCGGCATAACTCTCTCCAGTTATGTAGAAGTCCCGGGTTTTGTACTCTGGAAATCTTTCCAACCAGTTAACTAAAAAGGTATATGAATCTGCTGCAGTTTTTTTGTCCCCAGTAATATAATCTGATGATGTATTGGAATAAGAAAATCCAACACCAGCTGGGGATTCCAAGAAGAGGACATTTGCAACTGCATTTTTAGCAACATAGTTTCTGTTATTTGCCACTGCACTTTCAAAAGAATACTTCTTGATAACTAGCTTTAGGGATGCAAGTACTCACCATTGTTCCACGCATATTGGTTATACCATAGCGTTTTGCCATCAGGATTCACCCGAAAGGGTCCTTGTTCTGTCATTGCTCCACCTCCTATTGAAGAGCAGCCAGGTCCTGCAGTTCCAAGGATGCTTGAGATTGCTAAAAGAAGGTGAATGCAAGTTCATACACTAGATGACAGTCCAGAAACATGATATTCTTCATGTTTCCAGCGAAACTAGTAGGTTTAATGCAATCCCTTTAGTTAATTTTGTTAGCATTCTGATGTTGAGAAAATTAAATAACCATGTCAAGAAAAATGTGAATGGTAATAATAAGAAAATGAGATAGACAACATGTACTATTAGTGAAATCATCATATTCTTACCTCCATTTAGCCACAGCACTAGAGGAGTGCTAGAAGGGTCTTCAGACTCAGCAAAATAATAAAAGAGTGCTCTGCCAGCCTTAGCATCAACAGTTACATACCCTGAATACTGAGAAAAATTCACCTTTGGTTGTCCAGGCAAAGTTAAGATCTTGTCAACTTCCTTTAATCCTTCCTGAGGTGCTATATAAACTGGTGAATACTTGGTGACGACGTCATCCTTGGAAAAATAATCGACCGATCTCTTTGAGCGTTGCACCTTGGTAAGTTTTCCAAGAGGACCATATCCTCTCCTAGCATGACATTGTACAGAAGCTGTCAGGCACAAAAGAGAGAGTACTAAAACAAATCCACTTCTCATCTTTGCAATGCAACAAGGGGTCATAAGTCTATCGTTGCTGTTTTTCCCCTTTATATAGGTTTTGCAGCATCAAAACGACAGCATTTGTTGAAAACATCGTATTTTGCTTCTTCTTGTTGGATTTAAACCTCATTGGTATTCACTACGTCTTGTGTCTTGTAGACACGATTTAAATGACATTTTTCTTATGCAGGGTCCATAGCAACTTTGGAATTATTTGGTTAGGACAGAGATAATATCAAGAGAAGATTAAACTTCATAATGGGGGCTAACTGATCAGCCGGCTTTGCATTGTTTATCCCACTTGCAACTCAAATAATTGATCTTTTTGTTTGTTTCAATCATTTCATTAACAAAGCTGATACCGTACACTCAGACAGTTCAATTATAAGTTTGTCTCACGTAAAAATTTTATCTTTTCGTAAGATTGATTCGATTTCAGCGAAAGTTTTCAGGAGATGATCTTGTCTACCTCTTGAATTTCAGAGGCTGCATATCATTTTGACATAAACCTAGCACAAATATTCCATGAATGAACTTTCAAGTAACTTATCTTTCTCTTTTTTCCCCTTTTTTCCTTGATGCATTAAAAATTATCTTTACCCTAATTTTTTTAAGTTCTCTTTCCAAAACTAATTATGGATTCTTGAAACAAATGGACCAACGGAAAATGAAATCATACAACCCACGGGCCACGCCCAAAATTATTAAGAATCATACTTAGTTTGTTGTTTTGGAAGAAACCGTGAATTTCCTTTTAAGGCTGTATGCTCGTAATATATAATGAATCAAACAGATTTCCAGAAACATGAAGAGAAACAAAACGGAACAGATTAGAGTAATTTTTTTGTGCGCCCCTTTGAAGGAGTGAGAGTACATTGAGTAATCAATTATAAATAAACAAAGAAAATCCATTAAAATACATGAATAAAACCAAATTAATGTTCAAATTTGACGGAATCCAAGGTCACCAACCTGTATTTGGGACGAGTTGTAGGGCTTTGGATCTTCACATTTTGTGTTCGTCTTGTTCCAAAATATGACCTCTTCTGGCTTCATATGCCAGTTCATATTCCAAATGCGTTAAATCTGAACAATGAAAACTAACAGTTTCACCACTTTTTTTAAAAAAAATTCATGGTTTTTACGTATTGGCCAGACGCTAAAATCGCCCATATCAGTCAAATTACTGCATTTTTGCATTCATGAATCATGAAAGGGAATGGAATATTAGCCACTGAAATTGTCAAATGATATCAAGAACCAAATAATAAATATTTGCTTTGCACTGATTAAGATAAGGGTGTAAATTGGTCGAGTCGTCATCCAGGTCGAAGAGCCTTGGCACGGCTGGAACTTTGTATGAACTATCTCGTGGATCAGGCAGGCCATTCCGAGCTTGAGTATTAAAGTTCGCAGCCGGCATGAGTTAATTTTGTTCAAGTTAACCACGAAAATAAAAAACTCGTTTGGATACGATAGCCCGTGCCTACCGCAAAATTAATATCATGGTGTGCAAAAAAGGTTGCGTCGCTTTTTATGATACAACGATTTCAATAAATTGATTGCATTTTGTGCTACTTGAAGTAAATTTCAAGAGAGAGTATTTCTTGATCCCTATTTAGCTCCGCTTGGAGGAAGCTTTCCCTCTAAGAAGGACGAGAAGAAGGTTAGCGCCCGCTCAGGCTGGTAACTTGGGACTAAATGTCCTGCTCCTCGTACAGTCACAAATGTCACATTCTGGTATTCAACTACATAACCTCCAACCTTGAAAGTAATGGAGAAATTGTGTTAGGATTCTATCTTTAGTCGAGATGGACAAGAATTAGATAGTTTTAAGAGTTGCTTTTAAAATAAGTAACATATCCAAACATGCTTAAAGCCAATTCTTTCTCACCTCACCATTGAGGTACCAAGGATACCATGGAGTTTTTACTGGTGCCCCGAGTTTTCTCAATGAATACCTAGTTGATGTTACTGGCACTCTAGCATCAGTATCTCCACTGCAATAAATTTAGTTAAAAGCATTCACTGAAGAACCATATTGTTGATTTGCACAATTGCACTTGGTATGTACATCGTGTAACATAATATTTACAACGTATCATAATTTACAGTGCACAGTTTTGCTAGCTTGTGTAATGGAGAGAAAATGCAGTCGAAATGAGCATATAGGTACTTACCTGTAGATCCAAACGCGAAGTCCACTAGCCATCAGCTTCTTAATGGTAGGTAATACTGTGTCGGGCCTGTCCTTCCAATTAACAGATACGGTATAGCTGGAATTTTTAATCAAAATAAGTCGTTGATAAAGAAGTTTTCGAAGGAATTGTATAAAGAAAAAGTGATTTTTTAATTGTAGTACTTGCAAGAGTCCCATGGTCCAGGAATTCCAGTGACATTAGCATGAAGTGCCTTTTGCACTTCAGGAGTGTTCAAGTAGGTAAAGACATAATCCCCCGAGCATGGATCGAATCCTGAACCCTGTTTCTAGAGAAGAATGGAATGTAGAGCAATTAAATTTCTACTCTGAAAAAGAAAAAATTGTATGGAAAATTGGGATTTTAAAACATACCAAGGGAGCAATATTTGAAGACGAAGAAATACACAAGGGAGCATAAATATCATAAAAGAAGATGTTGCCTCTATCAGCATCCGCTTGATCAAGAACTGCATTGCAGGCTGCTGATAGAGAAGTCGATGAAGAAAAATTGCACGTGGATGCAATTGCCTCGTGATGTTCATCCGACATGAGAGCATGAGTCCAAAAATAGTCATAAATGCCACTATATTCATCCTCAAAATCAATGTATGCATTCCCAATCTGAAAATCATGTCCTCTCATTAAATGTTAATTCTTGATAAACTGTTTACAAAGTAAATAAGCAGCATAATATATCAGAAAACTTACGGCTATTCCTTTTAAATTAATGACAGTTTGGTTTGTGATTTTGTTGTTTTCAAGGACTAAATCAGCTAGTTGAGGCACATAATGACCGGCATAACTCTCTCCAGCTATGTAAAAATCTCTGAATTTGTACTCAGGAAATCTTTCGAACCAGTTTACAAGGAAGGTATATGAATCTGCTGCAGTGTTTTTGTCTCCATGATCCATTGATGTATTTGAGTAAGAAAAACCAACGCCAGCTGGGGATTCCAAGTAAAGAACATTTGCCACTGCATTTCAAGAAGCATAATGTTCATAATGTATAATTCTTTTAGAAATTCTAACTGAATAACATATTATACTGGACAGTACAATAAATAAGATTTTAGCTTTTTTTCTTAGTTGATATTGTCAAGCAATATCTAATCTAAGTTACCAAACATGTCGATCATAGGTGATTGCTTGTTTTAAGGATGCAAGTACTTACAATTGTTCCAGGAATATTTATTATACCACAGAGTTTTACCATCACTGTTCACTCGGAATGGTCCAAGTTCTGTCATTGCTCCGCCTGCTAAGGACGAGCACCCCGGCCCTGCAGGGTATGGCAATAATGTGAAAACAAAATGTTGCAGATTAAGCCCTAATCCCCTACTGTCAAGAGCAATAATAAACACAAAAGCAATCAGAAAACGAAAACGAGCTAAGCACCCACGGATTTATAGCGGTTCACCCTCAATGTGAGAGTTACTCCACATGCCACTTCAGGTTTTCAAAGAAGAATACAAATTTGTCTCATACCTCTCTCTTGCACACAGAAACTACAATGTGATAAATATGTCATTTAGTAGGAATATTAGGGCGACCTACTAAATGTATGAATTCCCAATATACCCATATAATGAATGCAGTATAAATGCACTATGATTACGCCACACAGAGTACAACACAAAAATAAATGTCATTTCATATTAAAAAGACAACCTTGTATGCTCACTTGCTCTGAGTATCAAAACTGACATTACCTCCATTTAGCCACAGAACTAGAGGGTAGCTAGAAGGGTCCTCAGACTCGGTAAAATAATAAAAGAGTGCTCGACCAGCCTTAGGATCAACAGTCACATACCCAGAATACTGAGCAAAGTCCACTTTTGGTTGCCCCGGCAACCCTGAAATCTTGTCAGCTTCCTTCAATCCCACCTGAGGTGCTACATAAACCAGTGAATATTCAGTCATCTCAGTATGATAATGGACTGATCCTTTCAAGCCCCGAGCCTTAATCATTTCCCGCATGGAGTAATATCCTCTCCCACCATAACATTGTACAGAGGCCACGAGGCCTAAAACAGAAAGAAACAAAACAATTGCACCTTTCATCCTTTGTTGTGCTTCAGGTCTTTTCTTATCAGTAGTAGAGTCATTCTGCCTTCATATATGTTCTGCAACACTTAAAATATATCAAATTATCAGAATTTTCTCTTTCTCAGTCAATAATGCCTACAAAACAATCTTTAGAAGACATTTAGATAGTACAAAGATTATCTTTAACATATGAATCTTTCACTATCGTGCCAAAAAGAAGATGCTATTTTAGAAGTTAAAACAGCCGGCCTTGTTCATTCCCCATTTTTCTCTTACCTTAATGTTTTTTGTTCATTTTATATTCAAAGGTGGCGCCATCTTTTCAGGCATACAGACAATGTGCTAAGGAAGATTCATTAAGATTGACTGAATATGCTGGTAACTTGTAAGAAAACAAATATTGAATAACTCGAATACATTCTTCAGAAGGGAAAGAAAAATAATCATTTTGTACGTTCATAAATATATATGCACGGCTTTCTTTATGCGTATAGGTGTCAAGATGTGTAGGACTGTCAAAAAAGAAAACATAAACAGAAAAAGGGAAAGCCCGCAGGCCAGTAAGGGCTCAGGCGGTGCCAGTTCTAGATAAAATTTTAGGCACATCTAAATTGACACCTCTATTTGTAGCACACTATCCGGACATATCCACAACACTAACATATATATTCATCAGATAATTAGACCCATGAATCATGCATTCCACTATTAATTTATCGCATTAAGAGGAAATAGCAGAATCGAAAAACAGATTATTTGATAATCAGATGATTAACAAAATAAAAGTTCAATATGATCCCAACCCAATTGCAAGGAATATGTGGAAACATTCCTCAAGAGTAATGTCTTCTTTTCACCATTTTTCACCAATTATAGTTCAATACTTGAATTGTTATGCCTCCGCTTATCAGTAAACCTCTTTTGATGTTCCGTAATATGGCAAGCTTAATTTGTTTATATGAAACTTTAATTCACAAATGTTAATTAGGAAGAGAAAGGTCCAATTCATAAATATCAAATATGTTGAACGATTTTACTAAATTCTCCAACTTCGAGGCATGTCATAATATCATTTTCCTAAAAATTTATTAATATCCATCAATTTGCGACGTGCAAAAAGGTTGCAGGTGAACCTCTTTTCAAGATGCTATGAAGCCTAGAATCATTTTTAAATAATTTGACTTCATTTTATACTCGCGGAGTAAATTTCAAGAGTGAAAGTAAGTATTTCTTGCATAAAATAATTTTGTCAGCAACTAATTTTTTTTAAATTAAGTCAGCATCGAAGTAAGAAAGGAAAAGACTAGAACAGTGTTTCAAGTCCTGAAGAAATTCTGAAATCATATGGACTTACTGCATCTTTCTCAAAAGATACAATTCTTTCAATGTAACGAGCTCAAACATTAACTCGAATAGGAAGCATTGGACTATAGCAAATAAGATTAGACTACATCAAGACAATGGATATTGGATGGTTGTTAACTTTAGTCATTCATCAATACAAACATTTTATTTCCCTTAATCTCGATCCTTATTTAGCTCTGCCCGGCGGAAGCTTTCCCTCTAAGAAGGACGAGAAGAAGGTTAGTGCGCGGTCAGGCTGGTAACTCGGGACAAAATGTCCTGCTCCTCGTACAGTCACAAATGTTACATTTTGGTATTCAACTACATAACCTCCAACCTTGAAAGTGATAGAGAAATCATGTTAGGATGCTATCTTTAGTAGAGATGGACAAGAATTAAACAGCATTAAGACTTAAGAGTTACTTTAAAAATAAGTAACTTTTTTTCCTTAAAAGTAAGAAAAAAGTAACATATACAAACATGTTCAAAGCCAGTTCTTTCTTACCTCACCATGGAGGTACCAAGGATACCATGGAGTCTTTACTGGCGCCCCGAGTTTTGTAAGTGAATACCGAGTTGCTGTTACTGGCACTCTACCATCTGTATCTCCACTGCAATAAATATAGTTAAAATCCTTCACTGAAGAACCACATTGTTGGTTTGCACTTGGTATGTACATCGTTATTAAATATGTACCATAAATTTACAGTGCACATTTTTGCTAGCTTGTGTAAAGGCAATCTAATTTAACGCATTATAATGGAGAGAAAATACAGTTGAAATGATCATATAGGTACATACGTGTAGATCCAAACTCGAAGTCCACTAGCCATCAGCTTTTTAATGGTAGGTAATACTGTGTCTGGCATGTCCTTCCAATTAAGAAATATGGTGTCGCTGGAGTAATGAATCAAAATAAGTCGTAAATAAAGCAGTTTTCAAAGGAATTGTATAAAGAAAAGTGATTTTGGGGATAGTGAATTGTAGTACTTGCAAGAGTCCCATGGTCCAGGAATTCCACTGACATTGGCATGAAGTGCCTTTTGCACTTCAGGAGTGTTTAAGTAGGTGAAGACATAATCCCCCGAGCAGGGATCGAATCCTGAACTCTGTATCTAGAGAAGAATGGAACCTAGTGCATTAAATTTCTATTTTCAGAAAAAGAGAAAAATGTATTGAAAATTCGGATTCTAAAATATACCAAAGGAGAATTTGATGACGAAGAAATACACAAGGGAGCATAAATATCGTAAAAGAAGACGTTGCCTCTATCAGCATCTGCTTGATCAAGAACTGAATTACAGGCATCTGATATAGAGTTTGATGAAGAAAAATTGCACGTTGATGCAATCGCCTCATGATGTTCATCTGACATCATAGCATGTGTCCAGAAATAGTCATAAATTCCATTATACTCATCCTCAAGATCAATATATGCATTCCCAATCTGAAAATCATGTCCTAATGTAATTCTTGATAAAATGTTTACAAAGTAAAATAGGCAGCGTAATATATATGTCGGGAAAACTTACGGCTATTCCTTGTAAATTAATGACAGTTTGGTTCGTGATTTTGTTGTTTTCTAGGATTAAATCAGCAAGTTGAGGCACATAATGACCAGCATAACTCTCTCCGGTTATGTAAAAATTTCTGGTTTTGTACTCTGGAAATCTTTCCAACCAGTTTACTAAAAAGGTATATGAATCTGCTGCAGTCTGTTTATCATCATGATCCATTGATGTATTTGAGTAAGAAAATCCGACGCCGGCTGGGGATTCCAAGTAGAGAACATTTGCCACTGCATTTCAAGAAGCATAATGTTCTTAATGAATTGTTTTCCAAAAAATGTTAATGCAAGTTTGGTATCCAGTATTTGATGATACTAGAATATACAATAGACAAGATTTTTAACTTCTTTTTTTTCGTTGATACTGTTGAGTGATATCCACGTTAGCAAACATGTTATAAGCGATCGCTTCTTTTAGGGAATAGGGATATAAGTACTCACACTTGTTCCAGGCATATTTGTTATACCATAGTGTTTTGCCATCACTATTAACCCGAAATGGCCCGAGTTCTGTCATTGCTCCACCTGCTATTGATGAACAACCCGGCCCTGCAGTCCCAAGTATGGCAATAATGAGATAGTGAAAACAAATTGTTATGAATTAAGCCTAATCCCGAGTGTGAAGAGCAATAATAAATGAGAAGGCAATCAGAAATAAAGAGAGTACACAGAATTATTGCCTGATTATTGATTAGACTTCATAGTCCAACACAAAAATGAATGCAGATTCTTATTATAAACGCAACCTTGTATGCTGAGAATAGCAAAACTGACATAGACTTACCTCCATTTAGCCACAGAACTAGAGGCTTGCTAGAAGGGTCCTCGGACTCAGTAAAATAATAAAAGAGCGCTCGGCCAGCCTTAGGATCGACAGTCACATAGCCCGAATACTGAGCAAAGTCCACTTTTGGTTGCCCGGGCAATATTAAGATCTTGTCAGCTTCCTTCAATCCCACTTGAGGTGCTACATATACCGGTGAATACTCAGTCGAGTCATCCTCGGTACGATAATTCACCGATCCTTTTGAGCCCCAAGCCTTCGTCAATTCTCGCACAGAGTAATATCCTCTTCCACCATAACATTGTACAGTGGCCACAAGGCACAAAACAGAAAGTAACAAAACAAATACACCTTTCATCCTTCGTTGTGCAAAACAGCCAACTGAGGTCTTTTTCCATCAGTAGCAGAATCGTTATCCTTTTATATAGGTTCTGCAACACTCAAAAAATTATCAAATTATCAGAACTTTCTCGTACTCGGTCAATAATACGTACGAAAAGATATTTTAAAGACATTTAGATAGTACAAATATAATCTTTAACATATGAATGTTTCACTATCATGCCAAATAGAAGACGCGATATTAGAAGTTTAAAAGCCGGCCCGGTTTTCGTTTGACTTGATGTTTCTTGTTCTGTTCCAACAATTTCAGGCATCTATAGTAACTAGACAATGTGCAAAGGAAAATTCATTCAGATTGACTGAATATGCTTGTGAACAAATAACTTAATCAAAGGGAAAAAAAAAATAGTCATTTTGTATGTTCATTCTAATGCATTTTATGTTTGTCCCACTTAAAATCTATGATCCTTATGTCTTGATTTGCCATTCAATATGATGATAGAAAATTATTAGTTTTCTGTTTTATTTGCATTTCATGATCTTCCTTTTGGCAGAAAGAAGAAGCCAAATGCTAAAATCTATCATCTAAACTTTACGCAAGTTATTGTGTCGATTAATATTGTTGTGAAAATAATGTGATTGCAAGTGGACAATATCGCAAACAAGTAATAAAGTGAACCTATTGAGTCCGGATTATCGTTCCCACGAAGACTATCTTATTTATGTATTAGTTCAATTAATCTTTATTGATTAATCTGTAGGAGACACTATAAAATAAACTGGTTTGAGAAATTTTAAACTAGAACTTTAGATTTTTCAAAATAAGAAAAACAATGCAATAACTTATTTGAAATCGAAAATTAACAATTTAGAGAAGAATGATGGTTAAAGCGTTTGGACGAACGAATTCACCTAGTTGTCATCTCTAATTCCTCCTCTCAAGATTTGTTCCTAAAGTTGTATTCGGTCGAATTTACGAATTTAACCTAATTTACCTCTCTCGAATTCAAATTAGTCTTATCTAATTAAGTCAACTTAGACAGTCAGAATGGTCCTTAATTAGATGCATTAATTTTTCTAAGAATTCAGTTAAGACCACAGCAATAATAAAAGTGTATCTCTACCTTTTATCAAATTGCTGGATTTTACTATGTGGTCTAGATTAATAATTTGCTTCTCAGTTCATTACAATCCACAAGATCAATGAAATAATGGCCAATTATTCAAAGCATTAAGAAAAGAAATAGAATCAAATACTTGAGTAATTTATAAATCAAAACTTGAGATTCGAAAATAAATAATTAAACTTAGACTACATCGTTCATCCAAACTAGGAATTTAACTACTCATGATTCGAGAGAAAGACAAGATAAAGAGTTTTGAATACATAACCAGATTATGAATAAAAGAGGAGAAAACGTTGAATATCTTGCACCAAGATATCTTAATTTTCACGTTCCATTCTTCTTCATCTTGGCGGTTCTTCGTTTTCTTCGTCGTTCTTTTCTCCATCTTCTCGTGTTCTCCAAAGAATTAACTTCCTTATTTTGACCTAGATTAGGTCTTTATATAGTGTTTTACTAATTTAACAACTTATGTACATGAAAAGACGAAAAAGACCCTGACTGAAATTAAAAATAAACAAAAAAACACCCAGACGCTTCTGCCGCTAATCGCCGCGGTCAACAGCGGCTTGCAAACCGCGGTTTGACCACGGCAAATAGTGAAAGAAGTTAGTCCTCCAAGGTTCAACATATATATGATTTGGTCCTTCTTCATAATTTGTCTTTTTGTCATCTTAGATCCTTTTATTTGTAGATTAAGTCTTTCAACTTTAGATTTTATCCTCTTTAGTCCTTCAATTTCTTCTTTCATTTCAATTTAGTCCTCTTTTATTTGCAATCCAAGCCCTTCAACTTTTATATGTTTACAAATTGATCTCCATATCGAAGTTTTCGTACACATTCAATCCCTTTTTGCCTATTTTACTTTGTTTTTCTCCAATTCCATTCGATCTCGGAGTTTTAACCCAAAACAATTAAATTAACACACAATTAAGTAAAAAATCACTTAAAAGTACTTACAATCATCTACTTTTGATGGTCCAGACAAGTATAAAATCACACTAATCAAATATGATTACCAGTTTTCTTATTGGCCTTGGTGCGGCATACCACATGACCCCATAGTGTCATGTGCAGAGCCATCTCCCAAGGCACGACGATCGAGTTATTCAGTTTATTAAAATAAAAAACAAAAAACAAAAATTAAGAAGATATTCACCGACAAAGTATGTCCATAAGAGAGGCCATTCCAACGGTTTAGTGACCAACTTGAAACAAAAATTGAAGTCTAGTGGCCAACATGAAATTTCATTAAAAGTTTTTTACCACCAGCATATTTAAGCAACACATTTACACACAGCTTTTTGATTAGGGTGTGTCAGCAATTAGACATAGAAATATCTTAGGAACAAAGGAAAAGAATAAATTTCATTCTTAAATCAACTCAGCTACAATAGATCTCCAGTGTCAAAATGAAGTGATATCTATAACTTCTAGCAGGAAAAATCAAGAAGCAAAATGTCTTTTAGCCAAAATTTCAACAGGGAGGTGCCCTGATAGCTTTCTTTAGTTAAAGAATAATGAATAAGCTAAGCTAAAAACAAGCTCTATATACACGGGGTGCACGTGCATTTACATCTTGTAATCCTCCTGTAAATAACTTTCATAACGTGTTCCTTTGAGTGTCTTCTCAACGTCCCCCCAATTTTCAACCTGTGACGATAATGACCCCCTATGTATCTTCACCTGACGACTATTCAGGTTTCTTCGTGGAACCTTTAGAAAATCTTGAACATCCATCAACTTCTGAAAGGAGAGGAAAAAAAGAAAAAATTGAGTACAGAAGCACCAAAGAATGGATGCGTTTTTTCTGCAACAAGATATTAGAGTCTTACAGTTTCGTTCTTTATTATGTCCTCGTAGTAAAGGATGATATGTCGAGTGCTCTTAAAATATTCTAAAGATTTCATAACCATCTCGTCCACTTGCCTCAGATTGGGTATAAGCAATGTTGCATTGAGTGTAGGTTTATATCTAGCAAGTATCTCAGCCTGCAAAAAGGAAGTATAGTTTATTTTTTAAAGACAAATGTACATGCTCTTTTCTTTTCCACATATATGTGGAGGAATGATGGGTGGGGGCATAGATAGAGACACACAGAGAGAACAGCATGAGAGATAAGGACCTCGTGGGTCGAATGAACATGAGATTTGTGTGTCCCATTCAGCAGTTTAGCATTCTGATCATATGAATTAGCAAGTATTGAAATCATCCGGCGCAAAAGATTTCTTCTGAAGAGAAAAACCGCTGAAACTCCTTTAGTATTGAAGTATTCCACTATTTCTTCATGATGCTGCATTAAACCCTGCAACAATTCAGAAAATGTTCAGGAATATCTAGGCTATTTTGTTCCTGGAGACAGCTAGATCCTTGTGAGTTTACAGTTGGGAGTTACATTGTAACGGCCAGAAGCAAATCAAAGTTCTAATGCAAACTGAATTACCCAAGTTCATAAACCAAGAGGTAATGTAAAAGTGGGATTGAGGAGCTGGAAAATGTGGATGGCCACCCCCCCACCCCACCCAACCTAAAATTGAAAAATAAAATAAACAAACCAAACATCCACACATGAAACTGAAGAAAGGAATCAACTTTGGTGAAAAAGTTTATGATATTATTCTTTCCGCCCTCGTGCTGTATATTTAATGTCATGAAAATTAATTGTACCCCTTTCCCTTGTAGAGAATAATTACGATAATTGCGGCAAGAAAATAGGGATTAATTAAGAGGCCACAAGTAATTTTCTCCTCTATCCCATACATAGTCGGAGATCCCATTAGATGCAATCTGCAAGGGTACATGTAGCTGCCTACCGATACTGCAAAATATGCTACTCAAAACCATAACATCGAACAAATTCCACAGATAACTAAGCTAATAACTTAAATAGTTAGCCCAGTTAATAGACACGGATGGAAGGTTCGAAAAACTTTAGCATGCTCTATGTAATTTGGATAATACATGAGCAAATATCCAAATTGCAGTCATATCACGCTAAAATAAAATAAAGAATTGAGTATGCAGCCCCCAGGGGCATAGGCGAGTTAGTAAGGCATGAGGTGACGTGGAGAGAAATCCTCTGACAACACAGGTTCGATTCCCGTGTGGGGCAGATTTTCACTAAAATATTGTGGGGATATGTCCTGGGGGTTGACCTGTTGGCTCTCTCCCTCAGGTCTCTGCCACTCGTACACATCCCTCGATTTACAACTCGCCTGGTCAAGGGACCTCTAATACGGGTGGTGGGTTCGCCTTCGGGACTTTCCCCTTATCAGAAGAATTGAGTATGCAATCAAGCTTTTAAGAAAATATTCAATCCGTTGATTTACGGGCAAAGTTTTTGATTTGTTACCAAAAATAGTTATAGAAACATGGAAGCATGAAGCTTAAGGTGAGTACTCATCATAATTCTGTTTACATCTATTAGATTGGCTTGTCCTTAACGCACAGTTGTGTCATTGAATTCCAATCTCTATAGTTAGACAGAAGTTCCCTCAAAAGATAGCTACAGATTCATACTAAACTAAACAATGTGCTCAAATACTTGTCAAATCATGTTGGCACAAAAGAGGCGTGTAAATTAAACATTTCTGTAAATTTAATTAAGTGGAACGTAATTATTGTCTGCTTTTAAGTACACACTATCACCTGCATAGATGTTTATTTCACAAGATAGAAGTTGCAAAATTTGAGATGGAACTCACCTGATTAAGCATCCATTTCAATCCAACGGCAGCTGTACACTCATTCTTGGAGGCACTAGTAAACCAGTCTAGATTATAGATTTTATCCAAAGTTTCCACAATTGTTGATACATTACTCCTTCGGACCTTAACCGAGAAAATTTCCCCATTGGAGCTTATGTTAACATGGCTGTTCAACAATGTCTCAAACCATCCACTCCCGGACCTCTGGGTGGACAGAATTGCAAAATAACGCACGGGATTGCATGCACACTCAGACCTAATTACCACCAAATGTAAATCAGTAAATTCAACAGTGACTTGCAACTGATTACTGGAATGTAGATACGTACAATGTCTGACCTGCTGAAAGTCTTTGGCTTTGGAAAATGCACATAAGGTTTTTCTGAAGGTTCAACAGTAGGTGCTTCACATGGCCTGTCGACCACTTGAACTTTCAATAGACGTTCACTGGAGCGTGCACTATATTGCCTTAGACAAACTGAACATATATAAACCCCGCAGACCATCACAAAAATTAAAACCGCCATTCTCAACACCAGGGGATTTTTCTTCGGATGTTTTATAATCAAGCTATCCTGAAACTCCAACAAATATCATAACGTCAAGAAAAATCAGAGCACATCAACCAACATAAATTTCCGACAAACAATTTCCCCGCTGCTCACCTCCAATTAAAACAAAAACAAAATATTCAGTCCCATTGATCTTGAAGACCCAGGTGAAAATTCTTAAAGGGGACTGGCATTTAATCAAATTTCTGAAATAAGGGCTTGAATTTGATGTTCAAATCTCATCAAACAACAGAAATATAAATAACATTAGTGATAAAGAAATCCTCAATAAATTTAATTTTGACAAGCCCGTCAAAGATGTAAAGGGAAATGCAAGGAATAGAGAAAACTAAAATCTGGGCTGCTTCAATTCGAATACTCAGACATTAGAAAAACCTAAAATCGTTAGCTAAAATGAGAATATATATTTGATTATTCAGGTGCCCAGATCAAGAAAACACAACGAAAAAAAATAGTAGAATCCTAACCTAAATAAAAGTATTTAGATACTAAAATGCTATTCCCATATCTCTTACCTATTGAGTATATAAATATTCAAAACAAGCTAATAAATAAAAATAGACGTACCTTAGAGAAGAAACAGAGACCGTCAGCCATATTTTTTTTTCCCTTTTTGCTCAAAAATGGGAGCTCAGATTCAAATTTTCTTTACCCTTTTCTTTTTAGCTTTATTCATCATATACCTTTTATTTCTCTACAGTAATGAACATGCACAAATCATATATATGTATCTATAAAAGTGAGCTTTTTCTCGTGAAGAACACTATGATGAAATCAACCGTTGTCTCACGCCCCCTTTTTCATTGTTTTGCTTTAAGATTTTCCTTCAGATTTACACCTCTCTCTCTCTCTCTCTCTCTCTCTCTCTCTAGACTAATTCGCGTTCTGTTTCAGTGAGTACAAATGTACAATATGTGGGTTCTGATGTGGAAGGATCCGAATCCAGGCGTCGGATATGCAAATAGGAACGAGGACAAAGGTAAACGACATCGTTGTACGAGTTGATTCTGTCAAACGTTGAATTCGGTAATGCTCTTCACGATTTCATCGATATATTCAAATGGGATTAAAGAAACAATTTATTTCTTCTATGTCATTAAATGTAATTAATTAGAATTGGCACCATTTTAGGGGATTGTATTTAACGGTTTTAATCTAATACTTTCGGTGGACATTGTTATAATGTTCATCGAAACACTAATCCAATAGGTGCATGATAAGTGTTTCGGTGGACATTAATTAGACCAAGGCCCATTTATTTTCTAGACTTTTAAAAACTTTAATTGACATTTTTCAAATAACTGATTTTGATGAATTTCATTAACTTTTATTGACTTTTATAAGTTTCATTAACTTTTATTGACTTTTATAAATTTCAATAGACTCCTACAAACTTTAATAGATTTTTATAAATTTCATTTTGAAAGATTTTCCTACACTTTCATAGACTTTTATGAACATTTATAGACTTTGTATTTCAGTTAAAAATTTTGAACATAAAAATTTTATCCCCCAATTAAAAAAATTGTCACAAGAGAAAATTTTAATAATAATTTATTTAATTATATTAATATTAATAAATTCATAAAAATTAATGTTCTATTTAATTGCTGTAAGTAAACTACGTCAAAAGTTAATAATATAACTCTCTATTTTTTCTTTTGGATAAAACTATAAACTTTCAAATGGCTTATGGATAAATTCAAAAAATTATGACATGCGACTCATTTTAAATATTTTATAACACAAAAATTTATCCAATTTATTATATCCCTTATTATATTTAATAATCTATATATATCACGTCATTAGTCACCACAATTGCATAAATAAATAACCAAAGTACCAATTTAGACAAATAAAAATAAAATATAACCATGTTCATCAAGATAAATAGAAAAAAACAAGAATAAAAATAAAAATAAAAAATACAGTAATAAAAAATAGTTTGTAACTTGATGAAATTTATTAATAGACTGCAATCAACAATTATATAAGAATTTAATTATAAAGTTATCTTATTTTTAATGAAAAGTGGAAAAATGATAAATAAAAAAAGAGAGAAAAAAAAAATGGTTATGGAAATATTGAAGAGAAAAAAATCACATTGCCTCTAAAGGTTCATAGAAGAAAAAAGAAGAAAATGGGAAAATAGTTAAGAGAATATTAAAAAAAAAAAATAAGGGTTAATTACACTAACGGTCTCCATTCTTTCATGTTTGTAACAATTTCATCATCATTCTTTTTTTTTATCAGATATCATCCTCATTCTTCTATTTATTCTCACAGAGGGTCTCCAAATCACTATTTTTCATTATTCTGACAATTCTATAACAATTTAACCCATTGACTTAAATAAATTAAAATAATAAGAAAAAAAATACAATGAAAACATTACAATTGAGCCCTTAACCTTTACAAAAATACAAATAAATCATAAACAATTTTATATTATTCAAATTAGTGTTTTTCCCCAACTGAAAGAAATCATCTTTAACCACCCCACCCCACCCATCTAAAACCACCCTCTTATCTGTCCTGTGCAAGAGCATTTTCTTCTTCTTCCAACAGGTTGTTATCAACCTGAGGCGCATCCTCTATCTGAAGAACACCACCATCACCTCCAGCAGTAGGACCTCGATTTAGAAAAGGGACGTCGGCACCATCTCCATCACCAGTTGCCCCCCTCAACAAGTCCAACTCCGGTACCAGCTCCAACGCCCAAACCTTCTAAGCCATATCCCTCACCAGCATCTGTTCCTGAGCCAGTGAATTCAACTCCACCACCACATAAATCTACCCCATTGCCCTCACCACCTGTTCAGATGCCACCACCTTCACCACCAGTTGCCTCACCCCCTCCACCAGTTTCCTTCCTACCACCACCAGTCCACTCACCACCTCGCCTGTTTCCTCATCGCCACCTTATGTCCACTCACTGTAACGCCCCGAAAAATTCGTATTTTCAATTTAAATAAGAAAATGAGAATGAAGCAAGAAATTTGCTTGGGTTGTCCCAAAAAGTATTTCGAAAGTCGTAGCACTTAGAATTTAATTTAAATCCGAATATTAAAAAGGGAGAAAAATCGGATTTAATGTTTTATAAGGGCTAAGTTGAACTTATCTAAGAGTTATTGGCTTTTATTAAGGCTTGTTTGGTTAAAAGTGAAAAAGTTGGGTAAGAGACCCAAAAAGAGAGAAACCAAAGTTTTGAGCTTTTTGATTTAAAGTTAACTAGCCAATTTTGGAGCCATCGTATGATTTATGTATTGGTCGGAATTCTACGAAACTTATGGTGTTGCGAAGTACGCAACGAGACCTTCGGAATGGTACCAAATATGCATAGTTTCGACTATGAAAACAGCCCCGAAAAATTATGTCAAAAACGTTCCAAGATGTTAGAAATCTGGGAATCAGCCAAAAATTCCAGCAAAACTGTGTTCGGGCAGCCATCTTTAGAGTGATGTTTTAACCTCTGTGTTGGTCCATTTTCTTCGATTCAAAGTGCGTTGCGAAGTACACAACGAGACCTTCGAAATGGTACCAAATACACCTATGTTTGACTCAGGAATCAGCCCCGAATATTTTTGTCAAAAACCTTCCAGGAAGTTGGAAATCTGGAATTCCCAGAAATTTAGTTACGAGCAGCCATTTTTGAGACGATGATGTGATCGCTGTGATGATCCGTTTTTTATGATTCAAAGTTCTTTGTGAAGATCCCCATGAGATCTTTGAGATGGTATAAGGAACGTTAAAAGATGAGCACGTTTCGACCTTCAAAACTCGACCCAAAAACAAGTCCAGAAATCTGCCTAATTGGAGTTTTTGCATTTTTACCCTATAGGCTACCCCTAGTACCTTCTTAAATGTGAGTAGTTGGGAAAATGAATTTATGAAGGCCAACCAGAAAATCTTCAGCAAATCTCCCCAACTTTACATGTGTCACCATGAGGATGAATGTAATCATTGAAAAAGATACATTTTGCTCCTATAAATACCCCCATCCATTCCAAGTTATCTTTGCCCCTTTCCTCCTCTCCAACCCCCATAACTCTCCCTCAACCCTCACTCACGTTTTCTAACATTAAGTAAGGAGGAAGTAGCCCTCAATTAGGAGAAAGACACCAGAAATAGGAGGTGAGTGTTGGTATATCAAGAAAGCTAGGGATGTGAGGTTTTCTAATTCAATAGAGGAACTTCCAACCCAAGCACCAAAGCCCCATTATGGTCAATAGTTTAAAAGGACCAAGAAACTCAAATTTCATGGTGTAGAAAGTTAGTTTCCTTGGGCAGAGAACTTAGTTTCTAAGTAAAATGATTTCATCAGGTCTCTGCCCGAAAGGTATTGATACCCTATGCCACAGTTCTACGATAGGGTATCGATACCCTCTGCACCAGAAATACCTGAAGGCAGTTTCTGTGATAATACTCTCCATTTCCAGATTTTAGATAACATTTAACATAAGATCATAATGTTTAGAACCTTTCCCTTTTCAGGTGGATCAAGGATAACGTCAAGTTGTGAGTAAATTACGTTATATGTTTTTATGCAAGATGATAAGTATACATGTCCCATAAATTTATATTTAAAATGACATATGCCAATATGATATGACAAGTTGTGAATGGCTCATATTATTTACCTTATGTGTAAAAATGATAAGAATGTACATCTACATGTAGCATAAGTTATATGTGCTCTTATTATATGTGCTCTTATGTGCTCCAAATGATTTTTATCAATGAGATCCATGAGATATTATGAGCATCTTGAGCCTTTTTGCTATTTATGCAACAATGAGAAAAGTTATGTACTTCATTGATGCTCTACTTGAGAAAACAAAGTTCATAAGCAAATAAAGACAAGTTATGTGATAACACAATCAGTTTTCCCTAGCCTATTTGTACACCAATCATGGGGCAATTACAGCCCATCATGGGGACGATTAGGGTCCCAAATCAGGAGTTGATTCAACATTGGCTAAGGGTTAGATTGACCCATGTGCGGACTTAAAAATCCGACCAGATGGCCAAAAAGCAACAATAGCTTTCATGAGTTGATCAACTATGGCCAAGGGCAAAAGTAGCCCCATGGAAGGACGATTAGTGTCCCAAGAAGTTTGGCCATTGTGCTTATGCACCAAGAATATTCAGTTTGAGTGCTCGGTGTACAAATATTGCTTGTGGAAAGGGCCCTAAGAAAGATAAAAAATATATTATGTGCAATATCACACACGCACCGTATTTTACTCATTGAATGTCACCATTCATAGTCGTTTTATGACTCTTGTAGGAAATGGATCTAGATATGTATGAAGTCAAGGGGCAACGGGTGGAAGTGGCCTTCGATGAACGTGAATACCATTTGATCACAAAGATTGAGATATGGTCCTCCAATCCTCTTCAACCCGGATTGCAAAAGCATGAAACCACCTACCTTTGCGTGGACATATATGATTTTTGGACCATGGAGTATCTTACTACTCGTTATTATGAAGTGTAATATTTTGATTAACATTGTCTTTATCATATCACCTCTTTCTTAAAGTATTTAGTAGTACTTATCAACGGGCTCAAGCTTTTGGTGTGTTCATGAGACGTAATGATTTGTCATGAGCCATTTTTGAAACCAAAATGTAAGTGAGGTACTTCTTTTACTTACTTGGGCCCATATTTTGTGGTAACTCATACCATTAAAGGTGAAATGAACTAAAAGACCAGATTCATATGAACTTCTACTATATTTAAGTTATCATACTGTACCTTATGGTTCTTTATTTCATCAAGTATACATGTTTTTACTTAACAAAGAATAAAGCAAATCCAAAGCAAAATGAGAAAGGGTGATCTCCAAATACTGTATAAGATTAGTTTCTAATTACTTTCCTCAAAAGAAAATAAAGAAAACATGTTTTAAATCAGTTTTTCATCAAACCAGAAAGTAGAACTGCTTTCTGCGTAAAAGGGTATCAATACCCTCAAATCTAGGTACTATTACCCTACTGGGCAGAATGCAAAAAAAAAAAAAAAAAGTTTAGGCAGAATTTTGAGGTCGCCACACTCACCAAGTCCAACTCCAGTACCAGCTCCAACACCCAAACCTTCTAAGCCGTATCCCTCACCAGCACCTGCTCCTGACCTAGTGAAATCAGCTCCACCACCACCTCCTGTCCACTGGCCCCCTCTACCAGTTTCCTCCTCATCACCACCAGTACATTCACCACCTCCGCCAGTTTCAAGAGGGATTATTACCAAACATGGATTATTAGGGATCTACAATACTAATAATCCCTATTATTAGTATTGTAATAATGGGGATTCTCGACATCCCTCTTCATTTGTACTAATAATCCATCTTGATTTCAAGGATTATTAGGGATCTACAATTTGCAATTTGTAAATTGTTTATGATTTATTTGTATTTTTGTAAAAGTTAAGGGCTCAATTGTAATATTTTCATTGTATTTTTTTTTCTCTATTTTTTTAATTTATTTAAGTTAATGAGTAAAATTGTCAGAATATTGAAAAATAGTGATTTGGGGACCTTCTGTGAAAATAAATAGAATAATGGGGATGATATCTGCTAAAAAAAATGTAGATAAAATCGTTACAAACCTTAAAGAATAGAGACCATTAATATAATTAATCCAAAAAAAATTAAATTGAATAGAGATAAAAATATTAAAATAAGAAATAGGAAAAAAAAAATTGGGAGAATATATTGAAGAGGGGAAAAAATCACATTGAAGAAAAAGGAGAATATTAATCTTGACGCTACATTTTGTTGAAAGAAAAAGAAAAAAGAATTGTTGCATATATAAAAAAAGGAATGAAAGATTTTTTTTTTTTCTAAAGTCTTTCAAAGTCTCATGGTGAATGGGAGAGAAATTGTAATATATTTTATTTATACATTGTGCTTTAAAGTTAGTACATATAAATTTCTTTATAAATTCATTAAAAGTCATCGACATTTTGAATACCTTTGAATTTCGTAGGATTTTAAAAAGTGTGAATTGAATATCGCATGACTTTATAAGACTTTTTAAAAGTCTTTAAAAATCTATATTGAATATCTCAAGACTCTTGTGTAGTTTAAAAAGTCTGAATTGAATTCACCTAAACTTTTAAACTCCATAAAAATCCTATCAAATCTTAATTAAATACACCCCCCTTAATATAAATTTGTAATTAATGTCAGCGATTTTATATCTTTAATAATTCCGCAAGTGTACAAATCGCTCAAGTAATAAAGTGGACTATGAGTCCAAGTATCGTTCCCACGAAGATTTAGATAATTCAGTTCAATTATACCAATTTTAACCGAATCTAATGAACTTTTGAATATTTTGTGTTTAATAACTAATTAGAATCTGAACTAAAAACAATAAAATAATTATAATTCAAATAACTAAAAATTAGATTAATGAAAATTATTTTAACTTGAAGAAAGAAGAGTACTAGGATCCCGAATCCACTTATAATTGTTAATTCCTCTATCTTGATTCTTGATTTTGACAAAATACATCAGTTATGAAGATCAATACCCCTAGATTATTTAACAGTTTCTCTCGAATAAAATTAAACATATTCATAAGTATGACTCGACTATATTTCTATGACGAATGCGAATACAAACAAATGCATTAAATTTCTATGGATAATTAAAAATCACCTAAAGCATAGCGGTATATTTCTATCCCCAATCGGACTTTAAGATAATTAAAATATTGTCTAGCCTGCTTTCGATCTTTCGATAGTAAAACAAACCACAATACTCATACAATTATTGTGCACATAATTGTAGATTCAAATAAATCAAAATTAATTATTCAAAACTATATTGAAATAAATTGTCAAAAACCAAATATTTGGATAGAAGAATTTAAATTATAAGATTCATCGTAAATCCTAACACAAAATAAACTAGTCTAACATACTAATAATAAGAAAAGAAAAATAAAAATAAAATATGGAAGCCATCACCCGGATATGAAAAAAATAATTGGGAGATAAAATCTGGAACTTGATCTTCGTTTTAATCTTGAAATGATGAATCTTGATCTTCGTTCTTGATTTGTCTTCCATTCTTCTATCTAAATCGGCTCCCAAATCAGCCTAAAACGATCCTCAAAACGGCTCTTTTGTTATGAGTTAATAACTCATATTTATAGTATCCTTGTTGTCCCCCAGAAGATACCAAAAAATCATTACAATCGCATCCCAAAAAATTTCCTAATTGGAGTCGAACTCAAAAAGGAAACAAAAATTTGTGTCTGCCAAAATTACACCGGGCGATCGCCCAGGCCAACCAAAATGCATTATGCTAATGAAAATAGGTTGTGGGCAATAGCACAGCTATATCTCGGGTGATATCGCAGTTCAACTTTTTTCTACTCCTCAGATGTTTTTCAAATGACCATAACTTATTGTAGGAAACTCTAAATTGAGATCCGTAAAAAGTGTTGGACTCATAATTCAATTATCTTTCTAATGGTATATCATTTGCATTGTGGAGATTTTAATATCAAAAGTTATAATCAAATTTCTCTACATGCTTCGGTAGGTAGTTTCTCAATTCGGTTCTTTGGCTTTCCGGTATTTGATCCATTGATTCAACTCTTCATTGTCACTCTAATACACCTTAAACTTATTGATTTTATCTTCTTTCTCATCCTCTAAAGTTTGGCTCTTGATATTCACTTCAACAACTCAACTTACTCGTCGATTTTACTCAAGTTGTTGTTCTTTCCGTCCATTTTTCTCCAATTACTTATAAACGGGTCCAAAACTGAAATAGGAAGAATAATACACAAAATTAAGTATAAAATAAATAATATAACGAGATAAAAACTCAGTTTAAAGGCCCAAATAAGTGAACAAAATGCACTTATCAATTAACATGGACCGGGGTATAGCTATTAATGTAGTTAAAACTAGGCAGTGGTTAGACCATTGCCATCACCGCTATACATGTCGATAAACAAAATCGCTTAATCTTTAGTCCTTGTTTGCTGAAGTTTTTCGTAGATTATAATTAGGATGGTCTTAAGGAATGTATCGATAAAAAGTGAATAAAAATAGTGGATTCTATAGAATATATGAATAAAAATAATGTTTGACCAATTTATAAGTATTTATAAATTATAAGCACTGGTAAACATACAAGCCCTTAAATTTTAAATTATTATTTTTAGAAAATTTTGTTAGTAATACATATAACAATTAAATAAATAATTTTAGATTGCGAGTTATTTTTTTAGTTAGTAGTCGATAATTTCATTTGAATTCTCGATAGATATTGATTTTCATCAAAATCATCAGAGTTAATATTGTCAATAGTCACTAACTGAAATTTTTGTCGGCGATTGTTTTTGCTATTATTATTTATCGAAAAAGTCCCTAAATGATTTTACCCAAGCTTTCGTGTTGCTTGGTGGTTGGGGGTAAAGAAAGAAAATAACATCTTTTTAATTCTTCATTTTTTTTGTACATTTGTTTTTTTTTTCTTTTCTTTTTCTTTTGTTTTTTTTTTTCTTATTCAAAGGTGGTGACAATTTTCTATTTTTATTTAAATATTAAAAGGTTAATTACACTTACAGTCTTCATTCATTCAGCTTTCTAACAATATCATCTACATTTAATTTTATTTGCACATATCGTCTTTATTTTTTCATTAATTCGCATAGATGATTTTCGAATAATTTTTTTAACAATTTTGTCCCTGGCTTGAATAAATTAAAAAGAAAATAAAATAAAAAATGGTATTTAAAGTCCTTAACTTTTTTTAAAATGTAAATAAATCATAAAGTTTTTATTTTTAAAAATTAAAAGAAAAATTGAAAAAAAAAAAACAAATAGTGTCTTCTTCCCTAGCCCACTTACGCTAGTTTTCGCATAACCGAGTGGAGGGGGATTTCTCCTCCCCGGTTGTTCTTGGGGTGGGGAAGAGGATCTTTTTTTTTTTTTTTTGCTTTTTGTTTTTTTAATTAGTTTAAATATATAGAATGTGAATAGACTACTTTGTCTTGTTAAATTGGTCAAATTTATGTCATGAACTTGATTTTTTGTCAATTAACAGACATCTAGACGAAATCTGACCAGACTCCAAAAATCTTTTCTATGAACATAATTAGAAGATTTAAGACTTGATGACACATTTTTTATTATTTAAATGAAAATATGTATAAAAAAAAGTAAAAAGTTTAGGATTATTTCTACTTTTAAAAAGGTTGGGGTTCCCAATTGCAATTTTTTATTATATTTTCTTTTTTCATTATTTTAATTTATTTAAGTATGTGGGTAAAATTGTCAAAAAAAAATTATCTGGGAACTATCTGTGTGAATTAATGAAATGATTGAGACAATATCTGGTTTGAAAGTTGAATGGAGATGATATTGTTACAAAATTGAAAAAATAGAGATGATATTATTACAAAATTGAAAAAATAAGATTGTGAATGTAATTAATCCAATATTAAAATATAACTTTGAAAGTTCAATATTAATTTGTTGTTTCCCCAAGTTTGACTGGTTGGGATTCAAGGGAGGTAAAAATAAAGCTTTCTTTAACCTTTCTCAAAAAAGAAAAAATTAAAAACAGATCTTTTATCGGGTGGGTGGGTTTTGCCCATTTTTGGTAATTTTAGAATACTTAGGGCCTGCTTGAGAGTTTTTTTTTTTTCACCGTTTTAGATGATATTATTTATGAGGAATTGAAAAAATCAGTGTTTGTTAGTTTTTTAAAGCACCGGTTTTGGGTGGTTTAAAAACTACCAAAAAATAGTGTAGTGTAATTTTGAATGTACTGTTCAATTCAACAAATCGATAGTTTTTTGTTGTTCTTCAAAATTTGTTCCAATTTTATCTTTCCAAAAGAATTAAAATTTGCAAAAAAGTAAAAACATTTCAACTCCTCTCCCCACAACTAGATGCTTCTGCTTCTTGGGAGATCCACGACTACTTGGGTGAAAATTAATTTGGCCAAATCTTTTATGAGGGGTAGGTTCTCTTTTCTTGAGCAAATAGATAATTTTTCTTTACTTTATTTGATTGCTTGAACCTTTCTATCCGTAAAGAAACACATTAATAAAAAACAAGCCACCACCCAGCTCAAGCAAAGATTACACTTCACTCTCTTGGATTAAACAAAAGGAAAAATAATATTATATATAAAAATCATAATACATCTAAAATGTACTTTTTTGGTGAAAACATTATCAGGGTTCAACAAATAAAAAAACAATAGATTGCAAAATGAAAATAGAAGCCCATATATAACATCAAGAAATATTGAAAAGAAAGTAATATTCGATAAAGAAAAAAAAAGTGATCAATTAACCAAACCCAGATTACACGAAACTTCACGAGAAACGAACACTCCCGTATAAAGAAATCACAGATATTATACCTGAAAAGAGATACAAGAATATACTACAGATATCATTGTGGGACTAAACAACTATCGTTGTTATATTTCTTTCAATGATCATGATCGGTTACTCCTTGGATTATAACTAACTTGATTTATATATTTTTTTAATTAAATTAAGAAACAAAGATTGTAAGTATTAGTTAACATATAATAATCTAGTCATGAATTAAATATGAAAAAAATTGAAAAGTTGGTTCATGATCACAAGGAAATTTATTAACTTGATTCAATAATGTAAATTTAATAATATAATTTTGATTATGAGAAAAAAAATAAGATAGGAAAAAAAAGTGTAGAGTATTTTCTTTATTTTTTATATATATGGACATATATGTAATTTGATTCTTTTAAAGAACTTTCAAAACCGCTGGATAATAAACTCTCAAGCATGAGTTGATTGTTTCTAAAACCGCTACTAAAAACCACTCAAAATCGGACTGCTCATAAATGTCCAAAACCAATACTTTAAAAAATGCTCATAATCGCTACTCAAAAACTATGGAGAAGGCCGTAATTAGAGAATATTTGTTAGTGTTTATAAGTACTTATAACTTAGTTAAATATTATTTTCATTTACATATTTTATAAAACTTATAATTTTTATCTACTTTTAATCTACACAATTCATATGACTCATTAATTATAATTTACAAAAAACTTTAACAAACATACACTTAATTGGTTCAAGTAAGTCATCATGGTTCTCTGCCACTCGTATACATCCCTCGATTTACAACCTACCTGATCAAAAGATCTCTAACACAGGTGAAAGGTTTCGCCTTCAGAACTTTCTCCCTTATCAGAAGTAAGCCTTCATGGAACACTGAGGAGCTAAGACCGTGCTTTGAATAAGCCCACAAGCCTTGATGCACAAATCCAATTTGCTAGTTATTTAGATTTGGACAATGATCCAATCCGATAAAGGGAAAAGAAATAAGAGCAACTCTAATGCATTATTAGAATTGTTATTTAGGTGAGACGGTGACACGTAAATTTGAAGATTTTTATTTTACGTAATATGAATGTTTAATTAATAGATATTTAAATTTAAAATTAATTTTCAATTAATTCTATTTACAACCTACTAATAATGTCTAGGTATCTTTTATTTTATTTAATAAATATAAAATCACATGCATAAAAAATTTAAATATATGTAAGAAATATAAATTTTATTCAATCAACATGATTAATAGAGTTTTTGAATCTAATAGAACTCTAAACTGTAGAGAATTAGAGATCATAATTCTATATCATCGATAGCAAAATATCGCAGAAAAAAAAATAAACACACACGAACACGCAAGTTTTATAGAATTTCGCATCAATGTGAGACTACATCATCTCCCGCCACTACAATAACTCAACATAATGAAGAAAAGTTTACAAAAAAAAAAAAAATAATTCAAGACCCTCAAATGATAAAATAAACCCTATTTACGACTCCCTATTTATAAGAAAAATTTGGACAATCCGAAATTATAAGTGTGAAATCCCTCAAGGTAGGTTCGCGTCCAGCTTTGTGAAAGACAATAATTAGGTTCTACAACTTTTAATTTTATAGACAATATCTATTTTTTATTTGTCACACACCACCTTTATAGACTCTCTATCAGATTACATTAGAGAAGAATTTATGTGAAATCTGAATATCAATGATCATAAATTGTGAAATAAATAATCGAATAGTACCTACGTTAGTAGTAGTAATTAGATGTTGATTAGATATTACTAATCAAATAAGCACTTTATACTATGAATAATGATATGTAGCACCAATAATGCTTAACACTAGTTTAGATGTCACTTTTACATTATCTAATAATACATTTTAATTTTATTGAACAATGTGGAAGTAACTCTACTATCACATAGAGTGATATTAAGATTTACGTGTGTTAGATAAAATTATTCTTATACCTTATATAAAAGCATTTATGGCATAAATTTTGATAGAGGCGTCAAATAAGCACGGCACGACTAGTTTCTTTCGGTGGGTTAAATGGAGTTGAAATCTGCTGTCCTAATTCCATGTCCCTTTGGCTTTTTCTCCAATGAAAACCTTACACGTCATTAAGAGATACATTAAGATTTACGTGTGTTAGATAAAATTATTCTTATACTTTATATAAAAGCATTTATGGCATAAATTTTGATAGAGGCGTCAAATAAGCACGACGCGACTAGTTTCTTTCGGTGGGTTAAGTGGAGTTGAGATCTGCTGTCCTAATTCCATGTCCCCTTGGCTTTCTCTCCAATGAAAACCTTACACGTCATTAAGAGATACATTAAGATTTACGTGTGTTAGATAAAATTATTCTTATACTTTATATAAAAGCATTTATGGCATAAATTTTGATAGAGGCGTCAAATAAGCACGACACGACTAGTTTCTTTCGGTGGGTTAAGTGGAGTTGAGATCTGCTGTCCCAATTCCATGTCTCATTAGCTTTCTCTCTAATGAAAACCCCTTAGAGCATCTCCAATGGTAGCTTCTATTTTAAATGTCTACATGATGTGGCGATGAGGTGGAGGAGACAAAACCAATGTGGCATCATTTATTGTAGAAGGTTGCTCAAAAGGATGTTCATTTCTAGAAGGCTTGCTAGACACCTTCTACAATAAATGTTGCTACATTGTGTCTATCTCTTTCTTCTATTTTTTTTTCTCTTTCCTCATTCTACAATATCTCTCCTCATTTCTTTTCTCTCTCTTGCCACATAGACTTTTTAGAAGATGTCTGGCATTGGAGATGCTCTTACACATCATTACTTAAATAAAAGAATCATATGAACAACATTTAATGCATTCACATTAATAATGTGTAAATTTTTTATTGGAAGGACAGCCAAGACAATATAGAATTAAGAAAGCAAATCTCAACTCGGGTTAAGTGATGGCCAGTTCGTCACAAGCTAAAGGGACATTATCTTTTTAATATTCTGTTTATTAGCGCAATAGTCTCTTTGCATCGGCAATAAGCCAATAACTTTGTTGAATTTTTATCAAAATTGTTTCCTTTGATGCTATGGCCATACTCGTGTCATTAATAAGATAACATCTTTCCAATATTTATTACATAGTGTGTATGCAAGCATTATTTAGATCATCTTTCCAATATTTATTACATAGTGTGTATGCAAGCATTATTTATTTAGAGTATATATTTGGTAAAGATTTTTGTAGGTTATAAGTAGTGAGTCTAATAAAATATGTAGATAAAAAATAAATAAAAATTGTGAGTTCTACGAAATGTATGAATGAAAATGATGTTTGACCGACTTATAAATATTTATAAGTACACAATCATACTTTTAATTTATAATCTCGCTCACATGTTATGATTGAAATTAACTATGTTGATGATTATTAAGTTGATAGGTAAAGTAACTACATGCAATTTAAGAAAAAAGGCTAAATTGTGTCAAACTCTTCATTCTTGCAAGGAATTATAACAAATTACAAACTACAAATTAGGTTATAATCTTTATTCATAGACAGCAATAAAAGAAACAAAAATAAGTAAAGCACTTGGAACGCAAAAGAAATTCGTGAGGGATAAAAGTTTGATAGAAATGTGTAGTTGAAATAAATAATTTTTTTTACTTAAACGTTAAAAATATAAGAAACAAGTGGTAGAGTTTTAAAGTAGTTTCTTTTTGCGATTTTGATAAAAGTTGATAAAAATGTGTGGTTGAAAAATTGATAAAAATTGTAGATTCTATTAAATATATGGTTAAAAATGAGTTTGAGAAAAAAAAAATAGTTTATTTTAAACTTTACCAAACATATTTAGAAATTAAAAGTAACTTTTAGGTTCATAGCTATTATTTCTTTTGTTGGCGATAAGGCTATAAAAATTAATTTATAAGCAACTAATTCCCGCCTTATTAGTTTAATTTCTTAATTTATAAATGTAATTAAGGACATAATGCCTAAAAAACTACTATATATAGGAATACTATTTCTGTAATTATAAGAATTTAATTTGTTTCTTATTATAAATATTATCTAATATTCAACCCAAAATCTCGTATTCAACTTTAAGTTTTATTCTTCCGTACCACAATAATTGAAACTTACAAGAGTTGGATATAATTCCGTACAATTTTCTAAGGAAATTAAGTGCCAATATGTTTTGATTGTTTTATTATTTCTTATTTCGATAAAAATAAATTCCACGAGGGATTCTTTTATCAATAACACCATGTTTGGTTAGCATTTTAATTTCTAATTTTGAGTTTTTGAATTCATTTTAAGTTTTCTGTTTTGATGGTCTGTATTAAGATTGTTGAAAATACGCTTGGTTTTTTTATTCTGAAAATTTGTTTATCAAAACAAACAACTGGAAAACACGTTTAACTTGAAATTTTGAGAAATTGTTTTATGACATTTTTTCAATGAATGGAATTATTCAGTAAAATATAATATTTTTATATTAATATATTATTAAGTAATATATATATTTTAAAGTTGGTGAATTTTACAATATTTTTTTTCTTGTTACAAAAATAAAATACAAACATATAATAAATTAATATGGCAAAAAATAAAAATTAACCCTTGGTCGTTGTATATTTATTTAGTAATATGACATAAGCTACAATTGACTTATAATTTTTTATGTATTACTCTTGTACTAAAAAGTGGTGATAGAACACTCACAGTAAACACTAATTATGATACATACTGTTTACGTGGCATCACCACATAAGTCACTTTTTAAAAAATTCAAAAAATTACTGAAAGTCAATTTTTTTTGTCTCCTTTAAAGTGTTTAAATTCACATGCTTGTTTTCGGTAAAATCGAGAAGGTATTGGTCTAATCCTTCCAAAATTAGTTCTTGCACTTGAGTGAACTTATTATTATTATTTTTTTCATGTTTTAATAAATTTCTGAAATATTTTATAATCGTCTTCTTTTATATTTTCCATCAACAATGTTTCTTTCGCTGTCATGACACTAGATGGTAGAAATTACGGTCATCGATAAACACAATAAATTTTATTTTTATCTTCGATCAAATATTATTTTCTACAACACCATGGGACCAATGGTCGCATCTAATTCTTATATTTTTGTCTACTTGAAAGTCTTCAATTTTACATGCTAGTTTTTAAATTGAGAGCGGTATAATATAGTTCCACTCAAATATCTCACTTTTACTTAAAGTTAATCCTTTTGACGCTCTAACGAGTCACTAAATTTATTATATCGTCTTCTCTTGTTTAATCACTGACAACATTTCTTCGCTATTACGATACTATGTCTCGAAATTAATGAATAATTTAAATTTTATTTAATCGCCCAATCAAATATCATTTTTCAAGTCAAAAATATCTATTTCAGACTTGCGTTTTTTTGTTTTTGTTTTTAATCTCATAGCGCAATAGTTAAAACTTAAAAGTTTGCAAGAAAATAAAATGTTAAATTTGATATAATTTTGTATAATCATCCTCTATAGGAAATAAAATGCTAATTTATGTTGATTATTTTTAACCCATTAAATATGTTTTATATTGTTAAAAAAAAAAAATCCTTGGTGCTTCTTTTAATGTTGCCCGTGGATGTCTATTCTTCAAGTTTCATTGTATTTGCAAATTTATGGCTCAAATATTGCAATTGATAATGTAAGAGGAGTGTTTAGTGTATGTTTGACAGTATAAAAATTATTTTTTAAATGATTATAATTTACAAGTTTTATAAAATGTGTAGATAATAAGTAGTGAGTAAGTTGTGGGTTTTACAAAATGTAGAGATAAAAATATATTTGACCAATTTGACCAACTTAAATTATAATTTAAACTTAAACAAACAAACTATTAGATTTGCTCGAAAATATCATATACAATTTTGTATATATGTTCTTAAGATTGTTAGAACCAATAAACAGAATTATAAATAATAAATTTATTAATTTAATTGTAATTCAGAATAGCAAATTATAACAATTGTGGAATATTGAAAAATAATTTAAGAGAGCAAAAAATTAAGTAAGTCGAGGTCAGTGTATTCACAATGTCCTTAAAACAGATTTGCTTCCTCACAATTGATGTTTAAGGATTAATTAGTGTATTTTCCTATAAATGCGAACTTTATTTGTTCATGAATAGAACCACCAAGTACCGGAAGAAAGAGGAAACAATTGATTGCAAAGTACACTGGAATTTTTTGGGGCTGAAGAAAATAAGCAGAGTATAATATAATTCGTGTGTTTGATTGTAGATCCTACTAAGGGGCCAATTTCGATTCGACATTTGTGTACGTATGTCGCGTTTGCACATGAGTTCAATGACTCAGGGTGTAAATCGGACAGTGATTTGCACCCCTTATGTGGGCATGTGTAAGAGAGAGTTTCTATGCTACACAAGATTACATTTTTGTAAAATGTTGCCGTTTAAATATTAGTCAAACTTTTTGTTATTTTTCAATGTGGAATAACCTACTTATTTTTTCCTTTCAATAATTTTTTCAACTTCACTTTGAACTTCAATTTTTCATTCACTCGAGTATCAATTTTGCTAAATAAATATATTATTTCGATGTTCACGTGAAGAAGAACACGAATCTATTTTTGTATTCCATAATAAAGAAACATGTCCCACACAAAAATATGCCCAACATGATATAAGACCACTAATTTCCAACAAAGATTTCAATGGATGAGTACTTATGGCAGGCTTGTTTTAAGTTATTTAGAACAAGAATTCTTAAATTGCTTCCGATCCTTCTAACTTAAGTTCAACTTTAATCTGGACAAGAATTATGTGGAGTTGTTCTTTTGCTATGGTCGTTCATATTTGTAATCCAAATTATATTTACAAATTTAGAACATATTACTTATTTTAAGATTATTAAATTTAAGAATGCTATAAATATTAAAATTATGATGGAAAAAAATGTTATTGAAGATGCATGTCAACACGACAATTAAAGAATGTTATTAAAAGCAAAATTCATAAAAAAAGAAAAGAAAAGAGAATATTACAGTCAAAGAATGTTACAAATTATGAAATTATGACGATAAATGAATGTTATCTAAAAGTTTTTTATAACTCTTGATAATAACATTCAATAAATATTATAATGAAGGTAAGATTTTTAATAACTCCGTGTCTCCGTCTACTATAACATCTAAGAAAATGCTATAGAACATGATAGATATCATTATTGGCATGTTATGTATTAATATGTCATAATGGACCATATTCTAACGGTATGAAAACAGAATTTGACCAAAGAACTACAAAATTCTAATCCCCACACCCACAGTTCATAATATGCATGCTCAGACCTTAAACCTCAAACCTTCTTCTTTCGTCTTTTTTCGTTAACATTTTTTTCTTTTGATTCCACGACACACATTTAGACATCACAAGATGATTTAAATTTTATTTAATCACACAATAAATATTATTTTCCACAAGGGGGACCAAGAAAATTTCAATCCATGTGTTTCACAAGTCATTTGTGTGCATTTATGTTTGAATGGGATTTTTGGGATTTTTGTGATCTCAAATAAATTCGGGGCAGTGATGATTAATAGACCCATTATATCTTCATAGGCTTTGAGCCCAGGATTGAATGATAATTGTATAGTCCACTCCACAAGTGTGTCAGTCCAAATTAATGAAGGACGTGTGTGGGTCACTTGGAGATTTTAATGTACCTTTGGGTCGTTGCTCAGTGACCCAGTGTGTTGGACCCGATTTCAAATAGGACGACTAAGTTTAGGGTATAATATTATTGGGGTATATATATTTAGGGTATAATATATTATGGGTTAATATATTATACTATTACCATACATATATATTATATTATACCATATATAATATATATTATTACATTATATATATTAGTTGGTTTTGGTCAGAAAAGCACCACGAATTATAACCATATTATACACACACGTGAACCACTCAAAAAAGAGCAAATCAGCCAAGCCAAAACCAAGAAAAAGCCTGCCATTGTTATATTATATTTTCTTTGTGAAAATTGCATCCCATTTCCTCCCTTTATTTACTTTGGTAAAATATGTCATTTTTAGTTTGTCCTTGTAACTTGGTGTTACCTTTATGGAGTTGGACAATATTAATCTAAGTCCTGTCAATTGTTCTTCCAAGAATCAACGATCCTGTGAACTATTTTCTCCAACGGGGATAATTGTACTTGACACATTTATTTAATTGCTTAATAAATATTATTTTCCACGAGGGGGATCGAACCAAAAATAATTTCAATACATGTCCCACAAGTCATTTATGTGCATTTATATTGAAAGGGATAATTGCACATGACATTGTTTCTTTTGCTGCCACCACATAGATTTAGGAATCACAAGATAATTCAAATTTTATTTATAGCAAGTTTCGCGTGATTACGAAGATTTTGATGGTTTTTGTAATTATAAACCAATTTTATTATTATAAAAAAATATTGAAGATCAATTTTTTAATTTTTTATTTAAATATTGAAGACTAATTTGCTACTAAGATCATAAATTAGAGACTAATTTAATAATGAAACAATAGATTGAATAACAAAAATTTCAAATTAAAATAGATAATCATATTACAAATTGTGGAGTGGTCCAATTTCCATGGGGTCAAGGAATCAGGAATGTGCTTTTTCCATTTCCCACTTGCCCTACATATTTTTCATTTTTCCTAATGGAAATCACACCCACCCTACCTCTTGGGTACATCATTTTCACTCCCTAAATCAATGAATCATAAACCCCAAGACCTCCAAGTTATATATTTCAGTGTTTCCTCTCATCTCAAAGAGACATCCACTCCCCACAATTTTCCTATCTCCAACTGGCAATGGAGACACCGGTGCTCTTTTCCCCGCTATCCTCTTCATCTCTCTCATATTCCTCTGCACTTGCATCTACCAAAATATTGTCTTGTTCCAATCACAATCTTGGGCGTCTCCCTTCTGTAACCCCTAAACGATACCGTCGAATCGTCAATATCTACGGACACTCCCTTCTCCGCAATCACCGCAACCTCATCTTCACTTCTTCTTGTCATGCATTCCACTTGAAAAGACATTCACGTCATCTCTCAATCCAAGCCACTAACACCTCTTCTTCTGAAGTGGTTAAATCAGGTACTTTTAGGACAGAATTAGAATTACATTTTATGGTTAGCTAAAATTAAAATTAAGCTGCCTATGAACTATTGGTTGGGCTAAAGTTTATATTTTTCCACAGAGCATCTCCAATGTTTCCGTGGGTTGTTAAAAAAACATTTACAACATAATAAATCATGTACAATATTTAAATAAATTCCTCTCCAATGCAACGTGATAGATGTTTTGTCAAACTGACGTAACAACTAAAAATCAAACATTGTATACAGTTCTATTAAACATACTAATTCAGCAAAATTTATAATTCATTTCTACATTTAAATGTGATTTTATTTTTATTTTAAGAAAATAACTATTATTAAGTTGTAGATACAGGCCGGCCAATTTTAAACTTGAGTGTTTATTATTAGATATTAAAAATATCTCCAATACATTTTATGGATTAAGTGTACATATGGAGAACTTGAAAGACTTGCATTCCATTGATTAGACAGATGAATATGAATGCTAATGATAAATAAAATTATTCATTCCACAGATATACTCTACGACATTTATCCCTTCGTACGGGTCTACAAAGATGGCAGTATTGAGAGATTTATGGGAACCGAAAGAGTTCCAGCATCGCTCGATCCAACTACTGGTGTCGAATCAAAAGATATTAAGATTGCGCCTAAACGCAATGTATCTGCTCGGGTTTATGTGCGTAATAGACACGCCATTCCTTTCGGCCGTAAACTTCCTCTTTTGATCTACTTCCATGGCGGCGGGTTTGTTACAGAATCCGCCTTCTCCCCAACATACCATACGTTTTTGAATGCACTTGTCGCCGAAGCTAATATCATCGCGGTGTCAATTGAGTACAGTTTGGCTCCCGAACACCTACTCCCAATTGCTTATGAAGATTCATGGCTTGCACTCAATTGGGTTGTTTCTCACTATGAAGGCAATGGGAATGAGATGTGGCTTAACAAGCATGTTGATTTTGGAAATGTCTATTTGGGTGGAGATAGTGCTGGTGCCAACATTGTACACAACATGGCTATGCGGGTCGGTTTGGCAAGTCCGGAATACCCCATAAAATTTAGTGGGGCTTTCCTAAATTGTCCATATTTCTTGGGGAAGAGTCCAATTGGGAATGAAGCTGCAGACGCTGTTAGGATAAATTTGTTACAACGCCTTTGGATTCACTCGTATCCGAACAGCAGAGGATTGGATGACCCGTTAGTGAACCCAGCTATGGATCCGAAACTTTCAAGGCTAGGTTGCACAAGGATGTTGATTTTTGTTGCCGAGAAAGATTTGTTGAGAGACAGGGGATGGTATTACTCTGAGTCACTGTCAAATAGTGGTTGGAAGGGCAACGCAGATGTTGTGGAGGTGGAGGGGGAAGACCATGTTTTCAATTTGAATGATCCCACAAGCCCCAAAGCTATTGCTGTGCTGAAAAGAATAGCCGCATTCCTTGGCGCATGATTGATCGTTATTTATTTTAAAACTAGTGTAGTCACATGCGATGCACGTATTATAGTTGTAATTTTATATATAATTGTGTTATATGATTTGTGTTATTTAGGTATGAAATAAGTGGAAAATGTAATATTTATAAATTTGCAGACATATAAAATATTTTGTTTATAAGAAGAATAGCACTAACTCTAAATTGTGAGTATTTTTTGTTTTGCAAAAACAAAAACGTCAAATACAATTTAGTATTTATAAACCAAATACTATGCACATAGGCAGACAATTCATACGTATTTTTTTTAGATCCTAGTATTCCACGTATTATTCAAGAATGTAGTTAAATTTGGATAAGCAAGTTTCAAAGAGTAAGAACTTGTTTCAAGTCATGTCTTTTCTCATCCTTTAAATTCAAACGCAGCAACATCAATTCCAATGACAACTTGTACACAAGGAAATTTAAGTTTTAACCCTTATTCTCTAAGTGATTAAACAATACAGTCAAGAAATGTTGGAAAACGGTGTAACCTACTTTCTCAATGGTTGTCTTAAGTAGCTCTAGACCTTCATTGTTGTTCTGCAGTCAATAAAGAAAAATGTCCACTCAAATATAACACACTGTTTAATTTGAATGATAGGAGCAAAGCCACCCTGATCCCATAATTGATGGCATCTTGGTTGTATTTCTTCTTAATGACAACATGAAATCAACAAAAACCAATTCCTAAAAGTGAAGACATCGCAAATGTAAACTCATTGACACTATGGTTATTAACACATAAAAGTTGCAATTTGGGGAAGTCTGAAATCAAATAAAACCAATCACCACATGTGTGAGAGACTTTTTGATCCCTAAAGCTCATAGACATAATAGAAAAATTGCAATTTGAGAACATCAATTCAAATACCAACGAATAGGCATGGCAAGATTCACTCTGCGTTTTGTATAGATGCTGAGATAAGATTGATGTAAAACTCCATCCACCACCTGCCTGGACTTGATAGTGTAGACATTGAAAATTCTATAGTGAATGGAGATAGAAAAATGCAAAACAACAAAAGTATTATAGAATTTTCTTAAATAAATATTGAGGAAGAACAATAAAAAATTTACGAAAAAATGACCAAAGGATATGCAATCTCTAAAAAGAAAAGGAAAAAAGGGGAGAAAGACATCAAACAATTTGAAGTTATTTTATACATGTGAAACATGCGACTTAAGCACGTACAATGAAGATGGAAAAAATATATGTGACATATAGGAGGCTGTAAGGTTAATATTTTGTATAATGTGTTCAAGATAATATATATTGGGATCAATTACTACCATGTTCTCATATTGTATAGGGCTGCTACGTTATGTTTTTGCAGAGGATTTCTCAACTACCGATTACCTTCGTGGTTCAGTTTGATTGTCCTGAGGTAATTTCAGATATAAACTTGTATTTCACAGCCACTTTTCTTTATAAGAAAGGAATGAACAATTGAAATGGGTATATGTTATATGTTATAAAAAAGTGCAAAATAAAAGCATATGAAGGACAAGGTACACTATTATGTAGAAGAAAAAGCTGTTAAAAGAATGAAGACTATATATGCTGAAAATATATGTAGAAGAAATGATATTGTTTAGTTGGAAAGGGTTTCAATTAATTTAGAATGATGAACAAAAAAAGGACATTATAATGGGAGTAAGTAGGAAGAGGCATGGTTTAAAATACATATTTTATAATAGATATATTTAATGTTGGAATGAATTTAATTTTTTGCAAACAATTGCAAAAGAAAAATAGCTATTTTTTTTTAAAGTAAATGCGAGATTCTAATAATGCCGCATACAAAGTGCATTAGATTCAGTATAAATTATATTTAGTATTAATTAGAATATAAAGAAGATAGTTTTATAACATTTAAATGGAAGACACGCATCAAAATACTAGCAACAATATAAAATGGATGCCATAAGCCAAAATTTCTGCATAAGTTAATTATAACTATATGGAAACGTAACTCCAACAAAAGTGAAACACGGTTCACAACATATGTTTGTCATGCTCATACAACCTAAGAGAGAGGTAAACTAAGAGTGCGTTTGATTGCAAATATTGAATTTGAGTGGAAAGAAAACGAATTCCAAAGAATGGAATTGCCAAGAAAATAAACGCAGCCTTAGAAGGCAAATTTTACTTAGAAAATAAAACATCATCCCCCCTAAGAAAACGTTTTTCGACTTTTTAAGGAAAATGCGATCATTTATGTAGAAATGAGAAAACGTTTTACCTGAAAAAAATTAACCTTCAAACACCTTCTTAGTTGAAAAATATGTGGAAAAAAGACTTTTTCCATAGAAAAATGCTTACAATCAAACGCACCCTAAGTTCAATAAATAAAAGTAGATATATTAAGCTGACAATCACAAGTTTTTTACTAACCTGCTCTAGTAACATCACATTCATCATTGTTGGAAGACTTACATGTACGTAGAACCAAGACACTACATGCACAATAGGTCAATTGTATATAATTTACCAATACACAATCTAGAACATTGTATATGATAATCTAAATATAGCGATTTAAATTTACTTATTCCAAATGTATCGCAATAATATAGTACAATATAATTTCATCCATAGAGTACATATCTATTTCTAATAATCTAAATATAGCGATTTAGGTTTACTTATTCTAAACGTATCGAAATAATATAGTACAATATAATTTCATCCATAGAGTACATATCTATTTTCCATTTTCTGGACACATATAAACGCTTTAATAAAGTAACAAAATTTTAAAAAATAAATGATGTATAACCACAAGTACATCAAAAAATTAGAAGAAGCAAATAAATTTATAGCATGCACAATTTTAAAAATTTATGGCTGGTAATCTCAGTTGTCTTATAATTTTTACACATACATGTGTCGCGTACAATATAGGTCATCTTCATTGTTAATTTCATTTGAATTTCTCATGAATCCCAGTTCCCTACAACGTTTATTCCGAGATTCTTAGTCTTCTACAACGCTTGTTCGGAGATTCTTTGGACCTAACATATAATTTTGTACATCTTTATCTGCCAACAACGTTGACCATTCATTCGATTGCTTGTTTGTTGGATGTTTACATTCGAGACAATTTTCAGCCATCGTCTGCCCATATACACTTTCTTGGGTCAAATCGACATAATCATAACCTCAACTGATTAGTATCCTATTACACAACCAACAACAATTAAAACACAAAAATTGAGCCAATACACAATACAAATAATATTAATCTCGAATGCATAACCAACATGTAATGTAATTATTGCAGCTAACATATGAATTAATTTCATATACAACAACTAACATATGAATTAATTTCACAAACAACATTTCAATTAATAAGCTATACATTAGCTGAAATGTTTACAAAAAGAAAATGACTATTGTTCCAGCCATGAAATGCCATTTGATAACCATTAATTAATTTGTCTAATTTTCAACACATGTTTTTAAGTGTACAACACCCATTTTCACAAAGATTAAATAGAGAATTAAGCAAATATGTACAAATTAATCAACACATTAAGCAAGAATAAATTAAAAAAAAAAAAAAAGCGAAACATAAAAGTAGGACATCATAACCCAATTTCTATGAATAAAAAATTAATTTAATAAGAAACCATGATTCAACATTCAAGACCAAATCAGAGAACCCATATCATAAAAATTTAATGAAAAACATATATATATATATATATATATATATATATATATATATATATAATTAGAAAATTTCACAAGAAGTCTATACGTGAAATTAAATGCAAAAAATCTACTCACTAATATCTCCAAGAAAAAAGAGAGAAATAGTCTTTTGTACAGAATTTTGTGGTTCTTCAGATTTGTAATAATCGTAAAAATTGATGGATTTCAAGCAATGAAGAACTGATGGCGATCTATCCAACTTCTGTGGCGCCGATTTGTGGTTCAGATCGCCAATGTAGCAATGAATCTCGACTTCAGGTGGAGAATTTTAGTGAGATTTTGAGATATTTGGGAAATATTTTGAAGAAACTTGGATAAGAATTATGGGAGATAATAGATTTTTGCGATTTGGAAAGATGGAAGTTGAGGAGAGAGAAAGTGGGCAGCAAATTGCTTACCAGAAGTGAGAGAAGGGGAGTTGATGAGAGACGGTTTTGTTCTAATGTCCATGGTAATGTCCACCAGGACACTTGTCCAATACTCACTAGATGAGTGTAATGGCCTACTTTACACTCATTCAATGAATGTTAGACAAATGTTCCCACCATGAGCTATAATGCCCACCATGAGCATTAGAACGGTTGTGAGGTGCGAGAAATGAATTGTGTCAGACAATTTTGAAATAGAAGGAAAGAGAGAGGAGATTGGGATCACGTGGCTTAACAAACGACGTCGTGTGAACAATAATGGAAGCCAAACGACGTCATTTTGCTTCAAGCCAGATAAAAATAAAAATAAAAAATGATGTTAAAAAGATGCCACTAAAACGGTGTCGTTTTCAATGACCACTTGAACAGTAAATTTTTTAAGGCTCTTTTAATTTAGTTAGGATATAGATGATTTACAATTTGTTTATTTTGATTCACAAAAAAATAATAGTCTCAATCTCGGGTAGTTATAAACTAGTATAAGCATGTTCAAAAACGCGCTTAATTCGTCGAAAATACCTTATTTATGTTTATACTAGCTCAATAGTCTCGCATCATCAATAAACTTTATTGAATTTTTAGCAAAATTGTTTCTTTGGCTGCTAGCCTGCAATGGCCATACTCGTCTCATTAGTAGATATCTTTCCATTATGGACTTTCTTGATGCATTATGCAATATCCTGATAATCAAAAATATACTTTGTTCATTTATTTTCACGTGTATACGCAATTAGATTTTACTAACATATTTTTTAGGTTTAATTATAGATGATTTGAAACAATAAAAGAAGCGTACGTTTGGTTTAACTTAAAAAAATTGTTAAAAAGTTGAAATCAAAGTTAACAATTAATTTTTACCACATATTTTATGAAACTCATAATTTTTATTAATTTTTATTCACACAATTTATCAATTTGTATCAAAATCTGCTGCAAATTTATCAAAAGTTGTCACAAATGCGAATTTTTATTTATGTTATTGAGTGCGTTGTACATATTACGTGTTTTATTTAAAATCACTCTCATCATGCTATAATCAAAATTAACTATGTTGGCCTCCGATCTAGTTCTGCCACGTCAGATGCTACTTTGTTCAACAGTCCGGTATGATATGACCGACCTATAACGAAGCTTTATAGTTCTCAGTTCGGACCTCATTCCTAATCTTGGCTTTGAGTCCAGCCTGGTCTTCATCTCAGTTCGGACCTCGTCTGTGGATCTCTAGGTCGGACCTAACAGGTTCGATGTCATACTCACGTCATCGGCATGGCTTGTCCTACTCATATGTCAGATGTCACCTCGCATTAAATGCTCCCAAAAATGGAATGTCTTGTAAGCATTAAATACCTAGCTTGGCCATTTAATGCTTAGTCTAGCTTAGCCATTTAATGCCTATCCTAGCATTAAATGGAGATAATCATTACATATTTTCCTATAAATAGGAGACATATATATCCTTGAGTTCGGACATTGAACGGCTTAATAAAAGCACTCTTAAAAAGATTATACAATCAAATCTTCCTACATATACTTACCTATTTACCACTCATTACGGTTATAACCGACCTCAACACTTATCTTTAAGTTGGCTTGGAATTAGTACAAATCATTTTCTAACGTCAACAAACTACATTGATGACTATCAAGTATCAAGTTGATTGGTAAAGATCTCAATCGTGTCAAACTCTATTATGCATTAATATTTGTTTAAATAAAAGAAAAAATATATAACATTTAGTCCTTTACGTGAAACCTGTTAGTAGTTTTTGTCATTTTCCAATGTGGAATAACTCATTTATTTTTTTCTTCAACCATTTTTTCAACTCCACTTTGAACTTCAATTTCTCATTCACTCAATCATCAATTTCGCTAAGTAAATATATGATTTCGGTGTTCACGCGGAAAAGAACACGAATCTACTTCTATATTCCACAATGAAAAAACAGGTCACACACAAAATTATACCCAAACATGATATAATACCACTAATTTCCAACAAAGATTTCAATGGATGAGTACTCATGGCAGGCTTGTTTTGAGTTATTTAGAACAAGAATTCTTAATTTACTTCCGATCGCTTCTAACTTAATTGTTACTTTAATCTGGACAAGAATTATGTGGAGTTGTTCTTTTGCTATATATGGTCGTTAATATTTGTAATCCAAATTATATTTACACATTTAGAACATATTACTTGTTTTAAGATTATTAAATTTAAGAATGCTATAAATATTAAAATTATGATGGGAAAAAATTGTTATTAAAACCAAAATCATTAAAAAAAAAACATTACAATCAAAGAATGTTACAAATTATGAAATTATGACAACAAATGTATGTTATCTAAAAGTTTTTTTATAACTCTTGATAATATTATTCATAAAATATTATAATAAAGGTAGGATTTTTAATAATTTCGTCTACTATAATATTTACGAAAATGCTATAGAACAAGATAGATAGCATTCTTAGCATACTATGTATTAAAATGTCGTAGTGGACCATATACGAACGATATGAAAATAGAATTTGACCTAAGAACTACAAAATTCTAATCCCTACACCCACGATTTATAACATGTCTGTTGAAACCTCAAACCTTCTTCTTTCGTCTTTTTCCATTGATATTTTTTTCTTTTGCTTCCACGACACACATTTAGGAATCACAAGATAATTTAAATTTATTTTAATCACTCAATAAATATTATTTTTCACAAGGGGGACCAAAAAAATTTGAATCCATGTGTTTCACAAGTCATTTGTGTGCATTTATATTGAATGGGATAATTCTACTTGACACATTTATTTAATTGCTTAATAAATATTATTTTCCACAAACATTTATTTAATTGCTTAATAAATATTATATTCCACAAGGGGGACAATACATGTCCAACAAGTAATCTATGTGCATTTATATTGAAGATTCTGATGGTTTCTATAATTATATACCAATTGTATTATTATAAAGAAATATCGAGGATCAATTTTTTCTATTTTAAATATTGAAGACCAATTTGCTACTTAGATCATAAATTGGAGACTAATTTAATAATGAAACAATTGATTGAATAACAAAAATTTCAAATTAAAATAGATAATCATATTACAAATTGTGGAGTTCTCCAATTTCCATGGGGTCAAGGAATCAGGAATGTGCTTTTTCCATTTTCCACTTGCCCTACCCATTTTTCCTTTTTCCTAATGTGGAAATCACACCTAGATATGGCAAAATTGGCCATGTAGCCTGCCTTTTTGGGGTGGGTTGGCCCTAGCCCAAATAAAACTGGGCCAAGATGGCCCGGCCCATCTAGTCCATGGCTAGTTGGGCTGACCTGATTTTGATTTTGATTTTTTTTTTTAATTTTTAATTTTTAATTTTTAATTTTTTTTTTTTTTGCTCCTTAACACTAGTCACTCATTTTGTGAATAGCCCCAATACATAATTCAAATAATATCAATCTAAATGATCTAACCCAAAGTCACCAATAAACATTAGTCCAAAAATCTCAGGATCCAACATAAAATTGTTTAGATTTAATTAAAATTTAGTTTAATTTAAGTTTTAATCCAGAATATATTTGATGTGACAAATAAATTATTTATTTTAAATTTACTTATAGGTAAACCTTTTAATTTAAGTCAAACATGCTTATATCTCAAAACAATAAGACTAGCATACTTTTAATATTTGTATTTTTTTTAAAAAAAATGTCTACAAATAGTTTATAATTAACAAAAAAAAATTATTATTTTGAAAGAAAATTGACGTTTATCTATTAACTAATACATGAGAACTCAAATTTTATAAATTAATCTCTTTAAAAATCTCAAAATATATAGTCTAAATTTATCTAAGATTGTATTTGATGTAATGTATAAGATTGTATAAAAAATTTATTTAAAAAAAAAGAAAAAAAAAACGAAAATAAGGACAAGTTGGGCCAATGGGCTGGACTGGGTTAGCATATTTCTGACCCATACAAAACTGGGCTGCGCCAGCCCAGTCTAGTTTAATGTGTGGCCCTGCTCTGGCGGGTCCCATTTACCCGCTCTAATCACACCCACCCTACCTCTTTGGTATATCATTTTCACTCCCAAGTCAATGAATCGCAGCCCAGTCTAGTTTAATGTGTGGCCCTGCTCTGGCGGGTCCCATTTACCCGCTCTAATCACACCCACCCTACCTCTTTGGTATATCATTTTCACTCCCAAGTCAATGAATCATAAACCCCAAGACCTCCAAGTTATATATTTCAGTGTTTCTTCTCAACTCAAAGAGACATCCACTCCCCCACAATTTTTCTATCTCCAACTGGCAATGGAGACACCGGTGCTCTTTTCCTCGCTATCCTTCTCATCTCTCTCATCTTCCTCTGCACTTGCATCTACCAAAATATTGTCTTGTTCCAATCACAGTCTTGAGCGTCTCCCTTCTGTAACCTCTAAAAGATACCGTCGAATCCTCAATATCTACGGGCACTCTCTTCTCTGCAATCGCCGCAACCTCATCTTCACTTCTTCTTGTCATGCGTTCCACTTGAAAAGACCTTCACGTCATCTCTCAGTCCAAGCCACTAACACCTCTTTAGAAGTGGCAGATTCAGGTACTTTTATGACAGAATTAGAATTACATTTTATGGTTAGCTATAATTAAAATTAAGTTGCCTATGGACCATTGGTTGGATTAAAGTTTATATTTTTTCACTGAGCATCCCCAATGTTTCGGTGGATTATTAAAAAAACATTTGTGACATAATAAATCATATATATATAATATTTAAATAAATTCCTCTCCAGTGCAATATAATAGATACCCTGTCAAACTGACGTGATAAATAAAAATCAAACATTGTATACAATTCTATTAAATACACTAGCTCAACAAAATTTATATTTTCTTTCTATATTTAGATGTGATTTTATTTTTATTTTAAGAAAATACACTATTATTGACCCATCCAATCTTGGACTTGAGTGTTTATTATTAAACATTAAAAGCATCTCTATTTAGTGCATTCTAACTTGAAAGACTTGCATTATATTGCTTAGACTGATAAATATGAATACTAATGATAAATAGAATTATTCATTCCACATGCATACTCTACGACATTTATCCCTACGTACGGGTCTACAAAGATGGCAGAATTGAGAGATTTGTAGGAATCGATAGAGTTCCAGCAACTACTGGTGTAGAATCAAAAGATATTAAAAACTGGTTTATTTGACCAATTTTGGTAAAAAATGTCATGCTACAAGGCCAAAAATTTGGTCAAATAAACCGTTTTTGGTCAAATAAACTATTTTGGTCAAATAAACTAGTTTAAAATCCATACCAAACGGGCTCTAAGAAACGCAATGTATTTGCTCGGGTTTATGTGCGTAATAGACACGCCATTCCTTTCGGCCGTAAACTTCCTCTTTTGATCTACTTCCATGGCGGCGGGTTTGTTACAGAATCCGCCTTCTCCCCAACATACCATACGTTTTTGAATGCACTTGTCGACGAAGCTAATATCATCGCGGTGTCAATCGAGTACAGATTGGCTCCCGTACACGTACTCCCAATTGCTTATGAAGATTCATGGCTGGCACTCAATTGGGTTGTTTCTCACCATGAAGGCAATGGGAATGAGATGTGGCTTAACAAGCATGCTGATTTTGGAAAGGTCTATTTGGGTGGAGATAGTGCTGGTGCCAACATTGTACACAACATGGCTGTGCGGGTCGGGTTGGCAAGTCCGGAATACCCCGTAAAATTTAGTGGGGTTTTCCTAATTTGTCCATATTTCTTGGGGAAGAGGCCAATTGGGAATGAAGCATCAGACACTACTAGGAGAGAATTGTTTCAAAGCCTTTGAATTCACTCGTATTCGAACAGCAGAGGATTGGATGACCCGTTGGTGAACCCGGCTATGGATCCGAAACTTTCAAGGCTAGGTTGCACAAGGATGCTGATTTTTGTTGCTGGGAAAGATTTTTTGAGAGACGGGATGGTATTACTTTGAGTCACTGTCAAAGAGTGGTTGGAAGGGCAATGCAGAGATTGTGGAGGTCGAGGGGGAAGACCATGTTTTCAATTTGAATGAGCCCACAAGCTCCAAAGCTATTGATGTGCTGAAAAGAATAGACGCATTCCTTAGCCCTTGATTGATCGTTATTTTTTTTAAAACATACATAAATTAAGAATTACAAAGACTTGTTTATGATTTACAATTTGTTTATTTTGAACCATAAAAAAAATAATAGTCTCGATCTCGGGTAGTTATAAGCTAGTATAAGCATACTCAAATATGTGCTTAATTCGTCGAAGATATTTTATTTATGTTTATATTAGCGCAAATAGTCTTGCATCATCAATAAACTTTATTAAGTTTTTAGCGAAACTGCTTCCTTGGCTCATTAGAAGATACATTTCCATTATCGACTTTCTTGATGCATTGTGCAATATCCCGAAAATCAAAATTATACTTTGTTTATTTATTTTCACGTGTAAATGCAATTAGATTTTACTAACGTTTTTATTTGCTTAATTATAGATGATTTGAAACAATTAAAGAAGCGTACATTTGGTTTAACTTAAAAAAATTGTTAAAAAAATTGAGGTTAAAGTTAACAATTAATTATCACCACACATTTTAATGAAATTCACAACTTTTATTAATTTTTATTCACATATTTTATCAAAATCTGCTACAATTTTATCATAAACTTTGTCACAATTACGAATTTTTATTTTATGTTATTGAGTGCATTGTACATATTACGTGTTTTATTTAAAACCTCACTCATCATGCTATAATCAAAATTAACTACATTGATGACTATCAAGTATCAAGTTGATTGGTAAAAATCTCAATTGTGTCAAACTCTATTATGCATTAATATTTGTTTAAATAAAAGAAAAATTATATAATAGTTAGTCCTCTCAATTGTGTCAAACTCTATTATGCATTAATATTTGTTTAAATAAAAAAAAAATTATATAATAGTTAGTCCTTAACGTGAAAACTGTTACTAGTTTTTGTTAAGAATAAAATTATAACGAGTTTAAAAATCATTTATATACTATGCGAATATTAAAATTTATAATATAGACAGAAAAACATTCACCCAACTGCCATGGTAAATTTAATAATCAATGCATCCAACTATAATTTACAAACCAAACAGAATCCCTTTATCGTCTAGAGCATCTTCAATGCAACTGTAGATTGTACTAAAAAGTTAGTCACATTATCTCAAAATACTTACATGACAAGAAAAAGTGGAAGATCCATTTAGTTTTTTACAATAAATATCCATCAAAATGTATATTAAGTCTCTTTTATTTAATATTTTATAATCATAACCGCATGTAGTTTCTCCTCCATTGACCCAAAATTTACTATACGTCTGTCTTTACCTTCTTCATTTTTTTTTTCCAATTTTCTCAATTTTCTCATTTCCAATTTTCTTTTCTATCACCGTTATTCTTCAAATCTTTTCTTTTCAACTTTGTTCTTTCTATCAATCTCTATTTATTTTTTTATGATTGAATTCCATCGATAAGCGTTATACTAGTTTATCTTTATGGAAACTTACTCATTATTGCATGGGATATCCTTTTATAATTCTAACCCCTTTCCTCTCATTATTGCATGGGATATCCTTTTAAAATTATAACTCCTCTCCTCTCATTATTGCATAAGATATCCTTTTATAATTCTAACCCCTCTGCTCTCCCTCTCTCAAGTCAAACTGTAATAGTTCACCATGTGTCGCAAGAGCTCCATCCAAATCTTGATAGTATTCACTTTTTGTTCACTCTCCATAGGATTTGCAGCGAACTCCACAGACATACTCTACGAGGTTTATCCTTTCATACGTGTGTACCAAAACGGTACAATTCACAGATTCATAGGAACCGAAAGAGTTTCAGCATCATTTGATCCAACAACTGGTGTCAAATCCAAAGATATTCAGATTTCTCCCAAACTCAATCTATTAGCTAGGCTTTACCTCCCTAAAAACGCCTCCCACAAACTCCCTCTTTTAATCTACTTCCATGGCGGCGGGTTTTTCACAGAATCCGCCTTCTCGCCGACATACCACAGGCATTTGAATTCACTTGTTGCAAACGCTAATGTTATTGCTCTGTCAATTGAATACAGGTTGGCTCCCGAGCATCCACTCCCAATTGCTTATGAAGATTCATGGCTTGCACTCAAATGGGCGGTTTCTCACTCTAAAGGTAATGGGCATGAGGTATGGCTCAATAATTATGCTGATTTTGGAAGAGTCTATTTGGGTGGAGATAGTGCCGGAGCCAACATTGTACACAACATGGCTATGCGGGTCGGGTTGGAAAGTCCGGAATATGGTGTGAAACTCAGTGGGGTTTTTCTAAACTGCCCATATTTCACAGGGAAAACCCCAATTGGGAATGAAATTTCTAACATGAACGGGATGAATATTATTGTAAACATTTGGCTTCGCGCTTATCCGAATAGTACGGGTTTGGATGACCCGTTGGTGAACCCGGGTATGGATCCAAAACTTTCAAAACTGGGATGCAAAAGTGTTTTGATTTTTGTTTCTGGGAAAGATGTTTTGAGAGATAGAGGTTGGTATTACAAAGAGGCACTGTATAAGAGTGGATGGACTGGTAATGCAAATGTTGTGGAGGCCAAGGGGGAAGATCACGTGTTCAATTTGATATACCCCACAAGCCCAAAGGCAATTCATATGCTGAAAACAATGGCTTCTTTCCTCAATCAGAGCTAAAATTTTGATTACTTTATGAGTTGTATGATTTGCATATGTGCTACCTGCTGTTTAGTAATACTCTTTCAATTTGGATTTGAGTTCTATCTCGTTTGCTTCTATTAAAAAGTATAATAGTGTTCGAATTGGTAAGTTGTCGACTTTGAACTAATATTTAGAGCATGTTTGGTAGAGATTTTGCAGCTCAAAAACTCATTTTTGATTTCTCAAAATTGACTTTTCAAAAGATTTTGAAATGAAATTGTCATTTTTACTTTGAAGTGACATTTTGTCGATTAAGGATAATTTTGTCAATTTACTTCAAAATATTTTGAAAAGTCAATTTTGTCTGCTCAAAAATAGATTTTTTTGGCTGCAAAATCTCTATCGAACAAACTTTTGAGTAGACCTTGCTATTGGGATTATAGTTGAACGTGATTATCCTCACATGTTTAATAAAAATAATTTGAAGGAGTGATAAATTATGTTTGTAATGACCTGTTTGTATAGAATGGGAATTTTCTGTAATTTACCTTTATAGTTTTATAAACATTTGACATTTGAATTTGGAATTGTAATAGACCTTGAAAAACAAAAGATTCATGTATTGTAAATTTGAATCAGAGTCCAAATACGTGCTGCCACAAGCTGGGCAGACTGGGGCTGTGGCCCATAGCCTGTGGGCTTGCTTGGTTGTTGTGTTGGAGCCCGACAGTTCCATTTACCGAAAAAAAATAAAATGTTATTTACTATGCAAAACTGTTTTACGACAATTTAATCAAATAGTTTATCACCAACATGGAGCGGTTTATCCCGTTATAAACATTAAAAAAATATTTTTTTGTCCGTCACTACATCTTTATCCTTTTAAACCAAAATTCATATCTGTCTATCAATTTTTCTATTTTTCCATATTCTTCTCCATATTCATTAAAATCAAGCTCTCCTCAAACAAAATTCTATATCTCTCATTCTTCTCAACTCTCCAATCCATTAAAATCCTCTACGGTCGGATTCCACCGCAAAAAAAGCGGTATACTAGTAACTAATCATGAACGTAGTTGAAAGTTTTCTCCGCTATTAGAAGAAAAAAAGACATCCGTGTGTTACTACGTCTTCACCTTACAAAAACATCTCATCCAAATTTTGCTTATCGCTTTAATTAATATCTCTGATTCGATCATATCTCTCAATCGATCATCTTCAAAATCTGCTACTTTTTTGATCCATCTCTCTCATTTGATCATCTTCTCTACCGATTATCTCAAAAACCTGTTCACCGCTTCAATCCATAATCATTATAAAGCTATGGTCGGATTCCACCACAAAAAAGCAAAAAAGCGGTATACTAGTATAAAATTGTTTTTTTTAAAGTGCAATTTATTTTACATTTTTTACAACTAAACAAATTATAAGAGAAAAATGAAAAGAAAAAAATAAATAAAAGGACGAGAACCTTGCAAAATGGCTTAATTGGAAACACAAACATAACTTTGACTCAAATTATCCTCTTTCACTCGCCAGTCATAAACCCCGAACTCTCACAAATTATCTTCACTACAGCCGCCAATGGAGAGAGCGGTGCTATTACGCTCCCTCTCCTCCTCCACTTCTTCCTCTCCACTCGCCTCAGCCGGGATATTCTCACGCTCCGTTCACAGATACTCTCGTCTCTCTTCCCTCACCGCTAAACGACACCGTCTTATCCCCAATGTACACAGACGCTCTCTTCTCTGCAATCACCTCCGCTTCATTTCCACCTCGTCCCGTCCTTCTCTTCAGTTGAAAAGACACTTCTGCCCTCTATCAGTCCGAGCCACCGCCACCTCTTCTTTCCAGTCAGCTCCGGGTACCTTTATCGTCCTTTACTATTAAGATACTTATTAATTTTATATGGTTTTAATTGTAATTTGTTTTTTTTATTAAAATTTTTTTAGAGGCTTTGGGGGCGGACGATGACTTGGCTGAGAAGCTCGGATTCGAGAAAGTCTCGGAGGAATTCATTGAGGAGTGCAAATCCAGAGCTGTTTTGTATAAGCACAAAAAGACCGGCGCTGAGGTCATGTCCGTGTCAAATGATGACGAGAATAAAGTCTTTGGAATTGTTTTCCGGACTCCTCCGTGAGTACACATATTCCTAATTAATATTTATACACGTATGCCATTGCTTGTGTTTACTCGCTCATTTGCAATATAAATTGTCGTAGTAATTAATAGTACACTTACTAATTTAGAAAAATAAAACTTAATCAAGTAACACATTGGTTTGTGGAGATCAAATAGAATCCATTATGTGATTATGTATTTAAAGAGATCTTTCAGGTCTTTGATTATCTATGTATATGGTGTAAAAGATTTGGATATAAATCTATTCACAGAGAAATTAGAGCATTTTTCTGGACTGGTAGTATGATAATTTTTATAAACAATTTGTGCACCCTAGCTACTCATATGTATGCTACACTTAAAAGGATTTTCTAATTGGCTTAGTTTACAAGGCACAGTTGTTTTATGATTCATTATTTGGTGTTTGGTTGACCGTTTTCCAGCTTACAGTAAAGTGGAAGGGAAAACTATTTTCCTTGTAGTGGTAGATGGTGCTGCATGGTGCAGTGACATAGGTGCCATGGTATGGTGGCATCCCATTTTTGTGGAAGTGTCATCTATTGGACCTTTTTCCCTTCCCCCCCTCCTTTTCTGATGAGTGGCTAGAGCAATTTGTTATGCTGCAAGTAGCTTTTGTGGTATCAGCAAAAATGTTGTTAATTTAGTTGTCCTTATTAATTATCTCTATAATTTTCTTCTTGCTATTCTATATAAGTCTGTAAAAAAGGCTGACAAACTGGTCTATTTGTTGTTAATGCAGAAAAGATTCAACTGGGATCCCGCATATTTTGGAGCACAGTGTATTGTGTGGTTCTAGAAAGTATCCTTTGAAAGAACCCTTCGTTGAATTGTTAAAAGGGAGCTTGCATACATTTCTGAATGCATTTACATACCCAGATAGGACTTGCTATCCTGTTGCTTCCACAAATACAAAGGTTAAAATATATTATTTTGAATAAAATATAGTAAAATTTCTGCTAGATCTCACCTGAACCAATATATTATTTTCTCTGTCACACAGGATTTCTATAACTTGGTCGATGTATATTTAGATGCTGTCTTTTTTCCAAAATGTGTAGAAGATGTCAAGACCTTTGAACAGGAAGGTTGGCATTACGAGCTGAATGACCCCTCAGAAGACATAACTTACAAAGGTTGCCTCCAATTCTTTTTTCACCTGTAGTTTTGGTTCCTGATGACATTTCATTCTCTCTTTACGATGATGCCCCTCACTTCTTTATTTGTAATCAATCAATTTCATTTCTCAAGAATGCAAATGTTCGGCTTGTTGACATTGCTAAGAACTGTTTCTGCGGTCAACTGCAGGTGTTGTCTTCAATGAGATGAAAGGTGTTTATTCTCAGCCTGACAGCATACTAGGCCGAGCATCTCAACAGGTTTGTTTTCTTATTCATGAACTTGTTTTATATTGAATTTTGGGAACTGTATGACCTGAGGATACAGATATTGCATTAAAAACATGATTAATGATATTCTCCTTTTTCGCAAGCAACCGTTGCACTTTCATGCCATATATAAGATTAAACAATGACGATCTTGCTAAATATTATAATACTTCTCTGCAGGCTCTTTTTCCAGACAATACTTATGGTGTTGACAGTGGTGGTGATCCACAAGTCATTCCCAAACTTAGTTTTGAGGAATTTAAGGTTGGTTACATTTCTTGATGGTAGTTCACTATTTCTCACGGAAGAACGTTTCTATTTCTATGTATTGTTTGTAGAGGCTTAACTAATGAATTGGTTTATCGTAAGTTAGATGAAATGATTGACATAACCAAATCAACTGTTGCTTATTATTTCCTGCCTATATTTGTATTTGATATTAACAATGTTTATATATGTGTATGTACATACACTCACACACACAACATGACATGTCATGCCCTGCACCGGACCTGTTCTCCAATCACTAGAATGGATATACATGCGACAAATTCTCTAAAATTATTAAAAAAAGTCATGATACCTAGAGCTTAACATTGGGATTCTAACCAATACTCCGAGCTGAGTCTATGCAATGAAGCATATACATATTGGGTTGTATGTTCGTGGAAACATATTATTTTCTATGTTACTTGGTCTCAAGGGTGATTTGGTTCTTCATGCATTTTGTCCACAGGAGTTTCATAGTAAGTATTATCATCCCAGCAATGCCAGGATATGGTTTTATGGAGATGATGACGCAAATGAGCGTTTACACATCTTAAGTGGTATTCTTCTATTCATCCTTTAATTGTTGTGGGATCTCATAAATTAAAAAGTTTTAAGTTGTGTGCAAAATAATCCAGGATATTTTCCAGGAATTAGTCACCTCAAGATATTAAGCTCTAAATATTTAGGATCGCATAAATTGAAAAGTGTAAGCTGTGTGCAAAATATTCCAAGATATCTGCCAAGAATTAGTCTCCTCAAGATATTAAGCTCTAAATATTCTGAGAGTATGATATATATATAATATCCCTTACATGTGTGCATATTTGTTCTTACAAACATTGAACTTCCTCTGATAATTGAATGTCGAATGCTTACATTAAAAAATTATGCACTTGTTCCTAGGATGGAATTTTGTTTCTTTACTTTTCAGCCATTCTTGAGTCCATTTAGGAAGTCTGCAGCTTGATTTGAGAACAGTTGTTCCTCACATTTATTTCATGCTTTCCACACAGAATATCTAAACAAGTTTGAAGCAAATTCAGCTCCTGAGGAATCAAGAGTAGATTCACAGAAACTTTTCAAAGAACCAGTCAGGATACTTGAGAAATACCCTGCTGCGGATGGTGGTGACTTGAAAAAGAAGAACATGATATGCCTTAATTGGCTGCTCTCTGAAACCCCTCTAGACTTGGAAACTGAACTGGCCTTGGGTTTTCTGGATCATCTAATGATGGGAACCCCTGCTTCTCCTTTGAGAAAAATCCTGCTGGAGAGTGGTCTAGGAGATGCTATTGTTGGTGGTGGGGTTGAAGATGAGCTCCTTCAGCCTCAGTTTAGTATTGGATTGAAGGGTGTCTCAGAAGATGACATTCAAAAGGTAGAAGAATTAATCATCAATACTTTAAAAAAGCTGGCAGATGATGGTTTTGATTCGGATGCTGTGGAGGCATCTATGAATACAATTGAGTTCTCTCTCAGAGAAAACAACACCGGCTCATTTCCTCGTGGCTTAGCATTGATGCTTCGCTCTATGGTAAGGAATGCTTAATTACTGTTCGCTTCATACCCAAATGTGGTTTCCTCATGCGCCTTTTTCTCCTCAAATTTCTAGTCTGGCTAATAGTTTTCTTTGGAATTGTATCTGGATAGGGGAAATGGATATATGATATGGACCCGTTTGAGCCATTGAAATATCAGAAACCTTTGAAGGCCTTAAAAGATAGAATAGCCGAGGAAGGGTCCAAAGCTGTCTTTGCTCCTCTAATAGAAAAATTCATCTTGAATAACCCACACCGGGTAACTGTTGAAATGCAGGTGATCTTCTTAAGTGCCACCTATTAACGTTCAGATGCAGTATTGCATGACTATTTCTTATACTAATGGATGTTATATTGACAGCCTGATCCAGAGAAGGCTTCTCGTGACGAAGCTACTGAGAAAGAAATTTTGGAGAAGGTTAAGGCAAGCATGACCCAAGAGGACCTTGCCGAACTTGCGCGTGCAACACGTGAGCTTAAGTTGAAACAGGAGACTCCTGACCCACCAGAAGCCCTAAAATGTGTACCAAGCCTTTCTTTGCAAGATATTCCCAAACAACCCATACACATTCCTACTGAGGTGATGAGAGTCATATAATCTTGCTTCGAGAAAGTTACATATTTCTGTCAGAGTTGAAATTCAATGATCTTTGCAATTGTAGGTCGGGGATATCAATGGGGTTAAGGTCTTACAGCATGACCTATTCACAAATGATGTTCTTTATGCTGAAGTCGTTTTCAACATGAGTTCTTTGAAACAAGAGCTTCTGCCTTTAGTGCCACTATTCTGGTGAGATAGCAACTGTAGTTCATCTTTTTTTATGTTATAAAATAACGTTAACATTCCTGAATCAAATGCACCTGGAATATTCTTTATCCCTTACTAGGACCATTATAGGCTAATATTTCTAACGAAACATTACTTTATACTCAAAACAATATTGGCCATGTCCATAACCACCACGTGTCAGTCTCTCCTCTCCCAAGAAGAACTTGGTTGAGGATGAAGGTAATAGTTTCATGATGATTCTACAATTCTCTGCTTATCGAATATTAAATTTCATGTGTTGTGCATGTTTGTCAACAGCCAATCACTGCTGGAGATGGGTACGAAGGATTTGGAGTTTGTACAATTGAACCAGTTAATTGGAAGAAAAACTGGTGGGATATCAGTTTATCCTTTCACATCATCAATTCGGGGAAAGGAGGAGCCATCCAGTCATATCATTGTTCGAGGCAAAGCTATGTCTGAACGCGCTGAAGATTTATTTGACCTGGTAATTACTGTTTTCTCATGCACCATAACAATAAATCAGCAGGATAGAAAATCTTCGGTTTGTTGTGATGTTGGAGATTTTCCAAATTCTTCTGTTGATATTCCACTTGTCCTTTTCCTCAGATTTTGCTAATATTGTTTTCTTTTCGTGTGCATCTTACAAATTTTGCACCAAAAACAAACTAGTGCGAACTTCATACTAGTACAACCATTTGGCTATTTTTGGTTACTTTCTAAATTGATCTGTTACTTTTCGTTATGTTCTTCCTTTTGCATCATTGTTAATTAATTTACCTAACAGTTGCCTGAAGGTTTCTTGATAGGCGATTTTCTCTTTGTAGACATCGACTTATATCATATGTAATATTGTAACTATATTTTTTGTTCTTATTCGATGATGTCTGTTTGTTGTCTATGGGATGTTAATTGGTTATTGTTGAGGAAGTATTATCATCTTACTGATCTTTTAATTTAACTGGGGTTTAGGTCTCTGATTTCACCTCATATGTGTATATCATTTTGGTTTACATTATGGTCTTGCTTGTATTAATTTGCAGACGGATTACTGTCCTTATTATTATATTAGTGCATATGCTGTGTCTTCTAATGTAACGTTTTGAAGTGATCTTTGAGGAAAATTCATAATAGGTCGGGCTGCTCAATCTGCATCATGCGAATATTTTATGTTTAGTATTCGTAAATAACTGATTCTGAGTCCGTCCATATTTCTAGATCTATTAACTTATCTGTTGCTTGTTCTGACTTGAATGCCTGGCTTGGTTTTTTTGATTAATAAAAACTAATTCTTGTAGTTTGAAGTGAAAGCAAGCTTTGATACTTAAGTTATATTCTTCTTGTTCTTATTCAAGTTTCTGGCAAACTGTTGGAGAATATATTGACTGATGAGACATTCAAAATGGTTGACTGTAGGTCAACAAAGTTCTTCAAGATGTTCAACTAACAGACCAAAAGCGTTTTAAGCAGTTTGTTTCTCAAAGCAAAGCAAGAATGGAGGTATCAGTTTGTACTATTGCGGAAAGGAAGCGGTAGCATTGCTGTTATTTGTCTGTTCAGTATAAATTTGTAAAATAATGGTTGTTCGATTTCAGAACCGATTAAGAGGCAGTGGGCATGGCATTGCAGCTGCAAGGATGGATGCAAAGCTCAATGTTGCCGGTTGGATCTCTGAAAAAATGGGTGGTGTCAGGTTGAACTATTTGTTGTTTTTTTAGCGGGCTGACTACTTATATGGTGTTGAACAAACCAGCACTTAAGTTTGAAATCCCTTACCTTCTGAATATCTCTTTGGTACTAGGAAAGCATTATTTGCATTTCAAAATATAAGAAAAGTTTTCATGACTGGTTGTATAACCATCTCTGTTCAAGTCTGTTAATTGAATTCTAGAAACTTATTTCACAATTTTTATTATTTAAGGGGTGGAGTTGGTGTTTGGGTGGTTCATTCTTCTGTTTTCAGCCATGACACAATATCATTTTGGTGCCTTGAAATAAAACTTTTTCATTATTTTATCCATGCCTCATACTTCAAAATTTGCGTGGCCCTAACATATGTTACTATGGTATGCTTGCAGTTACCTGGAATTTTTACAAGATCTTGAAGGGAAAGTTGATAAAAACTGGCCTGAAATATCTTCTTCCCTCGAGGAGATTCGCAAAACTTTAATTTCAAAAAATGGTTGCCTAATAAATCTGACCAGTGATGGGAAAAATCTTGTGAACTCAGAGAAGCATGTTAGCAAATTTCTTGATATGCTTCCGAACAGTTCCCCAGTTGGATCAGCTGCTTGGAGTGCTCGACTGCCCCCAACAAATGAAGCTATTGTGGTACCTACTCAGGTTAGCAAACATTCTATTATTGCTTGGTTTTCTCTTCTATGCATTCCTTTCTTAGTCAGTTTCATTAATAGACTTGAGTAATTTGTACATACAGGTAAATTATGTTGGAAAAGCAGCTAACCTTTTCCAGACAGGGTATCAACTTAAAGGCAGTGCATATGTGATCTCTAAATACATAAGTAATACGTGGTTGTGGGATCGCGTACGAGTTAGTGGTGGGGCTTATGGGGGTTTCTGTGATTTTGACACTCATTCAGGTATAGTCATCAGCCTTGTGTTCAGTTTTGTAGTCTTTGTTAGTAACTCCAATGGTCCTAATTTCTGACTTCTCTGTTCAGGCGTGTTCTCATACTTGTCTTATAGAGACCCCAATTTGTTGAAGACACTCGATGTTTACGATGGAACAAGTGATTTTCTGAGGGAACTTGAAATGGATGATGATGCTCTCACCAAGGCAATTATTGGGACCATTGGAGATGTTGATGCATATCAACTACCCGATGCCAAAGGGTACAGTAGGTAAGTGAATAGTTGCCCCTCGTCTTCAATGGAATTATTGCTCAATATAGGAGAAACACGCCCAGAGGATTGTTTTTCATCTTCATTGAGAATTTCACTCTGGTGTTTTGTCTTACCTTTATTGATTCTCTCGTGACTAAAATTATAAATAATAGGGTGTATTCGGCCTGGTAAATACAGTAGTATCCTGTGCAGTTTAGTTTGACTTAATATTTTTCATGTATCTCCAGCTCTCTGCATTTTTCTTCTCTCCCTGGGTGTGACTAATGATTGCACCATTCTTTTCAGTTTGTTAAGATACCTGTTGGGAGTCACGGAGGAAGAAACACAAAGGAGACGAGAAGAGATACTGTCGACAAGGTACATTTTACTGGTACTTTTTACTACAGTAGTAACAGTATAATGTCCTATGTGAGATTCCACGTGTTAAAATGGCATTTCAAAACAGTTCTTAACTATCATCTAGCTACACAATATATCTAGATAGCGTGTTTGGCTAAGCTTAAAAATAAGTTTTTTTTTTTTTCCCAAATATTATTGGATAAGTTACTTTTTTTTGGGTACTTAGTTATTTTGAGATTTAACTCTTATCAAAATGAGTAAACTTATTTCCCATGGTTCTGACTGGTGCTCTGCAGTAATATGAACAATATTCTTTCTTCCATTTCTTTAGGAAAAAAAGGAGGAATTATTGTGCTGTCTTCTTTTATTTTTATTTTTCCTACCTAGCTTCATTAACCCGTCTTTATATAATTTTTTTCTACTTACCTCTTTAGGTTGGCCGACTTCAAGGAATTTGCTGAATTTATAGCAGCAGTTAAAGACACGGGGGTCGTTGTTGCTGTGGCATCTCCAGATGATGTCGATGCTGCAAACAAGTTACGTCCTGACTTTTTTCAAGTGAAGAAAGCGCTGTAAGATGTTCCAAGTGATTGACAAGAAAACAATCTTATCCATTTATATCCAGTATACACATGAAGGTATTACATTTTTTAACGAGACCCCAAATAGAGAGACATTTCCTTTCTACTGAAAGAGATTGCACTTTACGAGTTTCTCAACCTCCCCCCTCGAGAAAAAGGGTTCTCGTTTCTCCTCACTTGTATCCGTTGTAAATTTTAGACTAATAGTGTTTCGTTTATATCGACTTCTGGATTCTTGTTGATCAAATTTTCACTATTTATTTTTTTATTATTCCAAAGCCCCCCACGGGCCACCGGCCCACCCCCCCTCCCCACCCCCACGACTCCACACTGTGCAGAATCTATTATTTTCTATTCCGGGCCGAAAGGAATCCAATGACTACAACATCTCAAATTATATCTTGCACTTTACTAAGCAATGCTACTTGTACGTTTTCACTTACATCTATATTTACACTTGCTTACGTGACAGAATAAAATAATAAAAAGAAAATTCAAAATAATGTTTTGGTCAAATACTTCACCTTTTAATTCTACTGTCACATAAGCAAGTGTAAGTGTAAATGGGGATGTACAAGTTGTATTATTCTATTTTTTTAACCACACATTTTATGGAACTTACAACTTATAATTCACTTTTTATTCATATATTAACCTACAATTTATAATATAGATACTTAAAATATAATTTCAGCATTATCAAACATATACGTTAAGTTCTAAGTCCATTCTTCCTTTGCTAATTCAGAAAATTTCCTTTTTCCAAAAAATTTTTAGTCTTTTATTATTCTCCCACTATTCAGGCTTGGGTTTAGGTCGAAGCGAGTGAGGCAACCGCCTCGGACCCAAAACTAAAGGGGGTCATTCTTATTTAAAAAATAAATTATTTGCGATTACTGAAGCTGTACAAAAAATAATATTTGTACAAATGTTTGAAGCCCAACAAAGCAAGCCGCATTCTGAGGACTATGACTATTATTAAATAGTGATTCAAAATTGAAGAATCTCATTTAAAAATAAAAATATTGAAGCCCAGCTACTAGATTCACGACTTGTCAGACTTTGTTTTAGGGGCCTCATTTTTAGATTTCGCCTCAAATCTCGAAAATATCAGAACCGACTCTGCCAAATTAGTGCTTATTTTTCCGTACCCAATTTTATATTAGTTTTGAAACAATTATTTATATGGTGATAAAGTACCTTTCTTAGTTGAATAAAAAATCAACAAGAGTGTTTGATTGCAAATGGAGAGAACGTTATTATAAAGTGACGTCACTTTATGTTCCGATTTTGGAACCGTTTAAGTTGAGTTTAACGTGAGAAGAAATCCAAGGATCTTTAACTTCAATCTGGTTTAGTTTAGCTTGAAAATAATTTGGGACATTTGCACTTTTAGTTTCTAACTTTTGCAATTTGTTACTAATTTACTTTTAACTAATTTTTATAGCACCAGATATTCACAACCTTTCATTTAATTACCAATCACGACTACATTAACATATTTTGATGGATTTGTCATTCCTTTTAAATAAACAAAAAAAAAAAAAAAAAAAACTAAAAACAACAAAAAATAAAAGAAAATTGCAAATGAAGTATAAAAAATTTTAAAAAGTACAAAGTAACTTTTTCTTTCATCCACTTCAACTCATCTCATCATAGCCATAACTTCTACAACACCACAATCACCACTGCCACTACCACCACTGTCAAATGACGATAACAAGGGGACCATTAATGGTAGACCATCAAGAGGGAGTTTGCTCAAATAGTTGATTATCCAACAAATCAACAACACTCAATCTCCTTGAACTAATCAACCCATGGGTATTGAAGCAGGTAAATAGACGACAGACATCTTATCTAATCGAGATTGTGCTTGGAGAAACTACATCTCTAAAGTTCCAAAGTCTGTAAAACTTTGAATTTTTCAAGTTCCAATGGAATATGGCTAGATAACGAGTTGTGAGATAGTGATAAAACTAGAAATTTAGTCAGATTACTAATATAATGTGGCATAACTAGCGAGAGCAATTCTAGTGAAGTTGAGGGTCACGACGGTGGTAGAAAGTGAATCACGTACTAGTGGGCGGCGACAGTAGTGCAAGGATCAATGACGAGGTGAGGTTCGTGGAAGAAGAAGTTATTTTTTACTTTTTAAAAGTTATGGGATTTTATTTTCAATTTTTTTTTTTTTTTTTTTTTTTTTTTTTAGCTTTCTTTTATTTTTGTTTATGTGAAGAGGAAGGCAAATCAGAGCTTGTTTGTTTTCACTAAATTTTTTGCTAAAAAGCTGAAGTCAAAGTCAACAATTAATTTTAACCACTCATTTCATTGACTCACGACTTTTCAACCACACATTTCATCAACTTTTATCAAAAAATCTGATTTTAATCAAAATCAAACACACCCTCAGTCAAAATCTGTCAATGGGTACGCGATTTACAATTAAATGAAAGGTTGAGCCGTTGAGGATGCCTGATACTATATAAATTGGTTAAGGGTAGATTAATAACAAATTGCAAAGGTTGGAGACCAAAATTGTAAATTTCACAAATAATTATAATCATTATGCTGATATTGTTATTTATATTTGAATTTGAGTAAATTGTGCTAATAGTAAAATCAGCACTATAATAAATGATAACAAAAAATTAAATTTAATAATTTGTACTATCTAGTTGTGGTTTCTAATAATTTAATTGTTTAAAACTAATTCTTAAATATTTTAATAGTTAATTTAGGCTGCGATATAGATTGACATTTTAGATATGATGAATCAAGAAATTGGGTTTAATAAAATTGGGAATAACATGCTGCTACTTACTGAGGTAGGCTGTAGTTCGTGTTGCTTTATACTTAGAAAAAAGAATAAAGTGGGTCATATTCTTGTTTCTTTTGCTACCAATACTTCGGTCGATCAGAACTAGTTTGATTGCATTCCTGTATTTAAATTGCCGGAAGTTTGTGGCAATTTTCAGTAATGAGATGGAGCATTTGATTTACTCATCCGCTTCCGCTGGGGCTAGGGTTGGGGCTGGGGCTGGGGCGGAGGCAGGATATAACAAAAGAGTGGGTTGGAGGAGGGGAATTTTTTTTTCTCCTCAAACCACAATTTCTTAGCTATTTTTATGAGAAATTAATGTTTTTTATAAGTTATAATCTTTAAAAAAGTTACAAGAAATCATTACACAAAAATATTCAAATTCTAAATTAGCTAAAGAAAGCTGTGCCTGACGATTTTTTACAAGTGCGAATTCTTCTATAATAGAATCTATATCTATTTTATGAACAAGGTCTCTTTCAACAAAAAATGTTATGTAGTTGATGCACAAAAATTGTTTTATAATATATTCTATATCTATTTTATCTAAAACTAAGCTATGTAGTCGATGAACAAAATTTTTAAACTCTTTAATAATGTTATATACAATTATATTGTAATCCTATATTTAATAAAACGACATATAAGTAAGTTATATACAACAAGATTATTACAACCAAGTTAGAAAATAAAATAATATTTCAACACCAAATAGTGGAAGGTGAAACAAATTAAAAAATTCAAACCCACTTTTGAATTTTTAACTTTTTAAAGTTTGAATTTTAATTTGGGCTACTTCATAAATTCTTTTGGACTGTTTCGGTGAAATTTGGGTTTTATATCCTTTTTTTTTTTTTAAACACAATTTGGGCCAAAATTTTGGGCAACCATAAATCCGCCCTTGCTCATCCGTCAAACTATATTGTGTTTGAGTTGTGTTATATTCAACATATTTTATACATTTCTAACTTTTTGGCAAAGAAACCAAAAATTATAAAGGTTTAGGAAGATCATTGCATAGACAACTTCTTTAAATAGTCTTTTGCTATATTTTAAGACGTATTTGATTTTATTTAACCAGGCTAAGCAAGAATTGAATCGTCCCAAACTTGAACATCCCTATTTCACATAGCTCAACAGTAACTATAATGCATAGAATACATAGAAATCAAAGCATCATTTTACACATAACTAAGAATCTTAATCCATAAATAAGAGAAGCAAAGAATTTTTCTGACCATACAATGAATTATTACCCTTTTGCCTGCTTCCTCTCCGTGACAAATATAAATATTAAAGTCTATTCATGTACATTATTGGTGAAATTTAAATAAGGATTCAATAGTTGCCCTAGGTATGACAAGGTCTTGTCCATTTTGGTCCTCGTATATTAATTATTATATCTATCTTCTATCAAGTCCATTTATTTAATTCAGAAATTTTAGGTCCTGTAAATTTACATTTGTTGCATGAATTTGAAATTTATCTACCTACACTGTTCCGTAATCATTGTGCTGTAATTGTTACCATTAATATTGAAACTTTAAGCCAGTGTCACACTCCAAATAAACAAGATAATTTAATGCAGGGTGTAACTTAACTCACCGTAGTTGTTCACAATCTACCGTGGCACGACCGCGACATTGGATGCTTATTTGTAAGCAATAGCCACCCTCATAAGTGGTCCTGGAAGAATTATTTACAAATACACACCTACATTGTATCGGGCAAGAATTGATCATGGAAAAGGATCAAATTTATAACATCTGCATGAAGCCGTTTCTGCAGGAGCTATTATAGAACCCACGTTTAACTTTCTATTAAATAGCATGCCAACCCACCACCATTCGGTTTCAATATAAGTTGCATGTTAGGCTAAGTTTAGAAAAAGGTAAAAAAAAAAATGACTTTAAAAAGTAAAACTTAATCAAACATACAGAATATCAAACTCAAACTTTTACACGTGGTTAATGTTGCGGCCTGCGGGAATCTTCTATATATGACATTTAGTGTGTTATATTAAACATGATTGAACAAGATATGACGGACAAATTTTATTAGATTTAATTATAACAAGGTTTAATATAATGCAGCTTGTGTTGCTCTTGTGGAACTTTTATTTTAAACAAAATGTTGGCCAACTGCAGACCGTGGCCTGCACCTGAATTAAGTAACAGATTTTCACTTTTTTTGGTAACTTGAATTTATAGATGAATTGGTTTAACATTGTATCAAAAACGGTAGAGGTCAAATAGCTCGACCGAAGGGAGAGAGTTAAATAGCTCGACCCACCGGAAAAGTTCTAGAATTTACGTATCATCATCAACATGTTTATAAAATTCACAACTCAAAAGGAAGATTCCTAGGGTTTGTCGGAGCTAATAAAGAGCATAAAAATAAAAATAAAAAATTAGAACTAGACCGAGTTCATATTAAACACAAAATTTGAAGGAAAAAAAAATATAAATATAAAAATATAAAAAAGGAGGAAGAAAGAAAACTTGTAACCTTAAAAATTCGAAAATTTCTACAACTGATTTCTGTTGGACCAAAATTGTAAGAAAGTGGAGGTCTCGCCGCCCCGGTCACCGTACCGGCTTCAACCGGTGACACATAACGTGTCAAACGTTCATTCGTAATTGTTTGAGCGATCATTCTCAACTCATGATCGGTCCAGATCCCTTGTAACGGCATTCCCATGTGCCTGTCACCGTTAACGGTGTCAGGACCACATGTTTTGTTAACTGCCTCTTCTAATCTACACCGTTCGATGAAATCCACTCTTCTCAAATTCCCATTTTACCCCTACCACGCTTTCAACTGATTTTTTACTACTATAGAGAGAGAGAGAGAGTGCCATTTCAGCTTTACAGACACTTTTGATCTATACACACATATACGTAAACACATTCTATACTTATACCTGCATAACATGCTTCTGTATATGGAATATATATACAGCTACATGACTGTATAGGTAGAGAGAGATGGAGGAGTACCTTAGGAGATGTGGAAGAGTGACAGTACGGAGTAGAGCTATGGAGGAGGTTAAGCAGCAGTTGAGTTCTAGTAAGAAAAGGAAGTTGTACTCTGAGCTAGAAAATCAGTACTTTGGCGACGTGAATTTTCTGGAGAATTCAGCATCGCAGGAGGCGTCTGGGATCTCCGTCTGCACCAAGCATGATGTGCCATACGACGCTGTAAAAGAGAGAGTGAGATCATAGATCTTAATGTGAAAATCTAAATTTCAAACTCAGTTTCAGACGTGATTTCATATATATTAATGAAATACAAATTTCTCTTGTGTTTTCGCTTCTCAAGCTTCATCAGTTTCTGGTATTAACTCGTTTTTATTTGCTTATTTATGTTCCAGAATATTGATTTGCAGTCCGAGGGTTTTGAAACTGAAATTTCCAGGTATATAAACTAAATTGCACAGTAATTGTTCAACTTTTCATCTTCTACACGAGTCTGTGTATTTAATTTGAATTAACTTCTATTTATTTTTATTTTTTGTTTTAAAGTAGAGAGACTACTCCAACAAGTGAGCTTTGCGGAGATTCAGAAGAAGTGTTAATGGATAATTCATTAGACTCAATAAAAAAGTTATCGATCGCGGTTACTGTTCACCGAAGGAATATTCCGGCGACGGGAAAGATGCCAGGGGCGGTGGAATTGGAGGAGTTCTTCTCAGCTGCAGAAAAGTATGAGCAAAAACGATTCGCTGATAAGTGAGTACAGTTATTACATTTTTTACACTGAGCGCATGATAAGAAATAATTTCCCCAACATGTTAATTTTATAGTTCCATGATTAATTATTCGCCGTGTAACTGAAAACTGAAAAGGAAAATGACTAACGATTTGTGTGATTTTCAGGTACAACTATGATGTAGCTCTGGATGTTCCTTTGGAAGGAAGGTACAAGTGGGAAGTTTGTAATTTACAACCATGAATGAAAATCAATACAAGATGAAGAACAGAAGGCATCCTTTTGATTTGATTTCCCCCTATTTTTTTCTTCTGATTTTTTGTTGGGAGCTAAATTTTACATGTTGAAGAGGGCATTTTCTTAGGTAAGCTGGCTCTTTGTGTACAGCAATTTCCATATTTATGTAAAGAAACTAGAGCTCCTAAATTATCTTCTTCTAATGTTTTTAGTACATTTCTGACTCAAAGTGGATTCCATTTTCAGAAATAGAGTTCTTGATTGTAATTTTGCTTCTGAAATTGAAAAGGGTATTTTGTTTTGGCTGTTTAATTTCTGAATACTTGTCCTTTTGTGCAAATTTTGCAGCCACTTTTTTGTACCCTTCCATTTGGAAGAGAAACAATTAAGTTTGGGCAACATGGAAGATTTTTCTTGTTCTTGCTTGCATGGAGTATGGGCGTGAATACACACACACATGTGTGTGTGTGTGTTTGTGTTTGTGTGTAGTTTACATATATTATATTCATGGGATCATGTGAATTGATTTGAAAATGTTGTTGAAATTTTTGTCTTTTGCATTTGAAATTTGAGTAAATGATAATATATTGACCGGCCCAAAAATTTATTAAGTAGATTTGTTTATTTTTATGCATTTGTCTTTGAATAACTTCTGAAATTTGACAACATCTTAATTTCATTCAGTATTAATTAATTACTTTACTAAATATGACATTAAAGTATAATATCATTTTTACTTAGGTTCAACTTGATACTCTTCGTTGTAATATTATTGAACATGGATCCATAAGTCAATTGTTTGTGTTCATATGTTAGAACTTAGAGCATCTCCAATGCTAGGTATCTTCTAAAAAGTCTACGTAGCAAGAGAGGGAAAAGAAATGAGGAGAGAGAGAGTGGAATGAGGAAAGAGAAAGAAAAATAGATGAAAGAGATAGACACAATGTAAATGTCTAGCAAGTCTTCTAAAAGTAGATATCCTGTTGAACAACCTTCTACAATAAATAATGCCACATTAGTTTTGTCCCCTCCACCTCATCGCCACATCAGTTGGACATTTAAAATAGAAATCAGCATTGGAGATGCTCTTAGGCTTTGTGTCTCTCTTTCCTAAGCTTCACTTCACGTATAGTCTGCAAAATCGGTGTAACATAAAACACGAAATGTGAAATTAAAAAAAAAAAAATTTAAAAGGTTTACTTTTTCCAGTTTTCATAGAGGAAAAAAATTGGTATAGTGCAATTTCTGTTTCTATTTTTATGGAGCTGCAAATTTATGGCCACTGATTCCAATGATTGTTAAAACGACAGCTGGTTATGGTCAGACTATACTTTGTCATGCAATTTACATGTGAATGATGCAACTCGAGGTGTTTTAAGTACCCAAAAAAAAAAAATTAATAATAACACAGAGATTTTATTTATTAAACAATAGTGTAGTACGTAGTATATTAGTGAGTAATTTTAGTGAGACCGTAGGCTATATTACGATATCGTGTAGTACGTAATATATTTATTTGTTTAAAATTATTTCGAGTAAACGAGAAAACAAGTCATAAATGAGCTTATTTACAATGAAATTTTTGAAGGGTTAATTTAAGAGCTCGTTTGGTGTAGATTATAAACTAATTTATTTGATTGAAATAGATTATTTGACCAAAAATAGTTTATTTGACCAAAAATTTTACTTTTGTAGCAAAATATTTATTACTATTTTTGATCAAATAAATTAGTTTATAATCCACACCAAACGGACTCTAAATTACACAACATTTCACATAATTAAAGAAAATATAACTTAAAATACATTATACAATCATGTACAATATTGTTTAATATTATATCGTTTGGAATAATATATTGCGATATATTTGATATATAATATTAAATATTACTAATAGATAAAATTAGTAGAAGATTTTAGTTACCATTAATTTCACGTATAGGGATGTCATTGAGTAGCATATTATTATATAAAAAAGATTATTATGGGGGAGATGAGTGAGTGATTGAGTGGTGGTGCATGCACGTGCCGTGATGGAGTGGTCGTCAACTGACTTCCATGTGCTTTGGATCTGATGCATTATTTTTTTATTAATAACAAGAAAAAGAATGTTGCTAATTAAATTAAATTAAAATAAATTAATTAATTGAGATCCAGTTTCCATACAAACTCTTTCACCTTTTACGAAACTGATTATGATGCGAGTCACTATAAGAATTTCAGCAATCACTCTTTTTCTTGATTTCTGTGCTCAAATTAATTAATATTATTTTGTCAAGTCTACAAGCTGGCTAATTAATCTGTTCTTCGTTGACTTTATTATTATTCTTCTTCTTCTAGTGAGATACATGAAATGGTTTCTTGGGCTTTTTTTGGACATCAAGGCCCACAACACTGTTTAATAAAGCCCATCATTTTAGGTTTATACTCTCAAGCCCACCAATCTCAATAAATTTTTTTTTTTTATTTTTTTTTCGGTCACAGTTGAACTTTCAGTCCTGTGTCTAGAAATGCTTTTATTTATAGTCGCCAACGTGTGCGCTACACGTGATTTTGTAATGTTAATGAAACGTACTTTTGTCCATACATACATAAATAGACATTCAAATTTTTTTTTATTTTTTTTTTTTCAAATTTTATAACACCATCGAGAAGGGAAAAGACAATAAAATATTACCAATCTGATATGCTTAAATAAATCAAATCAATAATCACAAAATACGCATGGATTATACACAACATAATTTGATAAAAACTGAGCATACATGTACAACTTCAAAATCATTAACTTGCTTACAAACTGCAGTTGCTTAGCTTTCTTCTCTACCATAGTCTTTTGACATCTGGCCTCCATATCATCCAGATTAATGCATGTCTTGCTTAATTATTTGTATACCAAAATCAGTATTTGAATGTTATCACACTTGTGGTGATGCCAGAGCTTTTGAGCTTGATACTTTGTTGAAATTAGTAGAGGTAGAAGGAAGGGATCGTAAGACAGGTCATAAGTGTAATTTATACATTTATATTGATTTTTTTAATGAAAAGTTTATGTATAATTCTTAATATTTTAGAGTCGATATGTATTGAGACGTTATTTATTTTCGTAATTGTAGGAAAAATTCCCGAATTCGAGTCATATTGGTGAAACTGGTGACAAAATGAGAAGAAATTGAGTTTTTATAGTGAAAATCATCAACCAAACATTGAAAGATAAGAAAGAAGATAAAAGTAAGAAGTTTAAGACGCTTTTGATCGATAATAAAGAGTTGAAGTGAATAATCAAACACTCAACAGTCGAAAAAGTGAATTGAAAAACTATGATCAGAGCATGTGGAGAAACTAGAGTATAAAGTTTAGAACAAAATTCTTCACAAGGAAAATGATATACAATTGAAAATATAATTAAATTACGAATCCAATACACTATGCGGATCTCAATTCGAGTTTTTTACAAGAAGTTGTGATGGTTTGAAAAACAGTCGCGCGGTGAAAAGATCCGTGTCCACTTGAGCGGGCCGACAACAAAAAAAAAAAACATCGTTTCAGTTCGCTCAAGCGGCCGTGGCACCCACTGGCTACTAGATTATGTTAAAATTCTATTTTTGTGAGGTTTTTTGGACCTTTGAGAACAAAATTTAACCATAATTGGACCTTATAAAGAGTAGACTCTTAGGGTGTGTTTGATTGGCTTAAATTTTCCATGGAAAATGGATTTTTTCCACTTATTTTCCAACTTGTTTGTTTGATTGCCAAAAATTTTCCTTGGAAAATAAATTTTCCCACCTATTTTTCTTGTTGTGTTTTATTGCAACCTTTTTTTTCTATGGAAATTTTTTTCTCATTTTCCCACTTTTGGCCACATTTTCCTTGTTTTCAAGGAAAATATTTTCTTTGTGGGATAGGAGAATTTATTTTCCATGGAAAATTTGTTAACCTTTTCCAACCCATTTATTTTCTATGGAAAATGCGTTAACCTTTTCCAACCCATAATTTCTTGGTAATTCATTTCTATGGAAAATATTTTCTTTCCACCCAAATTTTCTACTTGCAATCAAACACAGCTTTAGACTTAAAAAAGAGTTTTTTTTTTCTTTTTTTTGGGGGGGGAGGGGAGAAAATGAGGCAAAAACACTAAGTCTTCTCTAGGAAATTGACATTAATCTTGATATTCTTGACTTTTAATTAAGAAGAAGAAGAAGATTATTCAAGAACTTGTTGAAGAGATTCAAAGGGTCAAGATTATTCTTCTATTTTCTTCCACACTCATAGATACCGAGTGATGTCATTTCAATTATTTATGTATTTTTGCAATACCAACATGATAGACTAAACTATTTGTCCTAAGAATGATAATGTAAACCATATGTTGAAATTTTAATTCAAGGATTCTCGTTTTTAATCTTAATTTTGTTTGTTTGATTTATGCCATTGTTTTAATATCCGTTTGAATTATTGATCACCGTTTGAACGTGTTTGTGATTTATTTTCGTTTCCGGGAAGTTTAAAATAAGTTAACTTATTATAATTTTAAACACTAAGTCATATAAAAATTAGAAATAATTTCATATGCTTGGTACAATCAAATTTGATAATCTTGATATTAAATGCGTTTTAATATATTCGAATTTGAAATATGAATATTTTGGAACGTATATAAAAATATGTTTAATTCTATTCGAAAGAAATTATTAGATAACTTAGGATTATCGATTGTCAACTTGAACATAAATTGGATTAAAAGTGAGATTTTGAGAATTATAATAGATACTAATAGTGGAGTCGAATTTCTTGCATAACTCATTTATTTGAATTTTCTCCAAAAACTATATTTGCATTCCTAGTATAATTCATTTACTTGATTTTTCTCCAAAAATAATATATGCACTTAGTTAAAATATAGTTATAGTGCAGAGAATTTCATATTTTTTTGATCCAAATATTTATTGTATGTAATCGATTTAAACTCGAATTGGTGAAAATTAAGCTAAATCTAAATCATCATGGAAACGATACTCTTTTATTCGTTTTTACTATTACTTGTCAACAAATTCGTACGCTTGCAAGATTTCACCGAACAACAAATTTACATCACTTCGTGGTTCAATGAATTATCACATCAGATGGAGCAATCAATCGGTGAAATAGAAACCCATATGAACGTGTAGAGGTGTCATTACGAGTTGGCCTACGTCTGATTAAGCCCGGTGACGGCCCGTATTAGAAAAAGCCTGCGCCACGGCAGATTACGGGCCGGGTCAACCCAGTCCATGAAAATTGAACATGAGCCCAGCCCACCCGTCGGCTCATCCGGGTCGAGCCTATGTGGGCCGCGGTTCGACCCGATTCGGCCCGTATGAATAAATTTTTTTTTTTAAATTACTAAAAAAAATTACTAACTTATTGTAATTTTTTAAAAAAATGTGTTAAATTACTAAATAAAAAATAAATAACAATGATAAATTCACATTTGTTATTTATAACAAAAAATGCTTACATGAAATTCACATTTTTTTTTAATTATCAAACGGGTCAGCGGTGAACCGCTGGCCGGTTAGATGCTGAACCGTTCAGGTCGGCGATTCAACGTCCTTGGCCCGGGTTCACTGGCCGACCCGCGATTACGGGTCAAGGCGTGTGGGCCGATACGAGTTCGATCGGCCCGCCCGTTTTGACACTCCTATAAACGTGCATGGTCTCTTTGCACAATTAAAAACCCATTTGTATGCATCATTTTTCCTATCCTAAACCGGGTCCAACAGATCTGACCTATGAATTGGCATACACCGCTAAATCTGAACCTTTTCAAACATGGTCCTATACTCACACGACACATAATCATCAAGCTTCAGCAAGATTAAGAAAATGACATAAAAAAAATCTTATTCCAGCCCAGCCCAGCCCAGCCCAGCCCAGCCCAATCTGTCACATACCGATATAAAGTGGCAAATTCGGTAGGTTTGGAGAAGAAGATCTTTCTCTTTATTTTTTTAAATAATTAAGTGTATGCTTAACATTGCTGAAATTAAGTTGGAGGTCTTATATAATGTGTAGATAATAAATATAAAATAAGTTGTGAGTCTTACAAAATGTGTAGATAAATAGTATATTTGATTAATTTGACCTGCTTAAATTAAGCTTAGCCAAACAAGAAGAGATCATTTTATCCTTGTTAAATTGATCAAATTTAGGACACGGACTTGACTTTTGATCAATTAACGGACTTTTGGCCAAAATCCATCTAGACTCCAAAGTCCTTCTGGCGTACATATATTGAGAGAGGTATATGCCAACATTAGAAGGTTTTGGACTTGATGACATATTTATTTTTATTTTAAGTAAAGAACTATAAAAAAGATTTATTTGCACTTTTATAAGATTAGACACTCAATTGTAATTTTTTCATTTTATTTTGTTTTTGGTCTCTCATAACTTGTTTGTCAAAATTAGGAACAAATTTATCAAAAGACACCATGTGCATAAATTATTATAAGATTAAAAATGATATGTACAATTAAAATTAGAAAGAAACAAAATTACTACAAAATTAAGAGGAGTAGTGATCTCCTCCTCACATTGGAAAAGATTTATGTTGTTCACTACTTACATAGTAGTAGGTAATTAGTTAAAAAGAATTGCTAATATTAAATGAGTTTTTTTTTTGATCAATTGCCTACTGTCATGTAGACAATAGACAATATAAATCTTCCCTACGGTAGGAGATACCACTCAAACTAAAAGAATAGAAAGCTTAATGTAATTTACTATTTTTTTTCTTTTTAAAAATTGTCAGTGCAAACTGCAACGTACGAAAATTCAAATTTTGCCTCCATTTTCCCCTTACCTTCTCCCGATAAGCTGGTGGCCTGGCCTGAGCCCGACAAGCTTGTCAAATCCCACTTAAAATTAACTTACTGCAATTTTAAACCTAACGGTCGATTCATTTCCTTTTGCTTTTGTTTTCCCCTTCAACTGTTCATCAACACTCGCTAATGATAAAGCCCCTTTCTGTTGCGTGGTAAAAGATTGGCAGAAGATAAATAGTAAATATGGTTGTTTCTCAAATTCACGTCTCTAAACGAAGCTCAGATTCTTCTTCCTCGAAGGTTTTTTCCTCTAGCTTGTCTTGAATGGAGTTGAGACAAAATGATTCATGTGCACTCAAATTTATTTGTAATAAGGTTTAATTTGTTGTTGTTTATATATTGAAAAGGGCTTAAGTAAGTTTCTATTTTTGCCAACAGCTCAACCAGAGGAAGATATTGGGAATCAAGAAAAAGCCTACAGATCTTAAACACGAGACGAAGCATGTGAGAATCTTATTATTTAATGTAGTAATTAATGAATCCCCTTGTTTAATTATATTACTATTTGATGCCGGCAGTGTGGATGCCAAATAAATAGGGGGAGGCAAGCGGTGGGGAAGAAGGAGAACTAGCTGGGGCTGGTGGGGGAGGTGTTTAGCTATTTGATTGATACTCATAGTTTCCCTGAAATGATTATAAGGATGACTCCGGTGGGGAAGAAGGAGAACTGACTGGGGTTGGGGCTGGTGGGGTAGGTGTTTAGCTATTTGATTGAATACTCATAGATTCCCTGAAATGATTATACGGAATCCGTATAACTTCGGATGATAATCAAGTGTTGATCTTGTCTCATTGCTTTCTAAGTGTTTGTTATAATGTCATGTATGTAAAGTTCTTCACATTATTGGTTAGCTAAGAAACCGCGATGATTTATAAGCTGTCGATGAGCCCACTTTTTGTGAATTTATTTTGGGTTGGATGCTTAAAACACAGCATTGTGTATATAGATAGCATATAGAAGGTCAGATGGTGTAAGTTTTACAGTAAATTATTGCTCATATTTTCTTTTCTTTGATAGGTCTAATTTGTTCTTGGAAGTTAGATGATTTTGGTCATGCATATTGTCGTCCAAGCATCTTATTGCACCCTAATTAGATTAATTCACTCGTGTGGTTATGAAAAACAAAAACTAAATTATATGCCAATAACTTCGAAGTTGAGAGCTAAGTACTTATTTTGCCAATTGTTTCAAGGATCAACTAATAAGAAATTTCTTTGTAAATACTTGAGCAGGTGAAAACGGGAAATATAAACAGGGATGTGATATGGTAAGTGGATAATATGTGAGCCACTGTAAAGGCAGTTTCTTTTGTCTGAAAAATGAAGGTAGTTTCCCATGTAAAACTCGTGTTTTTCATTACTGTAAATTATATATGGTTCTTTAATATTATTGAAGTTATGAGGCAAAGGTGAACAAAACCGCTGATGGGAATAGTTGTAAAGTCGAGGCCTCTGCCCAGGATCGAGCGCAAGAAGTTCGGGCCAATCTGCCAGCAAAGTTCCCGAGTTTTGTTAAGCTTATGCTCAGATCACATGTCACCGGTGGATTTTGGTTGGTAAGTGCAAATTCAGCCTGGCGTTGTGAAATTCCTAAAATACTGATTTTTATACAAAATTGTTTACAATTCTTCTAAATAACAGAGTTTGCCGAAGCCTTTTTGCGATACACATTTGCCAAAGCGTGATGAAACAATTGTTTTGGTGGACGAAAATGGAGAAGAATATCGTACGAAATACTTGATTGATAAAAATGGACTGAGTGGCGGGTGGAGAGGCTTCTCCCTTGTGCACAAATTGCTGGAGGGAGATGTCTTGGTTTTCCAATTGATTTATCCTTGCAAGTTTAAGGTATCTCTTTGAGCCTCATTTTTGACATGGATTATTTTGACATTTTCCTTCAACGGTGGATCGTGATGGCTTATTAAATCTGTGTGTTTGCTTTGCATGTTTTTTATTTGATTTTGTTTATATTTGCTATTGTAAGAACAGATTAAGGCTTAATCCGTAACAAAAAAGGCTTTCCTCCAAAACAAGTAAAAGAATGAAAGGAGGAAGGAGAAATAAGATTATATATAGTCGTCTTCAGAAATCATGCTCTCTATCATGGTGCCTATGGAAACATGACTTTCGTTTCTCTTCTTCTGTGTAGGTTTTCGGTATTTTCTAAGTATGCTAAATTAGGTCACTAATATTCATTGATTATGGGTTTTCTCTTTGGCACTCTGCATTTTGATTTTCTCAAGGTATACATTGTGAGAGCAAGCGGATTAACAGAGATTGATGGGGCTATTGGTCTTCTAAACTTAGATTTTCATGTCAACCCAATTGATACAGGTATGTTCATCTACCTCTCTATATTTCTTTTCTAGCATATTTTCCATGTAATGTGAACTGTTTCGCTGAAAATGATATTAGTGAAAATGGAAGATCAAATGGAAGAAAGAGCACTGATCAGTGAAACAGCAGGGTTGATTGATTTGAAGGCTTCTGCCATAGACATTCATCAAGAGAAAAACACGACGATATTAATTTCTGACAGCGAGCCTGAAGTAGATCGATCCGGGAATGAAAGCGATGAATTTGGCTCTGAAATTATGGATGGCATTAAATTATCAGAATCTTCTGTCGACTTTAAAGACGTGAAAAGTTTCAAGGATTTCCATATTCATGTGAATGGCTTAATTCTAGACTCGGAGATACCACGTCATTATCAGACAAAATATTACGAGCTCTGCTGCTGCCAAAAAATGTTTCTTCACGATCATCTTATTGAGGGCCTTAACAGTAAATTAGCTGCCGGAATGATTTCTGAAACTATTAACATTGCTGATGCTGTAAGAGCTGCAAAGTTCACCACAACTCTTCATCATTTGGAAAGTTGGGACAAAACTCTAAAAGGTTTTGGGGATTTAGGCATGGAGGTTGGATTTCTACGCGCACGGCTATATAAGCTTGTAAGCCTTTCACACAAATCCCAAGTGATTATTGAATTGAAGAAACAAGAAAGGGCTAAAGCGGAAGAGGATATTAGAGATCTTGAAGCGAAACTTTTGGAGGTTAAAGGGTCGATGAAAAATTTAGAGGACGAGATCGAGGCCCTGAAAAAGAAAGACGAGAAGCTCGCCACAACGTTTAAGGAGTTAGCGGCTGCCCCATGGTGAAAGTTTTCAACTTAACGCGTCAATGGCGTACTGTTTTTGTCGAGCTGCATAATGTCCCACACACTTTTTGATGATTCGAGTAGAAGTTATTAACCATGGGAGATAATCTTCTCCCTATAGTGGAGAGGAGTTATAACTCTCACTGAACACGAAAAAGTGTCAAATACTTTTGTCAAACACTTATCCAACTTCCACTAGACACGTGTCCAGTGGGAGAGTTATAATTACTCCCCACTATCATTCCTCTATGAACCATATGAAAATATTTCCATATCTGGTATCCCTAACACAGCCTGATGTAGTTCTTTGATGTTGTAACCTTTTGTTCATATATATTTGGTAGGGCATGTGTGGATAGTAAGGACTTATGGGTTTAGGGTTTATAATTCCAAAAAGTGTTTCTGTTCCAACTTCCATCAAGTACGTTCACTCCAAACTCCCCCCACCCCTTCCCTGCGGGGGGCACAGTCCAATTTGGTGTTAAATAGTCAAATTTTTCTTAAAAAAAGTTATATAGAAAATAAAAATGAAATACGGTAAAGGAAAATATAAAAAATGATCCACCTGTCCAAGGAAAGGAAATGAAATTATGAAGATGAAGACTGAACGGTTTGACTGATTAGACTTCCGACGGCAGAGAAAAGACGTTTGCAAGGCCATAATGTCCTTTTTGTTGAAATTCAAAGTAAAATTTTACTATTTTCTATAAAATTTCTACTAATTTAATTAATTAAAAATTATTAGGACTTGTTCGTTAGAATTTTTTTGAGAAAAAATGAGTTTTTTTGGTTATTTTTGACTTTTCAAAATTTGTTGTAGTGTAAAAAAATTGAAAAGTTAAAAATTATAAGCAAAAAAATAGATTTTTTTGGAGAAAGGACTCTATCAAACATGCTATTAATCTTCTATGTCTGTAATTCACTCATAAATCATAATGACATTCAATGAATTCAAAGAATGTCAAATTCAAAAAGTTTAATCATAGAAAAACATTTGTTTTCAGGGTTGATTTCATTTTTGGTCAATGAAATTTCAATAAAATCTCAATTAAGTCATTCAGTTTTGAATTTATTATAATTAGATTACCAACCTTTAATTTACTTTCAATTTTAGTCACTGTGTTAGCCACCATTACTACAATTAACATTTTAATTATAATTGGATGTTATAATTTCATAGCAATATGACGTGTCTTGTTTATCTAAGTAAATATGCCACTTAATCAAGACACGAATGCAAAATTTGAAAAATCTATACTACTTTAAAAAAAAAAAAAAAATAGAAAAATAACGAAATGTACCTCAAAAAAATAAAAAATAACAAAGAGGTCATCTTTTTTTTTCAAACCCCAAAATCTAAAATCCAACATCACCCCAAAAATCCAAAAATCTAAAAATCCATCACCCAAAACTAAGAAGATCAATGGTGCAACTTCAAACAAAATCTGAAAAAGATCTATAAAATAAATTCACACCACAAAATCTACAACATCATATATTACAAGGAAAATCAAAACAATTAGAACTTCAAAATTCAAAAGCAACTTTGTTATCTCAAACCCGCAACATCTGCATAGCATATGAGGCATCAAAATTCACATCTAGAAACTTCAGACACTGAGATAGGACATACATAACTACTCTATAAAGTTCTCCAGTCAATCGGAACACATTCCGTTTTCAATCGTCTCGAATAGATTGTCTAATGTGCATTCATCTTTCCAACAGCAAAATTAAGACCATCTTTCAATGGTGGCAACCTAGACAATGCCCAATCTAGTGGGCACTTTACCTGTTTCCTCGTGCTTAAAGTCAGATTGTTTAGGGTTCTTCTTGTTGATTTATTGTCCCATCATTTATCGAAATTTCTCACCAAATTCTTCCAAGAATCATCACATTTTCATCTATTTTCCTTAGAGTAGGCCCTTTGACCATCTTGCACTTGCTTTGGTTTAAAACACTAAACATCAAACTCTAACTTTCCAAGTCTTGGAATCACCAATTTTGAAATACTGCTGACCTCGTCACCACTCTACTTGTGCATAAAATCTTAGTATTTTTCTTTTAACCATTCATTAGACTTAATCTTCTTGGTTTTGGATGATGGATTTTTGGATTTTCATGATGGGAGATAGATTTTGGATTTTGAGATTTGATAAAGAATATTGCATATTTGTTATTTTTGTTTTTTGTAGTACATTTGGTTATTTTTTTATTCTTTTTTTTTTGTTTAATTAAAGAGGAGGACAATTTCGTCATAAAAGACCTACCATGCTTATTTCTTCAAATGTTAGGGATGTCCGATGCTATTTTTAAAAGTTATAGGCATATCTTTGCATTTTTGAAACATGTTAATTTTAGCAACGAGAACTAATAAAATGACATTAAAAGTAAATTGAAATTAAGTTATATAAAAAATTAAAGTTGCGTGCTTTTTTTTTTTAAAGTCGATCCTACAAAAATAAGCTTAATTTCTTTATTTAGCAGTCCCAAATTATAATCTATTTTTTTTGTTGATAGTGTAGTTAATTTCTTAATTTTTAATATATTCATAATATTTAATGTATTTTGTTATCAATAAATATAAACTATTATTATATTAATGTAAAAATATATTAAAAAAATTTAAATAAAATTTATTATATCAACTATAATAATTAAGTTTTTTTAATCTTTATAAAAATATAAATAAACTAATGTTTATAGAATGGAGGAACTAATTCCTAAGAGTCATAAGTTACTACATAATTATTATTATGGTGATTATATTCACACCATATTTTAATTGTATAAAAAATATTTAACTTTTATTTATTATTACATTTATGTCTTTAATTTTTTTTCATCGAATTTTATATTTAACATTATATTAATTAACACATCTTGTTCTTACTAACGATTTTCGTCTAAAAATTTTATTAGTATGTTTTAAAATAAGGGACAGATATTTAATTGAAATTTTGTATTTATTTATTTATTTTGCTTATTTAAAAATATGAGAAGAAAATGAGTCTTTTTGTTTTTTTTTTTAATAAAATTTTTGGACAGAAACTATTATATTAAATTATGTCCTTGCAAACGACAAATTTGACATTTCACCCATAGTGGTTTAACTTTTGGTTAAACTTAATGTCCACAAAGCATTTTTCTTCCGTATAAACTCCCAACTTATAACCACTTGAAACCTTTTCCAAACATACCGAGACGTTTCTGTTACCCCACACACCTCTCTCTCTCTCTCTCTCTGGTCACCCCAGCTGCCTCGCTATGTATATTTAGATTGTATGTATAGTCTGTTCTTCTTCTTCCTATTAGTTTTCTTCTGTATACAAAACAATGCATGCAAGTAAAGAGAGAATTAGGCAAGATTCCCTGAAATGGGATGGTCAACAAAAGAGACAGAATCTTACTGGAAACTTGATTAAAGTAGTGAAAGAAGAGGTGAAGGTCGAGCTGGAAGAAGAAGAAGAACCTGCAGTACCCATTTCACAAAATTATCAAGTAAACGAAGAAGATGTGGAATTTAAGCAACAAGAACACAGAGAAGAAGGAGAATCTACAGTTCCCACTTCAGAAAGTGAAGATGATATGACCATCGATCAGTATTTTAGATCAAAAAGGAAACAAATTAAATTCTCCTCTGTGGTATCTCTCTTCATCCTACTTTCTTGTGCATGGATTAAGATTATTATATAATTATTATGTTGATTGGAAGAGATTTAAGAAATAATAATTACTTTGTACCTGATTATACTATTTTTATGTTCAAAAAAAGGGAATTTTTTATTTAAAATATTGATTTTTGCAAATATAACAAAGGCACTACCATTGTTATTCCTATTGTTGTGAGGTGGAGAACAATGAGACATAAATTAAAATTAGTGTAATCAGTAATTTTATATGAAATAGGGCAATCTTTGACTTTGAGTGGCATGTTTGGTATTTAGATTTGATAGTTCTTGCCAGCGGTATTAAGAAATATAAATAATTTAAATTCCTGTTTATTAAATTGTTGATCCTGCCAGTGCCCTATTCCAAACATACACTGAGTGGATAATCCGAAGTGAAACTGTTTTCAGGTTTTTTTTTTGTTGGGGCTTTGATAATTTAATAACTCATGAGTCAAAATTTGGTGAAATCTCCAACCCCTCTTTAAATCTGCCATTGAGCTTCCACTTAACCCTCGAAAATTAGGTATCTATTCGATCTTGTCAAATAGATGAATGCTATTATATGAAATTGCGAGTGTTTATATTGGCAGGGTGAGTTGGAGACACCATTAGAGGCCAAGGAAAGGCCTTTGGGGATGAAGAGGAAGTTTCAATGTCTTGATTATGACACCGAGGAAGTAAGCAGCATTTTTCTTTTCTTATTGTTTATCCAAATTCTAGGCATTTCCGAATTTGAAATTTAAAGAAACTAGTAAAACAATATTAAAAAAGGAATAGTAAGAAATCTTTCCAAAATGATTCTCGAATGTAGATGGAATTTCATTCTAGTTCTTGGTGAATAACTTGAACTATATCAAGCTTAGCGGTTTGGAGCCTAAAAGGAGAATGAGATTTCTTATTTTCTTCTCCGCGTGTTATTATGATTCGGTTTTAGGTGGTTCCAACTATTTCTACCAGTCTTTAAGGTATAGCAAACAGTCCATGTATAACTATATGCTGAATAGCTAATACGCATCGCTTCAGTGTGAGTCTAAACATGCCGTCTATGATATTAGACCGTATCTTTTTTTGGTTGATGTGAAGGATGATTGGCAGAATTTCTTTTGATGTATTCTACAGGAAGCTCACTTGAATTCTAGGAGCCCTAAAAGGTAAGTGAATTCATGTATGGACAACTTTCGGGGTTTGTGAAAAGAAAATTGTGAATTGATTTTGGATAGAATTGCGATAAGAACCAATACTCGGGTGAACTAGAAACTCCGCAAATTTATCTAATAATCTGGTTTTTCTATTATCATAAAACAGAGAAAGAAAGATGGAAATGATGGAGAATGTCGATGGTAACTTCCGAGATATCCATTCTTTTGCAATAAAGCGAGCAAAAGAGGTTCAATCAAAACTGGACTCCCGATTCCCAAGCTTCTTCAAGTTAATGTCGCGTTCTCATGTTTCTGGAGGATTTTGGCTTGTAAGTGTATGTTCCTAAATATCAGCAAAATACACAGATTAACAAAGAGCTAAATTCGTGCGATCTTCTCTGGTGACAGCATATTCCTTCGTGTTTCTGCAAATTGAACATGCCAAAGCATGATCAAAGAATTGTTTTGGAGGATGAAACTGGCAAAGCATATGAACTAAATTACCTTTCTGGTAAAATGGCACTTAGTGCTGGTTGGAGAGGATTTTCCATTCGGCACAACTTGCTTGTGGGCGACGTTGTTGTTTTTCATTTGGTGCACTTCGACAAGTTTAAGGTACTAATTTTAGAAAATGTTATTATTATCTTCAAATTTATTGTGTTGCTTTAGTGCCAGAAATAGAAAAAGAAATGGATTGAAATGATAATTACAATCCAACCAGGAAAATTATTATCATTCATTCATTTTGATTTCTTTCTTCCATATAAAGTTTTTGCTTAATCTTGTTTTACAACTCTAGCTGAATAATGTTAGTGTTGGTTATATTTATGATGTTTTCTTCATGTCTTTGAGTCCAGGTGTACATTGTGAGAGCAAGCAGTTCAGGTGAGATTGGTGAAGCCATTGGCAATGCAAATCTAGATGCTCATGCAGAAGGAAGACATCCCGGTAAGCCGAGCTTTAAATTTTGTCTTTTATCATATCTAAGCCATGCACACTCTGATGTCTTTATTATTGTTCTTGATGCTCTTAATTATTCAAAATTATTAAAAAGGATTACATGGTGGAAAGAACAATACAAGATGCATTAGTGGAGAAGAGAAGTCTAATTCCTCCAATTATACAAATGCTAGAGACGAGTATGAAAATGATGAGGATTCTCCCTCCAAAAACGTGGGTGTTGGTTCCCAAAGAATTTTCATTGAGTTTCAAGAGTTCCACATCATAGTCAATGGCGACATTATAGACTCTTTGCTTACCGAAGACATGCGCCGGAACTATTATGAGCTTTGTCTCGCTCGGGACTCATATCTTCATGATCTCCTTAAGAGCGACAACAATATGTTAGCAGCTGGAATAATTTCAGAGACCACAAAAATTGCCAATTATATCAAAGGGTGCAAGCTTTCAACCTCTAGTGATGATTTTGCAATGTGGGACAAGACATTAGAAGGATTTAAGGTATTGGGCATGGACGTTGGATTTTTGCGTTCTCGGTTAAGCTATCTTGCGAGCATTGCTACAAAGATGAGAGAGACACTAGGATCAAAGAGGTATGCAGAAGCTATGCTCAAGCGAGACTGCATGGAGGAGGAGATTCATACTCTAAATTCGAGACTATTGGAACTTAAACAAGCAAAAAGGAAGCTTGATAATGACATGGATGTTCTGAAGGTGGAGGTCGAGAGACTTGAGCTCATATTTGAAGAAGAAGCTAATACCCCATGGTCATAAGATCCACCACCGTGAGAACCTTTTATGGTATGTGTGTGGTGTCAGCTTTTTAAATGATTATCTTATATCAACAATGATTTTGGCTGCATTATCCAGCTAACTGATGTTGGGATGTTCGGTTAGTGTAGTAGTTAAGCGTTCTCATGTAGATCTATTGCAATCTGATGGTTAATGCAGCAACAGATATTACAACTATTGTACCTTTTGCAATCCTAGGAAGAATGAATATAACTATACATTAATGGTTATGTCATTTTCATTACTGTGTTTAAATACTTGGAGTCGAGATGATTGTACACTGTTTGAAACTACAGCTTGAAAATTGGGCATTGGAGGCTGGAGTTTGGCCAGAAGCTTGGTAGGTATTCAAGTCGACTAAGGTCAAAGTTTATGGCTGATGTGTGTCTACAATGACAGTCCTCTCATTTCTGTGTTCTACAATAATGTACTCAGGCAACTTGCCACAATCATCTAGTGCCACTGAAGGCTCATCAAACAACCAATTTGGCCTGTGAATAGCCAATAATCTTGCAGAGTTGTAACCTTTTCCAATGACCCATGGACAGCATTCTTGCTTTCTCTTTTGCTAATCTTCCCTGCCGCATAAGCTCTACGGCTGGCACGGACCTTCCTTCCCCTAATTAAAGGTGAAGGGTAATTTTGTCCCCGCAAGGCATGCATATGATCTTGAGGGGAAGATGAAAATTATGTTTTTCTTTCCATTTGTTATTATTATTTTTTTGCTTATTAATGTTGAAGTGTATCTGTGTCTATTCATATCAACTTGACTGTCATTCTAAACAAATGATAATAACCTTTTGCATTTATTTCTGCGTGCCCAGTGCGCTCGTAATGTATAAATTGTTTATACATTCACAAGAAAATATTTTTGTTTCAGACGACGCATAACAGAATTCTGAACTATAAATAAGTGCACACCTTTTAATGCTTCACGTACAACTTGAGAGCCGGATACAAGTTATTCGAGGCCTTAAACATTAGGCCCTCATAATTTTGCCAATTTTTGACTAAATGTTGGGTCGATGCAGACAACAACCTGCAAAGTGTTTCGATCTGAACATTAAAGCATCCAAAAGGAACCATAAAAGAAACAATCCAATAGGTTTTACCTTGCCAACACTTTTGCCCGAATGAAGATAATCAACTGCATTAGCAACAGAATGAACACCTAAAAATGGTTTGGGGTCTACAGCAACCTGTTACAAGAGATCAACCGAGTACTCTAAACATACATGCATAAACTGAAAAAACACATGGAAAGATTATGGCAGCTCAACGTTCTGAGTAGCTATCGGAACTTCTTGAGGCACTCCTAGATCCCAAGCAAGAAGGGATAGAGGGGTGGAAAGGCCTTCTTCAACGAGGCTCTTTTGGAAAAAGTTCCCCGAATTCAAAGCAGTCGGGAGTTTTAAAAAAAAAATGAGAGAGAAAAGCATATTTACCTTGAGCTTCCCCGAGTTATATAGATGGACTAGCTTGTCTAGATGCTGTTGCCACAGATGAGCATATTGCACTAAGAAAAAGCCAGCCTGAAAGCATTGGACATCAAAGCATTAAAATAGAATGGATATCGAATATCATATCTTATAATTTAATGCTTAGAATATATTTTCGTCTTGAAACAAATTCAAATACTATGAAATCATGCACAGGGGAAGCAGAAATTCCAATTATATTTGAGGTACAAACAGATGAAACCTGTTTCCTCGTGATAATATCGAATTGAGTAAATCCAAATTTGAAGACAATATTACATGGCCAACTTGCATAAAGTTCTACTAAGAAAATAAATGTGTTATACATATTAAGAGGTAGCATACCACAGTCTGGCTCTTTGCTAGAATCTTCTCACATAGTCCCGTATAATTTCGTGGTTTCCACCCATGTTCTCCTTGATACTAAAATAGATAAGTTCTTTATAATAAGTTAATATATAGAAACAGAGACTGAAAGTTAAATGGAAAGAGAAATGCTTGCTTCATTTTTGTCAAATGTAGATCAAATTGGTGCCGAAAATGAAGAAAACATGGTCGATGTGTTTGGAATCAACTCTGAACCTGAGAAATCATTCCAATCACAACAAGTCGTCCATATGTTGCCAAAGCATTCAAGCATCGATCAAACATTTCCCCACCAACAGATTCATAGATTATATCGACGCCTTTAGGGAACTCATCCTTTAGAACCTGAAAAAAAAAGGAAATAATTATAAAATCAAGACCTTGTGCATTGCATACTCATATGGCAAGATGAAACAAATATTCCAAGAGAATTACAGATTTGATATTTTCTGTTTTATAGTCAATGACTCGATCAACTCCCAAATCTTTTAAAAGCTTGGCCTTGTCTTTGCCTCCACAAGTTGCAACAACCTTATTTCCCGCTAGCTTTGCCAGCTGCATTAGGACATAGGCAATATCAGCTAACGTTACATCAGAGTAAAAATCTGTACAATATAACAGGAAGGAGAGGATTGATCTCCTAAAACACCGGAAGGGTGGATATAAGTTGTGCAATTTGAAGAGGACAGGCTTCGGTATAAGGGCTAGGAGATTATATCTACTGTTACAGCTATATATATTTTAACATTACCAGACTTCTAAGTGGCAGGAGGTTCATGCCACACAAAAATGCTGTCAATAGAAAACATTAAAACTTCTCAAACATTCTCGTATCAGTACAAGTGTACCTGAACAGCAAACTGCCCTGTCCCTCCTGCAGCAGCGGTGACAAGAACTACTTTTCCAGACTCCATTTGTGCTGCCTGCAAAGTGAACAAAGGAAAAAAGACAATTAGCCTAGTAATTCTCTGTTCAATATAAGTACGAAAATGCAGCCCACAAAAATAAAAGAATCTCTTCTATTAGCTATAAAGGTGTTACATTTATGATCAGAATGGAGTCCATTTCCAAAGTAGGGAGTGAAATCTTGGGTGGAGGAAAGCAAAGAATTAATGAGAATAAGAAAAGAAAATCTCAAACAATAAGGGGAAAAAACACCTTTTGTAGAGCTATGGATGCTGTTAGTCCAGATGTGAGCATGGCAACAACTTCTGGATCCGGTCTTGCCACGGGAAGGATATGTTTTGAGGCTACCTAAATCATGGAGAGGGCTATTTGTATTATTACCTTCAGAACAATAAAATAAAAAAGACATAATAAAGGTACTTCCATATCCAGAAATCAAACAATTGGAAATGTTTTACCAATGTGAATTCAGCATAACTTCCAAATGTCATAATTGCAGCAGGAGTGCCAACTTTTAAGTGTTTAACGGAATCACCTGTAGCAGCTATTATTCCCACTGCCTGTATATAAGAAGATTACAAATGTGAATCCCCACGAAAGGATCATCTGATATTGGATAATCAAAATGTTCCTGACTACATGAACACAATAAAAATGGCATTAAGATTTTTAAGTCGAATGAAAATAGAAACAAGCATTAAATAATGAAAATATTCTTTACCACGGACAACTTTCATTTTTCCAATGAGCAAATATGTATTCACAACCTGTTGACTTCCAAAAATGGCTGCCAACAAGAACCCCACTCTACCTATGCCTAAGTGTACTTTCCCTCTTACTAAAACTGCCACGTGGTATATTAAACCACGTAGATGAGCCTCGGACCGGGTAGAAATATAACAAAAGGACAAGGACACTTCTACAGTAGAGGTGATAGCTTGAGGGCCCCTAACTAACAAATTCTCGGGTGGTTAAGACACATGAGAATGATTAAAATAGAGAACTTAATATGTGTATCGTGAGAGTAATAATTTTCCAACCCTTTCCTGTAGAAATAAGTTTAGTATTTATGACAAATTCTACAAGAATGATCCCCTTCGATGTGCGACACGTGGTTCCCTCCGAAGGGTTTTTGAGTCACATCTTTAGTGTCACGTCATTAGCATTAATGAGGCAGTTGCTTTCAGCCGTAAACTAAGGGACTATGACTGTGACAAGCCGTTTTGACAGGCAGTTCCATCAGTCTTTTCAAGATTATTAAATTACGGGTTTGGTGGTGAAGGCTTCCTTAACATGCAATCAGGGTCGGTCATTTAAGCTTCTTGGACCAGCAGCCTCGGTTATATAACCTCCTCGGCCCAAACCGCCTCGGAGAAGAATTGAGTCAACGCATATTGACTTTAACCGTGCTTACGTGGGGCTCAAGTGGGACTATTTTGCCCACGTGGATTGCCAGGTAGGATTGGTGCGTAACAATAGTCTCCCAAGTTCAGAATCTATCATTCATGTGGGATGCTGGACTTGGACGTTCATTTTTAAAGTTTGGGTAGGGATTTAAGTCCCACAAGGCTCGGAACGCTTATTTATGTGGGTGGCGAGCCTTGAAATTGAAGGCGATTATATTTTGGTGGTGACACGGGATTCTAGTTAGAGACGCATGCTGTCGGCAGATTTTCGACTGCTAAGAGGGATGAATACCCTGGTCCCAAATTGGGAGTGGTTTGAATAGCCGAGTTCCAAGTTGAGAAAGGCTGAATGGCCGAGTCCCAAGTTGGAAGAGACCGGGTGGCTGAGTCCTTAGTTGGGAGTGGCTTGAATAGCCGAGTCCCAAGTTGAGAGAGGCATGAATGGCCGAGTCCCAAGTTGGGAGAGGCTGGGTAGCCGAGTCCCAAATTGGGAGGGGCCGGGTGGCCGAGTCTCAAGTTGGGAGTGGCTTGAATAGCCAAGTCCCAAGTTGAGAGAGGCATGAATGGCCGAGTCCCAAGTTGGAGGAGGCTGAATGGCCGAGTCCCAAGTTGGGAGTGAATTGAATAGCCGAGTCCCAAATTAGGAGAGGCATGAATTGCCGAGTCCCAAGTTGGGGGAGGCTGAATGGCCGAGTCTCAAGTTGGGAGAGGCCGGGTGGCCGAGTCCCAAGTTGGGAGAGGCATGAATTGCCGAGTCCGAAGTTGGGAGAGGCCGGGTGGCCGTGTCCCAAGTCCGGCCTCTCCCAACTTGGGAGAGGCATGAATTGCCGAGTTTCAAGTTAGGAGAGGTCGGGTGGTCGAGTCTCAAGTTGGGAGAGGCATGAATGGCCGTGTCCCAAGTTGGGAGAGGCCGGGTGGCCGAGTCCCAAGTTGGGAGGGCTTGAATAGCCGAGTCTTAAGTTGGGAGATGCATGAATGGCCGAGTCCCAAGTTGGGAGTGGCTGAATGGCCGCGTCCCAAGTTGGGTTGGCGAGGCTGTCTACTAAAGCATTAATGGCGTGTCAACGGGTAGTGCGATGATTGGGGTTACTGTTGTACGTCTCTTCGGACGTAGTGAAAGTACAGCTACGGGTAATGATGATATCCTTATTTAATTTTGGGGGCTTTGATTTTGCCAAGGAGGTAGTGAGTCACGCGCTCGTGGGGGACACGCAGGCATTTTGGCCATTGATTTGAATGACCGTTGGAATTGAACGATTTGGATGTTTTCAGAGGTTTGGACGGTGTGGATGGATCTTGATAAGATCCAAGGGTGGGGAATAGACGTCTGTTGTCTATATATACTTAGGTGGAAGTTTCATTTTCATACTTACGCGTTTTTGAGAGATTTTCAGACTTCCACCTATTTCCGGCGATAATTTCCGGCAACTGCATCTTCTCCCGCATTTCCGTTGAAGATTTAGTTTTAGGTAACCATTCTTTCCGAAACCTTTTCTTTGCTAAACACGAATAGTTTATTTTGTTGAAATGTCTGTAAGGATTACTCGAGGTGATATTCCTGGAGGTGGTGGGGGTGAAATGTCTCCTCCTGTGTCTCCGTCAATGGAGGGTGTCCTGCCTATCCGAGGCGTTGATGTGGACACAGGTGAGTTGATGGCCATAACTTCGGCTCCGAGCTTGAGGGAAGTCGAGGATCTGTTTAGGGCTGACCCCGCAAGATGGGCCGCCGCAATGAACGCGAAGGATTTGGGCTTATCGAGGAAGGCGTATAGGGTTCCTTCGGATATCGAACTACTGCTCCCGGAGCCCCATGAGAGAGCATGTGTCCCGAGGGAAGGGTGCACTGCCCTGCATTTAAACGCCTTTGTGAGTGGGATGCGTCTGCCCCTACATCCTTTCTTTCGGAGGATATTGTGGGCCTATGGCCTGGCCCCAACCCAGGTGGCCCCGAATGGATGGAGCCAGATGGTCGGGGGTTTGTACCTATGGTTTCGGCATTTATTCGGTAAGGAAATACCTTTGCATGTGTTCCAGACTGTTTATCAGTCGAGGAAGTTGCCGAGGAAGAAAGGCGGGCAAGAGGAGTCTGGGTGGTACTACTTCTGCCCTTGGGGGTCTCACAAGCCATTGGTAACGGATTGTCCCTCATCAATCAAGCAGTGTAAGGAATCGTGGTTCTGGGTGGCGGGAGATTGGCAGAGGGTTGTCGACGATCCGGAGCCGGATTTGGATGTACCCAGTGATTATAGAATAGCTAGTGAGTAGGGTCGGTAGAACCAGCTGCATGAGTATATTCTTATGTATATTCTAACGACTTGTTTATTTTTTGCAGACACTCTTCCTTGTTGCGAGTTGTCAAGCGAGGACGTTGACTTGCTTCAGTCCATATACCAGGCGTCTCCCGCGACTCGAAAATACGGGTTCCTCCTGAATCGGTATAATTGCTTGATTGAGTTGGGTTTGATGACGTCAAAAGGTAATATTGTTCTTTGCTTCCTTTGCCTTAGAGCAATTTATTAATAAAAGCTTATTTGTGTAGCAGAAGCAGCTAGAGGAACGCCCTCCCGACCATCGCTCGCGAGCCTTGCAAAAAAAAGGTCGAGGACTTTGGCTACCAATTCTGCCGAAGAGGTTTGACAAAAGAAGGTCATAGAGGACCTGAGCCCAGAGGGCCATCGAGAAGAGGCCGAGGCTCCAATCATAGTGGAGATAGAGGACTCTAACCCCTTGGAGGTGGATGCTCCTCTGTCCAGAAAGAGAAAAGCTGCAGCAAGTTCCCAATCCAAAGGAAAGGGCGTTGAAGTGGTGGATAACTACGTGGTGTGTAGTGTTCCAACTGCTCAGCGAACCCTGGCTGTAAATACCTCGGGAGAAGTTGTTCTTGAAGACCTGCCTCAAACGGCTCAGGATCCGGGGAGTTCCTGCCAGGGGACCTTATGATTCGAAGAAGAAACTAAAGGAGTTGATCAGTGCTCCGGGGTCAAGGATTCCAGAATAGGCACTTCGAGACGTGCCCTTCTATCCTTCCATGGGCGCTCAGGCCGTCAAGAAATACTTTACTCCCAAGTGGGAAGAATTTGCCTCGCACGGGGATTTAGGGGACGTATTGGAGGTTGGATTGGCCTCGGCAATCAGGACTGTTGGAATGCAGCTGAAGGCGCTCGGAGAATTCTGGACTCGTATGCAAGAACATAAAAAACTTGTTGCGAAGGCGTCAAAGTCGGACAAAGAGCATTGGCAGGCTCTGGAAGGACTGCAAGCTGCCGTAGACAGTGCGCGCTTGGCGTATGAGCGCATTCAGGAGGACCTGAGGGAGTCCGAGTCCAATACTCTGCAACTGACGAAGCGGCTGGATAATACTAATGCTGCTCAAGTGGTGGCTGCCGAAGCTTTGGAAGCGGCAAACAAGGAGAACCAGCGGTTGCAGGATGAGTGTAAGGCTCATGAGCAGGAGATCCAGGGTCTGCGGGAGAGCCTTGAGGACGCTGAAAAGGGAAGGAAAGATGCTGAGTCTGAGGCTGCCAGGTTACTTGGCGTGAAGGATGAGATGGAGGCTAAGTTGGAAAACTTGGAGGCTGATTTTGTATCCAACTTCCATAATACCGACGCCTATACCAACTTTTCTGATTATTTTGCCAAGGTTGGGCATCAGGAGGTCCTGAGCGTGCTTAAGACAGATTATCCGAACATTGACCTCGGACCTTTAGAGGCTAGGTTCCCCCCGCCGATGATGAGGGTGACGATCATAGCTAGAATGTAATAGGTTGTAATAGCTAAGGACTCTTATTCCCGAGTAGATTGTAATAGCTGATGGCTCTTTTTGTAGTATATTATATTTTTCCTTTTAATGAAGTTTTATTTTCGAAGCACATCTGATGTGTCGTTTATTGTTAACAATATTTGCAAAGTGTAAATGCATCGCACATATTGCCTGATTAACTCACATAAGCTCGAATTTTGATATGCCTTTATAATAAGAAAAAATTATAACTCTAAACAGAGTACCGATCCGACACAGTTGAGTTGTCTGGATGGGTAAATGCTAAGTTAAGAATAACGATCCTCTTTTAAGCTATTGGTAATACCGACGCAAATGTTCTGCGTTCCACGGATGGGACTGCCGTTTGGCACTCATGTCTTCGATGTTATAGGTACCGGGTCGCGTTTCGCTGATGATTCGATAGGGTCCCTCCTAGTTGGGGCCTAGAGTTCCAGCGCCCATTTTCTTGGAGGATAGGAATACTCTTCTTAAGACAAGATCTCCGATGTGGAACGACCGCTTATTTACCCTCTTGTTGAAGTACTTTGCCATCTTTCTCTGATAAGAGGCCAAACAGATTAGGGAGTCGTCCATTTTCTCGCCTATCAGGTCCAGGCTCATCCTCATTAAATCGTCGTTGGTTTGTTTGTTGAACAATAGCCGACGGGGCGAGGGTATGCCAATTTCGACTGGGCACATAGCCTCAGATCCATAATCCATGGAGAATGGGGTCTCCCCGGTCGAGGTCCTGGTTGTGGTTCTGATGGCCCAGAGAACATGAAAGAGCTCATCGACCCATCCCCTCTTAGAGGCCTCGAGCTTCCGTTTGAGGGTGTACTTGATGGTTTTGTTGACTGCCTCGACTTGACCATTAGCCTGTGGGTGGTGGGGGCTCGAGAAGTGTTTCGCGATCCCCAGTTCCTCACACAAATTCTTGACTTTTCAGTTGTCAAACTGCCTCCATTATCTGAGACCAGAGAATGGGGGATTCCAAACCTGCAAATAATGTTCTTCCATATGAATTTGGAAGTGTTTGCCTGGGTGATTTTCATCATCGGTTCTGCTTCGACCCATTTTGTGAAGTAATCAATGGCAACCAGAGCGTGGCATACTTTGCCTCTTCCTTTAGGCATTGGGCCTATGAAATCTATTTCCCATTTGGCGAAGGGCCAGGGGCTAGTTACCGTGGTGAGCTCCTGGTAAGGTTGCCTTGGAATCGAGGCGAAGCGTTGGCACTTGTCACATTTTTTGACCTGGAGCAAGGCGTCCTTTTTAACTGTTGGCCAGAAGTATCCTTGCTTGAGGATTTTTTTGTTCAAAGCCAGTCCCCCCGTGTGGTTGCCGCATATCCCTTCATGGACTTTCCTAAGTATATAGTGTGCCTCGCTCAATCCCACGCACCTGAGGAGTAGTATGGAGTAACCTCGTTTGTGGAGCACTTCATCAAACAAAATGAAGTGCGCCGCCCTCTTTCTTAGCTTTCTAGCTTTCTCCCTATCTGCAGGGAGTTTTTGATCTTTCAAGAAGGCCAGGATGGGATCCATCCACGAGGAGGTTTCCTCCACCCACATTACCTCCGCAATGGCTTCTATGGAGGGTTTACTGAGGTGTTCGATGGGAACCAGCTTAAGAAGCTCTGAGTCTTTACTGCTTGCTAGTTTGGAAAGCGCATCTGCGTTGGCGTTATTCGCCCTGGGCACTTGAATCAGCTCGAATCTTTCGAAGCATGGGATGAGGTCCTTTACCAGTGTTAGGTATGAAGCCATATTTCTTTCCCTAGCGGTAAAGCTTCCATTTACTTGGCTCACTATCAGCTGGGAGTCGCTTGCAACGGAGAGCCTCTGTACTCTCATTTCTTTGGCCAGGCGAATTCTGGATAGTAGGGCCTCGTATTCTGCAACATTGTTCGAGGCTTTAAAATCGAACTGGATCGCGCAATTTAGTCTATGGCCTTCAAGGCTGGTGAGGACCACCCCAGCTCCTGAGCCCATATCTCTCGATGAACCATCAACGAACAGACACCATGTTGGCAGCTCCGCAGGTGCCATTGGGGTATCTGTTTCGGGGGTGCCAGCAAATTCTGCCACAAAATCTGTGAGGGCCTGTCCTTTGATGGATGTTCTGGGTTTAAATACAATATCGAATTGGCTTAATTCGACGGCCCATTTCAACAACCTCCCTGAGGCGTCGGTTTCTGTATTACCTGCCTTAGGAGTAAGTTAGTCAGGACGTGGATGCTGTGTGCCAAGAAGTATGGCCTAAGCTTTCTAGAGGCGGTTATGAGTGATAACGCCAACTTTTCCATGTCTGGGTAACGCGTCTCCTCCCCCTGAAGAGCCTTACTTACATAGTATATAGGTAGTTGGTGTACCTCTTCTCTGATGAGAATGGAGCTTACTGCCTCGGTGGACACAGCTAAGTAGAGCAACAATGTCTCTCCAGATTTAGGCTTTGACAGTAGAGGAGCTCGGGTGAGGTGCTTTTTTAAGGCTTGGAATGCGATCTCGCATTCTTCAATCCACTCAAACCGGTTACCCCCTTTCAAAACTTTAAAGAAGAGAAGGCACTTATCTGTAGCTTTTGACACAAATCGACCGAAGGCTGCCATCTTTCCGGTGAGGCATTGCACCTCCTTGGGCTTCCTAGGCGATTTCATCTCTATTAATGCCTTAATTTTCTCTGGGTTAGCTTCAATCCCTCTTCGGTTCACCATGTAACCTAGGAACTTTCTGGAGGTGAATCCGAAGGCACACTTCAAAAGATTGAGTCTCATCTTGTATGCTCCGAGGGTTTGAAAAGTCCTTTCCAGGTGCTGCACGTGATCCTCAGCTTTCAAACTCTTAACCAGCATATCATCCACATATACTTCTATTGTTGAATTGAGCTGGTCTGCGAACATTTTGTTCACAAGTCTCTGGTAGGTTGCCCCAGCGTTTTTCAAGCCAAAAGGCATGACTTTGTAATAGTAAAGTCCTCTGTCTGTTACAAAAGACGTGTGCTCCTCATCTGGTGGATACACGGAGATCTAGTTATAGCCCAAATACGCATCCATGAAGCTTAAGAGTTCATGCCCAGCAGTGGAATCCACCAGTTGATCGATTCGAGGCAGCGAGAAACTATCTTTAGGACAGGCCTGGTTCAGGTTAGAGAAATCTATACAGACTCTCATCTTGTCTCCTGGCTTTCTGACCAGGACCGGATTGGAGACCCACTTAGGATAACGGGCTTCTCGGATGAAGTTGCTATGTAAGAGCTTCCTTATCTCTTCTTTCAGGGCCTCATACTTCTCAGTGTTCAAAGGCCTTCGCTTTTGCCGATATGATGGATATTTAGGATTGACGTTGAGGCGGTGACAACTTATCTTCGGGTCGATTCCTATCATGTCCTCTTGTTTCCACGCGAAAACATCAAGGTTATGGCTGAAGAACCTTTTCAGGCTTCGCTTATTCTCTTCTGGGAGATCTTTCTCCACTTGGAGTCTCCTTGTAAGGTCCTCAAGATCCACCGCAAAACTTTCCAGCTCCTCGACGGGTGAAGTCTGGAAGTCAGACCTTGTTATCCTGGGATCTATGTCCTCAGGGGATATAGATGTATTCCCTGGTGCTTCTTCTATCGAAATATCCCCTGGTGCGTCTTCCGAGGCCTCAGTCATTTCAACATCCAGTAACGTCATATTAACCTCTTTTTTCTCTGCCTTCTTAAGGGCATTTTTATAACATTTCCTGGCCTCGGGTTGGTTGCCCCGTATGGTCGCCACGCCGCCCTCCGTTGGAAATTTCATACAAAGGTGGTAGATCGACGTTACGGCCCAAAGTTCTTTCAGGGCCGGTCGGCCTAGGACTCCGTGGTATGCTGACTTTCTGTCCACTACCAAAAACTTCATGTAAGTGTGGGTAGCGAGAGGCTCCTCCTCTATAGTAACAGCGATGTGCACTATCTCTTTTGGGGTTACACAATCGCCAGTGAATCTATAGAGAGGCTCGGTCGATGGCTCCAATGGGACATCCGTGTTTATCTGCTCGTAGGTGCTCAAGAAGATGACATTAACTGAGCTGCCGTCATCCACGAGCATTCTTCCCAACCCGTTTTGAGCCACCACTATCCTTACTACAAGGGCGTCACAGTGTGGGTAATGCACACTTTTCATGTCTTCTTCTGTGAAGGTGATAGGGTCCACCCTCTTTGATCCCGATGGCCTGCTATTGATGAGCCAGCTTGTCATTTGGATCCCTTCAGCCACTTTCGCATAGCTCTTCTGGGCATTTCGGGTCTGTCCTCCAATGTAAGGTCCCCCGTAGATGGTATCTATCTCCGGGATTGGGGCCTTTTCAGGACCCTTGATTAGTCGGGGTTCTGGGTTGCGCTCCAGTCTAGGTTGTCTGGCTGGGCTTCTTGACTTGCGTCTGTCCCGTTGTTCCTAGCCCGAAGGCCTTCTATCCCATTGCAGGGAGGGTCTGTCTGGGAACTGCGGGCAACGCCCTCTCATCGGGGTCTAATCTCCACGTCTTTGCCCTGGGTTGGCTGTTCTTCTATTGGCAAACTCCTCCACCTCTCGACATTCGTCCGTGCTATGTCCATAGCTTCGGTGAACGCAGCAATATTTCGAGGAGGCTACCTGATGGGGAAGAATCACTGGGAGTGCGCTGGTCATGGCTTCATAATAGGTGGACGGGGACATTCCGTAGTTGTAAAATCCGGCCGCTGGGACCGAAGCCATTGGAGCAGTATAAGGGGAGAGCATGCCCTCTTGTGTAGAGGCCACATAACTCATCCCAACATTTGGGTCGGATGGCTAGTTTCTTCGCCGCGGATTGTGTTGGATAGTAGGTCTACTGGGATTTTGGACATACCCGGCCCTGGATGCTGGGTTAGCTCTTAATCCGCCTCGATTTCTGTGGAGGATCATGTTCTCGTTGGTTATCTACTCAGTAATCATCTCCACCAGCTGGTCAAAGGTGGTCGGGTTCTTATTGCAGACATCCCTCCAGAACGGAAGGTTCATGTCCAGTCCAGCCTTTAGGGCGGACAAGGCATCGGCATCTGTTATTCTTTCACAGAACAACATTTCTTCGTTGAAGCGGCCCAGGTAGCTCTGTAGTGGCTTGTTTGGAGCCTGCCTTACGTTGTGGAAGCGTTGGACCGGGGCCGATGCTGGCTTCTGTGATGAGAAATAATTTATGAACGTCTTTTTCAGTTCTGGCCAGCTGGAAATGCTTCTCGCGACTAGCTTGTTGTACCATCGCTTCGCCTCTCCCGACAAAGTGAAGTGGAAAGCTCTGCACTTCAGGGCCGGGGTAGCCCTTCGAAGGCTCATTTCGGTCTTATACGTGTTTACGTGGTCCAATGGATCACCCCTGCCGGTGTAGGGGGCAATCTTAGGCACGGTAAACTTGTGGATGATGGATGCATTTCGGATTCCGACCGAAAATGGGAGGTTCTCATCATCGTCGTCTATCTCGTATGATCTTGCCGGTCCCGGGTCTCCTCCTCCAACGTTTGTCTTTGGAGGGTACTGTGGGAAGTGATGCGCCTGCTGCTCTCCCCCGTAGTGTTGGGGCTGCGGGTGCGCCACTTGCTGTAAGCCAGATTCTCCCCTGACTTCTGCCACTCTTGCCCTCCTTTCCTGCCTATTTCTAGGGGGACTTTGAGGTGGATCTCTTCTCGGTTCATTTTCCCGAGGCCATTCCCTATTTCTAGGTTCACCCAGCCTTTCAATTACGCTGGCGGACATCGTTGGTTGGGGCCTCCTGCTAGCGACTGGGTGGTTGGTCACCTCCATGTATGTCCCAACGCGTGAAGCTTCTCTCCGAATTTGAGGACCACGGGGGTGACTGCTATCAACTTCCTGCTCCTCATCTGGATCGGGCGAACCAGGTTCGTGAGGACAGTTCCCACCTTGTCCCTGCATCATCTGGATATACCCTTGCATTTGGGCCTGGTGTTGGGCCAACTGCTTCACACTGGCGGCCATCGTTCTCATTTCTCATTCTAAGGTAGTGGGGGGTCTTCTTCCACGCCTTCTCCGAGGAGCCTCTTCAACCCTTGCTCCCGCCACGGCCTCTCCGTCCGTTGCGGGCCTGGTTCTTCTCGGGTTTTAATCTTCGTTGCTTCGGCTCATTGGGTGGGCCGGTTAATCCCTTGCTCAGAGAGACTCCTTTGTTCAAGGAAGCTAAGGCTTTTTGTTACAGGTTCCCACAGACGGCGCCAAACTGTTGACCTCCAAAAATGGCTGCCAACAAGAACCCCACTCTACCTCTGCCTAAGTGTACTTTCCCTCTTACTAAGATTGCCACGTGGTATATTAAACCACGTAGATGAGCCTCGGACCGGGTGAAAATATAACAAAAGGACAAGGACACTTCTACGGTAGAGGTGATAGCTTGAGGGCCCCTAAATAACAAATTCTCCGGTGGTTAAGACACTTGAGAATGATTAGAATAGAGGACTTAATATGTGTATCGTGAGAGTAATAATTTTCCGACCCTTTCCTGTAGAAATAAGTTTAGTATTTATAGACAAATTCTACAATAATGATCCCCTTCGATGTGCGACACGTAGTTCCCTCTGAAGGGTTCTTGAGTCACATCTTTGGTGTCACGTCATTAGCATTAATGAGGCAGTTGTTTTCAGCCGCAAACTAAGGGGCTATGACTATGACAAGCCGTCTTGACAGGCAGTTCTATCAGTCTTTTCAAGATTATTAAATTGCGGGTTTGGTGGAGAAGGCTTCCTTAACACGCAATCAGGGTCGGTCATTTAAGCTTCTTGGCCCAGCAGCCTCGGTTATATAACCTCCTCGGCCCAAACCGCCTCGGAGAAGAATTGAGTCAACGCATATTGACTTTGACCGTGCTTACGTGGGGCTCAAGTGGGACTATCTTGCCCACGTGGATTGTCAGGTAGGATTGATGCGTAACAGAACCAATAACGGATACAGGGTACTGGGTCAAAACCGAGATTGACAAACAGAAAATAAAAGTAAAAGAAACTAGCTTGAAAACATCTAAATCTAATATAAGAAATACAATTATAAAGGCAAAAACTGTCATTTTGTAAAACATCCTGAAGATTTGAACATATTGCATCACTCTGTCTATGTAATAAGTATTAACACAAGTATAACTGGCCTATATCAAAGTTTCCCAATACATATTGCCATCACCAATGTTCAAACCTTACTCCTTTATAGAGAAACCTTAATGATTAAATCAGATTAGGAAGTACTATAACTTGAAATGTATGAATTTCGCCAACATGACTCAAACATCACCATGACGTACAATTGGAAATGACTGGAACGGTAAGTAACTACGAAAATCACCATGCCCTCTTAGTGTCAATAAAGTGAAATCACTGGATCGGATAATAAATTAATAATTAACTCATAGCTTGTTGTTTCCTTTAAAAAGAAGGGGAAAAGTGAGGTAGAGATGTGTGTTTTTAAGCCCGGGGTAGATGAACCATGCGCACACAAACAGAGAGAGAGAGAAGCATTCACTTGTAGATAGAAGTGTGTCCTATTGAAATGGATACTTAAATATAACTAAAGGATAAAGACTTAAAGAGTAGCATGAAGAATTTTAGGTAGTGATTGTCTCAGAATCAATGCTTATCAGAAGTCATAAACTGATGAACAGAATAACTCCATTAGTGCTATACTAATCTACTTCTCAAATAATTAGTAGTTATCATCATCAAACCATCGTATAACTTTGGTCTCTTTCCTGACCTCAAATCCAGCATCAAATGGAAGGCGGGATACAATGTCTTTGTTGTTCCCACTGAAATACCGTCCCGAGCTAAAATTCACCTGTTAAGAAATGCTGTGTTAGTACCCACATTTAGCTATATAGAGGTTCATCATGGTACTAGATGTATGTGCATATATGAGTGTATCCCTCTACTCATTAATCCAATCAAACTTGAAACGACGATGCTGGTTCAACTCCAACCAAACAACCAAAATATGCCAGATGCAATGTGCAATTTGCATATTTACCAGCAGATGGGGAAGGCCAATTGGCTTCTTTTTCTTACTCCAAAAATGTGGACACATAACTTAGAGATCTTAACTTCATATAAATATAACAAAATACCCAAAAGTTTATGTATCAGAATAACAAACTTACATCACTAGCATTGACACCAGCATAAATGATTTTCAAGAGAACATAATCTGGCTTTAGTGGCAATCTCAATGGAGCCTGTACCACACTTGTAGCACTACGAAAGTTGTGACTCAGAGTGTGAACAATTCTAGAGGACAATATCAAAGAAATAAATGTTAAAAAAAATCAAATCAAATAAACAATTTGATAATTAAAGCATAATAAGTGACAAATCAATGATGCTTGCATGCCTTCTTGTGACGACATAGTAGTGTGTGGTGTTCACAAGTATGCATGGTCCAACCAATGTACTTCTACATTTTTCCAATGCAAGAAACTGGAGACGGTTTCTTACATCTTCTCAAAACTTTGGGGGATCTGAATACTCAATGGGACCGTATCTGGAGATTTTCTCCTTGACGTCTTAGGGTGCCAATACTTTGCTTCTTCTGCAGGAGTTGGCCAATACTCCAAGCCCCTTCTGTTGGTTATCCATAAGCAAGATCCAGCTTTATTTTCATCACAAATAAGCTCAAAAGCACCTGCACAAGTTGGCAATTAGAAGGACAGATCTAGAAACACGGGTCACAATACAAAGAGTACATAATACTTACTACAAACTTTGTTTAATGCAAACTAATTTGAAATAGAGAAATTTTATCCCTCATGGGTGTGTGCTTGTTCTGCAAATGAACATTTTCTTATAACTGAATACCAATTACTTTCATCTATTGAAGTCTTAACAATGACCCTCTATAACAATCTTCCAAAATAACATCCACTTGGAACCTGCAGTGTGAGTTCATTCTTGTTGCCTTCACTTCCACTGAGTCTCTCCCCGAAACTCCAAAATAAAAGGGAAGAAGAGGGAATAAGATAGCTCATGAACAAGATATGTCCACTAAGTATTGCAAAAGAAGAGCCTCTAATTTTCGTCACCTAAGCTTATGTTACCAGTACTTTAAATGAAATATTGTCAAGGTGCAAGTTGTTGCTCTGGAACATACAATTAAAAAGAATATTTTGCCGTAAAAGTTTAACCCCAATTTCTACTGTAGAGCGTAGACAAGTAGTTGTTTTGAGAAGAGTAAATGAGAACTCATTTTATGTAAAATACTTAAAGCCTAGAAGTTATGATTTTATCAACTTGTGACTCAAACTATGTCTACATGCTGAAGTGTTGGCAACAACTCATGCCTGCATATTATAGGTTTATCTCTACATTTAGCTATTTTGACGAAGCTGCATGCTGTCAAAATGCCGTTCTTAGATTCGTGTAAAGAATTTAAACATGAAACCTATGCTCTTCCTCTTTCGAATTCGATTTTCAGAAGTTTACAAGTTTGTTCTGTGAGATGTAATTGTTCTGGCAAAATAAATTGCAAAAATTTACCTTTCAATACCATTTCCATAGGCACAAAGCCACCCGACAGATCAATAAATTCAGGATCCAACTTCGAGGCCAACTCAGTTTGAACAAACTGCATGCAGGAAAAGTGTTAACAGCTACTTAATTGACTTGTTTTAAGAAATTTTACATTAGTGACTACTGCTACAACAGCCAAAACAATTACAAATCAAGAGAAATTTAGTTATCCTATAAATATCCCACATCATTTTCGAGATGGAAGTTATCTGCTAGATTTATATCAGTTCAAAAATGTGAATTTACAGTATTACTTCTATAGGGAATGAGAATGGAAAACAATAGATACTGTTTCACAGAATATGGGCAAATGGGAGTTTAACACACAAAGAAGCACTTCATATTGCCTGTCGAATTTGATTGATTTATTCTTTCCTTTTTTCACAAAAAGAACCCGATCTTGGCAGTCAACAAATTATGCTTAGATTAGAAATGTAGAGAGCAAGCATTCATTTTAAGAGACTAATTTCCATTACAAGAAGGTAAGACATGCCAGGGTAGCATGGCCTCACCTCTCTCTCTCTCTCTCTCTCTCTCTCTCTCTCTCTCTCTCTCTCTCTCTCTCTATATATATATATATATATAGTTTTGATCTCCTAAGCACTGTGTTAAGCACCGTGCTTAGGTGGTAATTAATTAACACTAATTAATTGCCTTTATTTAGAAACATGGTTAATAGGTAATTAAGTTGTTAGATTCATATTCAATTATAACTTAAGTTGCCTTTCAAATTTTTGTTAATTATAAATTTAGTCTTTATTAATTAATTAGAAGTTCATATCAGCGGCCAAAATGTGTTCTGGGTGAAGGTAGAAAATAATTAGGAAATTTCTGTCGGGAAGATTTAAAAGCCAAATAAAATAAGGTAAAACATAACTCACCTCAGGGCAAAGTACATTGATTCGGATCCCTTGGTGCTTGTAAAGAGCGAGTGATCTGGTGAATAGGACCACTCCGCCTGTGAAACTTTTTGTCATTCATTGGACCAAAAAGTACACTAAAATGTGCACGGAGAAGTATAGATAGAATGAAAAGATAGTTTAAAATGTATTTGGGGAAGGAAATAGAAAATCAAGTTTATGGACTAGCAAAAGAACAACAAACCTTTGGAACCAGAATAAATAGGATCAGCATACATTGGGTAAAGTCCTGAAGCAGAGCCAATGTTAATGATTGCACCAGGTTTTCTAGTCTCTTGCATTGTTTGAATCTGCACCATATAGAGATTTGTGTGACACTAACAGAAGAATTAAATACTCAATTTACAGTCAATATCCACAAAGCTGAAAGTTACATTGATGAATTAAATACTCAACTCAACATAGGCTTGTCTCAATTCGATTTCACGAATACTTAATTCCAACAAACTGAGAATTAACAGATTTAAAAACATACTGCAATCTGCGTGCAATCAATAACTGCAATGAGGTTGACGTTAACAGTGAGTCTCCAAGATTTACAGCCATCAGTCCGGTCCTTGTCGAATGGAATCGGACTAGAAATTCCCGCACAGTTAATACATATATCCAATCCTCCATATGTATCAACGTGCTTCCTAAAAGCCGCTCTAATTTCATCTGTTCACAGCAGAAAAAAAATGAAATCGTAAATACGCAGAATTCCGCAACTCACATTACTACTGTGACATAATCCTATATACAAAGCATTCGATTTTATTCGCGAAATAATCTGAAATTGTCACTACTCACTTGTGTCAGTGACATCACATTTGATGAATACGACGGGTGGAAATTCCGATTTGGCATTAAACTTCAAAAATTCAATTTCGGCTAATGATGCAACTTCCTTTCCTTTCTCTTCTGAAAAATCGATTATCGTAGTGAAAATACCTTTCTGCAAGAGCGCTACGACGAGTGCTTTTCCGATGCCGGAGGCGCCGCCGGTGACTAAGGCCGAGAGACCAGGCTTGAGCTCCATTATTGTAGTTAAACTTTGTTTTGTTTCAATTTGCTCGATTTTCAACTATAAGATTTCAATAAAAAAATGAAGTGATTATATTTAATTCATGGCGGACAATCTAATTCTTCTTGGATTTAACGTCACTTTGGATATACCATACGGCCGTTATATATATTCTCTTGGCGGGTCGTTAGGGACAATTGAAAATTTCTGGTTATCTAAAATTAGCCCCTCCATGTTATGATAATTACAAGTGACCCCTTGAGTTTACTCTTTATACAGTTTTAACACCAAATTTGAAAATCATCAATCTTTGGTCATGTCTGAGATTACTACTTGTCCTAGAAAATCTTTTACAATTTTTGGTCATGTCCTTATTAACAATAGCTATAAAATTATTTATGAAGGTTTCACGATCAAAGTTATTAATTTTTGGGTAAATAGTATTAGAGGTCCCAAATTTTTGAATCTTGTGACGATGGGATTCAAACTTTTGATGTCTAGTAATCAAGATCCGAAACTTTTTAAACTTTTGTGCCTAATGTCCTTTTGTGACGAAAAATGTCAATTTGGCCCTTAAATGATCATTTTTTTTTATTGAAATAACAGTTTTACTCTTACTTTAATTTAGTGTAAATAGCACTGAGAATCATTAACCTTTAAATTTTGTGATAATAAGGTCCCAAAACTTTGATTTCTAGCACCAAAGATTTCAAACTTTTTAAAAGTCTGCGCCTGAGGTTCTTTTGTGATGAGTTATGTTAGTTTGACCGTTAAAAAGTCAAATTTTAAATAAAATGATTAGTGTATTCATATTAATTTTGAATTAAATAAAAATAAAAATAAAATGAAGAAACAAAAACAAAAAAGAAATAATCATTTTTCTTAATTCCAAACTACCCACCTCAACCCCAGCGGAAGCGGTATTTCATGATAATTGGTTTGTATTTCCAAATTGCTAATGAAATTATTGGTTTGAATCGATGGGGGTGATGATTTCATTTTTTTTCTTTTCTTTTAAACAGTCAAATTGATGTTTTACGTCACAAAAAGACATCAAGTGCAGAAGTCTGAATGATTTGGGATCTTGGGAGATAGAAATCAAATATTCAAGATCTAATTGTCACAAAGTTTAAAAGTTATGGATTCCCAGTGCTTTTTACCCTAAGTTAAAAAATTGACCTTTTAACACAGACATTTTCCGTCACAAAATGACTTTAGGCACAAACGTTTGAAGGTTTGAGATCCCAGTTGTTAGACATTAAAGGTTTAGGACCCTATTGTCACAAAGTTCAAATATTTGAAACTTCTACTACTATTTATCCTTAATTTTTCATTTTTTCTTTCGTTCAATTCAACCTTTTTTATTTTGTATTTATGCGATGTCTTCCGATTTAAATCTTTCAAGGATAATGCACTCATGTCACCTTCTTATTAGGTATGAAAAATTATACTAGTCTCCATTCAATATTTATAAGCATTTAGTTGTCCAATTTTTTGGACAGTTGATCTCCACTAGAGGGTCATAAAAGATAGAATGAACTAATCCCAAAATGGCCCGGACTTTGTTTGCCCTGACCTAGGCCTGGAGCAGGTCATTTGTGGGTTGCCGTGTCTCAAGAGATGGATCGTGTTACATTTAGCTCTTCTAAAAGAAGTGTTGGGCCCTTTAATTCACTTTTTTGTAGCACTCGAGCTATATAGTTCGATTCCATCCAAAATATTCATTGAAAGCTTGCGTGACCAATTACTTTATTGAGGACAATAATAACCATGTATCATGTGACGATTGATTTGATTCCCAAGTGACATGTTTATTACACCAACTGCACATAATCTATAATGTCGTATCATATTGTCTAATACTGTATATCAAATATGTCAAAAGTTTTTTGAGCGTATCATCGATGCTGGGTTTTGAGATCCTTCTAAGACTCCTCAAGTGTATTCTTTATGCTCTAGTGTAATCTATTGCATTGATCATACTAGTCAATCTGTCAATGATATATCGATAACATTAATATTTGTAATGCATTTTTGGTACAAAGTGTTCAATAAGATTGAACAATTATTTTTTTAAAAAATATAATATTCAATATTATGTAATCTTTACTACCAAACATGTTACTAGTATTGCGTTATGTGTTTATTTATTATATTCTCGACTCCCTGATGATATTGCAATACATCAAGAATTTGTTGTAAATAGTTCATGTAATTTAAGGCAGATGAGATCTTTTTACAATGCAATTAGCATAAGATAATTACATTACTTGTAGTCTTTGTAAATCAATGGGAAAATCTAGGACACTGGGATATCAAAGCACCAAAAATAGGTAAATTAGATTAATTACATGTTTGTTAGTGCTGTAATTATTTTTTAAATGCTTATAAATTATGGGTCTTATAAAATATATGAATAATAAGTAAGTAGTAAATTGTGAATCATACAAAATAAGTATGTTCGACCAATTTAAACTTTAAACTATAATTTAAGCTTACCCAAACATGCACTAACAAGTATGACAGATACTCTTTAATTTCTTCTATAGATGAATGCCAAGAAGAAATGGCAGATAATAAACAACATGAATCCAATTTAAGATGAGAAAAATCAAACACTTCATATTAATTATTACAATGAAGTACTAAACTGCAAACATTTGTACAAACATAAACAGTCAACACAGATACCACTTGCCCGGATGAAGGAAGATAATCAACAAATCCCTTTTATCACAACAATTTTTTTCTAAATCCAGCAGGAAAAAAAGAGACAAAAATCTTCTTCATCTTCACCAGTTGGATCCTGTCACAAAAAAATCAAACCGATATCAAAACCTGGACAGTAATGAGCCGAAAAGAGTGGCGTAAAGGGATTTATGTAGCCGAAAAGACTTTAAATTGTTGGTAACACAAAAATCACATGATATCAGGATCCGTGAAACCAAACGAGTGGCAAAAACGATTTATATAGTCGATTCTAAATTTATTGGGAATAAAGTATGAATATCTCACCTTTCATGTTGGCAAAAATCTGCTTATGGAATAGATCATCAGTTCTTTCCAAAGCTCCATCATTTTTATCAGCTTTCTTAGGTACAATGTGAGATCTCTTGAAACCTAATCTCTCCTTCCACAGACTTGTACCTTTACCTAATCTTGGTGATACATTCTCATGATCATCCTCATCAACAAGGAGTTCATCTCGAAGGGTGGTGGTTTGAGTGCAGTTTTCCTTCAAGGGCAACAATTTGCCCTTGAAGAAAAGCTCATCTGCGGAAATCATGGTGTTATTAGAGATAGAAAACTCGAAATCGGACGACACGGGGGCTTCTCTATAGCTGTTTTCTTGCTTCATCATTGGTTTAGGATCAGCAAAATCATTGGAGAAGGAGATTCTTGGATTGTAGAGGCCTTGTTGTTGCTCATTCTTGAGCAGGTTTAAGCATGCCATGGGAGAATTTCTCTTTCAGGTCAACTGTAGACTTCACCCGCAAGATGTTAACCCTTTATATAGGAGACTCTTGAAACACTCGTCTCAAAGTTTAAACCCTTAGGGCCTGCTTGGAAGTTTTATAGTACCAATTATGAAGATTTTTTAAAGTATCAATTTTGAGCGTTTGTGATTTGCGAGGGATCCGATTCTGGATGGTTTTAGTAAGGATTTTTAAAATAGTCAAATTCCTATTTGAGAATTTAGCAGTTCTGAAAGTTTTTCAAAAGAATAAATTACATATATAACCATATATTAAAAAAAGTAAGTATGTGTAAACAATATGAAGTATGTAAATATATATTCGACTGCAAAATTTTTTAGAAATAATTCAATAGCACATAAAAAAATTATTGATTGGAGAGGAGGTAAAATGTGTTTTTAGAGAGGAGAAAGAATGAATTATGTATTTTAATTTTATGGTAGACTTAGAAATAATTATTTTATGGAAGATAACTTGAAAAATAACTAAAATTTATCTGAGAGGTTGAGAAATACATCCTAAATTACACTACACCGATTTTGGTGGTTTTTAAAACCACCCAAAACTAATGCCCCAAAGAAGCTACCAGTTTTTACAACCTCACATAAATAGTACCACTCGAAATCGGTCAAAACGATGGAAAAAAACTCCGTTTACACACGTCCTTTTTGACAATATGCACACTTTTTATAAATAAAGAACGGTAAAACTTAAATTCAAGCTTTTAGTATGTTCTCGTTATTGGGGGATGTTTTCCTACCCATGGTGGGTAGAAGTTATTCTACCTATTGCTGAGGTGACAGTCTATGATTGACAATTCATGAAAAAAATAATGAGTCTGGGGTTATGAATTGTCAATCATAGACGGCCACACCACATCAGCAGTCCATAGGTAAGAGAACATCACTACTCGTTCTTGAGGCATCTTATCTAAAAAAATGTAAAGCCGTATTTTATATTCAATGGAGACTGCTTGTTTCATGTGCATGTTGTGTAGAAAAGTTGAGTTGAAATTAAAGTTTTGCAAAGTGGACAGCCATTATAGGGTTCTTATTATATGCTGAAATATATATTTATAATGTTATTCAGATCTGTCTTACAGTGAGTCATGATGCAGGATACTGAATCCAACTTTTCCTTATTTCTGTAATTTTCTACGTTTTTAAAATTTGATTTTTTTTATTATTTTAATTGGCAGACATGTGAAGCCTACATTTGAATAAGTGACAATGTCTCTTCTGTACCTCCTAGTACATGTTTTCCCTTGACTTTGACATTGAACAGATTCATCTCCGTGAAAATTGTGCAAAAATGCAAATGGATAAGGTAGTCAGTTCTTCATGAATAAAAATGGAATTAATATTTAATATTTTTGTTCATCGATCGTCAAGGCATTTTTACAGTATAAAAACAATCTAGAAATTAAACTTTAATTCAAATAAATTGAAATCAACTAATCTAAAACACTGGCAACATGCTAATTGGACAAATATAGCATGAATCTAGGTATCATATTTTTAGTTGTGGACTTGAAGCTATCTAATTTAAATAGCAAGATCCAAAGTTATAAGTTGTGAAATCAAGAACTCAAAAGAATATAAATTCATTCAAGCCATGGATTTGACTACTAGTTTACTCTTTGTCTAACTGTAAGTGATAACATCCATAAAGCTCCAGCCTATATACACTTATGTTTTATCCTTGTTTATTGTCTATTTAACAAGAAGTGAAACCGAAGCTTTTCAAGCATAAGTTCGACTAGCATACTAGAGTGAGAGACAAAAAATTGATAGAAATTTGTGCAACTCATCAAAATAATCTAGTCAACTCTAAATTTATCATAAATGGTGTTCAATACGTAACATAATAGATATAAACTTTAATTGTTTCTATCACTCGCTAACAACGAATTTGGTTAGTGTTAAACGAATTATTTAATTTGTCCAATCTTTTATCATTTTTCAAAAATAATTTTATTAAGATTTTAAGTTTCATCTTAAAAGTTCAATCTTATTAAGAGGAATAATTCAAACCCTTATATATTAGTTAATATTCCAATATTTAACCGATGTATAATTTATCATTAACATGCACACGCAAGATGGTAGCTCACTTGAGAATACCAATCTTGAAATTTGTGTGCTAGTTTTTTAATCTTAGTCGGATCGAATTTCTCGTTTAAGTTTAATAGGCTCTAATACCATATTAAGACTTAAAGTTCTATTTTAAACAGTCAACCTTATTAAGAGGAGTAACTCAAGTCTTTATATAATAATTAATATTTTGTATATTACCGATGTAGAATTTATCCCTACACATGCTCCACGAGATGGTGACTCGTTTGAGTACACAAATTTTGGAATTTGAATACTCATTTAAACTTAATAAACTCTAATACCATATTTAAATTTGAGATTTCATTTTAAAATATCAACCTTGTTAAAAAAAGCAGCTCTAATCCTTATATATATTGGTTAATATTTCAATTAACCCATATAAGATTTATCCCTTAACAGATTCAAGAACAACGGTGAGTCAAAATAGGCTGCGTTTTCCTTTCCTCGAAAATATAGTTTAGTTTAGTTTAGTTTAGTTTATTGTCACATGGTAACGCACTGCTTTATATTTTTGCACAAAAGACCCACCTCAGGTAATACATTTCTGCTATATTGAATTATTGAAAAGTAATTTACCGCATTCACTTGCTGCTTTTGGACCTCTGCATTAGTCCTAGGACAAATAAAAAGTAGCAAAAAGGTAAATAACAACATGGGAAGCACAAGGTAACATCTATATTATATATAGAGTGCTAACAACTTGGTCCTTAATAAATTGAGGATGAATCTTTTTTCATCACTATACATCTAGTAAAAATACCAAAGTAACTAAATCATACTCTGTTAATTTTAATCTCTCTCTAATCGAGATTATCTTTATATGTAGATATATGTCTCTGTCTATATATACACACATACACGCACGCATGCATGTATGCCTGTTCAAACTCATATTTCTACAGTAAGAAACTTGGGAGGGTTTAGTCCACACTCGCACAGCTTTTGCACGAAGGAAAGACAGCAAAGTTTTGATATCTTCAAAACAAGTTCCACTTCTCGTTTATGCATTCAAGACAGTCAACAAATTTTTCGTGCATCAATGACAAAAAATACTAAAAACTATATATCTAGAAATTCTATGGTTCAAATAAACTTTTCTTAATATTGTATTTAAATTTACCTAGAACTGACTTTAGTCAAAGATTGTTCAATCTTATTACCAAACATGTCATACAGACTTACATTATACACAATTGCACTTTATTACAACTCATACTGGATATAGTTTTCCCTCTAAACAAATCCCATGGCACATGTGCAGCTAGAATCCTTCCCCTTGAAGTCTGACCGACACTCAATAAAACAAACTTAGTTTAAGTATTGGATTTTGACCAACAAAACGTGAATAGTGAAAGAGATTCCACCTTCCATGGTTGGCCACAACCTATCCTCACATGGTTAAATCCACTAGTTAAATGGACTTGTAACAGGTGGCTGATTCCCCCATATTCAAACTGTTAAAAGAAAAAAGAAAAAAGAAAAAATTCCGAAAAAAAGAAAAGCAAATGGACATCTCATCAAGAAGTGGAAAGGAATTTGGTCTAAACTGCAATGTGCTCCCTTTGTCTCCTGTCCAGAGAACAACCTTTTGTCTTTTTTTGCTCCTATTCAAAAAATTTCCTCCCTTGTATCGTATTTATGTTCTCCAGCACAATTTACGATGCTAAATCAAGATATTTTTAATACTGGGGTACATTGTATATTCCCTATATTTACCATTTCACTATATTATTTTCTTGATAAGTTTCTTCCATTTAGTTTTGTTACCACTGGATTTCGTTACAACCTCCACGTCGGCAAGAGTCTAGCTGAAGCCCCCGTATAGGCCTAATTTAGGCCTCGTTAGGGCTTCATGGGCCCAACGAGGGCCTCCCAAATTTGTCAAGGCCTCAGATACTTGGCGATGACCTCGCAGATACGTTTAAGGTTCGACAACACGTTAGCACCTTCGAGTTAGGTAAAGCGAAGCCCATAAAGGGCCTCGACATTCCCGACCAATCTGGAGCGTTTCGCTAGTCTTCGCATTCTCGTAATCCACATGCAATCTCTTTACTTGAAATAACTAGAGAAGTAATTTGAAGACAGATTGTGTTTAATTGCCACAAGGATTCTTATAAGGAAACTGAATCCCGATCTCCTAAAAATTAGGTAATGTGATCAACTCAAATAAAGACTGAAATCTTGGAAATTGCAGTGACAATCGATTGCCCTTATCTCATAAGGAAGAAGGATCCAATCGGATGTCAAATTGATTATTTCCCTAGATCAATTAGAACTTATGTGCTATAAATACAACGTCCCCGATAATTCCAAGGGACACTCTTTTTACACATTAATTTCATCTTTAAACTTTGCTCAAACCTCTACTTGCTTATCTCTCCCACACCCAATTATTTTTGCTCCCCGTATATCATTCTATATATTGATAGTTGACTTAATCGTTGGAATACCAACGATTGCCGGACCCTTTTTCCCCGGTGATCTTAGTGCCTAACGATTGTCCTAGTGTGCAAATAACATACAGGTTGACAGAAGATTGACTGAAAATCTGTTGACACGTGGACAGTGCATAACTCGACGTCAACAAGTTCCATGTATAGAACTGTTTTGATAGGTCATTAGATATATTGGACCATTGAAATTAGAATATTAGATTAACGGAGTTCATAAACATATGAAAAGAAGGATTGAAAAAAGGGAAAAAAACACTTATCAAATTTCATTTGAAGTTTAAAAAGATTATAAGCTTTCAGAAGGAAAATGTGTTAATCAAAGAATGACATTTATATGTACACAAGCATGCATACATGCAATTATATAATGTTAACATCGTTATCACCATAGAGGCACAAAAGTCATACCAAATCACTGCGATCATCATCTACCTTTCTAGAATCATCAGGTCAACACCATTTGACACTGCATTCCACCATTTGCCTGAATAAACCACTTGCACGACCAAGCAAATGACATTCTAATGCTATAAAGATTTCTTATTGCTAGTTGTTTCTTCAAATAAAACATGGATATAAGCTACAATAACTACTTAATTTCATCGAGATAATTGGAAAACAACCTTGATGATAAAACGAGTCGAGATATCTATTTCACAATTAAAATTGATCAACTGTTATTGTGTTGGTAAAAAACAAAGAAGTAGATGAAAAATTAAAAAAGAATGACTGTTGTACACGTGTCAATATCCTTAATTGTGTATATCATTATAGCGTTCATATTTGACATTACTCGGATTTTCATTGAACAAAACTTATTGTCATAACTTCCATGGTTAAAATATACATCTACTTAAATTATTACATTTGGAGTCATGTATTTAGTGATGATTAAAGATCAAGAGGGTCAAACTTACTGAGCCGTTTCAGTGATAAAATTAGAGAAATGATAAGAAGGAATAAATCAATCCATCCAAAATCTACTCAAAGTCATCATCATTTATGAAAGAATGAGATAATTGTATTGGGGGTGTTTGATTTCTGGGGGAAATTTTATTTGTCAGCTTGACATGAGATTTACCTCCTAAAGTTCTCAAGAATTTTACATGGGTCTTTTCTGGAGGCTTTAGATTAGATGAGCTCGCTGCAGAATCTCTACTAGAGATCAATGGTAATGTTGCTTGATGTTGAGACAACATTGTTGCTTTTCCGAACATAGATTTTCTAAAACTGGGCAAGTTTTTATGTCCTTCTACCACACTTGTCTTGGCTTTTACAGTTGATTCTACAGGGACAAGCTTCCCATCTACTTGGTTTGTAAAAACAAATGAGACCTGCAGCACACAAAAATAAATTTTATGCTTCCCAAATCCAATTAGACACATGAGCATGTTTGGCTAAGGTTAAGAAAAGTAAAAGATACTTTCAAGTAACTTTTTTATTCCAAACATGTTTGAGTTATTTTGAAAGCAACCACATTATTATCAAAATAAGTAACTTAATCATTTCCAACTTGAGACCAATAAAAAATTATTTAATTATAAGTAAACTTACTTATAGGTAGACCTTTTAAGCTTAGCAAAACATGTTCATAATGAACTTAACAGACCTATGTATTTCCAAGGCTCAGTGCACAGTGTGATTGGTGCCATAATATTCATGAGTTGATACATACAGATGGCCTCCAGAAAAAGGCAAGTAAAAGACTTAGTTGAGGTGTAAACTCGTCAAAGGAAACCACAGACAATCTAATTTTCCATGGCCATAAGTCCAGGTTTGACACATGTATCAATAAATGGTTCATATTGATTCTTGTAGAACCGGGATCTATAGTGACAATCAAATTTTTACTTCTGCTGACTCGTTAATTGTATTGAGAATCAAAATCTTATAATGAAGCTTGTATTGTCGAATCTTAAAACAATGAATCAGAAAATTCAACATAAATTTGAAATGAACATGGGAAATACACATTTCAACCGAATCTATTGAAGAATAGTTCTTATTAAGCCATAAGAATTGTCACAAAGGACACGATCATGCGGCAAGAACAACAAAGTTATCAGCATAAAAAATCAAAGAACTACCTTCAAAGTTCCAACAGTCAAAAACACATGCATGCACTTAAAAAGCATAAACACAGAGAGATAGTTTGAAAAACAATGAGACGAATTGAAAATTTTAGAAATCTCCAATACTGGATGTTTTCTGGTCAAAATAAGTCAAAGCATCGGTTAATTCATGACTAGTCTATAGTGCAATCAGACTATATGCAAACAATCTTATCAAGCATTGCTAATACCTTGTAAAATGGTAGCAAGAAATCCACTGTATTGAATTTTCATTTCTTGCTTACCTCGTCTCCTGCTGAAGCCTGAAATATGGTATCAGGTATGGTTGATGGAAAATGATGATGTCCCCAATTAGCTAAATCCTCTTCCTTAGGAGTTCCAACCTTGAGAACAGTCTTTTTAGCGAATAAAAGAACATATGTTACGCCTAAAATATCCTGATTCAACAACACTTACGAACCTGTTTCTCCGAGCTTGTCAACTTATGCAAGCACCCAGCAATGCCTGCGAAACCCCCTATATCCTCTTTATCAGATTGGCAGCTCTGACTTGTGGATTCAGATTCAACAGTGCCATCTAGCACGATTTCATGTTGTTTGCAGCGATTGCAGCACATCTTTTCATGAATCTCCGAACTACACAAATCATTGTTTAGTCGAAAAGAATATTTAATCGATATAGAAATCATATTAGTAGAATTAGTCTTCATTAGTGCTCTTAGAGTCATTTGACTCGCATCTGTTTCATATTGAAGGTCACCAATAAATCATCCCAGCCTAGTAATCATGAAAACCACAGGTGGAGCTTCATTGAAAGTGTCAGTAAGATGATCTAATAATAAACAATGGTGGAAAAGGACTGTGGACTTTGGGAGGTCTATATCAGTATAGATCTATCATCATGTGATGTAGATGTTGAAATCTTGTATAGTATAACTGGTGCTGATAAATCAAATTGTGTTGATTGATGTGCTGGTGTTTGTGCATTGTGATTGACAAATCATTGTTCTGTACATTTTAACAATACATTATTGGTAAATGACTTCTCGTAAGCAATAGGTGATTGACAGGCAATTATTTCAGTAAGGGCACACCTCACATTCTCGTGAAATGTGAACAGGTCACGTAGATCTTCTGTTGAAAAAAAGTTACCCTGCAATTAATTGGAAATCACATCATGCGCGCAGAATAGCCACTACAAACATGGTAAGAAGAAACCAGCTGAAAAGTACCTTATCAGAATCTTCATGTTCTTGCTGAATAACTTTTTGAAGTCCTTCCTTTGACATCTGACGCTGGTATACCTGCGGAAAGTATAGAGTAATCACATTCAGGATGAAGAGAAATACAAAGAAAAGCACCAGCACCCAGAATTTGCTACATTAAACCTTTTCTTCAATGGTTCCAGTACTCAAAAATCTATATATGTAGACCCTCTTCTTCTGTCCGTCCCTCCAGACTCTAGCTGCAGCCTGCAAAGTGTTGAGAAATTGTGCAAGTAGAGAATGCTCTTAATATTCATACAAGTAAGTTTACCTACTGAATGCATTCTTTTATCATTTAGCAAGTTTCCAAAGTAAAAGAGAATACACCTGTTTATCATTGGCTGGATTCCAATCCGGATCAAACAGCACCAGTCGATTTGCACCAATCAAATTGAGGCCACAACCTCCAGCTTTACTACTCAAGAGAAATGCAAACTCATCCTGCAAGATAAATTAATGCAATACAATGAAGGCATGCATATATAAGCAAAAAATAAAATTGCAAGTGCCAAATCCACATACCTTTGAGGGATCATTTAAACGATTAACCAACTTTTGTCTTTTGTTGATTGATGTAGTTCCATCAAGTCTCAAAAAAGGATATCTTCGTTCACGGCATAATTGAGCAAAAAGGTCCAATGTCTGATGAAAGGAAACAAGTAAATGCCAGAAAAGGGATTTACTGCAACTAAAAGCACAATATTCATAGCCAAACATGCTTGTACAGCAGTAAAAAGGTTTGAGTAAAACCAGGAGGTCAATTCACGCTTCAGAATTAAAGTTCCTTCCCTCTGTCCAGCACATTAAATGCAGGAAGTGCATATAAGGAAACACTTACAAATACGTATAGGAACTTACTATATATGGGAAGCAAAGTGCAAAACAGTATTGTCCAACGGAAAACCTAACACATAAGCCATAATTGGAACAAAATGAAAGTTCATTTCTTAAAAGATCAGTTTGATTGTTAAGGTATGAAACAATTTATTATCTGGTGGAAAGGTCGAATAGCACTGAGGCTTTGTTTAAACTTTTCAAAGAGAAAGCATGCAGTCACCTGTGCATGAAATACACCAGATTTTCAGTATAAAAGGGATCTTGAAGGGACCAGTTATCAAATGATTCAATTATTAAGAACCGCTAAAGCTATTTGTTCATGGATAGGTGTTCTCCTGTCCACTGAATGCAGAAAGAGTAGCTGAATTGCCACTCAGTCCGCGTCTTTCACAAAAGTAACAGAACAATAACAAAATAGTTAAATGCATCAAGAAGTTGCTTATTCTCATAGTGTTATATTAATTTGTCTCTAAAGGGTTATAACTGAATTTGACCTAACCAAAATAACACCCATTCCTGAAAATTATAATATCGCCTGAAGTCCCACATGGTGTCATCCAAGATAGAACTGGAAAGAAATGAAGTGCATAGAATCAAATATTTGTGATATCTACCTGTGTGTAATTAGAAACGAGAACAATTCTGTCATCTGTACTCTTACGGAGTTGAGCAAGTAACCGTGCCAAGACATGCATTTTCCCTGATAATTCAACCCAAAACCCATCACCACCGGTCCATGATCCAGATCTAACAGAACAAGAGACAAATTTTAATATTCAAATTGGTGAAACCTGAGTTCATTAGTAAACACAATTGTAATCATCATGTATAACTTACCTTCCAGAGAACATTTCTGAAGGGAAAAAGCGCAGGCATTCCTCAAATCCAGATTTTCCGGGACTCCCACTTTTAATTGTATCATATATTAGCTTGAATTAAATATATCTTGCATGAGTAAACAATAATAGCTATAGCTTGCAAAATAGAGAAATTAAAAGGTAAGCAGTATGCACTCAGCCAAATGAGAATGCAGAGGTTGAGATCAACGAGAGAATTCTAAACTTGCAAGTATGAAATGCTATGAATCAGACATGAAATATGCTAAAATCGACATTTGCAAGCACTAGTTTCACTTCGTGGAGATATTTATTTGACTATTTCCATTATCAGGAATTCAGGACATAAGAGTCGGGACGAGCCCTTTTTAACTAGAAACTGCAATATGAAATTTGTAGAACCGATTACTTCAAAGAAACCCAGAATCCAGCTGATAACCTTTGAATTCCGACCCTATTAAAAATTATAAGAAGCTAGCTGGTATTATCTACAGTCACTTGAAACCTTAAATGTTCAAACATCTCATATGGGTCAATATTCTATCTTAAAAAGAAAGTCTGCAACAGAAGAAATCCTTCAGGGTATGGATTTGACCAAAAGTCAAAGATATGATCTCCAATGGCCTTTGTCATCCACAATTAGAAACGGAAACTTGGCTTTTATTGGAAATTATGGTTATCCAATCATAAATTTTACTATCATTATGAAAAATAAAAGAGTGCACTCAGGTGTCAATACTTAAGCGTTGTGTTATTCCCAAAAAAGGGTTAAGTGTCATCCAAATGTGATCAGAATAGAACTTACAACACAAAACTAATAAGACGCGATGTTAGCATATCAAGAAGTTATTAAATGGATGACTCCAAGATAAATAATAAAATCTAAACCACCATAAATGATAAAAATCCCATTGTCTAGAATGTCATACCTTTGGGTGATTGCAGAGTTTCTTAAGTGCTGTTATGTAAGCTAAAATTTTTGATTGCTTTTTTTCTTCAGTAATTGCGCGTTTAACCTGTACTTGAGAGTTGTGAAAGAAGTTCAAGTGTGTTGTTACATATTATCATCACAAAAAACCAGAAGCTTATGGCAACTGCACAAGTAGTCTGGTGAAAAGAATGAAAATTTACATTTTTTGAATGTACAAAATGGCTGTAAAGTTCTGACTGGAGAGGTGTCAATTTGCAACATACAACTTCCACTATCTGCAAGAGAGTAGTCATTGCATTACTTCAACTCACCAGAACATTTTTAAAATATCTGTTTCATGTAACCCAATAGTTTCAAATATAAACCTATCGTTTATATAAGTGCTCAACATATAACAGTCAATAAATGACTGTTAGATAGAAAGGATACATGTGCTTAACATCACATTACACTAAGTCCCAAAAAAGGAATAATGATCGCCACATAGGTAAAATAAGCCCAAGGAACCAAATGCATGGACCTTTAACTAATACTTGCCAGGTTTTCTTTCAGAGGCAGCAAAGATACAGAAAGCAATCTCCTGGACTTCAATCATGGGATAGAGTATGAAATGGAAGACAATTAGTTTCATGCAGTGTATGCGTGTAACAAATTAATGTTTCTTTCTTCTTTCCCTATTTACCATCAAGTATTCAGGTAAACAAGCTCACTAAAGTCCATGTATATACTCAGGAGACGGAAAAGGACATGCATCTAGATAAACAAACTTTAAAGCCGCTATTTCGTCAATTAACTGTTCATAAGCTCAAAAGTACGAGCAATCACACACAGTCAACTTCGTAGGTGCCTCAATGCGGGGAAATATTATCTTCCAAATATTTTAAAATAAACAATGCCTCCCATTGACACAAGGATTTAACTAGCTATATGGCAAGAAGATACATAAATTTTCATTTTTATTCTAATTCAACAGCACCTCAGAAATCCAGAGACTCTGAACAAACAAAACTATTCATGGCCGGGTACAAACATGAATAATGAAGTGAAAGACAGTATAAAAATGTGTATCCTTTGGGTCAAAGTATCAAAACATCCACCTTGAAGTATTAATGATAATAAAATTTAGGAGTTAAACAGGGGAACAACAATAAGAGTTCCAAACCCAAAGTAGGCACGTAATTTAATTGATATAGTTTGAGAAGGAAACAATGTGTTAATGTGTCACATCCAAAATAAAAGCAAATATTTGTTAACGTAAAATTCATGTGCAACAACAATATATGGATTCCATATAATTTTGATACCTTTGGTGGCAAGTGGTTTGATAATAGCGCATTAGTTCTCCTCAGTATAAACTGAAATATAAGCATGTGAACACTTGTAAGAAGCTATAGAAATTTACGTATACTCAAAATTAGCTCTAACAAACAAAATATTTCTAAAGAAAGAAGAATGCTTGTGATTCTACTGAACCTTTAACTGAGATTGCCTTTTGAATAACATAGATAAAGCTAGATTCAGGCATCAAATCATTGCAAAGGAGTTACCTGATTTACTTTTGCACTCAGTTCTGTCGATCGCTCATCTCCTAGCTTCTTCTCTTCTTCAGTAGCTGTGGGTTCTCTACCACAAATAATTGGCATCTTTAAGTGGGACAACAGACAATCCAATTAGAATGGAACATGTGTCATAAATACAACTGGGACAATTAGACATAACAATGGAACTCTGTCTATTCCCAAGAAGAATCACGTCTTTTGACCTATTAAATAATAAATAGAGACTTCCAGAAATTCATGCTCATTGCCAGAATTCTAAAATTCAGACAGTTAGCTTACCTCATAGTAACGCCGGAAATATGCAGCATCACCCAAGACTCCTGGGTTTGTAAAACTAACCATGGCATAGAACTCTTCTAGATCATTCTGGGTTAAAGGAAAAGTTGATTTAAGTTTCGCATATAAAAGAAACAGGGGGAAAAAATTTAACAAGAAACAATGTAAAAATAATCACGCCTAGTTCTCACTTGCATTGGAGTCCCCGACAACAGTATGCGGCGCTTACAGGTTAGAGCAGCTAATGCCTGGTCCAAAATTTTATTTTAGTCATCTCAAATCTGTTCTGCCATAGTGATCTCCAAGAAAAATAAAATCAATTGAACAATAACTCAATATATCTTACTCGATTGGTCAATGTCTGGTCATTTTTTAGCCTGTGAGCTTCATCGCATATAAGAAGGTCACACGATCCACTTTGGTTGAATTTTGAAGAATGCATACGGAATGTCTCATAGGAGACAATCAATACCTATGAGAGCGTCAGTTGAACATGTGTCCTCGCCAAATTACCGGACAGTACAAGAAAATTTACCTGTAAATGGCTGTGAGGACTTGTGAAATTATCAATGGCACAGATAACATCGTCTCGAGTGCTTTCACATAAAGCAACAAACTTCACTCTCTCCCCAACCCATTTCTTGATTTCAGCTTCCCAATTACCCACGAGACTGGTAGGAGTCACGATAATTGCTTTTTTTACCATTGGTTTCCCATCAAGTCCCTGGTAAAGAAGAGTATAAAGCAACGTGATTGACTGCAAAGTCTTCCCCAAACTGCAGTAAAACAACCCAAAAATATTAAGAATCTTAAAAATTTGGCAAAATGAGTCTTTTGATCTTAAAACAACGCAGAAGAACATAATTCAGAGGATTACAGGTACTGTTTACCCCATATCGTCAGCCAAAATGCACCCATTGATGTTGGCAGCACTCAGTACACCTGAAACGCAATCAAACATGAACTGCACCCCTTCCCTGCAAGTGAAAATCAAGTTCAGCCTTCCACTCAACTAATATAATTAAATCACCAGCTAATGGATTTTATCCATTTATGCAATCTTTTTGTCTCTGATGTAAAATCCTAACAGCTCCCAAAACAGCCACAAATAAATCAAACATCAAGCAAGTACTTGGCTTTGTAACACCAAAATTAAGAATTAATAACTGAAGAACTACTCCTTTATCTACTCTGGTCAACTGATGTCGAAGCAGGAACTCAATGTGCATGTGAGACCTCCTGAAGAATGTGATGGCCACAGAACCTATGTCCTTAAATTATAAGGATGCTTTCCCAACATGATATCACATTTATGCATAGTTACCTTATATCCTTCTATCTTACATGTCAGCATGACATTCTGACAGAAGAAAACCTACATGATAGTTTAATGATGTCCAGTGGTACCTCTGATGGGGCCGGAGGAACTTCACAAGCAAGGGATCCACAACTATAGATACAGCTTCGCTGTCTCTCCCCTCTGATTCTTCAGACTGCCACAACACCAAAGGCTCAATCCCTGGAGGTAAGCATGTTTTCTCCTCTGACTCCTTTTGCTCGATAGTATTAGAGATGTTGAACTTGTTTGTAATCGTGACCAAAGCAGGCCTTGATGAACCCCATGGCACGAACCTTTTACGAGCCCAAAGTCTGCGAGATAGTTGCTCTTTGTTCTCAATGTATCCATTAGAAGAGTGAGGCTTGAAGGGCTTTCTTACATTAGCCGCTGCATCTGTCACTGAATATACTCGTGGAAACAGTGACTGCCTTTTCAATTCGAGGTTTCCCCTGATTGATAGCCATCACACACAATAATATGTTCACCACATAATACAATCATCGAACAATAAAAATATTATAAAATATTAAATCTCAACTGAGGATCCAATTTATGTGTATAAAATAAATTGTTCTCTATACACAAATGTTTACACAACATGCTGATAGATATACATAAGGATATACATGTATATAGACACAAATACAAAAGTTCCTATTGACGAAACTAAAAACATAATTCGAATTTGTGAAACTCTGGTTTGAATTGCAAAGAAATGCATCTAGAATGATTAAACTCAAGGGCAAGGGCCTCAGTCGAATAAATAATACGCGTTAGTGTCACTGAAATACATCAATTATATTAATGAAACGCACTTTATGCGCTGAATTGAAAGCAGAATGACAAAACCCTAGATTGACAGGACTCAAGGACCTCGCCAACAATTTAACAAAACCAGTGATTCGCCTTAATTAATCAATCAGAACATGGTAAATGTAAAGAAAACGCACCTCACTAGGTCGGAAATATTTTGGGACTTCCGGTCACGGTTTCGCGGCATTGCTGAACGTGGGGCATCGGATTTTTCCCCTTCATCGTCATCGCATTCGGAACCATCGGATTCGGATTTGGGTTCAGAATTATAATCGTATCCTGGTTCTGATTCTGCTGAATCCATGGATTCGGAAGGCGACTGAGATTCATCTTCGTCTTTCATTTTTGGAAGGGCAGAAGCCTCCCCGTCTAACGTTCACTTTCTTTTGCAGAATTTAAATTTTAGATAATTTTGGCGGGCTTCAATTGCCGCTTCTCCTTGGCAAATGGCAATTGCCCTCGAATTATCCATGTTATACGACAATCAACTAGTCCGGGCCAGGCCCAATGTCAATCCTCCAGTCCAGCCTGAAAGAAAATGGGTAAACTCCCATGTGAAAACGGGCCAGACCGAATTTAGGCCCATAGTTATAGGGCAATCTAAACACATGTTTAGTTCTAAAATTATTTTTGGTAAATTCAAGACCGGTTATTATTGTTGTACTTTTAGGCTCTAAAGTTATATGGGCAAAATTTAATTCAATTAAAGTCACATTTTAGCATTAAAAGACCAATATACTCCTAAAATTTTCAAAAGTGCAATATTTCAATGATACTGTTTTATTATGATAATGTTTTCTATTATACTATTTTTTTTAGATAATTTGCATTAATATATTTACACCATGTTTTTATCTTTGATAATGTTTCAACTTATAAGATATTGTTATTGAATACAAACAGTATCAATAATCTTGTACAACTAATGAAACATTTTAAAAATAGTATCATTACTTTAACCATTAAAACGTCTTGTATTTAGTTTTATCTATGATACTTTTTTATTTAGATAATGTATTATATATGATACTGTATCATTATACTTCAACCATTAAAAACATACTGTGCTTAGTTTTATATATGATACTGCTTTTATCTTTGATACTTTTTTATTATTATAATGTTTCAATGATTCAATCTATGACATTGTTATTGAATGCATATAGTATCAATAGTCTTGTACTACTAATATTTCAACATATGATACTGTTATTTAATCTATGATAATGTTATTTTATTGGGTTGTAATTTGTGATACTGTTTTATTAAGATACTTTCATTTATGTTACTGTTTTAGTATGTATGATACTGTTTAGACAAAAAAAATTAAAGATTGTCATTTTAAACTAACGAGAAGACTTCAAACTGTTAAAATCCATCGTACGCCGTATCAAAACTACTCGTCTTGACCGGCTCGTCGAGACGATTTCGAAAATATATTCTAATAAAAATTCTGAGCACGTATGTGAATTCTATATCATTTTTATTATGATACTATTTTTTGTGATACTATTTTCTACAATACAGCATCAAACAACACACACGACTAACAACACAAAGAAATAATCTAATGGCCAACTTAATACAACATCAAGCTACAATCTATAATACAGTATCAAGCTACTATTTACAACAGCAAATCATGACCACAACTAATATAATGATATTATTTTCTATGATACTGTTTCTATAATACAGTATCATCCCTAAAGATAATTCAAACTGCTATTTACAGTAACAATCATGGCCACAACCAATATACTCCTAAACATTTGCTTCTATGCTCATCCCATCACAAACAATACACTTATACACTCATTCGTTGTTGTTAAATTGATAAATTTATTTGAACTTGTTAAGGAATATCTTCTCTATGCCACGTAGAATCATTCTCCACCAGCAGAACTCCAATGTATCTAACATGAAGAAACCTCTCCCAACAGACCACTGTCCCTAAAAAGAATAACACATCAATATCTCTCTTTTTGCTAAAATTTGAAAAGAAGTTTAAAAAATAAATCAATTAATTTATTTTGTAATATTTTCAAACTAATTGGTTCTTCAACTATAGTTTTCAACAATGACTTCTTTGATCTACACATAGACAGCCAGTGCTTAAATTTCGGCGTCGAAAATTCTTCAATATCATCCAAATTCAGTTTCGGCACCAATTTTTCACTACATTCCGGCAAGATTCATACACTTCCGATCAACGCCAGCTGTTTTGCAACGAAATTAGCTGTTAAAAATAGTGCGCCCATATCGGAAGCTGTCACCGGAGTATTCAATCTCTTCATCAGAAAAAATACATAAATTTTGAGGTATTCATCTGCATTTAATGCAGAAAATCTTCTCCCAATTTTAAAAAAATCTTATTTAAAGGATTACAACGGTAATTAGGGGTATTGGCTGAATTAATATGATTTATTGACAATTTTGGAAAGTATCTGGACTTAGGTCATGTTCGGTAGAGTTTTTTCTCAAAAAAATCTATTTTTTGCCTACAATTTTTGACTTTTCAACCCTTTTTATACTACAAAAAAATTTGAAAAGTCAAAAAGTAACAAAAAAATCCATTTTTCCCCAAAAAAACTCTACCGAACAAGTCCTCAATTTAGAATAAGTCTCGTATGGATAACTTATGGACAATTTTCCCAATTATTTTTTAAGTACTTATAAATTGTGGATCATATTGATTGTGTAAAATATAGTGGATAGTAAGTTATAGATAATATGAAATATGTGGATACAAAATATATTTGACCAATTTGACTAGTTTCAGTTCTATCGAACCTAGAGATGGCAAAAAAAACCCCGTCCCTGACCTCGTATGGCTCCAAATATTTTTTATATTATATTATTTTAAAATTTTAAAATTTTAATTGTGTTTAAAAAAACAAAAAACGATATTAAAAATTAATTAATTAATTAAATGAAACGATAAATATAGATTTTTCAATACCTGCCCCCTGCCTCCGGCCTCAATCTCCGTCCTACTTCCCAAAAATTCCCCGTCCCAACAAATACCATCTCCGCTGCCATCCCTAATCCAACCTCCTATGATCCTTGGTCCCATTTGCTTGTATCACTTGCTTGGTTGTAGTAAATGTCATCCAGATTATTGATTAAAAAAAGATATAAAGTGAGAGATCAAAGAGTTGAACTAGTATGAGTATCCATTCTGAATTTTTAGATGAAACTGCCAATCCGATCCAATTCTTATAATAATGCTTAAGTGCCTTTATTTGAGAAAAATATTAATGGTTGTTTTTTATTTTTTATTTTAATAATTTTATCTTCGACCATTATTTCGTGACGTTGTTACCATCAAATTTTCATTTTTAACATAACAACAATTGTTCAAAAAAATTGTTATACGTTTAACAACAAAATTATAGTTAGCTTAGTTCTCCTCACCTCTCCACTTTTTGTCTATTAGATGTCAACGACATGCTGATTAACAACCTTTTTTGTATTTATGTGGTTTTAATAGTTAAGATATTTAAGTAAAAAAATCAATATGTTATGATTTGTCAAATACGTAAATCCCAACATGTCCATTTAATTGACGTGCACATTTAAACTAGGGATTTTAGCTCAAATGGTCTATAACTGTTGACCTTAACGTGGAATTGGTTCATAACGTTTATCTTTTTGCATACAAATTCCTAACCTATGTGTTTTGGTACGAAATTGATCCTTATAAGATGAAAAAGACAAATATGTCATTAGTTTTAATTAGAAGAAATTGTATGTGGATTCCTAATCATTACAAAATGTGTAAATAGGTCCAATACTTTTATTTTTTAATAAAAAATTAAAGAAAACTAATAATTTTTTTTTTTTGAATTAACACTTTAGTAATAAACATGTCAAATCAAATTATTATTTTTATTATTAAGTAATTATATTATTTAAAAATTAAGCTTTTATTTTATTGTTGTATAAAAAAAATAACTTTTTCACAAACTTGATGTTCAAATACTTTTATTTAATTGAGTTATATATTTACTAACTACAAATATTAGAGATCCAACTATATTATTCATATTTTAATTTATCGTTTTATTTTCGTTCAAAAATAAAACACATAATGTGTAAATTAATTTTTATTGGTATTTTTATGTTAAATAAAATTTGTATTACATTTTTAACTAAAAAATTATTACACAACTTGAACTCATCTTATTATATTTTTATTTAAGTTATGACATTAATAAAATGGGCAGAATATGGAAAAAGTTCAAAACAGCAATAGATGAAATTGAAAATGCTTTATTGAAAACTCTAACAACCCATGACCAATGAACTTGAACTTTCACAATTTTAACATGAAAACAAGGATAATTAAACTTACACATAACATGTTTGATCATCTGAACACCTATCGACATAATTTACATAAAATTTCAGTCACTACCACCTACCATCATGTCGTTGCCAAACTATTAAATATTGTAAATAAAATAATTTGGAACGTGAGTATTCAAAAAAAAAAATGACTCAATAGTATATACACACTCCATTGAGAAAATTATATACCTACAATCACACAACATGTCAAATAAATATAAAATTTTTATTACATTTTTATTAAATAAAAATTATTACACAACTTGAACTAATCTTATTATATTTTTATTTTATATAAAAATAATAATAAAAATTAATTTACACATTATGTGTTTTATTTTTGAACGAAAACAAAACAATAAATTAAAATATGAAGAATATAGTTGGATTCTCTGATATTTGTAGGTAATAAACATATAATTCAATTAAATAAAAGTATTTGAACATCAAATTTGTGACAAAGTTATTTTTTTTATACAACAATAAAAAAAAGTTTAAATTTTAAATAATATAATTACTTAATAATAAAAATAACAATTTTATTTGACATGTTTAATACTAAAGTGTTAATTCCAAAAAAAAAATCATTAGTTTTCTTTAATTTTTTATAAAAAAAAAAATAAAAGTATTGGACCTATTTGCACATTTTGTAATAATTAAAAATCCACATGAATTTTGTTTAATTAAAACTAATGGCATATTTGTCTTTTTCATCCCATAAAGACCAATTTCGCATCAATACACATAAGTTATGGACTTGTATGTTAAAAATTAAACGTTAGGAATCAATTCTACACTAAGAACATAAGTTAGAGATCATTTACGTCAAAATTCCTTTAAACTAACATAGTTAACCAAATTCGAAGCATTAAAGAATGAGTTGTGTATGCATACTCATATCTTATTTTATTAGACTCAATGGAGGGCCATAATTGAGACAAAAAATAAACAAGTCAACTTTAACTCAAAACGAACGAAAGATAAAATAGTAGTCTGCAAGACAAGGTCTTGTATAGAAGAAACAAATGTAACAGAATTTCGTGGTTGCCACAACGGGACTAGGTGGTTGCAGTGGGGTGGGGATGAGAAGGTGGGGTTTGGGTGGGCGAGGGAGTAGGGGTATGAATGAACTTTTTTTATATTTTTTTCGTTTTTCCTTTTCTTTTTCTTTCTTTTCTATTTTTTATTTTATTATTCTCGCAACAATATAGTCCAATGAAAAACATTTCTTAAAAGTCACAAGCAAACTTAGCATATGTTTGATAGTATTGAAATTATTTTTTAAGTACTTATATTATAAGTTGTAGGTGAATACGTGGATAAAAAATAAATTGTAAGCTACAGATAAAATATATGTTTGACTATTTTAACTAAGTGAAATTATAATTTAAACAATGACAAACATGTGCTTAACGATTGTTTTGGTTGGAAACTGTCTGTAAGGACGAAAGCTAATTTTTCAAAGATCGGGGACAAAAATTGAACAAAAATATGTTGGGAGTAAGTCCGTTACTTTGTTCAAAGGTTGGGGACAAATAGCATAATTTATCCATTTTGTTTATTTTAAGTTTGAGGGCAAGATTTTTTTTTTAAGTCACTTTTATGGAGTTTTTGGACAAATTTGATTGGAGAAACCATCTGTGTGAATTAACGAAGGTCAAGACATTATGTGCATTAAAATCTAATGGAGATTAAATTGAGACAAATTTGAAAGATTAAGTACCTAGGGTAATTTACCCAAAAAAAGAAGGAAAAAAAAACAAACACCTATATTTTACTTACTAGAACTGTTGTCCTCCACTTAATAGAGAGTTTATTTTACCTATTTGGACATTGTTCAAATGGGGAGGAAGATTAAGTAATCTTCCTCTAATCCCATTTGAACACTTGTTCAAATAAGCAAAATAAAATCCCCACTACAGGAGAACAAAACCCTTTCACTTACAAGCCAAATTCAACCCGGATAGACTAACCATTTAACCCGTTCAAGGCTCCTCTTTATCTTCATATGCGAGCACAGATATTCTGAGTGGTAGGGTTTTATTACTTACTATTGACTGTCTAGGGTTTAACCAATGATTTGCAGAGCAAAAATGGCGTCATCTCTAGTGTCCATTCGCAGAGCTCGATTTTCCACCATTCTCTCCTTGTCATTCAATAAGGTACGCCCTTCTTTCCCCTCCATTTCTAACCCCAAAACACTAAAACTAAATCCCTCATTCCCGACCCTCAGAACCCTTTCCACCTCATCTTTCTCAGAGAATTCTCAGAGGCCAAGCCCTCAACCCTCCGATCCTTCGTGGAGTTTTAATCAAAACCCTGACAATCAGTGGATCCCGCAGAACAATGATTTGGGAAATCCCACTTCGAATGATAATTATAAAGATCAAAATTATGCAAATAATTATAGTATGAATAGGGGTTATCCGAATCCTGGTCGGGGATATCCGAATCCTGGAGTTCCTAACCCGACCCCTAATTTTCCCAATCCTCAGAACCAGAACTATCGACCAGCGGGTGGAAATGTTAACCAGTGGAATAATAACAATCAAAATCAGAGCCACCCGCAAAACCAAAACACTAATTTGAGCCAAAATTATCCTCAACAAGGGGGATTTCAGAATCAGGGTTCTCCGCAAAACTTTAGTCAGAGGCAGAATTATCCGCAGCCCGGAGGTGTGAATCATAATCAGGGGTATTTACAAAGGCAAAACCCCAATCAGTGGGGTCCACACGATCAGAATGCTGTGAATAGTCGAGTTCAGCATCAAGGGCAGTTTGCAAATAATCAAGCCCCCGGTGCAGGTGGGCCTCCTGCTGTTGTTGATTTATTGAGTCTGTGCCGTGATGGTAAGGTTAAGGAAGTAATTGAACACATGGAGCAGGGGGTGCGAGCTGATGCTGAGTGTTTTATCTTGCTTTTTAGTGTGTGTGGGAATTCGAAAAAGTTAGAGGATGCAAAGAAAGTACACGATTACTTCTTGCGGTCAACCTACAGGGGTGATCTTCTATTGAATAACCAGGTGCTTGAAATGTACTCAAAGTGTGGAAGTATGACAGATGCCCGGAGGGTTTTTGATCACATGCCTGATCGGAATATGGATTCTTGGCACTTGATGATTAATGGGTATGCAACGAATGGGCTGGGTGATGATGGTTTGGCTTTGTACGAACAGATGAGGAAGTTGGGCTTACAGCCAAATGGGGAAACTTTTCTTGCTGTTTTAGAGGCCTGTGCTAGTGCTGAAGCTATTGAAGAGGGTTTCTTACATTTTGAGTCGATGAGGGCTGATTATGGAATTCCTCCTGGGATCGAACATTATCTGGGGCTTCTTGGTGTCCTTGGGAAGATTGGACATCTTGCTGAGGCGGAGGCTTTTATTGAAACTCTTCCATTTGAACCATCAGCTGTCATTTGGCAAGCATTAATGAACTATGCTCGTATACACGGGGATATTGACCTTGAAGACCGTGCTGAGGAATTGATGGTCAGTCTCGATCCTTCAAAGGCTGTTGCCAATAAGATCCCCACTCCTCCACCAAAGAAGCATTCTGCAATTAATATGCTAATTGGGAGGAACAGGATTATGGAGTTCCGTAACCCTACTCTCTACAAGGACGATGAGAAGTTGAGGGCCGCAATGAAAGAGCAAGCTTATGTGCCTGACACCAGGTACGTGCTTCATGACATTGACCAGGAGGCAAAGGAGCAGGCACTACTTTACCATAGTGAGCGTTTAGCAATTGCATACGGTCTGATTAGCACTCCTGCGAGGACACCTCTTCGGATAATTAAGAACCTACGAGTTTGTGGTGATTGTCACAATGCTATCAAGATCATGTCTAGGATTGTTGGGAGGGAATTAATTGTCAGAGACAACAAGCGGTTTCATCATTTCAAGGATGGAAAATGTTCTTGTAACGACTATTGGTGATTCTCCCAATAGTCAAATCTAGCGATATATGGTATTATCTCCAAGATGACCAGGAATCTCTCAATACCATTGAGATATTGTCAACCATATTAGGTAAACTTTTGGGCAGAGAGTAAAGATGACCATTGGTTCCTTGTTCAAGGGATTATAAGTTTCTTTTGTCGAGCTTGTTGGCTCAGTTATAATAGTTTCAAACTTCTCCGTCAGTTAGCAAAGAGTTTCACCTCCCATCAGCATTTTTAGCTTGTAAAGTGCCTACTGTTGAAATTTAAGAGTTTATTTTGGATTTGTGAAATTGTATTGCTATTCTATTTTCTTCTGTCATATTAACTAGTTATTCTGTACTTTTTTCTCACATGCACAATAGCTATTATATACTAAATTCATGCGTGCAATCATTTCATGTGATTGCACAAAAAAATTGCCAGCGGTATTATTTTCATTTAGCTTCCTTAGAACTTGCTGTCTTGCTGAAAGGGCCCCTATTGAAACCACAAGTCGTCGTCATCTTACATCAATATATGTTACGAGTATTAGGAAACCTTTATTTCATAATTTTGGTGGTCTTGTTGCAGTTGAATGGTATGGTCGTGTAGCGAGTAGGTCCAGGTTTGAGTTCATGATGCAGTGTAGTATTAACTACTCAAGACGGGCCAATGAGCTTCCTTACTTCTTTTTAATGTTTGGTGATCCGAGAAACCATGTTGAGCAAGTGACCACATACCTGAAATCCGGGGTCTGAGGGTGGAAGCATGGGGTAAAGAAGAAAAATTGAAAGATTCCCAGTATGATACCGAATCTAGGTCTTTGTAATGGGAGGGAGTGAACTTGAATTTTATGTCAAATTCCTGTTAGCAAGGCCATGAATGAAAAATTCTCACGTATTGTATTTTTAGTGTCCTTGGATTCTAGATGGATTAAAATTCTACCAATCTGTTTGTGCACAAGTGAACTCATACTGAAGGAGCTCTTTATCTCCCCAAGTTCATTACTCTGTCTACTTAGTCCCGTTTGAAGGACTTCAGTCACTCTCTTGATGTGCTTCTTTACCTTCTTAAGTTTGTACACTTGCCTTGTTAGGAGTATCTCAAAGCACGATTCAGGGTCTAAATCTGGCCAGGGCTGTGGCCAACCCAGCTGACCTGTTCAAAATATGTATTGGCCCATTTTACACCTCTATGCATGATTCTGCGACAGCATAGGCAACACGGACCATTTTATTCTTGAGGTATCTTGTAATGTGATTCACAGATAAAATCAGATAATATGTAGGCTATAGGTAGTGTGGCTTAGCATCTTCCCAGGTTTACTTAAAAGAGCATCCAAGAAAATCATTGCAGAGAAAATATGATCAACAAATATGGAGACAGGCATATAATGCGCCCAACGTGTGAAATTGACAGTGAAACAAACATATAATGTGCCCAACGTGTGAAACTGACAGCGAAACGTGACGTGCGTACGTGTGACATTGCATCCTAGTTTCCAATGCCACTCTCAAACTCAAGCAAATAGTTACACAATTACAGTGTAAAACCTGTTAAAGAAAACGGAAAGAAGATAATAAAAAACAATATGCAAAATCGATTTCATAAATGAAAAAGAGGTAACTGGAAGAGTACATTATTATTATCAGTTCTGGGACAAGCTACAATGCAATCGTATTTGTCATCCAACATCCTACTGGACAAGGTATTTTCTCGCATTAAAAATATATCCCCCGACTTCACTGAGATATTAATGTCAACACAAATCTGACTGACTCCACAGTGGTTGAAAAGTACAACAATGCCGCAACTATAAGAACGTATCATTCTAATGATATAACGTACAAGTAAAAATGGGATCTACATCAAGGTGGTTTTCCATTACTATCCAAGTCTTCCATCACATCAATATCAGTGCGTGATGTTATCTTCTGCACATATCCTGCAAAGACAGATACGTCGGCATTGAGGTCTACAGCCAGATATTTAATGTCAGAAGATAACACACAGATTTTGCAAATCAGACTACTCCTGCAGCTAAAAAATTGTCTCAATACAAACTAGCTGTGGTAGAATCAATGAATCAGGAATTTGAAACTACTGTAATTTTGAACCACTAAAAATGTGCACTATAAACAGGACGCCAGTGTGGAATTGGCGAATTTGTTTGAGTTTTGAGAGAACTTGCACCATGGCACATGAGTATTGCATTTTAGGTTCAATAACCGGAAGAGTTCACATTGGAACCAAAACGAAGCAATCATGGAAACTAACTTGTCTAATCTAAAGCAATTAGAGTTCTTTGACAAGCTTTTCAATAGTTTTAACTTTTGTTTTCTTTTGATCCTCAATATTTACTTGTTCTATAGTATCATGGGCAGCTTCAACACTAGAAGGCAGGGATTTCAATTTAGAAGAGGAATTTATAGATTTTTGTCCTCCATAAATTTATGAGATGTTTTCATTCTAACGAGTCCCTTCTATAAGATATTCAAGGCTGGATTTAACCATTTTAGAGGAGAACAAGACGAAGAAATTTCTAGGTTATAAGTTAAATATGTGAGACAATGGAGATAAATAGAAGATTTGACTTATTAAAGAGACTGAGAATGAATGGTTTTGGGCTGGTTTTGAATACTCCAGAATAGTTAAAGCTAATGAGAGAGAAGAAGCGCGGTTCAATTCACAGGGGTTGGGCAAATCCACAAACACAATTTCCAGTCCTCATAACGATCAACTCCATTAAAATAAAGAGGATGCTCAAATATTTATAGACCTAAAATAGTTATCCTATTAGAACAAGGCCTAGATCTCTAAACAGGAAACTTAAAATGTTTAGAATCTGCCCAGTAAAGATTATTATAAACCTAGATTCTTTCTAAGTAAACATAATAAAAATCAAGATACGACCCATGAACGATGGGTGGTGCACATGTCCAACAATAATTAAATGGTTCAAATACCCTTGACAATAAAAAGGTAAAAAATTATAGAGAATAAAGTAACAGCAGCTTACTAAAATCTGATAAAAAAAAATAAAGGGCTGAGCCAAAATGTCATGTAATCCTTCCATGTATAAAATCATTCTTTTTTTTCCCTTTTTAAGCACATCCCGTGTCGCCAACATTCACCAATTCCATCCAAAGCACGCCAAGCTTTGAATCAGTTATGTAGATTGGTAATGTCAAGCAAAACTTGCTTAGAGTGTCATGCAGGCATCACTCTTAAGGATACACAGAGACTTCTCTTCCTAACAGAAACAAAAAATGGTGTCTCGGAGAACTCACACTTCTAAGAATTTTAAGGGCTGACGATCCATTATACACAAAATGTTATCGGGCACAGGAACACAATAAAATTCAGATAAACAAGCTGACTCTATTTGGAGTAAGAAGAATTTATACACTCTGGGATTTCATATCAATTTTCTACTGAAACTCGGGTCACTTCACCAAACAGGAGGCTACAATTATTGTATTCTGCCCTCACTAAATCTCAATGGTGTCAAAATTGACAAGACTACAGGCTTGCGACTCCTCTGTGGATGACAGTACATACACATGGAGGAAAAGAATATGCACAACAGAACAGTCAGGTCCATCAGTTACACATAGTTCCACTCCCCAAATAGATAATCAAATAATCAATCAAAGAGGTAACGGAAAGTAGTACCAATGCCCATACAAGGTATGCATTTGCAGATTGTCTCCTTCCCTCTTTTGTTATAATAGCTGACCAAACCGGTTCCTTGGCAGCTCCGACATTTTCCAGTCCATTCATAAACCACTGTCTTGCAATCCTGCAATTTCATCACACAAAGAAATCAATAAAGTTTAGAAAGGAAAATCTGATCCAACTGGAAGCATACCAATTCAAACATCAGATACGTTTATCAGAACCAAAGAATTTTTAAAGTCTTCGGTTATAGAAAAAACATGGAAACTGAAAGGCATAAATTTAAGCACGATTGAATTTTCAAACATCAATGCTACAGGGCTTCAGAGGTAGAGCCGCATGAAACCAACTATTTTCAAAAACAAAATTAATTTTTTAGTTATTTTAACAAGAGATTAAATCAAAATTAATTGATACATCATTTAGTCACCTTATCTATAGAGATAAAATTCCTCGTCCCTAACAGAGCATCAGCATATTCAATATAAAGAACAATGAAAAATAAAAAATGTCAATAATTACCGACTGTAGGAGGTTTACTCCGCTACAAGCACAAAAAAAAAAATACTTCTTTGTCCATCACTACATCTTCATCCTCTCAAATCAAAACTCACATCTCTCTCACAATTCCTCCATTTCTCCATATTCTTCTCCATATTCATCAAAATCAAACTCCCCTCAAACAAAACTCTCTCTCTCTCTCTCCATTAAAATCTTCTAAGGTCGGATTCCACCGCAAAAAAACCGGTATACTAGTCTATTTATAATCCACCAGTATGTTTAGAATCAGGATACCTACTAATTAGTTCCAGGTGATAACTACACAACAAATTAGAACTTCTTCCTAAATTGTTCTTATCCGATAACGAAATATCTACTTTGGAAAAAACTCAAACGGACCTCTATCACGGGATCGCACCGGAGCCTCTTGTCGATTTCCTCTGGCGACACCGGCGAGGAGTCCGGGTGGGTCATCGGGAGAGGCAGGGCATCTCCATCGTCAGTCAAGTAGCTCTCACGGTCACGCGACCACCTCTCTTTCGCGTTGATTTTCGTGTTCTTGCTATTATTATTGCTCGTAGTGGCAGCGCCAATATTATCGGACAAACTTTGGCCAATTCTGCCAGCGGCGTCGGAAGCGGCAGCGGCAGGCAAATTGAACCACCACAAGGGGAACGTGCTCTTGGCGGTCGCTCGACAGAGGACGCCGGTGGTCGGTGGAGGAGTTGGAGAGAGAATGGGGAATGTCGGCGGTGTTTTTGGGAGGGCGAAAATTGAACTAGGGTTTATTGGCAACATTCGAAACAAAACAAATTTTGCAGATTACCATATATGTGCGTGCATAGTATATTGTGTATATGTGTTCATGAAGGTTCACATTTGTGAAGCTTAGGGAATAGTGAAGATAGGGTTGAGACTAGAGAGTGCTAGTAAAGTAGAGCAGCAGAAAAATTGAAATGGTGGCTGCATATTTATAGCGTGCGCCTTTTTCTTACATTTTTTCTCTGTATATTTGGCTTGTTTTCCTCCCCACACCACTCCCACCAACGATTCAAACAAAATAAATGCTTGGCGTGTTTTCCTCCCCACCCCTCTCATAAAGTCTTGTATTAAAAATATTTATAGTTCAATTATACTAAATAGGTGATATAAATTGTTACACCTCATTTATGCATGAGAAGTAACAACAGTTAGTTTAGGCAATTCAGTCGAATGAAATTTATATAGTTCATTTAAAAATAAACTTTTGTCTACAAGTAAGTAAAGACGAAGAGTCTATAAATTGGTCATTTAATTTATTCAAATCTAACTCTAATTAGGATTGTTTTAACCTTCGCATTTTCAATCGGACGAAGGATACGAACTCAAGCACTCGCGCTACTTACTGATTCTAAAAGAGAAGAATATCTCTAGGACCACAAGATAAATATCTATATGACAAAATCAGTTACAACTAAAGTACATGTGAGAATAACAACCAAATCTAGAGAAAATAGCAGCCGAGCCAATGACCTTCTGCCACGTGTCGTAGAATCCTCTATAATTAAGAGTCTCCAAATTAAAGGGGCGACACGTGGTAGAAAAAAAGATAAAAGATAAAAAAATCTTAAGCTTTGCAACATCTATAAATAGCTTGAATTAAATCAAAGAAAAAGAGAACAATTTGAAAACATTAGCCAAATTCTTGCTCTCCTTATTCTTAATCTTCGGACGCCATTACATTGGAGGATTAATGTCGTTATTTTGGCAAAGAGGTGGTTGTAGATTTGTTGACTTCAATTTTAGTGGTCAACATAAATAAATTATAAAAAATCAAATAAAAAAATTAACACACATTTCGATAGACATAAATGATAATAAAAAATAAATGAAAAATGTCTAGCACACCATTCAAATGTAGACGGTGTGATATACAACTTTTTTTTTTTTGTCATGTAAGTATTTTAGGGTGATGCGACACTTTTTAGTGTAATCTACAATTGTATTGGATATGTTCTTAGTTCTATTTTCACGTAAATTAAGAAAATATAATTAAATATAGTTGGAATTATAAATTTTATTTATATTTTTTTAATATGGATATATTGAATAATGATAGTAGACACATTAAATAAGGTCTTTTAAAAAAAATAATAAATCAACTATATTCTCAACAAAAAAAAAAATAAAGCATAAATAGTAACTATGAGTAGGTTTCGCTTCCATTTGACAGAGATTATAAATTAAAATTGATTTATTTCAATCGAAACTTTTGACTTTTTAAACTATTTTTAACATGAAATAACCATATTATTCTTAATCAACAAAATATTATTTTAAAATAGAAAAGACAATTTTGTCATTTTACGTTAAGATAGTTTGAAAAGTCAATAATTTTAATTTAAATAAATTGATATTAATATATAAATTAATTTATAATCTCTATTAAACGAGGTCGAAATATCTTAAAATGGAGATAAAGCATTTTCACATATCTCGATAATCATATGTCCATTTTCAATTGACGAAGAAGAAAGAAAATGGATCTTTTTTCACTCTCCCTCAATTACATGTCTTTTCAACCCTTTGCCCACCCACAATCCGTGGAAGCAATAGCCAGATGTCAGAATTTAAAAATGAAGTTTCTATTATATCTAGACTAGATATTGTTGAACAAATGGTCTTATGTGTTTGTCTGGCAGGGTTTAAAAGCAATTTTTTAAGAAATTTTAAAAAAACTTGGTAAGATATGTAGTTAAAAAATTGATAAAAGTAATGAATTCAATAAAATATATAGTTAAAAATAAATTTTTAAAAAAAAAAAACCTTCCAAATATGTTCACAATAAAAACCATTTACTCGAAGTCCTTTAATAAAACTAATTCTTGTAACTCGGACAATGATTTTGTAAATCATACAATCAACTTCATTGCATAATTGCCCCTATGTAAACTTCATTGCATAATAGCCCCAATGAAATTTTGTTTTGTAGACACAAAAAATTGTAATTCTTGTTGGAAATTGGTTTAAAATGTCGAGAAATTAACTAAGTGACTCCGTGTCAACTTGGGCAAATATACAAGACCCGACCCAATCCGTTTAGACAAATTTGTTTGCCACTTCGACGCACGCCTCGGGAGCAACGCCCCCGGAACGGGGATCGACCTGCCCGGTCAGGTCGCGGGGGTCGAGGGAGCAGCGCCCCTCGTGGGGGCTCGGGGGCAACGCCCCTGGACAAAAAATTCAGATTTATCTGTATGTTTAAAGGGTATATTTGGCATCTCGAAACCAATATCGAATGAATGAGAAATTACGAAAAAGGACAAAATCAGGTCAAAATTTTGACCATGCGATCGCACAGGTATGTAAACCTGCGATCGCAAGTTGCTTAATTTTTTAACAGAATGTATTTTGGTCCTTCCATGCGATCGCAGGAGGCAAAGCCTTGCGATCGCATGGTTATTCTGGATGAAGTCTTGTTCTATTTTTTGTGCTATGCGATCGCAGCTTGGTTAAACCATGCGATCGCATAGGTTTGCGTGAACAAACATATCCTTTTGAAGGGTTGCACGATTTGGTTCATTCCTTTTCGTTTCCAACCAACTCTCCAACGTTAAAAAGGGCTGTGGACGTCCATATTCTCAGAGTTTAATACAGAAACGTATTGCAAACATAAAGCACTCATATTTTTCATCTTTGAACCAATTTATTGCATTTAAGTTGCACAAAATCTGGTTTTCCATTTCATTCATCCGTTAGAGTACAAAGCCATCCTTGGTTCACTGTACTTGAGTCTTTGTTGTGCTACAAAACTCAAGCGAAACCGTTGTATCTTGGGAGTCATTTGCCAAAGACCGAAAGCACCTTGCGGGGCAATATTGACTTAAGGACAAAGAGTTCAACTCTTGCCTCGGTTAATTCATCCTTTCGATATTTTCGGTTCTTGATTTATTGCTTTGGGTCATTTCCACAGAATTCCGCCAACAATTCTTCCGATCTTCATTGATTGAGTGGCCGATATGGGAAAACATATACAAAAGTGATACATAACTTCTAATACTAATTATTCAACAAATTATTGGTTACTAAATAGATGAAACAATAGCCAACAAAATAAATGAATAAAAGCAAATTTTAAATATCAAAGGAACACTTATCAACAGCCTAGCAATGCTATTATTTTTTTAGACCTTAAATTTTCTTTGGGAGGCACATATTTACACCTTAGCTTTGCATAACTTGTTGATTAGCAGAATGATCAATATTCACAATTTACAAGTTACAGTATGATAAAGAAAAAGTACACAAGCATTAATTGAATACAACTCTCCCTTCAATCTCTCCACGGTGACATGCACATTCTGCAATTGGTATTGTACAATCCCTGCTCGATCCAAAGCTCCCGGGAACCTTCAGATGTTTTACTTTATTATTCCTCCGACAGATGATTTACCGAAGAGAGCCTAAAACAGAAAACATTTTAACTGGTTACAAGGATTGAAATTGGCAATATTTGGTTAACATTTCTGGTGTACAAGTGTTCATTACAGCTAGAATTATATACGAAAACCATTTTAGAGATGATCCTAAAACCCGAACTCTTACTTGGAATAATCTGTAAGCGTTCTGAGATTACTGATTAGGACTTACTTAAGGTTAACGCCATCTTTCTTCGTCAGAGAGGTCGGGGTGCTGCCATTGAATTTGTTGTTTTGGAGAAATCTGTTAATCATAGCAAGGCGCATTAAGCATATACACACTTTTAAGCATAAAAATTCGTCATATTGTAGACTTTCTACAGAAGAACTTACACTTCACGCAGATTGGGTAATTCCCCCAGTGATTTAGGAACTGATCCTTCCAGTTGGTTGTTCTCCAAATGCCTTTTTTGAGGTCAAAACAAACGTCAAGTAGAGGTATTAGGTCGTAATTAAGGTGTTAAAAAACACGATTAGTTTAGTATACACTCAAGGTGAAATTTTAAGAGCTTACAAAGTTTCTAAAGCTTTCATTCCACTCATATCAGGTATTGTACCTGAAAGCTTGTTGTTTCCAAGCCAACTGAAAATGAATATTTCTGATTATAAACAGAGAATCACTGACTAATAAAAGCCTGGAAGCGCAGTCGAGAAAATGAATTACTTACAGATGCTTGAGTGCAGTTAACTTAGATATTCTTTTTGGCAATGATCCTGATAATCCAGACCCTGTCAGATTCCTTCAAGCATTCAAAAAAAAAAACAATGTTAGAGCAAATGTAGGATTAAGAAACTGTAGAAATTATACTTCTTTGTTCACTTCAAATATAGGTCATACATAATTATAAGGCTGTGATGGCACATGGTCCTCATACAATACAGATCCTTCTCGAATAGCTATTGTAATTGACACGGGAGAACTTACAAGGATACAATCCGAATGGATTTTCCTATAGAGCATGTTACTCCAGTCCACGGGTTCTCTCCTGGTAGGCATGGATCTCCAGCCCAATCCTCAGGTTGGTTGTCGAAACTTTTTTTCAAGTCCTCCATTGCCACCACTGTCATACCCAAAAAAGTATAAATAACGCAAGGAAATTTGGAAAATACATGTAACAAGAAAAGAGTAATTTTTCAAAATGAAACTTCTACCATCTCTGGTAACAGTCCTTCCTCCAAGGGCCAAAATCTGAAAGATTTCACCGGCATTAATTAGAGGTCCAACAGGCATATCATTCCTTGGAATCAGGGAAATTTCAGTGTGCCCTGTAAGAGGCCATTCGGTGCCATAAACAGTCACACCATCAGTGGTGACATTGAGGTTGCTGTAGAAAGTTTCGTTATTCACATGAACGTCGAAAACTCTCCAGCTATATGGGCTTGGAGTCCGGGTATCTTGAAAGTATAGTGTAATATAGTAGCGCCGGCTAGGGAGGAAAAATGGTGGCCACTTGACTGCAAGAGTCTTCCCCCTGCTCGTTGTCAGTGCTGTTGCAAACACTTTCTGTGGTGGGATATCCCAAAATGTGGAAGAAGTTACATTGGAATGACTCGAGACAAAGGGATTATTGTCCGCAAAGGGATGCCAGTACCGATTAAAATTGTCATCTGGAAAACTGATTCAGTATGCATTATTCACAAATTATTTTCAGATATTAATAGAACTCTGTATATATCTCATTTTAGAATGAAAATCTGACCACAAATACTTCTCCCTTGTGCCATTTAATGTTAATTTTTTATCCATGCCATGTTGTCCAAAAGATAATTTGCTTGTTTAATTATTACATCTAGTATAATCTATCAAACAAAATGTTTCACAATCAAGAAATTTAAATTATTTCCTAACTCTTATTCAGCTTCTTAGCTGCTGCTTCTACATAACTCTGCTGCTATCCCATTAGAGTATTTCGTGCTCATTCAACTGAATATAGGCTACATATTGGTACATGGTACTGGACGGGATTGGACAATACTATACAAGATTTTCGTTTCTTTTTGTTCGTAAAAAAACGTTATAGTCCTCCTCACCGAACATGCCATTATTGTACAATATGAGGAATGAATGGCTCCCAGCCAGAAATTCATATTATGACAAATCAATATCTATTAAATAAAAACATGAAATAAATTATATAATTACAGAATTTCATAAAACATTTCATACCTAATGATGTTTCCATCCGAGCCAAAACTATGTCGAGCAATAGTCACCAGCGCATATTTCTTGAAGTCGGTAGAATTATAAACCGAATCATCAAGAGAATGCACTTCAAGAGCTGAAATAAAAGGGCTGGAAACAGTGTGTTCATTTCTTGCTAGACAAATACTCAAATACCTGTTCTGCGCCATGACAACGACCTCATAGTAGGAGCTGAGCCCCAGGGCATAATCCTCTGTAGTATTCACAATGCTCCACTTTGTGCCATCAATAATCTGATCAAAAACCGGCGGTTCCTCTCGTCCATCAAATCCTCCATAGTAATACATAGTTTTCACCAGATGTTTCCCTCCCTTTACAACAGGGATACTATAACAATATTTTTTCGCGCCGGCATTGGGAAAAAACCGAAGAGTTAGCAAAATTGCCAACGTGTCTGGTTTTTTTATGGTTGTCTTGTTTCCTGTTGTGATGAAGTCATCATCTGTGACATATTTGAGGGATCCTTCTTCTACATCGTCATTGGCGCCACAGTTGAGGAGATAACCTACAATTATAAAAATTTTAACCCATCCTAAAATGCAGCCTGTTATGATAACACACACACATACATAAAGCCTAAAGGTAATAATGAGGATTTGTTCATAGATATATACCTCTATGTTGGGCGGTGGCATGGATCATGAAAGGGATGCTGACAAGCCATAGGAGGAAGATGGAGGCGGACATTGTAGGAGGTGGTGGCGCAAAAGAAGGAATGAGAAGTCTCCGGTGGAGAGAGAGTGGAGAGAGAAAATGGAAATAGAGTGAAATGTTGGACATCAATCACACAGGGGACAGATTAAGGGCTGTGCACGAAGATAGGTTGCTTCACAATTGACTGGAGCCTCGTTCCTCAACCCCAATAAACCAACCCCAACCCCACCTCCAAAGTTGATAACAATATTAAAAAAAAAAAAAAATGGTTTTAATCCCTATTATTGATCTCATACTTAATTATTGTAATTCGTACATCGACACAGTATCAATAACAACATAGTTTTGTAGCCTAATATATTTGAATTTGAAATCAAGTATATAAATTATTTATTAGATCAATTGAAAGATCGAATTCCAATATTTCAAATTGTAAAGAATACTTCGTACTTTGAATAACCTCTTGATAGCATGTATTGGTATCAAAATTTGCTTAATTAAATTTTCACCCAGTAAATTAAACCGGTCTTTCCAATTCCAAAAATATCACCGAACCAGTCACAATTCATAGCACAAACAGATTGTCAACTGTTAGGACAATGTAACATTACACAGGTCTAATCAATCCTTGCCAAATATTTTTCCCAGCATTAACCACACATCAAATTGGAAGATGTTGCCTGTAGATTAGAGGATTAAACCGACCCATAGCCTACACTGCCTAGTTTAAAGGTTCCCAGCATTAGCCATCCATCAAATCTGAAAATATTGCTGGTATATTGAGGTCACACCTGCATCCAGCACGACCTGATTTGGAGGTGTCCGTGGCCCAGCCTAGAGGAGGGCCAGAAAAACTTGCGACGTGCTTTTCAAGTGCCAAGCAGCCTGACATATAGATGCAACTTCGATGCCTTTACAAAATCTCTTCCCTGCTAACGACAGCTTTAGCAGAAAGTAAAAATAACCAATATCTACATCAACATCTCACTTCTTAAAAAGCATTCATACAAAAGGGAAAAGAAAACTAGAAAAACTGCAGAGGAGCCAACAGGGAATTCTATAAATAAAAAAATAAAACAATAAGAGTAAAGAAGAAGATGTTTGATAGGATTATACAAGAAAGTAAATCCACTACAGATCAAACTAGAAAAACTGCAAAGGAGCCAACGGAGAATTCTCTAAATAAAAAAATAAAACAATAAGAGTAAAGAAGAGGAAGATGTTTGATAGGATTATACAAGAAAGTAAATCCACTACAGATCAATCAAACCAAACAAATCAAACACATAAAATGAAAAAAACAAAAAAACAAAACCCCTCTGCAGAAGGAAACTGAATGTACATGATCATATAAAAACTTGGTCAGAAAATCTGTGTTCTGGCCGCGTCATTTCTTGCCCGACATACTGAAGGAAGTAACTTTCATTGGGGTAGCCACAACCAGTGGAGCATCTGGCGAGTTGCTAACTGCGAATTTGTCGTGCATGAATCGACTTTCAATAATGGACTCGTCCTTCAACACTATTTTGTAGCAATAGCAACTCTTAAGCCCTTGCTGATTCCGGTAGCAATGGTGTGCACTGTTCTTCACCTGCTGAAAATTCCATATCACACTGAACTTGCCCACCGTGGCAACCAAATGCCTTTCTTGTTTTCCACTTTCAGTAACCTAATGACAAAAAAAAAAACATCAGAAAATGCGTCGGGGTGAAAAGAAACAAGAGAGCATTATATACCGCATTGACAACCACAACAATGAATGAATCACACAAAAACTGGACAATTGTAAAGTTCTAACTTAGGAATGGAAAACAAATAATCAAAATACAACTATTCCTCCCAAAAACAAATGAATGCACTAAACTTAATTACACATAACTGTGATTAGAAACGAATTGCAGCAATAACAATTTTCAAAAGAATGTTATTAACGAATTTCAGCATTATATATGGTGCACTCTGGAATACTGGGTAATAAATGATTGGAAATAAATTGCAGAGAACAATTTCCAAAAGAAAGTTATTAACAAATTTCAACATAATATATAGTGCACTCTGGAATACTGGGTAATAATTACTGAAGTGTTGCCCACAAAACTAACATCCTAGAATATATCAGGGGTGGATGAAAGCTTTCATGCTAACATTTTAATAAACAACTGATCATCAGCAAAGAAGTGCGTCCTGACATTTATAATCAAAAAAGGAGGACAAATCAGCACCTTTTGAAATGCAAAATAATAGAAATGACAGTACAATGTGTATTCCAACAAGCAAGCAATTATAATATATAACAAATTTCAGTCAAGCAAATCAACAATTCATGCAGCAGGATCAACACCTAGTTACAAACATACAAATTAAGTCAAAAAAGTTGTACGCAATAATTATAATAACAACAAATGTAACTACTTACCCAAGAGAAGTGGCCAGCATGGAACTTATTATCAGACCCAGCCATGTGTGCATCCACAGGGGTAAGCTTCAGTAATCTTGGTGCTGGAATTTTGTTTCCCATACGACCACCAAAACCAGTCTTAGCTTTCCCGTCCTTATCAGTAAATAAAGTGCATATTAGGATCAAATAAGTATCTGTTGTGCCCAACACCCACTTTCCATCATAAGTCACATCAACAGATGTAATAGGTGACCCAAGGCCAGGGAAAGCAGTTTTTGCCTGCCTCATCGAAGTCCTCGAATATAGTCTTATCTTCCCATCAAGTGACCCAACTACAATTGAGCCATCCCCAGTCGTGGCAAAACAATGAAAATTCGTTCCTCTGGAGAATTGATGCCCTTGGGTCCAGTGCAACACTGGCGAACCGGCACTTGCTATCTTCTGAACCATTCCTTTTTTCTCGCGCATATCCCACTGACACAATCTATTATCATCTAATCCCAAGAACGTGGACTCAGAAGGGTCCAACTGTGACCCCTTCGCATCACTGGTAATGTCTTTCATCGTAATCTCAGTCCCATCCTTCTCAAACTTCCATTCAGTGACAACCTTCCCCGTCTCAATATCCAACTGGTGAAGTCCCGTGGAATGGGGCTTCCCTACCTTCAATGGACTCATGAGCATCATATTTGTCTCTCCCCTCATCAAGAGGGCCTTCTTAGGTGTCCCAGAATGACCTGATGTGGACCCCAATTTCCCATCATCAAACTTCACATGCACACCTTTACCATGAATCCCGTGGCTAAAATTCTTCACAACCTGAACCCCCGAACTGCTAACCAAGAAACTATTATCCAATGCCCCTAAAGCCAGGCTTTGAATCCCCCCACCAGTTGCGGCCTCCTCAAACTCCTCCAATAAATCCTGATTCCCTCTTTCCGGCAATCCATCTGGAGTCTTTCCAGGACTCTTCCACACCCCATAATCTGCATTCTCCCACATAGAATCATCCGATTGCTCTGGTTTTGCCCATCCCATAAAATCTTTACCATAAATTTTCATTTTATTTTCCTCTGTAGGTCTCAACCCATAAACATTCTCAAACAAACAGTCTTGGAATTCTGTTACAAAATTCCTATACTCCTCATCTTTCAGAAATTTTAAAGCCCAAACCCCACCATCCACAAAATCTACCCTCCGCTGATCCCCAAAGAATTTCATCTGCAAATCAGTTGAAACCCTAGCCTTGATTTTCTCCCCAACCTTCAACACCCAGAACCCCTCCCTACTGTCCAATCCTTCGTCATCGTCATCGCCATCATCATCATTACCAATTTTTTTAACAAATTTATAAGAAGTCATCTTCTCGGAAACTACCCATTTCGCTTTGGGAGTGTTGCCACCGATGTGAAGATAAAGCTTAACGGCATTTTTGAGATTGGCGTTGGGAGTTAGTGGGGAAGATGAGGGGTGTTTTGGGTATTTCAGTTTCAAGGATTGGAGCCTAGAATCGATTGTATCTAGGGTTTCGGCACTGACCTGCGTAGTCCGCTTTGGAATATGATCCTCTGCATCGGCATAATTTTCCGAACTCCCCTCCTCTTCTGATTCATCCTCGCCAGAGTATTCCGAGTCAGAAAGTTCGAGGCCTTCGCGACTGTGTGAACCTCCCATGTGGTCGCTCTACGAGTGATCAAAAAAGCGATCGCTTGAAGTGACGAAAATTCAAAGTTGCAAATTCAACACACACTCAGAAGACGGACTTGAATTCGAATTTGAAAGGGTAGAAATTAATGATTTCGAAGTCTTGAACATACAAAAATCGAACTGTTAGAGGTGATGAAATAAAAATTTGGAAATGCGGGAGGCGGTTAGGGTTTTTATAGAGGGGAATTTTGGTAGACAATTGGCGTAGATCTGACGCTGACACGTGGCGGGTATTGCTTGGTGATGAAGTTTTCTATTATTAAGCGCGGAAATATCGTGTGTGTTGAGCTCAGTGAGCTGTAGTTAGGGATGGCAAAAAAACCCCCGCCCCGCTCCCCGCCCCGCTCCCCGCCCCGCCAAGCACCACCCCGCCCCGCCCCGTTGGACAATAGGGGCGGGTTTGGGGCAGAAAAATCTGCCCCGCCGCGGGTCCGGGGCGGCCCCGACCCGCCCCACCGCCCCGCGACCCGCCCCTAGAAATTTTTTTTTTTTTTTTTTTTTTTTGAAAAATCATAAAATATAAATATATAATACAAATTATAATTTTCACTACAAATAGGCTAAAGAAGAATCGAACCCGGGTTGAAATTTGTAAACTACAAATCTTAACCACTACACCATAACCTCAATTTTATAATTTTTTTGTTTTGTTTAGTACAAATATATATAAAAAATTTAAAAAAAAAAAAAAAAAAAAAAAATTATTTCGCGGGGCGGTTGGCGGGTCGGAGGGCCGCCCCGCCCCGCCCCGCGAATTCGCGGGTCGCGGGGCGGGGCGGGGCCGACCCGCCCCGGACCCGCCCCATTGCCATCCCTAGCTGTAGTGGTTCTTCACTTTGGTTATTGATCATAATTGGGCTTTTAGGTGGGTCAGCCCATATATAATAAACCCATATACTCCATTGTACACAAATATGTGAATTTTTGTTTGGGTAAATTCAGGGTCGGTCACTGTTTGGGCACTTATGGACTCTAAAGTCATGTGCTCAAAACTTAATTCAATTAAAGTTATATTTTAGAGCTAAAAGACCAACATACCCTTAATTGTAAAAAAATGTTAATTGTGATACTGTTTTGTGGTGATACTGTTTTTTTGTGATACTGTTAAACCTATGATTTTGTACTACTAATGAAACATTTTAAGAACAATATTATTCTCTTGTTTATTCTCTACTGATTAATTCGTCTACCTACTATTGAGCACCTTATATATTTATACTTATCTATCCAATGATAATCTATGTCCTAATTGAATCTCAAGCATGTTCTAATTCAAGGGAAGAATTAGAAACATTGTTCATTGTTGACGTCGGAAAATGGTTTGCACTAATCCCGAGTCAACTTAATGATGGTGTTCAGGTCGGCTGAATCCGTACTGGGTTTCAGCTAGGTAAACGTGAGCAGGGAGAACTAAACGTACGCTCTTTGTATAAGTGTCTTCTTTTTCTTTTCTTTTTGTCCCTTTCGGACATTTATTTCTTCATACTTATAGGGAAGTTTACAATGATTACTTGCATTTAATGCCAAGCTAGACATTTAATGCATAGCTTGGCCATTTAATGCTTACAAGACATCCCCTTTTTGGGGCATTTAATGCAAGTTTATTTAAGTAATATAAACTGCAGCTAGACTGTCACCTGACACTCCAAAGGACAACCTACACTGATGATGTCAAGCATGACGAATCTGGCGTAGGTCCGACCTGAAAGTAGAGGCCGGTCCGAGCTGAGCAATAGTCGGTCCGAACTGAAAGTTCACTAGTTAGTCCGTACTGAGGCTAAGTCCGGACACCAACAATTGCCCCCTGAGGACCTGTTTTAACGTCGGCGAAATGAGGTCTTCAATTCCTCTGGAAGTTCGGCTGAGGCCGTCCTGTTCTGTGCCGTTGACTCTGACAATCCTGACTTCATTTAATGCCGTTTGACACGTGGAGCAATCCCAGTGGAGGTGTCAGGTCTGCACGTGGCTCGAGGACACGCCTTAGCCGTCGCGTCATTATTACCTCGTTAACGGTGCTGACCTTTCATTTTCCCGCCCTATATATAGGGGGTGAGGTTCATTTGAAGCCTTTGCTTATGCGTGATTTCTCCACTAAAACTCTGGTGCACTCCGAACTCAACGTCAGAGCGGTCCAACCTTTCCGATCTTAAACCCACTTCAGCCATTCTCTTCCGATCTAGGGGTGAGAACGGTCAGTACAGACTCCTCCTTCACCTTTCCCCTCTTCTTTCTTTTTATTCAATAGAATGTCTAGTGAGGTCGGTAGTGACAGTGGGAGAGAGGCCCTTTCTTGGGGCAGGGGCCAGGATGAGGAGCCGGCGAGTTCGGGTAGGACAGGAGAGGGATTAGACGAGGACGAAGTCCTAAGTCCGGCTCCTATCACTGCTGTTCCCCCTCGAGTTGGGCCGTCCGAACAGGCCGAGACCAGGGGTGAGCGGGTAGTAGAGCCCGGGAGCGTGAGTAGGAGGGAGGCTGAGGTCGACTCGGGGCTTAGGACGGCCCCTGTCTGGAAGTGTAGGTTTTTCCCTTCCGAGGTGAGGGAAGGACAGCTTAGGGAGTGGCATCAGATGTATAGAATTCCTGACGACATAGAGTTCGTCGTTCCGGGTCCTGATGACCGGGCTGACGAACCGCCCTTGGGTACTGTCGCCCTGAATCAGGCCATCCTGGCTGCCGGACTCCGACTACCCTTTCCCAGGGTAGTCAGGAGGTTCCTGCGAGATTGGGGAATAGCTCCCACTCAGCTCTGCCCAAATGGGTGGAGGATCCTGATAGGCCTCCTGGTTCTTTGGGACCAGCTCGGCTTCTCCCGCCCTTCTCTTGGGGATTTCCACAGTCTGTACTCTTTTAAATCGGACGGGAAGAGGTCGGGCTGGTGGTACGCTTCAGTGAAGGCGAGGACGGGGGGCAGCGTCGTCACTCAGACTCCGGACTCGATCAAGAATTGGAAAAAGTTTTGGTTCTTCGTCCGTGGTCCGTGGCAGTTCGCTGAGGACGACGCCAGGCCTGATCTCAGCATCCCAGTTCGTTATCACGAACTAAGTAAGCGTATTACCGTTCTTCTTTACAACAATTACTTTGTATCCGTACTAAACTGTTTATTCATGCCGGTTGCAGGACACGTCGCTCAGGAGCCCACAGCAGAGTCTTCAGAAAGAGCTCGGCGAGCACGGGAGATCAGCGAAAGCCTCAGGTCGAGCGCCGTCCTGATAACCGAGGAGAATCTGATATCTGCTCGTCTCTCCCGCCCTCTCTCAGACCGTCCTACAGCCCGTAAGTCCGAACTCAATACTTGTATTTCATGTAAAGATTTCATGCTAGCTGACTACTTCTTCTCTGATTTCAGACCGGCCCGAATGAAGCATGAGGGACATCTCCGCCCTTCTGAGGAAGAAACACCAAGGCCCCAGCCAGGCCGGCAAGGGGAAGAGAAAGGTCCCTGCTGGGGACCAGGATCGTTCCTCGCGGCCGAGAGTGGAGGCCGATCTGCTTCCTCGCTCTTAGAGAAGTCCGGCGAGGAGCGTGGAGGAGATCACAGCTCCGACCACCGTGCGAGCCGGACCGTCCTCCTCCCAGCCCGTCCGTGTTCCAGCCGCCCCCCAGCTCCAGCCCACGTACCTGGGCTCGACCCCGGAGAAAGACGGAGAGTTCCTGCGTCTGCGGGGGGCTCTTCCCAAGCCAGTCTGGGATTTCATCAGGTCGAACTCGCCGACCAGAGAAGAGATCGCCGGTCTCCCCCTGTCATCTAGGAGGGCGATCAGGTCGGTTGCCAAGTGCTGGACCCCAGTCCAACAGAAGTACTTGGACAGCATGGGGGTGGTGGACTCCGTCGTGGCCGCCTCGGTGAACGTTTCAAGGGCCGCCATCCAGTTGACCTCAGCCTCGGAGAAGATGGCCAGGCTGGTGTCCGACGTCCAAGTACTGAGGGACGAAGGGCGGAAGGTCCTGGAAGACCTCGAGAAGGAGAGGAGGCTGCGAGCTGCCTCGGAAGACATCCTGCTGAGAAGGGAGGAGGAGCTCAACGCCAAGGCGGAAGAGCTGGTGAGGGCGGCCAAAGTCCGGGCCGATTTGGAGGCCGAGGTGGAGGCCGAGAGGAAGAAGAACTCTGAACTTCAGGCTGCGTTGGAGAACAGTACTGCAAAGGAAGAAGCAGTGGCCGAGTTCAGAGCTTCAGATGCCTATCTGGCCGAGCAGGAGGTGGTCTACTTCCTGACGATGGAGGAGCTGATTGATTCGACCGCGGAGAAGCGACCGGACTGGGACCTCCAGTTCCTTAAGGACGAGCTCGCTGATCTGAAAAGGAAGTCTACGCTCAATCCTCCATCTCCAGAGGAGGCGGATACTTCTCAGCCCGGTGCAGATCCGGATCAGGCCGGGGCTAACCCAGATCAGTCCGGAGATGAGGAATGAGCTCCAACTTGTTGTTTTTTTCGTTTTTCTTTTGTACAGTCAAGGTAGTTCGGATGTATTTATGTAGACCTGAATGCAATGAAACATTTCCGTTCTGTTTACTTCATTGTTTTGACGATGTATTTAACTTCTAACTTCTGACTTCGGACTTCGGCTTCTGACATCTGAACTTTAATGTAAATTTCCTTTCTGATTTGTAACTTGACTTCTAACTTTGACTTCGGCGAGGACGAACCCTGAGCGTTTACTTCGGCGAGGACGAACTTATCCCGAGCTCAAATACTTTGAATGTCCGAACTGACAATAGTTAAATAACTTCAAACTTTAAGTTTTTACTTCGGCGAGGACGAACTTATCCCGAGCTCAAACACTTTGAATGTCCGAACTGACAATAGTTAAATAACTTCAAACTTTAAAGTGTTTACTTTGGCGAGGATGAACTTATCCCGAGCTCAAATACTTTAAATGTCCGGACTTCGGCGAGGACGGACTTCGGCGAGTACGGACTTCAGTACGTGCGCGATCTGGAACTTCAAGAACGAGGCCCGACCTGTGGTCAATACCAGGTTGGATGGGTGAACGCCCCCCCCCCCCCAGTTTACAGATCGGCATAGTACATTACTGTTTAGGACGGCGTGTGGGACGGCCTGAAAGTTGAATTATTTCACATATTTTGGAAAGTAGTTCAGTCTCACGGACGAATTCTATTCTCCAGACTAGTTCGGTCTCTTGGACTAACCAAGTTCCTCAGACATAGTATGTCTGAGATGAATAAGCTTTAGTTCTTGGCGTTGGTGACGCAGCACATACGCCACCCAGCCGGGTCACACGTTCATGTGTTCAAGAGGATTGCGACCTTAGTCATCCCTTGTTAGGTCGGAGCCTTTCTAGGCTTTCAGATTTCAACGTGAGCCCTTTATCTTGTAAAATTTTCTTCATTTCATAAATTTGAGAAACGATTACAAGGTGGAAGCCTTGGCTTCTTTTAACAAAAGTAGCTTACGCCCGTGGGCATAGGTGGATAGTCTTCATTAGTAGTACTTCTTTAGATGCTCGGCGTTCCATGGATGCGCGAGTGATAGTCCTTCTGCATTCTGGAGCTCGTAAGCTCCGTTTCTTAGGACAGCAGTGATCTTGTAAGGTCCTTCCCAATTTGGGGCGAGCGTGCCTGCTTGACTTTCTTTCGTTGCTAGGGATACCTTTCTTAGGACCAGGTCCCCAGCTTTGAATTTTCGCTCCTTGACTTTGCCATTGTAATACCTTGCACTTCTTTGCTTGTAGATGGCAGTTTTCAGTTCTGCCCCCAGCCTTCTTTCCTCCAGGAGGTCGATCTCGGATCTCAAGCCTTCGTCGTTGTGATTTTCGTCAAACGTCCGAACTCTATAAGACGGGAGTTCGAGTTCGACCGGTATGACGGCTTCTGTGCCGAAGGCCAGTGAGAAAGGTGTCTCTCCCGTGCTTGACCGGCATGTTGTTCGATAAGACCATAGCACACTGGGGAGCTCTTCTGCCCAAGCTCCTTTTAGCTCATCTAAGCGTGTCTTCAGTGTATGCTTAATAATTTTATTTATTGCCTCAACTTGTCCATTTGACTGGGGGTGGTTTGGAGTGGAGAAGTGCTTTCTGATATTGAGGTCTTCACAGAATGACCTGAGTCTAGCATTATCGAATTGCTTGCCGTTGTCTGTGATGATCGAATGTGGGACTCCAAACCTGCAGACAATCGATTTCCATATAAAACCGGTAGTTTTCTGCTCAGTTATTTTGGCAAGCGGTTCTGCCTCTGCCCATTTGGTGAAGTAATCCACGGCAACTATGGCATACTTAGTTCCACCTCTTCCTACTGGCATGGGACCGATGAGGTCAATTCCCCATTTGGAGAAGGGCCACGGGCTGAGGATTGAGGTCAGCTCTTCTGGGTGTGCTTTGATTGAGGGACCAAATTTCTGACATTTGTCGCATTTCCTCGCGAAATCGATGGAGTCCTTCTTCATTGATGGCCAGAAATACCCCTGCCTCAAGATCTTGAGTGCGAGGGAGTGCCCCCCAGTGTGGTTGCCGCATACTCCTTCGTGGACTTCACTGAGGGCGTATTTAGCTTCGTTTTCGATTATAGTGTATCTTGCTGCCCTGATTCTTAACTTTCTAGCTTCCCCGCTATTTGGGGGTGCCTTCCCATCCTTCAGGAATTGGATGATCTCGTCAGTCCAGCTGGAGCTCAGCTCGGACGTGTTGCTAATTAGCTCAGGCTGAGATATAGCTGGGCTGCTGAGTCTTCCGATCGGGATGCTCTCCAGCTCTTCTATGCCCTCGCTGGTAGAAAGTCTTGCTAGTGCATCAGCGAGGCTATTCTGTGTTCTGGGAATCTGGCTAACCTCGACGGTGGCGAATGATTTCAGTTCCTGCTCCACAATGAGTGAGTAAGACGCCATCCTGTCGTCTTTGGTTTGGTAGGACTTGTTGATTTGATTGACCACCAGCTGGGAATCGCTGTACACGAGCAGCTTGAGTGCACCCATACCTTTTGCAAACCTCAGGCCGGCAATTAAGGCCTCATACTCAGCCTCGTTGTTTGAGGCACGGAAATTAAATCGTAGAGATTGGCACAGTGGCTCCAAGTCGGGGCTCATCAGGACTACTCCGGCTCCAGCCCGAGTCTCGGTCGATGAGCCATCCACAAAGAGAGTCCAGACTTTCTCCTTTCTGGCACTGGGTTCGTGCTCCGGGCTGAACTCAGCGATGAAGTCTGCGAGAGCTTGACCCTTGATTGCAGTCCGTGGTTTGTAGTGGAGCTCAAACTGGCCGAGCTCAACTGCCCACTTCATAAGTCTCCCGGAGGTGTCTGGTTTCTGCAGGACCTGTCTCAGAGGATAGTTTGACAGGACCTGTATTGGATGTTGCAAGAAGTAGGGTCTGAGCTTTCTTGCAGACATGATAAGGGCATACGTCAATTTTTCCATCGGGGTGTAGTTTAGTTCGGCGTCGTGTAACGCCTGGCTGACATAGTACACTGGGTGTTGGATGCCCTCGTCCGTTCTTATGAGTACGGAACTAATTGAGTGCTTCGAGACTGCTAAGTAGAGAGTGAGGACCTCCTTCACTAGAGGTTTGGAGAGTAGTGGAGGTCGTGCCAGTTGCCTCTTCAGCTCTTCGAACGCTAGCTGACACTCTTCGCCCCACTTAAACTTCTTTCCTCCGCGTAAAGCGTCGAAGAAGGGTTTGCACTTATCGGTCGATTTTGAAACAAAACGACTAAGCGCTGCTATACGCCCAGTAAGACTCTGTACCTCTTTGATCTTAGTAGGGGCCCTCATCTCTTGGAGAGCTCTGATCTTTTCCGGGTTGGCCTCGATTCCTCTTCGGTGGACCATGTACCCCAAGAACTTCCCTGACTTTACACCGAAGGAGCATTTGTTAGGATTGAGCTTCATTTTATATCTCCTCAGTATGGAGAACATCTCGGAGAGGTGCTCCACGTGGTCCATTTCCTTGGTGCTTTTGACAAGCATGTCGTCAACGTACACCTCCATAGTTTTCCCAATGAGTTCGGAGAACATTGAGTTCACCAGCCGTTGATAAGTGGCTCCGGCGTTCTTCAACCCGAATGGCATAACTCGATAGCAGTACAAACCTCGATCAGTGATGAAGGAGGTGTGCTCTTGATCATCCTCATGCATTGCAATTTGATTGTAGCCGGAGTACGCATCCATGAAGCTCAGGAGCTCGTGCCCAGCGGTGGCATCCACCATTTGGTCTATCCGGGGGAGTGGAAAGCTGTCTTTAGGGCAAGCTTTGTTCAGATCAGTAAAATCTATGCACACCCTCCAAGCTCCGCTGCTCTTTTTTACGAGAACAGGGTTGGCTACCCACCGGGGGTAGAGTGATTCCCTAATGAAGCCGCACTTGAGTAGTTTATCGACTTCCTTAGCTAGGGCCTCGTACCTCTCTGGATTGAGAGGACGTCGGCGTTGCTGTTTTGGTTTGATGTCCGGACTGGTATTCAGTCTGTGGCACGAGAGTTTGGGATCAATTCCTTCCATGTCCGCGTGTTCCCATGCGAAGACGTCAGTGTTGCTTCTTAGGAAGGTTGTAAGTTGGGACCTTACTGGTTGCTTGAGTTCCTTTCTGATGTGGAGGACCCTTTCAGGTCGGCTGGGGTCGACCTCTACTTGTTCCAGGTCTTCAACTGGTTCAGCCTTCCGTAGCTCTTGTGCCGACCTGGGGTCGAGGTGACCCAGATCTTCCACTGCATTCCCAACTAGATCATCCTCGGACTTCCCAGCTGCAAGCTCAGCGTCAGTCCGGATTGTGTTTACCCCTGCTCGGGCGAAGTTGATGTTGCAGCTCCTTGCTACCAGTTGGCTTCCCCGTACTACTCCTACCCCATGTGGAGTGGGAAATTTGATGGTGTAGTGATAGATGGACGCGGCTGCTTTTAGCTCATGCAGGATTGGCCGCCCTAGGATGGCATTGTAGTTAGATGGGAGATCTACAATTACAAAATCCGCAATGATCCTCCTGTGACAGGGGGGCAATCCGAGCTCAACCACCAAGGCGATCTGGCCCTTGGGATTTACACAATCCCCAGTGAACCCCTGCAAGGGCTTCGAGAAAGGCCTAACGTGCCGAATGCCGAGATCCATCTGATTGAACGTTCTGAGATATAGGATATTTACGGAGCTCCCGTCATCTACCAATGTTCGATGGATGTTGACGCCGGAGACCGGCATAGTAATGACGAGTGCATCCGAGTGTGGTTGCAATACATGGGATGCGTCTTCCTCGGAAAAAGAGAATTTTTCCGCATCAGGGTTAGCTGCTGTACCTGCTAACACTTGGTAGCTATTGTGAGCTTCCCTGGAGGACTTACGGCGCTGTCTCCTTGATCCTTCCAGGTACTGACTCCCACCGACTATCATGTGAATTTCACCTCGTCCGGGTTGAGGTGGAGGTGGAGGTGGAGGTGGTAGTTCAGCTCGGTCATGGACCTGGGAAGGCTCAGTTCCACCTGATGGCCGCGCTAGGAACTCCTTCAGGTGGCCTCGTCTAATGAGGCTTTCAATTTCTCCTTTTAAATCACGGCAATCATCCGTGTCGTGCCCAGCCGATCGATGGTACCTGCAGTATCTCCTTTGGTTTAGTCCTGATGAGTTCGCCTTCATAGGAGCTGGACTTTTGAGGATGCCCTTGCCTTTGGTTTTCATTAGGACATTCTCAAGCGAAGTGTTTAGGATATGGTATCCCTGGTACCTCGGCGTGGTGGGCCTTGGACGCCCTGCATGCTGAAAATCTGGTGTTTTCTTAGGACTCTCCTTCTTCTCCGTTTTCAGGTCTTTCTCTTTACCTTTCGTGCTGTCCTTACGATCAGGGCGGTCATTCTCCTGGTCCGAGGTGGCTTCCTCAGCGCCGATGTGTTTTTCAGCTCTAGCCAGGAAGTCTTGGTAAGTAGCAGGTCCGTCTTCGTGAACGGACCACCAGAACCGAGTCCGTGTTCTTAGTCCTGACAGGACTGCCATCAGGGTGGCATCATCTGATATTTTGTCCACCTCCACTATCCTCTTGCTAAATCGATCCATGTAGGACCTCAGTGTTTCAGTTCGGCCTTGTTTAATGCTGATAAGGCGCTCTTTCGGGGTGGATCGAGTTCTTGCCCCCATGAAGGTGGAGACGAACTGACCTGAGAGGTCATTCCAGCTTCGAATGGAGCGCGGGGGTAATTTTTTGAACCACCTCATCGCTCTATTCCCGAAGGTGAGGGGGAATGCTCTGCACATGATAGCGTCACTGGCTCCCTGGAGTTCCATCCAAGAGGTATACCTGTCGAGGTGACCCACAGGATCATTGCCATCCTCATAGCTAGTCAACTGCGGCATTTTCAGCTTCTCCGGCAGAGGTTTTGCCAAGATGTCCTCCGTGAACGGGGAAAGCCTGTCCGTGGTGACTTCGTCCGAGGTATTCTTTTGCTTCGCTTCCAGTTCGGCCAGTCGTTGCTTCATGAGTTCAAGCTCATCCGGAGTGTTCTGAACACTCGAGGCTGCCATGGACGGAGCTTTCTTCATTCTTTGTGCCTCTTGTTCGTGAGGGACTTGAGAAGAATGACCTAGACGGTCAAATACGCTAACTGACCGTTGCGTGGGAGCTTTCCTGTGGGGACTGGAGCGCACACTTTTTCCTCCCTTACTTTCTGATGGGCTCTTCGCTTCGAAGTCTAGTCTTCGTTTTACTCGACGGCTTTTAGACTCATCGTGTGCTGGTGACTCAGCTTCTGAGTCAGCAATTTGCTTGGTAGTGGCTTGATTTCTCTCGAGCCGTTCAATAGCTCGAGTTAGGTATTCAAGCTTCTGTAGGACTGCATCTCCCTCGGGCACATGTGTTCGAGCCGAGGTTTCTCCCTGCTGTCTATGACGGAAGACCTGGGGAAGGTTGACCTGCTGACTCCCAGTTCTTCCGTGGCTACGAGCCCTTGAGTCATGACTACGACTCATGTTTGGATAATTTTTGAGTGTTTTGGTGTGGTGTATGGTAGTTGTGGAAAATGGAGAGCCTTTTTAGAAAATGAGCCGCCCTCCTTCTAGCGCCAAACTGTTGACGTCGGAAAATGGTTTGCACTAATCCCGAGTCAACTTAATGATGGTGTTCAGGTCGGCTGAATCCGTACTGGGTTTCAGCTAGGTAAACGTGAGCAGGGAGAACTAAACGTACGCTCTTTGTATAAGTGTCTTCTTTTTCTTTTTTTTTTGTCCCTTTCGGACATTTATTTCTTCATACTTATAGGGAAGTTTACAATGATTACTTGCATTTAATGCCAAGCTAGACATTTAATGCATAGCTTGGCCATTTAATGCTTACAAGACATCCCCTTTTTGGGGCATTTAATGCAAGTTTATTTAAGTAATATAAACTGCAGCTAGACTGTCACCTGACACTCCAAAGGACAACCTACACTGATGATGTCAAGCATGACGAATCTGGCGTAGGTCCGACCTGAAAGTAGAGGCCGGTCCGAGCTGAGCAATAGCCGGTCCGAACTGAAAGTTCACTAGTTAGTCCGTACTGAGGCTAAGTCCGGACACCAACATTCATAATTTTAGATGAGAATCCTTTGCATGACTTCCCATTAACTTGAGATTAATTGACAGCTTTTCTTTCTTCATCTTGGCATTGCTCTGAAGTATGTGTTTGCTTTTAAAGGACCCAGATACTTTCGAAGAGCTTTAATTTGGAGCAAAAGGATATACATTAATCCGTGATACTGTTTTAGAGGATTTGTGATACTGTTTTGAGAAAAAAAAATTAAAGATTGTCATTTTAAGCTAAATAGACGACTTCAAACGGGTAAAATCCATCGTACGCAGTAGCAAAGCTACTGGTCTTGACCGTTTCGTCGAGACCATTCCGAAAACATATTATAATAAAAATTCTGAGCACGTGTACAAATTCTATGATCATTTCTATTGTGATACTGTTTTTTGTGATACTGTTTTGTATAATACAGTATCAAACAATACACATGACTATGATATCATACTTTTATCTTTGATGTTGTTTAATTAGTCATATATTTTGTTTGATACTGTATTATGCAAAACAGTATCATAGATTAAAATATAGATTAAAACAGGGTAAATAGCACAAAACGTCCCTACCTATTGAGGGTATTATGGAAAACGTCCCTACCTTCAAAATTTTGGCATTTTCACCCTTACCTACTGGATTTCCAAAACAAAACGTCCTTACCTTCAAAATTTTGGCATTTTTCACCCTTACCTACTGGATTTCCTGCGCAAAACGTCCTTCAGTCCAAAAATCAGCCATTAACTTAGGGGTAAATTAGTCCAACCATTTTTTTCACATATATATTACTTCTTTTAAAATTGGGGGGCTTCCCATGCAATTTCCAAAATTGCATGGCAGCCCCCGTCCCCAAATCTGATTCGAGAAATAGGCCTGGCAGAAAGAATTTCGAGAAACGTTTCTTGAAATCGTACCCATGACCATCAAGAAAACAAGCTAGAAGCTTTTCCCTTGTTCACCATTCGACCTATACATACATACATAATCGGCTAATCGCACAGTTTTAAAAAACCCAGAAAACATGGGTGTGGATTATTACAATATTCTCAAAGTTAACCGCAATGCGAGTGATGATGACTTAAAGAAGGCCTACCGCCGCCTGGCCATGATTTGGCACCCGGACAAAAATGCCAACAAGCTAGAAGCCGAGGCCAAGTTCAAGCAAATTTCCGAAGCCTACGACGTTTTGAGCGACCTAGAAAAGCGCCAGATCTACGATCTATATGGCGAGGAGGGCCTCAAGTCCGGCCAAGCTCCACCGCCCAAACGAAGCGCCCGAGGTTATGGGAGTAATCAGCAGCGTCCTGACCCGAATTTTCGGTTTAATCCCAGGACTCCTGATGATATTTTTGCGGAAATTTTTGGGGAAAGTAGTAATGGTGTTTATGGTAGTAATGCGAACAATGGTGGTGGCAGTGGGGTAAAGAGAGATGGGTTTTTTAGGAGTACAACCACGAATGGTGGGACGAGTTATGGAGGTGGGGAAAATTCAGGTGGTGGGTCGGGGGATTGAGAAAGGCGCCACCGGTGGAGATTTGGGGACGGGGGCTACCATGCAATTTTGGAAATTGTATGGGAAGCCCCCCAATTTTAAAAGAAGTAATATATATGTGAAAAAAATGGTTGGACTAATTTACCCCTAAGTTAATGGCTGATTTTTGGACTGAAGGACGTTTTGCGCAGGAAATCCAGTAGGTAAGGGTGAAAAATGCCAAAATTTTGAAGGTAAGGACGTTTTGTTTTGGAAATCCAGTAGGTAAGGGTGAAAATGCCAAAATTTTGAAGGTAGGGACGTTTTCCACAATACCCTCAATAGGTAGGGACGTTTTGTGCTATTTACCCATTAAAACAATATCAAATTATATTAATATACATTACCTAACACAAAACATTATCATAGATTAAAACAGTATCATAGACAAAACTAAGACATTCAAATAGTATCACGGGTTCAAACATTGCCATAATTAAATAGTATAAAAAATAAAAGTACGGTATCATAAATAAAATTCATTCCACATAGATTCAAACAGTATCATAGGATTAAAATAGTATCATAGATTAAAACAATATCAAAATATACTAATGTACATTACTTAAACAAAACAATATCATGGATTAAAACTAAGACATTCAAACAGTATCATATGATTAAAAAAGTATCATGGATTAAAACAATATCAAAATATACTAATGCACATTACCTAAACAAAACAGTATCATAGATTAAAACTAAGACATTCAAACAGTATTATATGATTAAAACAGTATCATGGATTAAAACTAAGACATTCAAACAGTATCACATGTTCAAACATTGCCATAATTAAACAGTATCATGGATTAAAACAGTATCATAGGATTAAAACATGTTTCAAATGATAGTGAAATATTATGACAAAGTTTCGACCTATTAAACCTTGCCATAATTAAACAGTATCATGAATTAAAACAGTATCGTGGATTAAAGATTAAAACTAAGACACTAAAACAATATCATAGATTAAAATTAAGACATTCAAACAGTATCACAGGTTCAAACATTGCCATAATTAAACAATAACATGGATTAAAACAGTATCATAGGATTGTAGCTGTGATACTGTTTTTTGTGATATTGTTTTGTTGAAAAGTATTGTAGCTGTCTTGTAACCAACGTAACAAGAAGCAATGCTCTGACAAAAATGCAAAATGAACTTCCGATTGCCAAAGCAACATAGACAGTGATAAATCAACTAGGCCTTTCTCTCTCTCTTCTTCTTGAATAAGCTGTCCATTTGTCCCCATTGCATTATCTGTTTTATCATTTTGATCAGTTGGAGATTCCTTTTTCTGCAGAGAATTCTTAGCATTTTCCGTGCTGCTATCCTCACCAACAGCTGCTGCCCCTGCCTCAATGGAATCAAGTGCTAATAAAGCTTCTTTATGTGCACCAACTAGTTCTATGAAATCACTACCGGATTTTAGAATATCGTTGTACTTCCCAGCTTGAGTAATCCTTCCATCTTTCATAACCTGATGATAAAGCTCCTTCCATCTTGAGAATATCGTTTTGTGACCTGGATGAAGAATCACCAGGACAAATGGAACGAACAAGAAATGAACAGCTCACCAAAACCAGATCAGCTACTGGTAAAAATTCTATTTGATGCGTGACATAAATAACAGTTTTTGAATCCAGAAGCCCCAATATACATTCCTGCAATGTAAACATGATAAATATCAACAACAGAAAAATGCATATTTTTGGTTCTATTCAATTGGTGTCCATGGGAAGCAAGAACAAGGTTGACAAGATTAAGCACAAGAACAACTAGAATTAGTTTAGAACAATTATAATACCAAGGAGAAGCAGAACGTACATTGAACAGATGAGTTCCTGTATGTGCATCGACAACACTAAATGAATCGTCAAACAAATATATATTAGCATCTTAGTACAGAGCACGTGTAATCTGTATCCTAAAACCAATCCCAAAATTAGTCTAGCTACACAAAAATCTTTCACAAATCCTTTATTCATTCCATGAATGCTTAGATATCTTCACAATTTCAATGGCACATAGCCCAGATTTTACTATATGGAATTAAAAAGTGACACTGCGCCGTAGAAGCTCTCGCCGGAGGTCGCCGGAGGTCACCGGAGGTGGAGGAGGTTGTTGCCGGAGGTTGTCGCTGAAGGTGGAGGAGGTTTGTGGAGTTGGAAGATTGTGCCAATGAAAAATATGGTTAAAAGGGGTGATTTTAGAATTAATATAAAATATTGTTGTGAAGTATGACTTAATCACAATTTAAAAAAAAGTTTTGACCTAATTTAAAACAAGTCGTGTGGAGATGACTTATTGACAATTTTCCCTTTCTGTTAATTTGAGCCTTTGGTGCAGTTTTAAGCCTTGTAAATTTGTAACCATAATGGGCTTGTTATTTGACCCAACTCCCTTTTATTCTTACTTTTTGCTCAATACTGTATTGAAGTGACGTATTTTTTTAATATTCAATTTTGATAATAAAGAATCGATTTTTTATTATTATTATTTTTTTAAATCTGATTTTCAATTTTAGCCAGTTTTTCAAAACACGGATTAAAGATGTTTTCCAGAAGTCGGCCAAGACAACTTGGGCTTCCAAAATATTGGGCTTTAGGTTCATTATCTGATCGCAGAGTTTAATTGTATTTCCTTTTTAATTAAAGTGCACTTAGAAAGGAGATCGATCCTGACCTTCCATAGGCAAAAAACTAGGGTTTTTTTTTTTTTATAAATAACCAATCTTAAAATACTTTTATATTTTTTTTATTCTAAAAATACTGTTTTTTATTTTTTGTAACAAGTGTTACAAAAATAAAAAACAGTATTTTTAGAATAAAAATAAATAAATAATATTTTTTAAATTATTTTATATTTTGTAGTATATATTGAAATTATCACCAAAAAACAAAAGCAAAAGTGCACTTTTCAATGCAAATAAAATTACGAAAACACATGCCAGACTTTCAAGCCCAAGAGGTAAGTATGTCCAATGTAATCGTGAATTGATTAAAAAGTTTGTGTCAGTCGGATAGATAGTGTTTAAAAAAATTCATCTCTAATATAAATTGATAGATACTCTGTCAAGTTGAAGTGACAGATAAAAAATAGACATTGTTTAGAGCTCCGTCTAAGTTTAGAAATTTCATAAGACGTGCTCATTTAACAAATTTTAAATTATGCAAATATAAATATAAATTTATTTTTATTTTAATAAAATAAAGAATAATTATATTGGCACCACAATTTGCCGCACCACATGTTAATTGCAGTTAAAGTTCTCAACATTTGTTTATTGTATTTTTTTCGTCGAATTCTTAGCTTAAATTTTATTAAATAGCACATCTCATCCTTAATTATGGATTTTTTTCAAAATATTCTATTTGTGTGCTTTTGAGACAAGGAAAAAACATTTAATCACACTTTTGTATTTATTGTTTTTTTAAATATAATGAAAAAGTAAGTCATTTTACGCCCTTCTAACATCCTTTCTTGACGGATACCGTTATGAGGGACAATGTATGCTTATTAATGCAAAGTTAAGGATAAAAATGAGATTAAAAAAAATAGGAACATAAGTAATACAATGAGCAAAGATTGAAGACATTAAGTGCAACTAAAATGTAGTGCAACAAATAAAAATTGTAGTATAAATAAAATACACATAGATAGTAATCTATAGAATACATTGAAGATTAAATTTGAACTTGAATATCTATTCATTAAACATCAATACCACATATTTAAAAAAATTAAACGTTCATGCTACTTAAATAGTAATCTATATAAGGCATTTGACATGTTCTAAGCTTCCAGGCCAAATATTTGTACATTTTTAGCTCCAAACGTCATTGTTTACATATTGTGTAAGACACAATTTTTATCCACATATTCTGTAGGACCCACTACTTATTATCTATATAAAAAAAAAATTACCAAACAAACAAAAGCTTAGTATAATCATTTGTTAATTCAAGGATTCACATAGAAATTAAATTTATTTTCTAACGTTTTTGTGGCAATCTCTTCATAATGAAAATTACAAATTTAAATCAGGAAAAATATCTTAATTTTGTTCATCACGATTAAAGAAATGTTTGCAGTTAATCTCGATTATTTAATCACACTGGTATTATTTCGTGTATCACATGCTTAAATTACTTCCACGTTTAGTTTTATACACCCATAAGATATGACAATATGATAATTGACAAACATCTCCTACACATCCCTTTTTTAATTTTTCCTCGTCCAATCTAATACAAGACAACATGGGAAATAAGAATTAATTCTACTAATTATAATTGAGTCTAGAAGTTTTTCTTAATATATAACAATATTATATTATGGTGGGACCCATTCTTATCAAGGCAATCATGTCTTTGATCTTTGGCATGAAATAATCCAATTATACGAAATAGTTTTAAAATACTAAAATTTGTCATAGCATGCAATTCACGTGAGAAACACATTTCTAACAAGCTCTATGCGATAATTAATTGTTTTATACACTTTTTAGTATATATCTTTAGTTGATCAAGCAAGAAATTTGTAATTTTATTTATTTTTATAAATAAATAAAATGTTAACAAATATTTTGAAGATGTGAATATCGATAATGGAGCACCTGATCTCAGCATCTCACGAAGCATTTCGTGAACTGTTTATCGTGAATATGCTTTAGTTATTGTGCCTATTTATCGTGACATGTGGTTGTGGAGCCTGTGAAGAAACTACGATGTTTGAAAATGTTCTATATTCGAAATTTTTAGAATTTGAGTTACTTATTCTCAAACTAACATTCAGGATGACGAACGTTTTCGTGTCAACTCAACTAACTTGGTTGAGTAGAGGCAGGCCCGATTTTGGGCTGAGGCAACCGTCTCGAACCCATAACCAAAAAGGGCCTATTTTTCAACAACCAAAAAAAAATAAAAAAAACGTCCCAACGGACCCAACCCAGTAGTCAAATTACAAGCCACTAGGTACCCATTTTGTTTTTAAAAAAATTGAATCCCACACTCCGCAACCCCAAGCCCAACAACAAGCCCGTTAATGGACGATGGTTTGAAATATTGGATAAGTTATCTGGCTCTCCATTCTTGACCGCATCACAGATTCAGTCTCATAAACACATACACATACACATACACAGCGCTAGTCGGAGAAAAAAAATATTTCCCCGACTCCCTCCTTTTTCTGTCTCTCTCTCCAAATGAAACCGGGCTCGATCGAGGAATCCTCACAGGTACGGGTTAACGACTTAAATCACTTAATGTTCATTGAAGGTTGAAAATTGAAATTTTGAATATTGTGAATCTTAGTTGGTATTTATAGATGACTTATTTGCACAAATGGTCCTTGACTTTTGCACTTACTGCAGGTTGAGGACCTATCGTTTCATTTTTGGTAGTTGAACCCCTATTTCAAATGTTTTTGGTGGCAATGGTCCTTTTCATCAATTTCCATCCAAATGATCGTGAAATTTGACGGTGGGCATTTTTTTATTTAAAAAATGCTTATTTGCACAAATGGTCCCTGACTTTTGTAAAGGAAAATTTACAGCAAAAGTCCCTATTCTTTCAAAAAGTGTTGAAAAGTCACATAACCTTCTAATCCTAACACATATGACCCCAAACCTTTTTGAAAATTTTACTCCTAACTTAAATAAATTAAAAATAACTCATAAACCTTTTCAAAAATACAAATAAGTCCTAAATATTTTTATTTTTTACAGATTTATACTTAAAATAATAAAAAGTGTGTCATCAAGTTTCAAATTTTTTTATTTTGTTCACCAAAATGACATTTAAAATGTGTTTGATTAAAATCAGATTTTTTAGTAAAAGTTGTGGGGACCATAAAATGTGTGGTTAAAATTAATTGTTGACTTTGACTTTAGCTTTTTAGTAAAATCAAGATTGAAAACAAACGGGCTCTTAGAATCTCTACAGATTTTGTCTAGTGGCCCATAAATTAAAAAAAAAATTATACCCATGATCAAAATTTCACCAATTTAAAATTTTAATTTATTTTTCATATCAATTACTAGAGGTGGCAAAATGGATAGCCCAATTACTGGGATGGGTTGGTCCAATAAAATATTGATCAAATAAAAATTAGGTCAATTTAGCCCGATACAACTAGCCAACCAGGCTGGCCCGATAATTTTATTTTGGGACCCTAACCTTTTCAAAAGTACAAATTAAAAAAAAGGTGGTGGTGGATGTAGATGGTAGATTTTGTTTTTACAAAATTATAAGTAATTATTTTTAAAAAATAAGTTAAAAATGTAAGTTGGGCTGACCCATTGGCCATGTGGCCCAAAATCGGGTTGGGTTGGCCCAGTAAATACCAGCCCATGTAAAATTGGGTCAGGGTTAGTCCAGTCCAATCTTTTATGTGGCCCGTCTAATTTTAGATTGGGCCAGTCCATCTGGGCCATTTGCAAGCTCTACCAATTACTAAATAATAATTAAAAAAAAAGTTCTTCACAATCTCCTGTCTACCACTACCTTTTTTTTTAATTGGTATGAAAAATAAATTAAAATTTTAAATTGGTGAAATTTTGATCATGAGTATAATTTTTTTGTTAATTAATGGACCACTTGACAAAATCTGTAGAGACTCTAAGAGCCCGTTTGTTTTCAATTTTGATTTTGCTAAAAAACTAAAGTCAAAGTCAACAATTAATTTTAATCACACATTTTATGGTCCTACAACTTTTCAACCACACATTTCAATAACTTTTACTAAAAAATTTGATTTTAATCAAACACATTTTAAATGTCATTTTGGTTAACAAAATTAAAAATTTTGAGATTTGATGACATATTTTTTATTATTTTAAGTGTAAATCTGTAAAAAATAAAAATATTTAGGACTTATTTGTATTTTTGAAAAGATTTATGAGTTATTTTTAATTTATTTAAGTTATGGGTAAAATTGTCAAAAAGGTTTGGGGTCATTTGTGTTAGGATTAGAAGGTTATGGGACTTTTCAACATTTTTTGAAATATTAGGGACTTTTGCTGCAAATTTTTCTTTACAAAATTCAGGGACCATTTGTGCAAATAAAGCCCTTTTTAAATAAAAAAATGGCCACTGTCAAATTTCACGGTCATTTGGATGGAAATTGATGAAAAGGACCATTGCCGCCAAAAATATTTGAAATAGGGGCTAAACTGTCAAAAATGAAACGATAGGTCCTCAACTCGCAGTAAGTACAAAAGTCAGGGACCATTTGTGCAAATAAGCCATTTACAGATTTACTGAAACTGAAGTTTTACATTAGAAACGATTTCGACTTCAGCCTTAAGAATGGAATATGATGTGTTTCTGACTCCCATAAATGGAATATGATTTGAGCTTCAGCCTTCAACATTTACTGATTTATTGTGAATCTTTTTGTGTGTTTTCCTTGACTCTCTCCTCCTTGTATCGATGTATTTCTCTATTTTGTGAGTCAATTTATTTGGTTAATTTATAAATTCTGAATATGATTGTGTATTATGTTATCAATATTATGGATTGTGATTAATCTCAATAAATTAAGTCAATTTATTCTGAAATTCTGAATATTGTGAATTGTGAATTTGTGATTGAACTCAATTTATTTTGAATATTGTGAGTTTGGTTCCATAAGAAAATTGAAAGCTCTATTAATGTCTTCAAATTTCATCTCATTCCTGAAGTTGATTTTTCTCATTTTGAACTTGATTTTATCTCAAGTTTCGGCTCAATTTTAAGTTTAAAACCTCAAAGCAAAAGAAGAAGAAGAAGAAGAAGAAGAAGAAGTTGATTTTTTATAGTCTATCATTTCATAATTGTCGTTCAAGTCTCACTCTCAAGTATGCAATGGCTAACAATTGCTTATTTATTGACTTATTAAAAATAGTTGAAACTTTGTTGGCTTATATGATTGTGCCTTGTCGACTTTAATTGTGAGATTATTGAAATATTTTTTTAGGCTTGTCATCTATCCTAAATATGAGTCTGGATTTCAAAAAAGAAGGGAAATAAAATGACATTAGTTCAAAGTCAAGCAGGGGATATAGATAAATATTTTAATCGCAAAAAAAGAAAAAAGAAAAAGGAGTGACGAAATAGTAAAAACTTTTGTGATTGGGGATGGGGCCTAATTTTTGGACTTCGCCTCAAAGTTTGAAAATAGCAGAACCGGCCCTGAGTAGAGGTCCATCTCCCCGAACTCGTTGAGTCGACATACTACTAGTTTTAATTAAATTAAATTCATATTTCGACCAGTTTAAAATCATTTAAACAAAATAAATAAATAAATAATGGTTAGAAGCCTATTTTTATTTTGGCCTTTAGGGTCTGTTTGGTTTGTGGATAAAACTGTTTCTCTCGATAAAAGTTATGTGAATAATAGTTATTCGAATAATATGTTTATCATTATTTTGCTTGATTCGGCTATGTATAAGAATGTAAAAAATCAGCTTTTTGTAAAAAAGACAATTATATCGTTATTTTTAATTAAAATAAAAAAATAAAAATAAAAAGAGAAAAATAATGGGTGGAGTAATAATGGCAATGGCGGCGGCGGCGGCGGCGGCGGTGGTGGTGGAGGGCAACGATGGCGATTATCTTAGAGTATGAAACTATAAATGTTCAAAAATGAATTTATAGTCTATATTATAAATGATACGTTTGTATTTTACAAAAAAATCATCCTCATTTTTTGCGTAAATTGTTATTCGAATAAAAGTATATTTAGACATCAATTTCGTCTAAATAAAATAAAATAAATTTTATTCATTATCTTTAATTATCGACTATGTACTAAAAGACTCATTAACTCAAGTGTTAAAATAATGTGGTACGTTGAATCACTAGTCGAATCTCTAAACCAGTACACTAACTCATTTCAATTTGACACCAAAAGCTCATGAATGAAATCGCACTAAGAAAACAAATCCGCACGAGGGAATATTAAATACTATGTTTATTGTATACGCACATGTTAAATATGCTATCTATTATTTAGTGCCTCAATTTAAGCAGGTGTCTTATGTAAATAGGACGTTCTTTTATATGTTTGGACACCTAAATTGGGTAGTGGGTAAGGCCGACCTGACCCGGTCAGTATAAAAGTTTATTATCTCAGGTGGTACGTCAAAGTTCGGGGCCCCACTTGTCTTGTGTTTATCCTGTTAATTATAGCATTGTTTTGGTTTGTTTTGTAGATTATGCACAACGAATGGAAAAAGGAAAAAAATTACGTGATTAATTTTAAATTTGTTCACATTAAAAATTATTTTTAATTTATTTGTAGAATATCGACTTATTTATTGTTTTATGATCCGACGCTCTTAAGATTGAACACACTAGAATAATTATTAAACCGACTGTCATGGTCGTGCTCAACTTCAACTAATTAAAAAAAATTTAACAGTCAATTGTATAATTAGTAGACCGAACCCACTAATTACAAAGAATATTGATACAAAATATCACAAATTTATAATTTATTAACAAGTTAATTCACTTTTCACTTCAAAATGTGATTGATGCCAAGAGTATTCACTGATGTTTACACCTTCACAAGACAAAAATAAAAAGGAAAAAGGTTCATTATTAAATGGTGCGTTGTTCACAAGTGCTTTTGAAAAAGCCCGAAATTTTGCCTCTTGAAAAAGTGTTTTTTAACAAAACACGTGTATTTAGCCACGATTAATTTTTTAAACGAAAAAGGTTCGGAAAGTATAATGTTATTTAAATGCAACTATTAAAAAAATAAATTATTTTGTCCATATTTTTTTTTATTCTAACATGCACATATTTTAGTTACAAAAACATGTGTAATATATATATGTGCTTGTTTTTTATTATTTAAATTATAATTTAAATTGGTCAAAATTAGTCAAAAATACTTTTTATTCACATATTTTATAAGGGTCACAATTTACTACTCACTTATTATTTATATATGCACTTGATTTTTGTTTTTTTTTTGTCGACAATTTTTTAATTGCTAAATGTCTTTGTTTTCCCGCAATTATAACATTCTCCTTTGATTTTTTGGCCTTGCCCTTTTGCTTGCCATTATCAGAGTAATTCCACTTTTTGTTAGCATTTGATTCCACCAAATTAGTTTTAGCCTCCGTTTGCAACTTTTCGAATTTATTGTTAGAATTTCGTTTGTGTTCTTTAATTCTCAATTTTCCATAAGACTTACAATTTATATGCACTTAAAAAATAATTTAAAAAATAGAAGAAATACAACTATAATCCAATTTATGAGAATTTTTCACATGATACAATCTGAAATTTTTGCAGCTACATTTTTTTATTATGTATCAATAAAAATGGGTTTTAAATACTGTAAATTAATTAGATCCTACTAGCAGAATCTGAAGAATCTTGTCCGCTGGAATCATCATCATCGTCGTCATCCATTTTTGAATTTCTTCTTCTCCAATCACATCCCAAAAATCCTTCTCGTTGCATGTCCCAACTTCTGTTTCTGTCGAAATCTCATTATTTCCTGCATTTTCTTGATGCAGCTTTTTCTGCTGATTATGATGTTGAGATGATGGAGTGGGTTGATGACTGGACGTGTCCGGGACGGAGGCAGAGGAGGAGGCGTCAGTGGCTGTGTAATCAGCAAAAGGAAAATTAAGCTTCGCTCTTGGACCTCGAAACTCAATCGCCGCCCTATCATAAGCCCGCGCTGCATCCTCCGCCGTCTCAAATGTCCCAAGCCACACTCTTGCAGCTTTACGGGGATCACGAATCTCCGCCGCCCATTTTCCCCATGGCCGCTGCCTCACACCTCTATAGTTCTTCTTCTTTTTCTTCACCGCCACATTCTTCTGCTTCTTTTCATCCACCGCCACGGTCGCCGGTCCAAAATAGTTGCACCCTAAACACCCTTCGATTCTGCAAAACTGGCAAGTCTCTGTATCTTGAGCAACCGAAAACAACACCTCCTCTTTAGAAAGACTTGTCGAAGAAGGGGATGAAGACGTAGCAGCAGCATAGTCAAATTGAGAAAGCATTCTCAAGTCATGGGAAGCATCCATGGAGGTAGCAGTGGTGGCGCCACCAGTTATTACATTCTTCAACGCTGCTATCATGATGGAAACTTCCTCCTCACTGGTAAGACGGGCCGGTGGTGTCGCCGCTGTCGGCGGTGTCAACGTTGGGTGGTTCATTGAGCTACTTCCCTCTTGTTTGAATCTCTTGGCTGACCTCTGCATGTTTCTTCAGAGCTGACTTTCAGTTTCTGAATTTCTTATTGTTGGAAAGAGAGGTCAAAATTCAAATGGGTTATATATGTGAAAAAATTGCCAGGTCATACACAAAATTTACACGGGTTTTCGGTCTCAAAAAAATTATTTATGTTGGCACGTGGGGAATTCTGGGCAATGGGTCAGTATGACGTCGCAAAAATGAGTTGTGAGGATGAAGTAAGCGAGCTGGAAGCATTTAAACTGTCGAGTGGTCGGTGTGACAGTGATGTCATCTCTTACAAAAGCCAAAAGCCCAAAATAGGATTTTTGGAATTCTGCGACTTGACCCGGTCCAAATGATAGTTAGACAGGACACGTGTTGGGTTCAGAGTATTATAAATTTCTGACAAGGGAAAAGTCTCGAAGGCGAAGTCCCCCACCTATGTCAGATGCCCTTTGACCAGGCAGGTTGTAAATCGAGGAATATCCACGAGTGGTAAGGATCTGAGGGAGAGAGCAGAGTATTATAAATTTGATTTAGTACTCGTTTGTTTGATAAATTTTTGTAGATTTTAAATCATTAGTCATGCAAAATATGTGGACAAAAATTGAGTAAAAACAGTAAGTCCTATGGAATTTTTAGACAAAAATGACGTTCAAAAAGTTTATAAATTTGAAAAAGCATTCACAAACAAGCTCTTATTTTTTTATAAGTTATTTTTTATCTAGTGTAGTTATAACTATAGGGTGCTTATAAGTTGGTTAAATATAATATTTATCTACACATTCAGTAGAATCTACAATTTTTATCTACATTTTTATCCACACATTCCGTATAATACATTGCTTAGAACATTTTCAATGCAAAAATGTAGATTGTTGACCATGTGACAAATAAAATAAAAACGGAGAGAAGCGCATTTCCAATGGGTTAAAAAAATTGTTGACCACACGTACAAGAGAGTTTGGTAAATAAATTATTAAAAATTAAATAAATTATGATTAACACACATTTCGATAGAGATAAATTATAAAAAATTAAATAAAAGAAGTTTTACACACACATTTCTATGGACATTAATTATAAAAAAAAAAAATAGAGGATGTCTAGCACACAGTCCAAATGTGAAGACGGTGTGCTAGGCATTCTCGACTTTTTTCTTTGCAATATAAGCAATTTGAAGTGATGTGACACACTTATTAATGCAATCCACGGTTGCATTGGAGATGCTCTTAAATTATCTTCAATGATGAAATGGATTGTAAGAGCATCTCCAATATATTCTATAGATTGTTGTCTAATTAACACGAATGCTGAAAGACTTACGATATACATGACATTAATGTCTAATCTAATGGATAGTTATGTTCAAATTTGGTCTCCAATGCATTCTATGGATTAATTGCTATCTATGTGTATTTTATTTTATTAAAATCAAATCAAAATTATATTTAAATATGTACATTAAATTTAAATCTACATGAGAAGTCTAAATTTTGCTAAATCAGCATATTTAATAGAGCTTTTAAATGTAGACGGAGCTTTAGACATTGTCTATTTTTTCTTGTCACATTAGCTTGACATAATCTTTGACAACTTGTATTAGTGAATAATTTTTTTAGACATTGTCTATTTTGTTTGTGTAGCAAATATATATATATAACAATCCACAATTGTACTGGAGACCCACGGTTGCATTGGAAAATGTTCTTATAATTTACTAAAAAAAAAACACTTAAGCAAACAAGCACTTAATATAGTTAAAACTTTAAAATGCTATATTATTAAAGCAAATGAGCGCCATTAATTCAATCATATATATTTTTATCAAAAAACTACGTCGTGATGTTGTGAAAGAAGAGAATATTAATTTGGAAAGCGACAGGGGCTTATGCTGGTGGAAACCCGAACACTACTCTTCCGCAATCAAAGAAAGAAGAAAGGTAATCCATCTTAACATTATGAAGGCCAACTCCGAACGCAATCACGGTAAATTCACTTCGGGAATACCTTTTCACTTTTTTTCTGTGTCAGTGTACGAGCGCCATTAATTCGATTATATATATTTTTATAAAAAAAACTACGTTGATAATTTTTTGATACGTGATGTTGTGAAATAAGAGAATATTAATCTGGACTTCTATAAAAAATTACCCTGGGAATGTAAAAAAGTTATAGATCAGACTTGATAATCTAAAATTCTGATTTTTTTTCCTTTTATTTTTATTTATTTTTAATAGAAGTTTGCTTCTCTCGCTAATATAATGAATCAATTTTAAATTTTAGATTCTTGTTACCAGTTGAACAGAGGTATAAAGAAATTACTCATATAGCCGATTACTCTTAACTAATTTAAAATTGTTGACCACTAAAATCGAAGCCAACAGATCATTATCTACCTCCTTGTTTGAATTGATAACTCAATCCTTTATAATTTGTCGTCTGAAGATTGAGAATTCAAAGAGCAAGAATTTGGCTAAAATTTATAATTGTTATCTCTTTCTTGTGATTTAATTTGGATTATTTATAGGTGTTGCATGCCTTTGGGCTTTTCGTTCTTTTTTCATTTTTTTCTGCCATGTGTCGCTCCTTTATTGGAAGGTTAATAATTCTGGAAGATTCTATGACACATGACAGTAGAATATTGCTCCAGCCATCTATTTCTCTAGATTTAGTGGTTGTTATCTTTACATGACCTTTTTGCAACTGACTTTGCTACGTGGAGATTCACCATGTGGTCCTAAGTATATTCTGTTATCTGAAATCAGCAGGTGGTGTGACGGTTATGTTCATATCCTTCGCTGAATAAGTTTCTTTAGATGACAAGGTAAAATAAATATGACAAAGTCGGACCTAAGTAGCTAGCTGATTGGTTCTTAAATCTTATGCCTTCGCCTATCTGAGGGGTAGGCGAAGGTTTTGGTTAAGCGAGTTGAGGAGACTTCGTTCAATTTTCCTCGTCTAGTCGTTTGTGAGTTCCTATCTTTTCTCCTTGTCTAATCGAAGATAAAAAGAAGGTAGTCGAAGTTAATGGGCTAGGAGAGCATCTTGTTTCAGATTATCGACTAGTTGGTCTCGAAAGATTATATTTTGCGAGATATAACACCAGTCCTCGAAGTCCAAGTCTAAAAGTATTTTTATTTGGTTACGGACTTTATTAAGGCGAAGCTTTTGAAGTTCCAGCTTCACACTACCTTCACCCTTCATACACTATATATGCAGGTACAACAAGAATAAAATTAAGTTTATAGTTAAATTTTATTATTCATTATGTTTCATATTAAATGTGACAAGGTTTTCACCTTACATACACCCAATACGGTCCAAAAACAAATTTAACGAAGCTCACGTGCTCTTCACGCTTGTAAATATTATGAACATATTAATTTGTTCCTTAATTTTTAAGGTAGACAGGACTTAATTTTGATCTTAACGGGTTGTTTTATTTTATTTAAATTTTACTAAAAAATTGAAATCAAAATTATCAATTAATTTTAATTACATAGAACCATCAACTTTTCAACTTTTATAAGATAAATAAATAAATAAATAAAATACTATTTTTAATAAAATCAAATTGGTACTTCAAAGAATGTTTGGAGAAATTAGTCAAATTAGAGGAACTCAAAAAATGGATGTCAAAACACATTTGACCTTTTCAACAAGGATAAACTTGTAATAACAGGTGTCTACACCTAGAAGAAAAGCAACTTCCGAGACCCGTCCTGACCTTAACATCTAAAAAAGGTCAAAAACAAACTATTCGAGTTCATATTTGATGAAGAGATAAACATCATTTACAGTTAGTTTTGCAATGACATGCTTTTATAGGTCAAAATAGATAACTTTGACTGGAATTTCGAATATAATATTAATAAATGGGAGTCAACATTACAAAAACTTAAGATTAGCATTTGGCAAATCTGTATAATAAATTACAAATAAATTTAAAACAAGAGCAAATACAATCAGAAAATCAACCAAAGAGGAATTAGGGATAGTTAATGAGGTTAATTGATAGATTCATTTTTATCAACGTTTTAGCAATAAATATTACACAGGAATTACCTATTATTTTTACACCAAAAACACAATTCATCCAGTGAAATGCTAAATAATCCAATTCTTTCTAACATTACAGGGAAAATATAATAAATTCAAGCAAATGGGAGAGAACTTCAACTATTCTGCCGGGTAAAACTATAAATACAAGAAAACAAAGCAAGCTAGCATAGTATGAAAAACTTGACCGTGAAACTGAAAATCTAGTCTTCATCCTCTGAATCTGGATAAAGGATAAGAGTCGTAAGCAATCTCTATGAATGATATATTTTTTTGAAGGAAAAAATTAAAGAAAATGCATATAGAAATAGGAGTACAGAACTTTGCAAAGGTCATTTGTTCAAGATGTGTAATATTTCTGCAAGTGTGTGGATATATAAGCCTTACTAAGCAGTTTGGGAGCCAGCTAAAGAAGTGTTTTGAAATGTAAATGTATCCTTTTTCCCGCTAATCTATATTTTTCTCATCATTATCAAGAGAAAAACAGAAGCAGCCTTAACAACTAGCATAAAAACAAGAGCAAAACTCACTTGCTTTCGGGACAGAATTAGCCAGCTAGTAAACGACGAACCTAAATTTAAAATAACACGAGAAGATGCTTACCCGATCGTATATCTTCTCCAACTTTCCCTCTATTTTTTAGCTGTCTTGTGATCATTGAGCAGATGAGGATCCACCAGTAAATGTGGAAAACGAGCAGGGTCAACAACATTGTATTGAAGACATAATAAATTGACATGTGATATGGCTCTGACAGGTTCAAGACTTCGCATAAATAGTAACTAAGGAACAACAACAAGAAAAGTGATTAGAGAAAAGAGACCAAACGATGTCAGCATAAAGCAAGTAGGAAGCCAACCTTGAGGATCGTATGGCCCAAAATGGAAAGAGTATCAGCCTTAGTATAAGCCATGAGATCGCAAACAATCCAAAGCATATGCTAGCTCCGAGCTCTTTCTCAGAATATTTAAAAACTTTAGCAGCTTCTAGAAATACATCACTCGCGTCATGCAGTGCAAGAATAACGGCCCCAATCCGGAAGAACCTGCATAAATTAATATTCAAATAGTCCATCAATGTGTATAAATATAGAAATGACACCATTTCAGTATCCAGTATGCTTAAATGGAAGGATATACCAAATCTATCTTATAGAGCATGTTTAAACATTCTTTCAGTTGTTGACATAAGCGAAGAAGGGAATCACAATAAGACGCCGGCAACAGATCATGGCTTCTTTCAACAACCATACACCCAATCTCTTTAGGTAAGAGGTACAACAGTGCATGGACAGAAAAGGAGACTATATATTCCCAACTCCTACCCCATGTATTCAAATAGATTTTGATGCTGCTAGTTTCATCAGACTAATGCTATAATGGTTAGATGCAGATATGTCTCGTCTGTAAAATTCCTAACAGTGTGGGTGTTTGATACCCTTATTATTAACATTAGATGACATTGTAAACAAAGAATAACAAAACGTTCAAATTATGTGAGGAAACAAACATCACAAAAAATTGCCTACATAAGCTGAGGATGGCTTCCATTGCAAGTGCCACTGAAAACTCGAATTTGTTTTTAGATACCACTTTGCTCTACATTCCACAATATTGGATGAAGATTAATTATAAAAAAGAATAAAAAAACAAAGAACATAGGTGAAATATAAGACCATAAAACCTCAAAGTCAAATTGATGAATTTTCAATAATCAACCTAGTCGAGTCTTTGAACCACATTAAGAAGTTCCACAACAAGATCTGAAATATCATCAGGTCCTCTCTTTGTTGCTGTGGATGTGCTTGAGTGCCTAGGCAACCGCATAGGTGCCAAGAACTCAATGTTTAGGTATCTGCCTACTTGTTTTGAGTACTGTAGTGCCTTTGTGCGGCCTATAACATATATCTGTATAGACACATATAGATTTATTGTAAAAATCTATAAACATATAAAACATAGATAAAGGAAATGTGTAACAATGAAAGGAAGAAAGTTCAATAATAAAAGTTTGCTATAAATTCCTTTCATGCTTTTATGTAATTTGTCACCTTTCATTTTTCCAAAAATGCTGCTGGAGAAAACCAGCTCATCTGGGCTTTATGACAACCATGTGTCATATAACAAACACACAAATAATATACACCAACAATTACATTACGTATTGGCCATTGCAACATCAAAATGCTACCATTGACAAGAAATCAAACAAAAAGAAATGCCAGAACAATATTCACAAGGAGTAGCAACTGCAATATCATAGAATATTATAATAAATGAAAGAAGGGTATCTGGGGCAGATTCCCTTTACTCCCCCTGCCCTCAAAAAAGAGAAAAAAGAACGAAACATCAAAATTAGCTGATACGAATTCCACGATATTTCCCAGAAACACTGACAGCCAAAGTGTGGGCACTCAACATGTTGTTAAGCTTTAATTCACAAAAACAACTATCTCAAGGAAGTAACTCAAATTACAGTAACAATAAGCAGCAGAAAAAGCAAAAAGATACCTCGTGATGTATGAGTAGGCAATGAGTATAACAGAAACTACATGATGGGACATCATGACAGAGAAATCCTTCCGTCTTGTTTCCCAGGTAAGGAGGGCAGCAATACTATAGATGTAGAACCCACATTGGCACATATAAATAAGTTTTATAGAAGGCCTGAAATGAACAATTCAACAGAATATTTTAGATACTAAAATACTATCACTAGATGAGGCAGTGAATTAAGAGGCACGCAGTTGAAGTTTTGCATCTTTGTAAGTGTCTCAGTGATTGGAAATGTAAAAGAGTAAGCTGAATGAAATATGTATGGACTGTTGGAATAGATTTTTAACACAATGATGGCAATCACCATGAACCAATGTGCAACGTTTTCCCAATTGAAATCCAAATTAGTTGTCAAAGGACAACAGCACTTATCCTTGTGATGAGGTGTATAAGTTCATCAGCATCTTCCTTGCAATCCAAGATCACAAGTAAAAGTTTCAAAGTTCACATATTTTCTTTGCAAGAAGGTAGACTTGGGAACATCATTTTCCATCTTGACTGTTTTTTTCAGTGAATTAACAATATTTATCTGCTATTGGAACCAACATGGTCCTAAAAACCACAGGCCAGTATTGAAATATGCATGGCTTTGTAATGGAATGGATTGGATGATGATGGCTGTAATAAAATATATTACTTTTGGGGTCACTGTACAAACAAATGAACATTAAAAGAATTTCTGTAAGACGACAATATTTTGTTTCTGGTGTTTCCCTAAGATACATAGCATCAACTAATAATATAAAAGAGCCTACTACACATTTTCAGACATTTGAAGGGAAGGAAGTTCTATTAGAATAATACAAGAACAGAAATCTAACATGAGATGACATTGTTGGAAAGCAATTGATTTCATAAGATGATTTGGTAGATGTAGCAATGGATGGAACTAAGTGGTAAAAAGGTATAAATGTAACGTACCACAAATTGAGAATGTGACATGATTTTTTGTTTTTTCTCGTTAAATAATAAAAGAAATCAAAGTTATTATGCAAATAATGTTTCTATACTAAACATCAAGTGAACCACCTGCAATTAAGTCCACCCTCTTGGTCAAGCATGCAACAATGCTAAAGATATCAATATCTTACCTCAACTCTTGATCTGGCCAGCCTCTAAAGTACTGCTTTATATCTGTAAACCATGACTCGTGGTAGGTAAAAGTTAAAACACAAAATTCAACAGCAGCAAAATATGTAAGCTTCCACATAGATTCTGAACATTTCACAATTTTTGTCCTTGCAGCATCATCAAGTTTCAGCTGACTGGTTCCGCTGCTCAACAACCATATAGCCAGCCTCTGAAATAGATGAAATGAATTATAGGAAATGAAGACTCTTCTAAATAGTGAGAACTTGAAAAGGATAAATTTATCAATGTGTCCTCAATGTGGTTCCTTTCGTATCAGTCAAAGTAAATTTAATGTTCTTGCAACATAGAGTATCCAACAGAACGTAGTGCATAGAAAACTTTTCATCTGCTTATGGTGGAACTAGTCTAGTATAGATAGCCTAATCCAAATTTTATAACCAGAAATCCTGAACTTGAGATTTTGTTTGGATACAATTTTGGCTTAACTCTACTGTAAGGTGTATTTAGCCAAGACAGATTTAGCAAATTATGTTTCTTTCGATCCATAAACAAGGTTTGCGACCATCCTAACAGGTTAGATGCCAAATCTTTTTCTTCCCAAGCAGGCAATGAAATGCCCGTATGATTTTGCATTTTTAGTAGATTTTGATAAAAGTTGATGAAATGTGTGGTTGAAAAGTTGTGAGTCTTATAAACAAAAAATCCAATTTGATTATTGTTTAAAAAATCCCGATTGAGGCCCGCCTGAAGCAAACAAAAAAGGCCTCATGGTGATAATTGTGAGAAAGGTTTTAGAGGCGTACGCCTGAGTTGAGTGAGGCACACACACCTCAAGACTTGTGAGGCGCTCCTTAATTTTCCAAATTTATTTACTTTGTCGAGGAGTGGACCCACAAAACATTAACGTTCTAGCTAACCTCTTTGGAAATAGCCCATTATACCACTAGCTATTACTCAAACATTAAAAATTGTATTTTCTGATTAGCCTACCTAGGAAATCATCTATTGCTAAAAACATTGAAAATTGTATATCTCATAGAGACATAGACTCACCATGGGAATAGTCCACTGCCACATCAAATAAAGTAATAGTTCCTTTTTTATAGATTTTTCTTTTGTTTGTTTACACACTTTAAATTGTTGTATTATGAATTTTGAAGATTGCCTACGATTTATTGTGCGCTTATTGTGCGTTTTAATATCTTTTAACATTTTCTTGGTTTGTAGTGAAGCTTACGCCTAGGGCTTACACCTTGCCTCACAAAGGAAAAATACATCGGTACTTGATTACGCCTTTTTAAACATTGCATTTGATGATTCCACTAAAGCTAATTGGGATTAAATAGAAACTCGTTCAGAAAAAATATCAAGGATCAAGTAAAATTGCTCAAAGAAAATCTCGTTTTATGAAAAAGAGTGCAAAAGTCTCTTGAGACATTTTCAAAACATTTAAATAATATAATAATTGGACTGAGCCGAACTCCCATTAAGTATGTTATTGTTTGAGCAAAATCTTGGTAACTCTGAGAAATAGATCAGAAGGGTTTTCAGTGTTCCAACAGAACAACTTCTTTAATCAGCTCACAGTTTTAAAACAACAAAATAGCTATACTTTGTGGTGGTTATGTTGGCACCCAGGTAAAAATAAATGCAGTCCATTGCCTTACACAGAGTTTACCTATTCGATACTGATACAATGGGAATCACAAGACATCTGCCAATTCAAATCAGCCATTGAAAGAGTGGCCCATTCATGAATCATAAATACTTTTTATTCATTAAAATATTATTCAGAAGCATATACATATTATAATTCAGATATTATAGGCGAGCAAACGATTTTAGGCATGCCATTTCAGCAAGAGTTCATATTGAAGTCCACAACAAGCAAATTAGTCCGTCGAAGCCTAGCATTTATATCAGTGATGTTAATAATATGACTGCACTACTTTACATCTACTTTAACCAAAGACAAGCCAAGTGACACGCTGATTTTTAATCCTTTTCATCTATATTTCACTCTTGCTCCCAAAGCTGCAACTGCAGGAAATGTCACATCCACGTAACTAGTGCAAATTTCATCATTAATCATTTAGAACTAATTATATTGCAATGACAAATTGTCAGCTCGCTTATCAATATATTATGTATAATCAAGAGAAGTCAACTCAACTCAACAACCTCTCTATAATTACTCAACTACAACACAAAATAAAATCAGTCACTAAACAGCAAATACTACTAAAATTATTCCATTACTCAAGTAGAATACTCACACACCATAAAATTTGAGATTTCCATAAAGGTGAATATTCTAAAGAATAAGGAATTCAGATGGCGAGAAGCTTACTCGAAAGATAAATCTGTCGAGGAGAAACCTGGACGCGACAAAAGCAGCAGCGAAGTAGAACGCGACAATGAAATGGGATACGCTCGGGTAGCCATTCGGTGTCCAGATCGAGTCCATGAGAGAATTAGAACTTCAATTGAACAAAAACTCATCAATCAACAAATCATTACACATTTACGCTCTGCACTCAATCAGCAATTTCCAAAATCATACAATATGCAAAATAACCAAACAATTAACACTCCTTCCACGTAAGTTTGCCCTAATTTCGCGCCAAATATCTCTAGAGAGTAAAGGAAAGGATGGAAGTAGCAGTGGAGGGAAATGGAGATCCTGTGAGAGTTGTGCTTACATTTTACACACTAGCAGTTCTCAAATGCTGGATTTTATAAGTGGGCCGAAAGAAGGGGCCCGGCCCGCGATGCCCAAATAGATTACTCGTGGCATGACTTTTGCGGTTTTGCCTGTGAGTCGTGCTAGCGGACTTTTCTTATCTCACATTCTCACTGTGCCTTTGCACATCCCTGTTGACTGTTGACGTGTTGTGACTTTTTATCATTTTGAATAAATTCATGGGATAATTGCATTAAAGGTCCCAATGTTTCAAAATTTTTGGAGATATGCCCCTTAACCTAAAAAAATAGCACCACACATCCTAACGTATAAAAAACTTGACGTAGTAGGTCCTTTATGACCAAATTGCCCTTCTCTTTAAATAAACAAAAAAAAAATTGAAAACTAACCATATGTACTTCAAAAAAAATATATATATATATATACCCCAAAAAATAAAAAGTAATAAATAAGTCATCTTCTCTAAAAAGTCTTAAAATTTTATTTGTACCAAATTCACCGAAAAACAATTGGCCGGACTTATTCAAACAGGATTAAGTATAAATAGGCATACATTTATCTTGCTTTGCAAATCAACGTTCTTGAGCACTAAAATCCAATAATCAAGAATAGTCCAATAGTCCAAGTTTTTCATACGTTGGAGATGTGTGGTGCTATTTTTTTAGATTAGTGGCATATTTTCAACGATTTTGAAACATTGAAAACTTTTGATGCAATTATCCCTAAATTTATTGGCGAACCTTTCAATTTTTAGAAGACTAGATAGTAGATACAATAATAAATATCTTATAAATAATTTTAGGATCTTTTTATAAATAATCACAATAAATAAAATATTTTTTAAAATATCATTATATTTTTTTTATTATTATAAAAATACTATTTTTAATTTTTATAATACTTTTTGTTACATTTGTTATTTTGGTTACAATAAATGTGTTACATTTGTTATTAACAAATATGACAAATGTAACAACAAGTGTTACAAAAATAAAAAATAGTATTTTTATAATAAAAAAGTTAGATAATATTTTTTAAATTATTTTATATTTTGTGGTGTATAGTTAAATTATCATATTAATTTAGGCATAATTTGAACAGCAAATGGCAAACCGGCCTGTAAATATTTAATTTAAACTGCAATCTTCTTTTTTGAATTTGAGCCCCATCCTTTACTAATAAATATCTTAAACAACCAATGAACCTTCTAGCTGGCTATATGATAAATATTTTAAACAAAAAGTCTCTATAGCCGTGCAGAGACGAAGAAATCTTGTAGTCAACTTAAGGCTGCGTATAAAATTTAATTGTTTTACAAAAATTAAAAGAAAAAGAATTCCAAATCAAAATACTGATACCTAAGTTTCTGATTTATTTAATAATTTTTATCAAAATTAATTAATAGGATGAAATGCTGATTGAAAAATTTGTTGATTGATTTAAGAAACTGAAAGCTACTCCCTTTTATTTTATTATATAAAATGCTATTTTGATAACATCACTATTCGGTGCAGATTTTTTTAAAATAAATAGGTGCTCACTTTTTTTAACTATTTAAACTTTGTAATTGTGTAAAAAATTTGAATATTCAACAAAAGTAGGTAAAAAAATAGATTTTTTTTAGAAAAAAAGTTGCACCAAACAAGCCCTTTGTCTTATCTTTTGGGCTGCATATATATGCTAAACATTTTGCATATGCTTAGTGTATAGTTTCAGCTTCTTCGAGTTGGGGGCTGATGGATACTGGAAATATTTAATGAAACAAGCAAGTCGTTAACGAAGAACTATCATAGGTGTAACAAATTGTTCAAAAATAAGTTGAATGAAATTTTATACTCTTCATTTGTTTGAGATTTTCCAACTTTTCAACCCTTTCATGTTTTGTAACTCTTGTAACTCTCTTGTTAATTGTGGATTTAGAATTGGAAAGTCACTCTAAGGTCTATATAAGCATGTCCATTTTTCTTATTCTACACATAACAATTCAACATTTTTCTCCTTAAGTTCTTTAGCATTCGTTTTCCTCTTTGGTATTCGAATTTCCTCGTGGTGATATTGTTCTGACAGTAGGTCGGTTCGCTGGTACAACCAGTTCTACCGTTGTATCGTGAGAAACAGACGTTCATAACCTACGGTAGGAGACGAATCTATTTTAAGGAAACTGTACTTGTACAGGCCTCGGTTTGCTTTCTTCTTCAATTCTTTATTCTGAAGTTTCCTTACTCCATTTGTTTACTGTTCGTTTTAATTATAATATGTTGTTTAACATTTTTCAATTGACGTATGTTTAACAATCTTAAAACAGATTCTTGCTAAATAGTGAAATTCATACGTGTGAAACTAGTTTGTTCATAAAACTGAGTGAAATTCATACGTATGAAGCTAGTTTGTAACAATCTTTTGAACTAGGAGAGTTTATACTTTTAGATGCTTTCATTTTCTCTTATGGTTTGAGTTTTCTTGATTTGTGTATTCGCAAAACTGGAAGGCTTTGTCAAAAGGACCTAAACTGTCTAAGGAGAGCTTGTGATTTAAGTGGTCCACTTATGACCCCCCTCCTCACCTGGAAGCCTTTTAGTTGCGTGTTATTCAAATCAACAAGACGAAAATAAATGGGTTAACAATTGTTTTCTGGGATTAGATTTTTCCAAGTTTTGTTCCCATAGAAACTGTTTCTGCTCCATATTTTCATGTTAGGAGCCTGGATAATTTCATAATTGAAAGTGTAACTAAATTGAAAAACAGATTTGTTTATTCTGTTTATTTTAAAAGTTGAACTAAAATTTTTCTCTTGTTTCAGAAAATAGCAACTGATCTGATTACTGAAGTTATGGCTACTGAAAACTAGACTGTGGCACAGGTGCCAAGTTTTACTGCGACCTAAACTGTGGTTCTAACTGGTTATGTAACTGTTCCAGTTAATCATGGAGAAAAACCTGAGAAGTTTAATGGATTGAATTTTAAAAGGTGGCAGCAGAAAATGCTATTTTATCTGACCACCTTGAATCTTGCGAGATTCTTGACTGAAGATGCTCCGAAACTCAAACAGGGTGAGGGAGACACACAAGCTATCAGTTGAAGCTTGGAAACATTTTGATTTCCTATGTCGGAATTATATCATGAATAGCTTGGCAGCCTCACTATACAACGTTTATAGTTTAATGAAAACGGTGAAAGAATTATAGGAGTCTCTAGACCGAAAATATAAAACCGATGATACAGGGGCTAAGAAATTCATTGTTGGCTGTTTCCTAGATTATAAAATGGTGGACTCTAAAATGGTAATCAGTCAAGTACAAGAACTTCAAGTAATCTTGCATGAGATTCATGCCGAGTGTGTGGTTTTAAGTGAAACTTTCCAAGTGGTAGCAATGATTGAAAAGATACCTTTGACTTGGAAAGATTTCAAGAATTACCTGAAGCACAAGCGAAAGGAAATGAACATTGAAGAACTGATTGTTAGACTTCGAATTGAAGAAGACAACAAAAGTTCTGAAAAGAATGGGTTCAATCCTCCAATGGCCAGAACAAATATTGTGGAGCATGGTCAAATCTCTATGACAAACAAAAACAAGTTTGGGCTGTATAGGAAAGGGACAAAACTGGGTCCAAAAGGGGGAGTTTCCAAAAAGAAATTTCTTGAGAAATGCTACAACTGTGACAGAGTAGGTTATAGATCGTCGGAGTGCAGGTTGCCGAAGAGAAACAACAAGAAAAAAGTCAATGTGGTTGATGACATCACACATGATGTTTCTGAAATAAACCTCGCTGCTGTCATTTCTGAAGTGAATCTGGTGGGATCAAATTCAAAAGAATGGTGGATTGACACCGGTGCTACTCGACATGTCTGCTCGAAAAAGAGATGTTCAGTTCTTTTGAAGCAACTGAGAATTGAGAGAAGCTGTTTATGGAAAATTCAGCTACATCTGAAATCAAATGCCAATGCCAAGTGGTTTTGAAGACGACTTCTGGAAAATAGCTGACTTTTAACAATGTGCTTTTTGTGCCCGAAATCCTTAAGAACCTGGTGTCTGGGTCACTGCTGAACAAGCATGGTTTTCGTATGGTGTTTGAGTCAGATATAGTTATTTTGTCTAAGAGTAGAATATTTGTTGGGAAAAGTTATGTGTCTGATGGGCTTTTTAAGCTCAATGTAATGACGGTTAAGCCGAAAATTAATAAATTAATTAATTTTTCTGCTTACTTACTTGAGTCTTCCAATTTGTGGCATGGTAAACTAAGACATGTTAATTATGATACTTTGCGTAGATTAATTAACTTGAATTCTATACCTGTATTCCACATTGATTCTAAACACACACAAGTGTGAAACGTGTGTTAAGGCAAAATTGACAAGGTCATCATTTCAAACTATTGAAAAGAAAACTGAACCACTTGATCTAATTCACACTAAAGTTTGTAATTTAAAATCTGTACAAACAAGGGGTGACAACAAGTACTTCATTACTTTTGTTGATGATAGTACAAAATATTGTTATGTCTATCTACTTAAAAGTAAAGACAAAACTATAGAGAAGTTTATTTTTTATAATAATGAAGTTGAGAATTAACTCAACAAAAAAATTAAGGTGTTGAGAAGTGACCGAGGTAGTGAATATGAATCACCATTTGCTGAATTATGTGCTCAAAGTGGAATCACACATGAAACCACAGCACCTTATTCACTTCAACAAAATGGTTTGTTGCTGAACGAAAAACTCGTACCTTAAAAGAGATGATGAATGCAATGCTATTAAGTTCTGGGTTACCTCAGAACATGTGGGGAGAAGCTGTTTTATCAGCTAATTACCTTTTAAATAAAGTGCCCCGAAAAAAAGAAGAAAAGACCCCGTACGAGTTATGGAAAGGAAGGAAACATTCATATAAATACTTACGAGTGTGGGGGTGTCTTGCTAAAGTAGTTGTACCTACACCGAAAAAGGTGAAAATAGGTCCAAAAACTATTGATTGCATTTTTATAGGCTATGCACATAACAGCAGTGCTTATCGATTTCTTGTGCAAGAATCTAAAATTTCAGATATACACAAAAATACAATAATAGAATCGAGAAATGCTTCATTTTTTGAACATGTATTTCCGTACAAATCCATAGAGAAAGTAAACTCCTCTAAATAGACACATGAAGCAACGGATCAAGAAGAACAACCAGAAGAAGAAGATGAGGTTGAACCAAGACGTAGCAAAAGAGCTCGAACTGAAAAATCGTTTAGTTCAGATTTTCTGACTTATATGCTAAAAAGTGAACCTCAAAGCTTTAAAGAAACTGTGAACTCTTCTGAAGGACCTCAATGGAAAGATGTAATTAAAAGTGAGTTAGTTTATATTCTGCAAAACCATACATGGGAGCTAGTGGATCTTCCTCCGGGATGCAAACCACTAGGCTACAAATGGATTTTCAAAAAAAAAAAAATGAAGGCAGATGGAACAATCGAAAAGTATAAGGCCAGACTTGTTATAAAAGGATACAGACAACGAGAAGGACTTGATTACTTTGATACATATTCTCCAGTAACGAGAATAACGTCCATCAGGATGATACTTGCAATTGCAGCATTGTGAAATCTCGAAGTACATCAAATGGATGTGAAAACTGCATTTCTAAATAAATATTTAGATGAAGAGATCTACATGGAACAACCTAAGAGTTTTTTTGCTCCAGGGTAGGAGAACAAAGTCTGTAAATTGGTGAAGTCATTATATGGCTTGAAACAAGCTCCAAAACAATAGCATGAAAAGTTTGATCATGTCATGATGAAATGTGGATTTAAAATCAACGAGTGCGACAAATGCGTTTATATCAAAGACACTGAAAATGGCTATGTCATTTTATGTCTTTACGTTGATGACATGCTTATTATTGAAAGCAACGATAAGATGATGAAATTTACTAAAGACATGTTAAATTCAAAATTTGACATAAAAGATATGGGCTTAGCGGATGTGATACTTGGGATTAAAATTTCAAGATCATCATAGGGAATTGTACTAAGTCAATCACACTAAGTGGATAAAATTCTTGATAAATTTAACAATGATGATTCTGGCGTTGCTATAATACCTATAGATACCAGTCATCATCTATCGAAGAACAGAGGTGAGAGTATCTCTCAAATAGAATACTCTAGAATTATCAAAAGTCTGATGTACTTGATGAGTTGTACAAGACCAGACACAGCCTACACAGTTAGCAAACTGAGTAGATACACGAGTAATCCAGAAGCTGACCACTGGAAAAGGAATAATAAGAATACTAAGGTATTTGAGATATACTCGTGATTATGGGCGGCACTATACCAGATATCCGACAGTTATTGAAGGATACAGTGACGCTAATTGGATATCTGATATAAAAGACTCAAAGTCTACAAGTAGATTTGTGTTCACATTGGAAGATGCAGATATATCATGGAAATCTTCTAAACAGATGGTTATAGCCAGATCCACTATGGAATCTGAGTTTATAGCCTTGGACAAGTGTGGTGAAGAGGCTGAGTGGTTACGTCACTTCTTAGAGGATATTCCTAGATGGCCAGAGTGTGTGCCAGCAATTTGCATACATTGTGATAGTCAATCTGTAATTGGTAGGGCACAGAGTAACATGTATAATGGTAAGTCTAGACATATACGTCGTAGACATAATACCATAAGACACTACTCTCAACTGGAGTTATCTCTATCGACTATGTGAAGTGAAAGGATAATATTGCGGATCCACTAACTAAAGGTTTGAATAGAGAGTTAGTTGAAAAGTCGTCGAAAAAAAATGGGAATTAAGCCTTTGAAAGAATAAGTTAATATAATGGAAACCCAACCTATTTGACTGGAGATTACAAGATCTAGGTTCAAAGGGACAACCTAATTGTAAATACTTAATTAGATCACTGTGGGGGTTCTCTCCTATCCATTCCTATGATGAAATAGTGACACCCGTAGAGAAAATGATAAGCAATAGGCTTTTAATGATTCTTACGCGCGGAGTAGAGCGGGCTACTCTTAATAAGAAATCACCTATGTGAGAGAGAAGTGGGGCCGCTTCTAAGAGAATTGTGTAAGGCACAATTCTTAAAAACTCTCGTAGAACTAGGCACATGTTCACGACCATAAATGAACATAACAATGAGAATTAAACCATGTCAGGATGAATTCTGTGTGAGGTATATTATCGTTTACACAAACGACATAACAGTTTAAGGACATCGCGTCTACTGATTAGCTAGTAAAGTAAATATACTTTCATAAGGAAAGGTTCAAAAGATAACACCTACCTATCCTATGTAGGATTCATACGTTGAACTTTATCACCAAGTCTTCCGTGTCTCTATCAATTTTCATTCATGCGGGGGATTGTTGAAAAATAAGTTGAATGAAATTTTAAATTCTTCATTTGTTTGAGACATTCCAACTTCTCAACTTTTTCATGTTTTGTAACTCTTGTAACTCTCTTGTTAATGGTGGATTTGAAATTGGAAGGTCACTCTAAGGCTTATATAAGTATGTCCATTTTCTTCATTCTACACAAAACAATTCAACATTTCCTCCTTAGGTTCTTTAGCATTCGTTTTCCTCTTTGTCATTCGAATTTCCTCGCGGTGATATTGTTCGAGCAGTAGGTCGGTTCGCTGGTACAACTAGTTCTATCGTTGTATCATAGGAAACAGACGTTCATAACCTACGGTAGATGACGAATCTGTTTTAAGAAAACTATACTTGTACATGCATCAATTTGCTTTCTTTTTCAATTCTTTATTCAGAAGTTTCCTTACTCCATTCGTTTACTGTTCATTTTAATTATAATATACTGTTTAACGTTTTTCAATTGACGTATGTTTAACACAAATCACACAAATTTGTTAATGTGCTACTTCGGAAGATTTAATTTGGAGCATATTTGCCAGAGTAAAGAGAAATAGGTAAAATATCGAATGTCAAAAAAAGTGGAAATTTTCAATTTTTGTTACATGATCGTATTACGACAATAAGAACAAAATTTTATTAAAATATTAACTTCACGTATATTTAATACTGAAACAAAAACATCATTTATAGCATTACAAATATATTTCAAAAAAAAAAATTGAAAAAATATATAAGAAGTTATAATAACTCGTATGTATTAAATGTACGTATTAAAATATGTATGAATGTCGATTAAATCATATACATTATCTGCTATTTGAAAATAAGTTATTTCGAATTAAGAGAGGAAGAAAATCTTGATTTTTAAAGATTACAACATAATTTCTTTTTAGATTGATTTCTCTTTCAAAGTGAAACACAATTAGAGAAAAGCTTGCAGAGTTGAGTTTGTTGTACTCGCAAATGATGTAGCATCAATAGAAGTACCACATGCCTATGTACTTTCATTAAACTTGTAATCTCTATCTTTTAGATTTGTAATAATTTCGTCTTCATTCAATTTTAATTGTATATATCATTATCTACCTTTCAATAATTTACGTATATGGTCACTTTTGACAATTACCCCTAATTTAAATAAACTAAAACAACAAAAAAAAAAAAAAGAAAAAAAAATAGAAAAATTGCAGTTGAAGTTTCTAATATTTTCAAAAGTACAAATAAATTGCAATTCTTTTACTTTTTACAGTTATTCACTTAAAATAATAAAAGAATAGTGCCTTTCAGCTAACGGACATTTAGACAAAATCCGTCCATACTCCAGAAGTTCTTTCAGTGCATATATACCGATAGACGTAGGTGTTAGAATTAGAAAATTTAGAACTTGGCATCACATATTTTTTGTTGATTAAAGTAAAGAACTGTAAAACAATAAAAAAAAAAAAAGATTTATTTGTACTTTTGAAAATGTTAGTAATTCTAACGGCAAATTTTCTATTTTTTTTGGCTGATTTAGTTTATTTAATTTAGGAAAATTTTTAACAAAAGAGACAAATGGCATAAATTACTGAAAGATTAGAGATCATACTTGCAGTTAAAATTGAATGTGACGAAATTGTTATGAATTTGAAAGAATATACTGTGATATTACACATTTGATGTTGTGTCCCAATAATGACGTGGTATTGTGACTGGGCTGACAAGTTAATAAAAACTAAAGTTAACAAGTGAAACAAGCCATTAATTAATAAGCGAAGAGATGGCCTATTGTGTGACACACATAAGTGGGTGAAACATGTAAGAGAGTGCAGAATCCACTTTAGTCGCAATATCTTAAAGCATTCACATTAGATGTGTTAGTTTAATTATTAATGTCATATGTTATGTAGGAGTTAAATATACTTCTTAATTTGATATGTCAGTACGTTAGTTAAGTGTGTTTTTTATGATTTTCTTTTCATTCTATATTGAGATATATATATTGGAAATATTAAATAAAAAGCTGACCATTTAAATTTAACACATTCAATATAATAGTTAAACACTAGTTAAACTTAACATATAAATATGTCAATTAATATTTATTTTATTATTTATGTAGCTAAATAAAATTAACACATCTGATAAAGATGTTCTTACCATACTTTACATTTCAAGTTTAAAGAAAGCCTATCGATCTATTTCTCAACCAATAAGTGCTTGTTTGTCACAGTTTATATTACTATATAATATAATTTAAGCTTGTCAAATATAATTTTTATCCACATACGTAGAACTTATAACTTACTACACATTTATTATTAATACATTCCATAAGACTCACAAAGTATAAATACTTAAAAAAATAATTTTAGTACCATTAAACATGCTAAGAACTTCACAACAATAATTTTGTACTAAACTAATGCACAAGAACAGAAAAATTCTATATAATTTTTTTTTACATGTAAAAAATTTAATGGGCTTGGGTGACTCTAGACTATTGATAAGTACATTTTATGTATTTATTTGTGCTTTAAAATTAGCATGTTGTCTCGATATTTTATAGATTTTCTACTTAATTTAATGTATTTTTTTTCTATTTCAATTTTGGATTTGTTTATAAGCAAGTGAAGAAGAATAAATGAAAAGAACAACAAATTGGAAGAAGAATAGTTGAAAAGAACAACAAATTGGAAGATGTTTAGGAAGTACGATGATACAATTGCACTCAATTGAAACTTGAAGGACAATATTGGAGGTTGCCCAGCCTCATTTTTATCCTACATAACCTATTTTCTTGGCCGAGGCGATCGCCCAGTGCAAAATTCTGCCAGCGGATTTTTTTTGCTTTTTTGAGTTCTACTCCAGTCAGGAAACCTTTTAGGCCACGATTTTGAGGATCTATTGGGACATTGAGGACGACAATAAATAGGGTAGATTACCGCTAAATTAGGGTTGTCAATTGTTGAAAGATTTCAAGGGGAAAAACAAGAAACGAAGATTGAAAAATCATCCGGACAAGATTGAACGAAGAACAAGGATTACATATTGGAATTTCATCTTATTCGGATGATGGATTATATCTTTTCTTTTGGGTTTCTTCATCTTAGTATGCTAGGTTAGATTTATTTTGTGCTATAATTGCGATAAAATTTGTATCATAAACTTTCAATTCTTTGAACCTAATCTTTGATATTCAAGCATGTTTTTTATTTTGAACAATTGATATTGATTTCTTTTCATATAAAATTATATGCGCAATGATTGTATAATTTTTGTGGCTTGTTTTACCATTGATAGATTGAAAATAAGTTAAACATATTATCAATTGTCGTAGAGTCCGATAGAAGATAAAAATATACCGTTATGCTTTACATGATTTTTAAATATGCACAAATATTTTTATCTATTTTTGTATGTTTGCATCTGTCATAGAGGTATAGTCAGGTCACATATATGGATATGTTTAATTCGACTCGAAAGAGATTGTTAAACAAATTATGAATATTGATTTTCATAATTAAATCGTGTTATCAAATTCAACGGTTCGGGTTAAAGGGGATTGATATAATTTTCAGATTCATCTCAATTTTTTCATTAATTTTAGTTAATTTAGGTATTGCATTGAGTAGTTAGTTAAGTAGTTTGATAATTAAATTTTAGAATATCCATTGAATTTTATAGTTTCAGCTAAGGTTAAGTTAATTCGAAATTAGACTAACATAATCTCTGTTGATACGATACTTGAATTCTAAAATTTACTTTATTACTTGTACGATCTGTATATTTGCAGAATAATAATTGCTAACAACTATACAAGACAATCCCCTATCTACGCCCTTGGTAAGAGATTCAATGAGCAATCCTACTCAATTATAAGCTAAAAACTTGGTTTAATTTTCTCTAGAAAACAATTTGACCAAGGCATTAAAGTCTTTTCAATCGTTTCATTTTCTGATGTCGCGGGGACATGAATTGGGCTCATCTTAAGCTGTAAAGACCTTACATAGTACCTGAATTAATGGTTCAGATTTAAAGAAAGGGTCCCATATGAGACAAGGCACTCGCACTGGTAATTCATTAACCAACATTTCTATGGCGATTCTGAAGCCAAGTTTGGCCGGCGGCCCATTATATGATATTTGAAAGGATTCCCAGGAGCTAAAGTCACTTCCATTTTTGTGCATTGATGCTGACATCCACGTGAAGTAACCCGAACACAAGCATAAAACCAATGTTTTGCTTTGTCGAATTCTCCAGCCTTTTCATTCCCATCTGGATTTTTCTATGAGTACATTTGAAAAAAAAAAATTTGTGGATTATAAGTAATAATTTCTACGAAATATGTAAATAAAAATAATATTTGATCGGTTTATAAGTGCTTATAAGCACACACAAACATAGTATGGATAGATAAAAAGTGGATAAAAGTTGTGGATCTTACGAAATGTGTATATAAAAGTGATGTTTGACCAGCTTATAATTACTTATAATCACACACAAACATACTCTAATTAACCTTTGTTGTAAATACATTTTCTCTCATTTAAAAATTATGGACTCATTTATGATTGTTTTGCACAATAAATCCTTTTGTTTTTTATGCTAAATAAATTAAGTGGTTACGTTTGATCGATCGTGTCACTCACGTGGTCGAGTGAGGGGGCATGGTCAACCTAATATCAAATGGTCGATTTGCAATCAATCGGGGTGGCCAATCCACTGGAGGTAGTATACATAAATACCAGCTAAGTCACCACTCTGTCATCAGAGAACGCACGTTTACAAATAGAGCATCAACCCTGTAATTTGAATACACCATTAAAAAAACTCACTCTTCTTATTAAACATTAAAATTTAATTTAATTTGTTGATAATAACTCACCCATATCAGTTTATTTACAGAAAATTGAACGAATAATAATAAGAGAAAATACTTGGAAAAAATTCGTCTTCCCCCAGCCTGTCTCACCACGCAGCCCCCTCCCCAAGATGGCTAGGCAACTGGACAGGCAGACTGAATGGGAGAAGATGAAATTAATCTTTAGTTTTTAGTTTTACAAGGACAGTTAACAATTTTTTCTCCCCAAAAAATTAAGTGCTTGTTTGGTCTAGATAAAAATTAGATTTTATGAAGTTTTTAATAAAAATTGATGAAATGTGTGGTTGAAAAATTAATAAAAATTGTAAATCCCATAGAATGTGTAATTGAAAATGAATTTTAAAAAATGGGGGCCAAACAAAGATTAAACAGAGACAAAAATGATCAAAACAAACTTGGGCGAGTGATTTGCAAGTTTTGAAAAAGAAAAGGAGCACCTTTGTAATAACATGCCATCTCATAGGATATTTTCGTAATTATCGCTTTTTTATTTTGGTAAATATATTCACATTACAATTTTTTTATAATTGAACTACAATTTAATTGCATGAAAAGGTCCATATACTTTACTCATTATTACATTTATATTCTCAACTTTTTTTCATCACATTCTTGTCATTAATCTTCTATTAATTAGTATATCTTGTTCCTGTTGATGATTTTCGTCCAAAAATTTTGTGAAAAAAGAGTAAAATAACTTACTTGTCCATCATATTTTTAAATAAGTAAAAAATTAAATAAATACAAAATTACAACAAAATATTTACTCCTCGTTTTATAGTACGCTAATAGAATAATTGAATGTAAATCATCATTATGAACAAGAAGTAATAATTAATGGAAGGTTAATAATAAGAATCCAATGAAAAAAAATTAAAGACCAAAATGAGACAATGAATAAAATTTAGAGACTTTTAATACAATTAAAATATAGTACATTTATAAAAAAATATTGTGGTAATATAACCCTATGGGTGATTATAAAGAATAAAGATACACACATCAATTTTCATTTGGTACACTATTTAATTGTACTAAAATCCACAATCATTATTTATTATTGCACTTATGGCACTATCTTTTTTTATCATATTTTTATGTTCAATTTTTTATTAATTAGTATATGTGATCCCTGGTGATGGTTTCCCTTCAAAGGCTAATATTTTTTTCGTACTTATGTATTTATTATTATTTTTACTTATTTGAAAGTATCAAGGACAAATAAAATATTTTAAGTACTCATAATGGACTTTTTGGATCGGAAACCATATCAGTGGCCATATTTACTAATTAATAGAATGTTGAAGATAAGAATCCGACCAAAAAAAAGTTAAAGACATAAGTGTGACGATAATAAAATATTAAAAAAGTTTAGTACAATTAAAAAGCAACGTACCAAAGACATAACTGCCTTTTACATTTAGGCATATATTTTACTTTTGAAAGTTGGATTTATTATAATAATTGTTGTTTCATGCTCGTATTTTTGATAGTGCATTAAATCACTTCGTGTTAAAATGTGTATTGATAAAAGATTGTATTGCCACGCAGACTAGTGTTAAATATTAGTGGTACCGTGAATTATTATTCTAAAAGATCAAATTGCTGAAAATATAAATATAAATATAAATATAAATGAACAAATTCTTCTTTTTCTTTAATAGAATAAAATTTTAGAAGAGTAAAGTATACAAGAGTCATAATTTCATATCTCACCGCTTCTCACTTACGAAAATTTCACGTACTACGATTTAAAAAAATCTAATATATAGATAATGATATCAATAAAAATATAAATAAATAAATTATCTCGTTTCTTAATATTCTCAACTTATTTATTAGAGGGCAGTTTCTTGATAGAATGTCCCTTAAATATGGACAGCAAGAAAAAAAAAAAAAGAAACAGAGTTGCAATTACAATATTTACGATACACTGCAATACTCGAGTAAATTAGTTGGTTAGGCATTTTTGTACCCTTTCCTAAATTGTAATTTTTGCTAAATGAAGTGTTCTTGATTGTCAGATTCTTTCCAAAATCTAGCCGGGAGCCCATGTTGTGGAACTGGAAATGGGCTGTACTCTACCAAGTTTTGGGTACCCACCACTTCCCACCTGCGTAAAAAGAAAAAAAGAAAAAAGAAAAAAGACGAATTCGTTTGGTTAGAATTATGTAAATAAGTGAGCATTTTTTTTTTTTTGACGTCATCTCATATTAAAAGTTTAAAAAATATTATCGTGGGAATCAAATTGGTCAAACTAGATCAACTACAAAGCTCGAGAAAAATTCAAAATCAACTTGAAAATTGATCAAATTAAGAGTTTAACGACTATATGTTAGCATTGGAATCGAGGCTTAGCACATGTTTGATTATATTAAAATTATTTTTTAAGTACTTATTTGTGAATTCTATGAAATATGTGAATAATAAATTGTAGATAATATAAAATACGTGAATAAAAAATATATTAAACCAACTTAAATTATAATTTAAAATAACACAAACAAGTACTTAAATATATGCATTTATAGGAAATTAATAGACAACATCGTACCTTAGCTTCGTCACCAAGTGATGGATCAAAATCAGCATCTCCAGTTTGGCAAGCTCATTCCCTGGACAGGAATGGGCTCCATTGCCAAATGGCATGTATGTATTGGGTTTCGGGGCAGCCTGTATTTACCCGCAGCCACAAAAAAATATTAAAACACCACCTCAAAAAATTACAATTTTTTATTGTTTATATTTACTTTTCTAGAAATGTATAGAAAAATATCAAAATATACTTTTGTGTTCCATCATTTCATACCTCAAATCTGTATGGATCGAAACTTTGAGGTTCATTGAAATATTCTGGATTGTGATGAATATTCCTAAACAATGGCATCACCTTCCAACCTTTTGGAATAAGATAACCTGTCAAAATATTTCATGTGTCAATCTTTTTCACATTTTATTTCAAAGCATATTGAAATAAAAAATTATGATTGGTCTTTATAACTTTTCAATTACTGGGATTTGGTTCCTCAATATTCGAAAGTAAGATTTTGGATTTCCAATTTATTTAAATATGTAAATTTGAGTTTTCACATGACGGAAACCGTTAATGTGGACGTTAAAGTTGCACTCAGCTCTCACTCGACTTAAAATTAGAGGGAAAAATCATCAAAGATCTAACGTGGGGATTAGATTCACAGATTTAACGTGAGTTTCATGTTTGATTTTAATGTTAACATTGATGTTTTCTGCTACGTGAGGATCCAAATTCATATATTGAAATAGACTGCAGATTAGAACCTCATTTATAGAGTTGGAGAGCCAAAACGACGCTAATTGAAAATTATAGAGTCCAACACTAAATTCATGTATTGATTTTTATTAAAAATTAATTACAAGATTCCACTTAATAACTTTAATTACTAAACCCTAAATTTGTACTTTTTAATTAAGGCCTTGTTTGTTTTTAATTAAACTTTTGCTAAAAACCTGAAGTCAAAGTGAACAACTAATTTTAACCACATATTTTAAAGAGCAACAACTTTTTAACCACACATTTCATCAATTTTTATCAACTTTTTTAAAATATCTGATTTTAATCAAAATCAAACACACCCTAATTACTAAAATACTAACCATTATATTCCACGTCAACCACAGCTTCCCTATAGGTGAAAGACACGATGCATGACATCCTCAAGCTCTCCAAAATGACCTGCCAATGTAAATGTCTGTTAGGTTTATTTTGTAAGATAGATTAAATATGACTCGACATGTCACGAAATGTGTTAATAAAAAATATTAGACACTGACTCGTTTGGAATGTAACACTAAACAATACTTCATGTTAAGTTGCCCACATATTAACTTTTTTTCTTTTCTTAATCATATTTAATATTGTATAGTCGAGCGTACCAAACATAGGTAGGTACCTTATATGTGAACCGCATATTTCTAGTTTGAGCCCATGTCAATGGCCGCTTTCCTCCATCATTTTCCTTATAGATTTCTTTCTGTTCTGCCTGCAGTGATCATCACAGTAATTATGAGCAGTCTTTGTTCATCGAAATTTAAGATGAGTAAAATACATTTTTTACTTTAAACTTTTAGTCGACGTAGATCTAAAACTTACGTACCTTAACAGCTTCGAGAAGTTTCTGATCATCATTAAGGTATTTGAGAATCCATGTTAATGCACTAGCTGTGGTATCTTGAGCAGCAAACAGGACACCAATAATGTTATCAGAAATTTCATCCTCTGTTAAAGTCTGCCCCTTCTCATCTTTGAAGTTCAGCAGATGTCCCAAAAGATCCTTTTCCAACAATTTTTTCTCCTTTCTCTCACAGAGTATCTCACTAAGGATCTTCTTAAGCCTTTTTCTTGCCTAATTCATTGAGAAAAAAAGAGTCACTTGTAAAGGTTTTATAGTGAGTACCTTATGCTAATTCTGTTGTACACTTGATTGACTTATTTTGTACCTGTAATGCTTTGTGATATGCAGTTCCTGGAATGTTTGTAGGGAAAGAATTATAGCCTTTATCTAGTATGCAGTAGTTTTCCTTCAGTTCTTCCCTCTGTTTTTTCTCCAAGTGGCCAAAAATAGCTAAAATTCCCACTTCAAAAGAGAACTGTAGAGTGTGGAGGACCCAGTAATCAATATATAAAAACAAATTCTAAATTCCACCCCTGCCCCGACAAACTAAAATTAAAATTAGTTCATTGCTATATCTACTGAAAGATTGAAACGTACCTTTTTCAATCCATAGAATGTGTTAATCACATCTCGGGAGGTCCATGACTCCACGGTTGAGATAGCTATGGCTTCAATACCAGGAATTAATTTCCGCAGGGCCTCCAGGGATAATGAACTCTGAACTAGCTTCCGGAGGCGGTTATGGTAGTCTCCTTGGTGGAAAAACAGGGCGGAGGGGCCGATCATTTTCTCTTTACTCTTTGGATATGTGGGCTTGAACAAGTGAGCATGAGTCACCAACACAAAACGCGCCGCTTCCGGGCTTGCAAGCATAACACAAGGACACCCAAGAATATGTGTTTTGAATATTTCACCATATCTGCATGAAATAAACACCATGCAAGACATCAGATCCTATGTTCGTTCAGTATTGGACAGTATTAAAAAGGAATCTTATCTGTTGTACCAAACGTGTCATCGAGAGGTAAGAAAATCATACCTTTTTTGTTTATTAGCAAAGAAAATATTTGGGTCTTTGGAGTATAACTGAAGAGTCTCTCCAACATAAGGCCAACCCATTGAGCCTGGTGGCAATTTGGGTCTTCCTTTGTATTTCCTATTCTGTTTTCTTGATAAATAATATAAGAAAATAATAGAAAGAAAGAGAAGAATATATATGAGAGTAGAAATAATATCCATAAAAATGATTCCTTCCCTCTTAATTTTTCTATCTCCTCTTTCCCTTGGAGCAAGTTAATATGCAAGTGCCAATGGAGTGATCAGTGACAGAGAAGAGAAAGGTTTATCGTTTATATAGAGCCACAAGGGGATAGTGGATAGCAAAGGGGTTTAGCATTTCCCACAAAACTATTACTGTTTAATTTACACACTTGCTAGGTTGATGGTTATTGGACCACTATAACATTGACATGTATGTGAGATGTGTCGTGCCCGTTACGAACTGTGTCACGTGTTAACATCATGAGCATACATAAGAGGTTAATACGGTTTTAAATAAATGCATGTCAAGACTTGTCAAAAGTCTTTAGAATAAACCTCTAGTCAAATCCCTGTTCGACCATGATGGTAATATACTAAACTCGGCTCTCACCCATCTTTCATATGTATGTAAACTTTACTCAACTAAATGACAGATAATATTGAGTATTCCATATTCCGAGAGTACTATAAATAAAATCCTGCAATGGAGGAGTAGAGGTGTTGACTACTTCAAGTTTCTCGAGCTGATGTATTTATTCTTAAAGGCAATCAAAATTCAAGTAAAAAACATTCATAATTAAATCACCTAAATAATTTTGTGTGTGACTCCTAGAGAGGGTTGAGTTGCGCCACTCCTTTAACTCGAGAGCTATTTTTAATAATATTAAAATTATCAAGCTTTACCCCCCTATGGTTAAAAGTACGTTTAATTTACCTCTTTTTTGCTTAGAACCTTTTTACAATATTGTTCAATCATTTAAGCAGTCACAATTAACTATTGAATCAATAATTATGCCTGCAAATGCTGGATTACAATTATAGGTTATAACCGTGGAAGTGACAATTAGGTTTAATTTGATATTAGTGCAACACTTGTGAGCCTCCTTGAAACATGTTCGGTAGAAGTTTTTTTGCAAAAAAATGGGTTTTTTAAATTTGACATAATTGATTTTTCAAAATTTTTGAATGTGAAATGACTAATCAATACAATTCTATTTCAAAATAGTAAAGACAATATTAGTCATTTCACCTTCAAAACTTTGAAAAAAGTCAATTATGTCAAGTCCAAAAAATCTATTTTTTTCCCCACAATCTAAACCAAACAAGCTCTTAATCCTTGAATGAATAAGTACTTTAAATCTAAATGAAGCTTCGCAACATGCAAATCATTATTATCACTTTTGACGAGTGTTCAAAATTAAACAAGACTAGACAGATTTAAAATATCTATTGATTATCGTGTTCAATTATGTCCGGTTTACGTGCCGACAAAACCTTAAATTAGGTTTGGTGGAAATAGAAAGAAATCACTCTTCTAGTTCACCTGCCTCAAAGTCAGATGTCTACAATATTGCACTGTGATCTGGTGGACCATGAAGTAGCTTCAAAACATACACTATTTATATTTTAAATATATTCCTGTTAAGCCACACGAGAAATATAAATTAGCACAAGGGTATTTGTTTATTTATTAATTTTATTTTTTAACCTGAGTTTGGCACACGAACTGGCTGGCCCATTATGCCTAAGATTTAATCTCTCTTTATAAATGTCATGGCTTCTCAATAGACTATTCGTAATTATTTGGTAAAGTTTTTTTTTTAAAAAAAAATTATAAATAATGAGTCATACAGAATATATAGATAAAAATAATATTTGATCAACGTATAAATACTTATAAACACTCTCAAATATGCTCAAAATTGCTTACCAAGGCATGAGAATGGATGACGGATAAGCGTTTTTTTTAAAGTCTTTTAGTCACTTAAAATTAAAAACAATTAAATTACTTATTTTATTTTACTTAAGAGTTTGAGTTACTTCTTAAAACTAAGCGACCCCATAAGTCTCTTATCCCCAAATCCACGCCGACATCTATTAATTTGCATGTCGAATCTTTGTTGTGTACCATGGTATAAGGTAATTATAATTAAGTTTTAACGTTCAGATAATGTCCATTTATTCAAATAGGTAAACTCGTGTGCATTTGGAGACTAACAAGTAAAGAAAAATATTAAAGTAATGTTACCGTTAAAATAAATAGTTTATTTGTACATAAGTTCATCATTAAAGGGTATCATGTCCTCTTCTAGTTTAATAAAATTAATACTTCTATTATAATTAATTTAAAAAATTATTATTCGAGGGTTCAGATTTATTGTTTTCATCGTCCCATTTTTGTAAAATTTGACACTTTAAAAAGACGTCATTACAAATGTAATATATCACTTGTAGTGTACCGTGTTGACATCTTGCTATTTGTTAAAAAAATCTGTTGTAGTGGGATGTCAAAATTTTAGTTGAGGACAGTAAGGCCTTATTTGGGATTGCATTTAGAGTTGTAACTTCTGATTGTTAACATGTACAATTATTTTAAGTGTTTGGTGAATTTAAGTGATAATAAAAGAATCTGTATCATTTGGGAACTGAATTTAAAAAAAAAACAACAAAATAATGATTTCTCAAGTTTTATTTTTAACTTGTTTAATAATCAATCATTAAATTCAGCAACCTCATGAATAAATTTATTTCTTTTTGTCATGTGTTTGTTGGTATTAAGCATGTATTGGTACTCTAATTTTATAAATTTTTAAATTTAACAGATAATAAAATTTTCCCCTGTAAAAGTCAAATAAATTTTATAGTATTACTGATCATAATAATAATACAAAATAATATTATTATAATCAACGTCTAATCTAATAATTGTATAGGCCACAACAATATTAGAACGATTTTGTTTATCAGACTTTTAAATATTGATTTTGAAATATACAACAATTATGAAATAAACGTATACAGAACAATTAATTGATTTTTTTCGCAACTGATTATTTTTTTACTACAACTAAAGTTAATTTTCTTAAAATCATATTAATTAATACTAAACTAAACCTATGGACGGACTCGTTGGTTGATAGACCCAAATACTAAATATTTTAAGAATTTACTATTAAAACAATAATCACCTTAATTTCAAATATTAAACTTTTATAACACGTTAAGTGTATATTTTAATAAAAAAATTTATAAATTATAAGTATTGAATCTTAAAATATATATAAATAAAAATAATAAATTTTACAAAATATGTAAATAAAAATAATATTTAACTAATTTATAAATACTTATTAATAATGACAAATATACACTAACACGCAAGAGCTATAATGTCCGCGTCCCAAAATGTCAAGGTCTTTAATTGCGTATCATGAAGCCGTCGCACTCTGGCATTGTTTCCAAATGAGTCGTCGACGCATTCCAGCTCATGTGCACCAGCAGTCTCATACTTTCTAGAAGATCAATGGACGATATGTCATGTCAAAATTCTGATGGACAAAGGTCGGTGATAAACGGTTACGAATCTTCGGGAGTGTGGGACCCCTTCTCTACTCATCTTTCTCTGTGAAGTCGTCATTTATACAACCTGTGGGTCCTCGCTCTGAATGGCTCTAAAGCGACACGTATGCAGGTCCATGAGCAAGAAAAGGGTCTGGTACATTATGGGCGAGAACATACAAGGATAGTTACCTTATTTGGTAATATGTCGGCTGACGTATGCCGTATTAATTGGCTTGGGAAAACTGTAGTATGCCACAACTTGTGGGTTATTTCTTTCTAGCGAGATCACCCAGGATCTCAAATGGATGGAAATTTGTATAATTTTTCTTACATTCACGTGCGACGAGATGATTCAACGACACGTAAAGCATGTGAAGTGTTTTATCGAACTTGTTATTTATTTTGTAAGGTCCAAAACATCATATATTTTCAAGAAAATTGAACCAATCAACAGATCTAAGATATAAACGATACAAAAACAATAAAGAATATAATATTTGTTTCGGTCTAAGCTCCAGAAGTTGAGTAACCAAATTCTAACACCTACATCATATATTGAACATCCACAATATAGAATATGTTCTAAGCATTAATAATCAACCAATGTACAACAATGTTGAAGATTACAAATATCTGTAAAACTACTAAGACTAATCTCAAGAAACCTCAACTAAACATTCACGAAGAACACCCAAAACTTTCCTACCACCGATTCGACAACCAAGATTAAAGAACTACAAGTTCTTAATCTTTTCATCAGGAACAGATTAAACCATAAGGGAAGAAGAAAACAAATGGAGATGAAGACAATTGAGAGTGTTACCTCTTAGCGAAAACAAAAAAGTCAAGAAGCCCATTGATCAATCTTCAGAATGAACACAAAAAAAGGCATATAAGAAAAGTCATAGAGTCAGCATCCAAGGGCAGCCAAGACACCACGTGTCAGCATCCCATGCCAAGAGTCCACTTAAGAAAACGCATTTGAGGCTTAGCAACTTATATCCACTTCAGGTGGCACAATCACGCTTTTAACCCAACAGTTACACCTTGTTACCAGGAATTGGTTGTCAATCAATACTTAGAATAAATTATCCAGTTTGCTTTCATTTGCTCACTACCCGCAAATCATAAAAGAGAAAAAAAAGAACAATTAATTAGATTCAAATGTGATCAACTGAAAGAATTTTCAAACAATTTTTTGAATTTATTTAAAAGAATGACTTTAGTACCCATATCAGATGGATTAAATTGACTTGCAATATTTTTCAATTTTAAAACACCTTTAGAAATAATATCCCTAATAAAATGATATTTGATAATTATATGTTTTGATTTATCATGAAACATATGATTTTTACTCAAATGTATAACACTTTGATTATCAGAAAATAAAACAACATTACCATCTACAAAACCAAATTCCTTTAATAAACCACTAAGCCAGATACATTTTTTCACAGCATTAGCAGCAGCAATATATTCAGCTTCAGTAGAAGAAAGAGCAACTACCTTTTGAAGTTGAGATTTCCAGCTAATCACAGTACCACTTAAGGTAAAAAAAAATTATATGCAAAGGTTGATATCATGTTATCTCTATTCCTAGCAAAATTAGAATCAGTATACCTTTCAAGGTTACACATTCTTTACATTTTATGAAGATTAAACGTAACTTGGAAGTGCCATTTAAGTATTTGAGGAGCCACTTAAGCACTTTACAATGGCACTCACCAGAATTGACCATAAATCTACTTAATACACTAAAGTTAAACAAGATCAGGCCTAGAGCAAATTATAAGATACATAACAGATCAATCACATTTGCACAAGAAACCTTTTCCATTCTTTCATACTCTTCTTGAGAATTAGGACAAAAATAAGAAGATAGTTTGAAATGATTAACAAGAGGTAAACTAACAGGCCTGGAATTAGACATGGCAAAATTTTCAAGTATCTTTTTCACATAAGAATGCTGATTTAAGATTAGCAAGTTATTTTTCTTATCCCTTTGAATTTGCATACTTAAGTTTTTTTTTTTTGTAGCACCTAAGTCTTTCATATCAAATTCAGAGTTCGATTTTTCTTTAATTCTTTGACTTTCATTTTTGTCATGACTGGCAAGTAACATATTATCAAGTAGATAAAGAGAATTGACTCATCCAAAACCTTTACATTAGAGACAATAGTCAAATTTGCTTCTTTGCAAACCAAGATTTAGTACAAATCAATACAAGGACCTTTTTAGAAGACAAGCCATATCAGACTTCCCTATCTCCTTAATACCTAAATGTTGGCTCATATAAATGATTTCATCTAACTCACCATAGAGAAAAACAGTTTTAACATCTAACTAATCCAATTCCCATCCAAATTGAGTTACCAAAGATAAAATAATTCTTATGGTAGTATGTTTTACTACATATGAGAAAATTTCAGAATAATCTATACCCTCCTTTCGAGTAAATCCTTTAACAAGAAGTTTGGCTTTAAACATGTCATTGTTAGTACCACCATTACTTTCTTTTAATTTGAAAATCCATTTACAATGAATTACTTTTTGATTTTCAGGGTTTTCAACCAAAATCCAAGTATTATTTTAAATAAGAGAGCTCATTTCTTCTCCTATTGCCCTTTTCCATTTCAAAAATTTTTTACATGATTAGTTCATTTTCAATTACTTCTTGATATGTGAGAAAAGAGACAAAAGTAAATTTGGCAGGAGATTTGATCTGTCTTCTTTGTCTATCTCTAGTGAGTTGATACTCATCAATAGGCAAAGTTGCAGGATGAGGAGGATTTTCATCCATTTTCCTTTCATTTTGAAAAATATTTTATTGATGATTCAAGTTATCTCTTTGTCCCATATGCTCAGAACTTTCAAGATTAAAAGACTCCCCCTCAATTATAACACTTCTTTCTTGCAAACTTACGCTGACTTTTTTCAAATAAGGCATTAAGGACTAGAGGTGGCAAAACCGGCTCAAACCTTCGGGCATGCCCATATAACCTGAATTTTGGGTTGGACTGGCCCATTAAATGCTGGCCCGCCGGGCTAGTCATGCTTGGCCCGAGCTGGCCCAAATATATATATATATATATTTGCTCATTGATACTAATCTTCTATGAATTTGAGTTGAAGTTTGGTACGAAACAATTAAATAACTATGTTGAATTATATGTACGTGCATATATATAAGTATATATAAATAACTATGTTGAACAAAACCGAGCCTATATTTGAGTGTATATGCACGCAGTTACAACGTTAAAACTATGTTGAATTATCGAGCACTTTATATAGTTGAATATCTTTTTGTCAATACTCAACTTAATTTTTATTAACAAGAGGAATAAAGACTTATATACAAATTATTTTATAACACACATTTTTAACATAAAAGATATATTGATTATCTTTCTAGTAAAAAAATTATTTAAAAAAAATAAAAAATAAAATTATGGCCGGGTTGGCCAGTTGGGCTAGGCATGCTGGCCTGCACAAAATAAGGTTGTGCCGACCCGGACTAGTTTCAAGTGTGGCCTAGCTCTGGTGGGCCGGTCGGCCCGACCAAGCCCGTTTGCAAGCTCTATTAAGGACTCATTGAAGACTATATCGCTCCTAATTATGACTTTATACTCTCTTTCTTCTTTAACCCATAGCTTATATCCTTTTATATTTTCCTCATATCCTAAAAGAACACATTTAAGAGATCTAGGCTCTAATTTACTAATATTTTGATGAGCATATGCAGTACAACAAAAAAAAATTTAAGGTGAGAGTAGTCAACTGGTCTTTTGGACCAAAAAGCCTCTGGAACTTTAAAGTTTAAGGCACTGGAAGGACTTCTATTTACCAAATAAGTAGCAGTCATAACAGCTTCACCCCAAAATAATTTAGACAAACCAGAAGTCAAAAGCATGCATCTTACTTTGTTTAAAAGAATTCTATTCATTTTTCAGCGATTCTATTTTACTGAGGTGTATGTGTCATTGTTCTACGTTTCAAGATCCCATGTAATTTGCATAACTCATTAAATTCATAATTGCAAAATTTAAGACCATTATCTGTTTTCAAAATTTTAACTTTAAGATCAACTTGATTTTCAATCTGAGTTTTCCAAGTTTTAAAAACAGAAAATGTTTCATCTTTTGTTTTTAATAGAAACACCCAAGATTTTCTTGAAAAATAATCAATGATTAACAAATAATATTTGAGTACACACAGAAGCAAGGCCCCACAAGTCAGCATGTAAGTAGTCAAGTATTTTTTTCAAATTTATGAATTCCAGGTAAAAATTGGAGCTTAACTTGCTCTCCTAAAATATATTTTTCACAAGAAGTAATATCATACAGATTCATTTTACCAAAAATACCTTGATTTTGTACAAATTTAAGGCTTTTGTTACCTATGTGATCAAGTCTATCATGCCAAATTTTGAAAAAAAGAATCATTTGGAATTGCTACTTTGCTTTTAGAAAATACAAACCACGTCTCTTCTTAGAATTAATGATCAAATCACAATCCTTGAAGATTTTTATTCGTACCTTTACAATCCTTATGTCAAACTCCATATCATCTAAGATACCTAAGGATATTAAGTTTCTTTCCAAATTAAGCAAAAGTCTAGTTTTGTAAAGGATTAAGTTGGTTCCATTTTCTAAAACAATACTTACAGTTCCTATTCCATCAATATTACATGTCATGCCATTTTCCATAACAACATGACCACTATCAGTTTTTTGAAAATTAGTGGACCAATATTTTTTAGGACACATCTGAAAAGTACATCTTGAATCAAGGATCATTCTTGACTTAAATGCCTTTCAGAACTAACAAGAACAACACCATTTTCAGAATCTTCTCTATTATATGCTAAAACTGCAATTCCTTCTTTTGTACTATTTTCTTTTAATTCATTTTATCTTTTGAAACAATCTTTAGTAAAATGCTCAATTTTTCCATAGAAATAACATTTCTTTCCTTTTACATTATTTTTAGACTTTTCTTTACTCTGATTCTTTCTTTTTTCCTTAGATTGATCGTTTTTAGAATAAAAATTTGACTTACGAGAATTCTTGCACTTCACCACTAAGGTCTCTACTTTCAGATTTTCTCTTGATTCAAATTTTAGCTCTAATTCTTTATTTTTTAGGGCACTGGTAATTATATCAGTAGTTAAAATATCTCTCCCATATTCTAGAGTATTTCTAAGCCTTTGTGTCTATCACTTATGGAGTTTAACAGGATCACCGTCAATTAATTTTTGAAAGTTTTTCATCACAATTGGCAAGATCTTGGGACAACTTTATAAATATGTTTAAACTTTCATCCAAATCAAGGGAAGAGTCTATTTTGAAACAAAAGAATTGTTTCAAAAGTAACATTTATTTGGAACAGTTTTAGTCACATAATAGGTCTGAAGTTTGGTCCATAATTCAGCAGCAGCACTTGTTTCTCCTATTATTCTTATCACATTTTCAGATAAGAAAATAGTACTCCAAGCAATTTCTTCCAATTTAGATTTCTTAGTCATAGATAGATCATCAGGCCCAGAGTCATCAAAAGTTTTGCACATATTTGTTGCATCAAAATAGCTTTTAACTTTTGACCCCACATGTTAATATCCATTTTTTCATAAAAAAATATTGAGTTCAAATTTTGTTGAAGTTATTTTAAGGAATTTTTTTCTTCGAAAAAGCACTTTAACATAGGTTTTCTTTTGAATTCAAGAGTTTTTATACGATAACAACAACAAAGATTTATTTAGAAATTTGAAATTTTTATTTCTTTCCAAATCGTAACATAACAGAGATAGTCTGTAAAAATAAGCAAAAAGAAGTTTTAAAGACAAAATATCACATGCAGTTACTCATATACACAGTATGAAATAAACTGCACATCATAGATATTAAAACTTTTGTCTCTAGTAGAAAGAACTCCAAGATACACTTTTCGTACTAGATTTATCTCAGATTCCCAATGCCTCGTAAGAGCCTTTGGACAAAAAAGAGTCTCCAGGGGAATTTTTAGTGAACGGAGTTAATATGAAAACAAAAGCAATTATCTTCCTAACTAGATTAGCATAAGTTAAAAGAAAAGGATAGATATCACCATAAGGTTTTTAAATCTGTACAAAACATTGAGATTTACCACAGATCCGTTATCAAGAAAGCCATAATGAGCTTTGATACAACGGTAAAGTCCAAAATATCAGATACTTTCAAGAAAGTTAAATTAATCAACAGATCTAAGAAATAAACAATGCAAAAAGTAAAGAACACAATATTTGTTTTGGCCTAAGCCCCAGAAGTTTGGTTACCAGAATTTAACACCTACCTTATCTGTTGAGCATCCACAATGTGAATTATGATTTAAACATTAATAATCAACCAACCGGCAACTAAACTGTACATCAATATTGAAGACTACAAATATCTATAAAACCACTAAGGCCAATCTCAAGAAACCTCAATCAAACACTCCAAAAGTTAGTGTTCACGAAGAACACCCAAAACTACAAGTTCTTAATCTTATCACCAGGAACCAGATTAAACCAAAAGGAAAGAAGAAAACAGAAGGAGATGAAGATTTCTTCGAGAGAACAAATGATAGAACTGCCTCTCTGTGTGAAAACCAAAAAGTCAAGAAGCCCACTGATCAATCTTCTGAATGAACACGAAAGAAGGCATATAAGAAAAGGCATAGGATCAGCATCCAAGGGCAACCAAGACACCACGTGTCAACATCCCGTGCCAAGAGTCCACTTAAGAAAGTGCATTTGAGGCTTATCAACTTATATCCAATTCTGGTGGCACAAACATACTTTTTATCCAACATATTTTTTTTGGTATATATTATTACGACGAAAAATAATATAAAAATTTATGGAAGAGTAAAATCTAAAAAGTATATAATATATTATAGAAAATAGATCTTACAGAATGTGTCGATAAAAATAATATTTGACCATCCTATAAGTGCTTATTAAATACTCTCAAACATGCTCATGTGATAAATACTTTATTATTTCTCGATTTTATGTCAATTTTTATGAAAGTATTTCATTTGCTTCTCATCAATAGAAATTTCTTTGTCTAGCTTTGGCTCTAATGTATTTCAAGAATTGGATTGTTCATCCATCAAAGTTGTATGATACTTAATGTATAGATAATATCGTTACTACGTACATAGTTATTTGCTAAATTTAAATGGGTTTGAAGTTGCATCCCATCATTTTTATTCATCTATTCTTCAAATGAATATATTTGTCATTACTTAAATTATAATTTCAGCTAGTCAAATTGGTCAAACATACTTTTTATTCACACATTTCATAGGACCCACAACTTATAACTCATTTTTTATCCACATATTCATCCACAACTTATAATATAAGTACTTAAAAAATAATTTCAGCACTATCAAACATATGCTAAAAAAGACAAGCTTAGCTCTTGCACTATAACTCCTCTTTATTGAGTTTTGATAATGGTGACAATTGAACTATTTATACATCGTGATTGAGGGTTTTACAAATCTAACATATAATTTATTGCTCTTTTTTAAGATGCTACATTTATATATAAAATGATCGAGCTCTAAAGAGAGAGAAGAAGTTCGAGGCTCATCCAACTCAACTTGTTATATAAGTTCACTTTGAAAATGAATATTCCTCCTTTAAGCTGCACTACGTACAAACTTGAAAGACCCGATAAATCTTAAGACTTCTGTAAAAAGTCTCTCACTGTGTAAGTATTTCTTGAAACTTGTATAAACACGAAGTTCTCGAGTTTTGAACCAAAATTGACTATATATATTTTGAATTTTTACCAAATTAACCATTTCCATTATTCATGATATGCATGATTACTTACATGGTCCATAATTTTCCAGGCTAGCTACAGCACTTGAAACGAGCAAAGATTTTGAAAAGAAAAAGAAAAAGAAAAAGGGCAGTACGGCACGACTCTTGACAATATATGAATAAGATTCTTTAGGATAAATTTGTGACCAAATTTTCCACCTTTGACAGTAGCCATTTTGTCCGTCAAGTTTTAATGTTTGTTTGGTAAATTTTTTATAGTTTATTAGTGGGGCATCTTACGGAATACATGGACAAAAGTTGTGAGTTTTAATAAGGGAAATTAGCAAAAATGATCCATAATCTTAGTTTTTTGCACAACAATCCCTAACCTATGTTTTTTGGTGCACAATTAGTCTTTATTTGATAAAAATAACAAAAATACCCTTAATTTTAGTTTTAAAAAATTGTAATTAGATTTCTAATCTTTGTAAAATGTGCAAATAAGTCCGATACATTTATTAAACAATATTTAATTTAGCATATTAAAAATATCACTATAGTCGTGTCAATTAAATTTTTCATAAGAGAAAAATATAAAATTATTGCGCTTTGGGTATATGTAATTGTTATGTGATGTGAAAAACTTGAATAAAAATTAAGTTAAAGAAATAACAAAATGGAGTATATAATTTTATGATATTAAACTAATCTTATTATATTTTTTTTAACATAAAAATACTAACAAAAATTAATTTAAACATTTTGTGTTCTTTATTTTTGAACGATAATAAAACGATAAATTAAAATATGAAGAATACAACTTGAGTTCTAATATTTGTAGTTAATAAACGAATAGCTCAATTAAATAATAATATTTGAGCATCAAGTTTGTGACAAAGTTATTTTTTTTTTTTTTTATGTTGTAATGATAAAATTAAAGTTTAAATTTTAATGATTACTTAATAATAATAAAATAATTTTATTTAACACGTTTGTTAATAATTATGAGCTTAAATTTTAGTTATTTTATAATTGTTCGTAAAAGATACAAAATAATTTAGTATATTATCAATTGTTAGTTTTTTTTAAATTTTTTATAAAAAATAAAAGTATCGAACTCATTTGTACTTTTTGAAAATGTTAAGAATCCAATTGAAAATTTTTCTAAATAAAAATAAGAGCATGTTTGTCTTCTTTATCAAATAAGGATTAATTGTGCACCAAAACACATAGGTTAGGAACTGTTGCGCCAGAAAACAAAGGTTGGGGACCATTTGCACCAATTTCTCTTTTAATAAAAATAATGTTTGATCAATTTATAAATACTTTGAATATAATGAAATTTTGAGTGAACTGTGAAGCTTATCAAATAATCATATCTACTTTTGATAGTTGTAGGCATTGCAAGTGTGATTTAGGGTTTGCCTTTAATATGTTATATCAATTACTAGTTAGTTAGTAAAATGTTAATTAAAAATTACACAATGTGTATCAAAAAGTTGAAAGGGACACACCCACAAATTTTATGTTGATAATCAATTATTTGAAATTTACGTACGTGTTCAGTACACCAAAAACAATTTGATAAAATTTGTTATACTAAGTTCGATTGCTACTGATAAAATAAAAGATAGTCTTTTACACGTTAAGGATTCTTAAAAATATTGACTGCATGTTTGTTATTATTAAGTGTCAATTTATCTTTTTTGTGTCAAATCCACCACGTGTAATTAAAAACACAAGAAATTCAGGAGTAGCACGGCTCTTAATTGATGTTGTGGTAGAAGAAGCATATTTCGGTCCTTTATTACATAGTACAAAACTGAAAACACACACACATGGTTCTTAGTTATTAGTTATATATAAAGATGGTGGATTATGTCAGTATCTATCAACTTATATGTGGCTTTAGCTTTTAGGTTTTGTTTACTTTTTAACCCATTTTTACATAATTTCTTGCTCTTGAAAGAAAAGTTGACTAATAATTGTCAACAACTTTATCCATATTAGCCTTTTTCAGGATCAAATTGATTGAGTCCAAATGGCATTTTTCAATTTTCACATCACCTTCATCATCATCAACAGTATTCTTATTTATTCTTATTTATCTAATCAAATCGCAACGTGGATCAAAATCTACAATAAGATTCTCAAAGTAGAGTGTAAGACATGATATTCCCTATGTGGTCTTACAACCATGTAAAGATCTATAATTTTGGTAAACAGTCGTTCGAACTTAATCATTGTGGCCCCTTTTAAAGGGACACTCTTTCTCCCGAATTAACGGGAATAGTAATAAATATGAAAAAAAAAATCTAAAGTCTTGACTAAATTTATATTAGTAGATTTTGATAAAGTTGATGAAATGTATGGTTGAAAATTTGATAAAAGTTGTGAATCCTATAAAACGTGTAGTTAAAATTAATTGTTGACCTTGACCTTAAATTTTTAACAACTTTTTAATTTAAACTAAACAAGAGCTATATATATATTTCAAAGTATAAGAAGTATATTCGTATTGGTGGAAAATGATCTCCTCCCCATGGTAGGGGGAGGAGATATAAAGGCCACATGACATGTGTCATACGGCCATTGGATAAAAAAAAGTGATTGACCATTATGTCAATCACTTGTCCAATGGCCACATGACATGTGTCATGTGGCCTTCATAACTACTCTCCATTGTAGGGAGTATATCAGCCATGTCGTGTTGTTTATAAATTTATTATACATTTCTCGCTTATTTTAGACTTTTTTTATGTCAAAATTTATCGATGGTCAAGAAATTCATAAAGAATAAATATGTAAGAAAATTCGTAATACAAAAATATTCTTTTGGTAGTACTGAAATTATTTTGTAACTGCTTATATAATTAGTTGTGAGTAAATATGTGAATAAAAAATAGATGGTAAATCGTACATCTTATAAAATATATAGATAAAAAAAAATATTTAATTAATTAAAATTATAATTTAAACATTCTCAATCACCACGTTATAAATTAATTAAAATTGCTAGTTGATTTGTATTTTACTTAAAAGGTCAAACAGAGTATAACGGGCAATATTCAGAATTGGGTGGACGTGGGGGATTGTAATCAGAATCAAGAAAATCTGTAGTTATCCCAGAAAACAAACAGGAAATAATGGTTCATATCTGCCTGATTTGGACAAGCAATGGATAAAAAGCTCATTCCATTTTTGGAATATACGGCTAAAAGTATTAAAAAAAAAAAAAAAAAAAGCTGGAGTGCCCTAATTCCACTCATTTTTTATTTTTTTATTTACAAAGACAACAAATAATTTAATAAAAGTATTTTACTATTTATATATTTTGAAGTTGATCTCAACATTGGCTTATTAAAATTTTCTCACAGCTAAATTTAGATATATTTCAGCAGCTATTATAAATTTATTAAGCTGTATATATATATTAACTAAGTCTTATTTTTAATCTATAAGTATTAGATATCGACTCATTAATCATTTTTCATTATTATATTTTATTTATGTTACGTCTAATAAATTTTTTTTAGACAACATACATCATGCCATATTAAATATAGTCTACGACTCCTAAATATAGAAAACATAATGTGCCTTCCAAAGTTCCAATGTGCACATGATATGTCAAACCTCATTGTTTTATATTTTTTTGTTACGAACAAACAAAAATGACCCAAGTGTTTGGATAGTCACAAAGAGGAGTGCATTGTTGTGTGACTCGACCTGTCTTATACTTCTAGTTCTATCATAATGGGGGTCACATCATTTTTATCAAAAATAACATATTTAAGCCTAACAAAACATGTTAACCCCAACTCAATTTGTCATTCTTTAATTGCAAATGGATAGAAGGATATCAAATGCTAGACTTCACTTGTATTCGATTCAATTAAAGGTTTTTCTTTTAAAATCAGTTTGGAAAACTACATCAATTTTAATTATAAGATTCATAAAAAAAAAAAAACGTATTAAATTAAAACAATTTATTATTTGTCCCGATCCACCCACTTGGCTAACAATTTTTGAATTATTTTTTGTAGAGCACAAAATTTGATTGTAACATATGTGGCTGTGCGAAAACCTAGTAGATTTTTTATTTTCATATCATTTTCAATGTCTGCCATTGCCAATAACCACCTTTATATATAATTCACAAATAATAACCCTAAATAAATGTAAATTGATTTTTCAAGTTATTTGTGTGTGGCTCTAGTATTTGACTATTTGAGGAGGGCATAGGTTTCCTAAAATTTGTTGGTTTTTATTTTTGTTTTTGATGTGTTGTCTCTATCTATACAACTATTTGTTAGCATTCGAACTCAACCAATGAACTAAATTCTTATTTAGTCAGTTGATATTTTAATGGGGAAAAAAGATATTGTGCCGTATTATTATAAAAAATTATAAGAGTAGCTCAATTTTGAAAATATAAGGAAAAAAAAAAAGATTTGTCATAAATGCTAATCTAAATCAATTAAAATGTAATGAATAATTTTTTGGGGGTATTTTCTATATTTCCTATATACTCAGTGTCTGTAGAATCAATTATGTTTAGCATATTAAATCATGGAAAATGGAAAATAAAGTCAAAATAAATTATTGGGAAATTTTCATCAATAAGCCATAATATGTTAATAATTATAAAAAAACTGTTACATTTTATATATTCCATGAATACTGGATTAGGATGATTTTTTATCCTTTTTTAAATTTAAACCAAATCTAATAAATTGTATGTAACATACACCACTTTTCACTCCACTTAACCATAATAATAGGGATTCTATATATGACTATTAATGGTAATCAATTATAATCTTTTTAAAACCTCTCTTCCGTGAAAACAAATAGCAATCTGCAATTCATCTCTTTCCTGCAGAGTCCTGTCCGGCGATAACTTCCGTCCTTGTTACGGTAAGATTTAAGCAATTTTTTTTCACTTGTATTATATCATATTGATTCCATGTTACAAATAAGCGATGACTTCCGTTCGGCGATAATTTCCTTCCTTGTTACAGTTCCCTTTTTATGAGTTGTAATAATCATTTGCAATATCTGCTAATGCGCTGTTGCAAGTGATGTTACAAAATCAAATTCAAATGCTATATGAATAAATCGCTGTTTTCACATCATCTCTTAACATTAAATGCCAAATTATGTTACGAAAAATATTGCATGGCATCTGTAATTAAGTTGTTGCAAACGATGCTACCAATAACAGTGTCCCTGATGCTAATCTGTTGCAAGGAGTGTTTCATTACATCTATTATGTAAATGTTGCAATCGACGTAACATATTATGTTGCAAGAGGTGTTATGAAAGTGTTTCAATGTATCCGTTATAAATATTATGAAAGTGTTTCAATGTCCCCGATGCCAATTGTAGTCTACTCTTTTGCATATTTTCCCATCTATCGATGGCAAAGATTCATAAATCCAGGTTTGGAAAGCCAATGGAAACCCATATAGTCTGTATGTGAAAATTTCCTTCTTCGTGGTCTCATCGAACGTACGCTTCGTCAACGCAATTTTCAAATAACTAAAGGTGTTCTTGAACAGCTCTTTCCCCTACGCATATGTTCCAATATCCTCTGACTCAACAAGGCAAAACGTGGCATCAGTAACTAGTTTCTTGTACGGAGTAGTGAAGAGTAACGAAGTTATAAGGTAAAGCATTCCAACTTTCACTACATCTTCATCAGCCGAATTGGCAGGCATATTCTTAAAAACATCCTCAACATCTTTTCTGTAAATACATTTCAAATGATTGAAGTATCTCTGTCTCAAAACGGGGCGGCCTGATTTCATTTTCGATGAATCGTCACAACCAACGCACTTCAACCCCGTAATAACACAAAACTCCTCTACTGAGAATCTCAACAGTTTCCCGGATATTTTGAACCACATTTCATCTTTCTTTGGCTGTTTAACCTCCATCAACAACATCTTATGTATCAACTGATGCTGGAGATGTAACTCATGAAGATCAAGGAAGTTCCCAAAACATGAAATACCTAACAAACCTTTTTGTGCCTCATTCATCCTACTGTTCAAATTTAGAATTACATCCCGTGGCACAGAAACCATTATCCTCGAACCAATTCTGTCATTTGGGTGAATAATATAATCCCAATCCTGAAATTATAAATTAAAACGATACAAAATGTTAAAAAGAAGGCAGTTTCAACATATATTGAACATTTAAAAGATTTATTGGAGAATAAGATATCAACATAAAGCAACAACTTATACTAACAACAACTATCGGGCATTTGTAACATCAAATGCAACATGTGTTTCTAACAATCCTTCTGCATTGGTAATACTATTTGAAACAAATTATCACCCAAAAATCACAGCATCATAACAAAAATGTAGAATTGTAACATTCATTGCAAATGTTGTTAGCAATTTTGTAACAACCTTCATTTGTAACAACCATTGTAAATTGATGATTTTAACATTGAAATGAACTGGTTTGTGACATTCAATATGCCATATTGAATCATATGGGATGCAAATTTATGATGGTAAATCAACTTCAATATCAACAACTATCAGGCATTTGTAACATCAACTGCAATAAGGATTTTTAACATCCCTTCTGTAATGGTAATACTATTTACAACAAATTATCCCCCAAATATCGCATAGTAAACAAGATATTAGAATTGTAACATTCATTGCAAATGTTGTTAGCAATTTTGTAACAACCTTCATTTATAACAACCATTGCAAATTGATGATTTTACCAATGAAATGAACTGATTTGTGACATTCAATATGCCATATTGAATCATATGGAATGCAAATTTATGATGGGAAATCAACTTCAATATCAACATCCATCAAGCATTTGTAACATCAACTGCAATAACTATTTATAACATCCCTTCTGTAGTGGTAATACTATTTACAACAACTTATCCCCCAAATATCGCAACATGATAACAATATAGCAGATTTGTAACATTCATTGCAATTGTTGTTCCAAATTTTGTAACCACCTCAAATTGTAACAATTAATGCAATTGATAATTTTAACATTGAAATGAACTGATTTGTGACATTCAATATGCCATATTGAATCATATGGGATGCAAATTATGATGGCAACCCTAACATGTCCAACATTTGGTATGAATTAAAATAAAAGGAATGGCGAATATAATATGTAACATTGATTGCAACAAAATATTTTAACATAGAAGCATATAGTACTGATAATACTTTTATTGAACAATGGCTGTTTCAACAAGTAATTCGATCGATTTGACTTATCTCCAGTTAATTCACAACACAAAAGAAATTAAAAATTTTCAAACAGAGAATTCAAAATCTACGAAATTAACATGCAATTCCATCCAAAAACAATTAACATCAACCCAGAAATTGAATTTTGAGCAAGTAAATTCACCAAATATTCACCCATTGATCAATTTTACCCAAACATAGTATTCAAAATCTCAAAGCAATTACCATGCAATTTTACCCAAACTCGAATATCACCAACTCAATACTGATATTTTCCCCAAATGAATTCACCCACATTTGTATTTTACAGACATAAAACTACAATATTTACTATTTTTCCAGTGCAATAAAGTGAAAATGGAACTACCTGCGCTTCGTAGGGCTGAGGTTGGTTAATTTTCTTTGGACTAGAACTCTGGGCAACCTTGTCAGTCCAATGCTTCTTTATATTTTCGTTCTTGGACATTTCTTTCGAAGCACACGAACTCATTCGCCGGCGCGTACTATCATCAGTTGGATTTCTGCTCTTCTCGAAGATTGTTTCTTTCGTAGGAGTGGGCGTGTCAAGGAAAATGACTTTCTGTTTCGAATGTAATGCAGTCTTCTTCACAAAGTCAGGCGACTCTTTATTTGCCGCCGATCGAATCATTCTGTGATTGGGCGTATGCATGTTGGGTATCTTGATATAGCGGCCAAATTTTTTTGCAAATTGGGAGTTAGGGTTCCATTTGGTGATGGAATACCAGAGAATTAGGAGATTAGATTATACGGTTATGGCAATGTCGGCGGAAAGGATGTGCAGAATATGGAGTGTGAAGATGAATATGACTATTCCTATCTCCGTCGATTTGTTTCTCTCTCTCTCCGCGAAATTGAAGGGTAAATATTATCTTTCCTTTTTGTAATATATTAATATATATAAATGTATATAATAATATATGGATATTACCCAGTATTTTTATAATATATACATTAGAAAAGTAAATTGTGTATATATAGTATAGGATGTAATTTCCTCATAAAACAAATTACACCATACATAGATGAATCGAGAGCCAACCCAAGAAGACGCAAGCAATATGATTTTTGAGAGACCAAAAATAAAATAACCCATAGCACCATTAGCACTTACCAAAAAAATGTGACTGGGAAATAATTTAAAAGATCCACTGCCCATCAAAATATATGGCGACCTAAATTAAGCAAACATTTGAAAGTAAAAAAGCCAATTTCTACAAATTGTATTACACAGTTCCAGGTGTAACAAGTTTATTTCACTGGTGAACGGAAATCAAAAACAACGTCAACAATTATAAAATACTACTGAAGCATAACAATAAAACTGGAGATTCTAATCCCAATGGAAGACCTTTAAAAACACCATGTGCTGAAGGAAGCAAGATTCCACAGCTGAACCCGCTAGGAAACTATAAAATGAGATAGAACGTTAAAGTTGGAAAGGAAGAGGCTCGTCCCATTAATCAGCAAAAACGTTTATGACTTGTTTCTAAGGTGAATTGGATGGTACCATACAGAAAGAAAGAAAGAAAAAAGAGGGAAAGAAATTAGAATCTCATTGATCGTATTGCCCAGTCTTGTACGATACTACATACTTAACACGCCCTTATACCTCATCCTGCAAACCTAATCCAACACAGAGAGCACTCCTTGTTTCTACAGACATATATCATCTACATTTACATCTACACATCATCTATAAAATCAACCAAAAAATTTCATGCAACCTGCTTAAATTTTCTTACTACTATTTTCGATAAGAAAAATACATGATAGTACCCCCCATGTTTTCAGATTATGCAAAACTTTGTTGGATGTTATCCTTTTTAACCATCTGGATCCGTCTTCTAGCAAGAGAGATCAAAAGCTATCCGTTCTTCTATACTGGGCGTCTTAATGTCTTATCATTGCAGTCATAATTCAAACGAACTATATCAAGGAGTTTCGTCAGGTTGGAGGACAAACAAAGCTCTCGAGGTTTTCTAATACACCTTCACAATGCGCCAGCTCTTCTCCTTCTAGTGTAGAACTATCAACAGCTGAATTGTATACTGTAGGACATTTCCCACAAGGCACAGTCTGAAAGGACACGAGCAGGAATGATTAAGAGATCATAACAATGTTCAGTGGTGTCTAGTACATAAAACAATTAAATCTACACATTACTTGATCATGGTCTGAACTATCCACTAGTGCTCTCTTCAACCTTTTTGCCTGAGACGAAATATTTGGGTTGTTGTTTTGACATCCCTCATCCACAAAATTTTGACCTGTACCCTCTGAAAGATCCCTAACTATTTTAATAATTTCATAACAAAACAATTACAAAATAAAAATTACAGAAACTGAACTATATGGAGCATGTAAATCATTAAATTCTATTTGAAAAACAAAACTTCTGGTGTGGCAAAATTCCATTTCTTTACCCCATGTATTCTTGAGGTAAGGTCGGTCTATCCCCCTCCCATATGTATCAATTTTTTCAATCAATAAACAAGGTACGAGATAATGCCAAACACCCCATCAAAACCTAGGTTGAGGCCTAAAAATCTCGCCTAGATGCAGATGGAATTATATATATTAAACAAAGAGGAACAAAACTTCTAGTGTCTCTGTACATGCATTCACTCTGGCACTTGCACAAAGTAGGATAATTCTCAAAACTAAATTTTGGGTGGCAAAAAATGCTTTCCAGTGAAGGAATCATGACACTCTTATGCCAATGGAGTACAGATGGCTGGATCAATCTAGACTGCTTTTATCATTGCGTAAGTTGTTTTCACAAACCCAATCTTGCCATTTTATATGAAGTGACCAAGACGCAAGGTATCATATACAATAGGCAAAGGCATGGAAGTTGAAATGTCAGATAAGAGGGCAGAAAGAAATATTTATAGGCAACTCAATAAGAAACAGGACAATGGAGCAGATAATCTAGCCTCAGGCTGCAAATTATTGTGACATCAAACATACACAAGATGTGCCATATGCAAGGGCAACATTAGCATTACAATTTAATGTCAAAAAGGAGATGTTATCGTCCAGAACAAAGTGGTGGAGTCCTCAGTTACAGCTCTGAACAAAAAGGTTCTCCATGCTATCGAGGATGTCCATGCTAAAAGGGGACTCGTCACTGCATATCTGACATTCATACTACCCCGACATCTTAACCACCCTATATCTTCCATCAGTACTTCAATTTTCAAGTTTTTAGGAGCTAGTGATTTCTTTGTCTCCCTTTTTTAGGTTGGGCGCTGGGGGGGCGGGGCTTGTTGATTTCTCACAATCTTTCTTCATCTATACTTTGATAATATTGCTTCTGGTAGTGAATAAAAGCTTGAATGACAGAAGAATTGAATATGTGAACGAAGATGCAAGTCGTGAACTTTTCCATCACCTGCTCATCTAAACTGTGAAACGGTGCATAAAACTGAGAGGTGAACTGGATTGAAACTTCTGTGCATGAAATCGTGGCTCAAATCAAGACCAGAAAAATCAGGAAATAGTTGGAGGCTCCAAAGTCTTGACAGCAATGTGCAGTAGCAGTATACAGATCAGACCAAAAGCACGGATTGGCAGACATAACCAATTCAAACAATAGGCAAAATCTGCACCAAAGGACAGACCGGGAAATCGAGCTGATGCTAAACAGTCAAGAATCGAGTTTTTCTTTAGCGCTAATGTATAACAGACTAATGAAATACAAAAGGCATAATTTAACTAGTACGTCTTCACTGCTTGCAAGGCTTAATTTAACTAGTACGTCTTCACTGGATTGACAAAATCCAGAAGTTAAGCAACATGGTTCAAGTAAGTAGTAACATGTACAAAACAATCATTCTTAACCATGGTAACCAGGTGTCAGCAACAAGTGAATTGGTTATACTTGTGCAAGGAGTAAAATTATATCAAAACCAAACTGTTCCTGGTTACAAGAAAATTTAGTTTGAAATTTAATGAAATTGAAATTCAAAGAAAAAGTGAGCATAAATTTATGTATCAACCCTAAAGATTGGTCAAGACCAATTAAAAATCACCCTAACAAGAAAGAAGTTATTTCGGGGAAGGTGACTCTTTTTAGAAGAAGCAGATAGCAATCGTCGTGCAAGAAAAGCGGACCCTTAAATAAATTTCTAAAAGCAGATTCCCACATCATCAAGATCAACTAGTATAGTCGACCAAGATAGATGTTTAACTTTACAATAATATCTACCAATAGGTTTTCATGTACGATTATTCATGAACGAATAAATAGTGCTGAAAGAATAGTACATCGGCATGCATATCCAGAAAGAACTGCAGGTTTGCATAGCATATGCATGAAAGTTGAAGGAGAAGATGGGAGAAATTTGTTTTTGTGGGCTATGTAACAACCAAATTATATGGAATTTTACACAATTGAATTTATCCTGTGCTCCCTCCATCCCCATTATTACATAGGGGAAAGATTAGTTAATATTCCCAACATAATAATGACAAAATGAAGAAAAGATTACAAGAAATCAGATCATCATTTAGTCAGAATCAGAATTTGAAAATATAACATAAAATAGCGCCTCCTTAAAAAGGAGAAATGCAGAGAAAAAATAATAAATCGCGACAAGGTTGAGTTTGAACCTGTCAGGAACTCAAGTGAATCACCGCGGTAGAGGTTGCTAGCAAGAAGTTGTTGCGAATATGTTGCTAATCCTTGAGATGAGACTCGTTTCCTGATTGTGTGTTTATCTGCATTTTGAAGCTTCAGAGATTCTTGTATATCAGCTGACGGTAAAGGACATTGTTTCCTCATTTGTCTGGAGCCATATATCCATGGACTCTTAAGAGTGTCATGAGAATCAGTTGAGGTATGCAAAAGAGGTTGTCCCCTCTCATAATTGATCTTTTGCCAACAGCCATGCCATAGAATGGAAAACTGAGAAAATAAATGACCAGACGTATTTTTTATTTAAAAAGCATTGCACTTAGCTATGCAATCAGGAAGAGAATGTGACAAAATAAATATTAAGTCCTCAACCTGCTCAGAGGCATTATGAACACTGGAGGGCTGCATTTGAGATACTCTATTCTCACTCTTGTTCTGCTCTGTGCACTGAGCAAGAAAACCCATTGACTGATTCAACTGTTTAACAAATGACACTTCCAAATTTTTAAGATATAAGTTGTGCTTCTCATTGGTCCAGGCTTTGCAATTATCCTGGAAAAAGGTGAATATTAGAGAACACTTTGCACTTCTATAGGCAAACTCTTATAAAGAACAGAGAAAATGGGTTGTATTCATGACAATTGACGAATCAGAAAATCTATTTAAGTATTTCAAAATTTTAGTTCATTTTTTGCCTGCTTGCGTGAGATGGTATAATTTTATAGGATAAGGCTTTATTGCGTTGAGTTCACCATATAAAACTATAATTTCACCTGGGCAAACATCATTTTCTCCTGAATATGAAAGCAATCATGTGTCTGAGATCAATGGTTACCAATGTTCACAGCACCATCAAAAGACTTGAGTTACTAGAGGTTCAGGGATTATCACCAAAAGACTTTAAAAAAGAATTATTTTCAGTTGGAAAAATTACTCAAGCTTCCTAGAAAGTCAATAAAAATGTAAAACATTTCACCACCAAAATTAGAGATATAGTAGCCAAAAGTTAATAGACACCATTTGTTACGGTTTAATCTTCTATTGTAGTTTATATTTTATTTATTTTGAGTTAGTCAAAGTATTAGTAGTGGATTGTTATCTGAAAATTTCTTTTCATTATTTTAAGGGATTGTGGGTGATATGGAGCAAAGATGTGCTGCTTAGTTTTAGGATAAATGGTGTGTATTATCTTCTATTTAAAGTCTAAGCAAAAAAGGAATGAAAACGTCAATGAAAGAATTATTTTGTGCAAACGCGCTGTTGTCTTGGGAGGTTTATTGGTTCCACGAAAACCAATACTATTTGGGAGATCTAAATTTCCTCGAATTAATCTATATTTTCTCTATTCTTTTCTATGTAGTATGGAGCAAAGACGTGCTCCTCAGTTCTAGGATAAATGGTGTGTATTATATTTCTATCTAAAGTCTAAGCAAGAAATGAAAGAAAACGTCAATGAAAGAATTCTTTTGTGCAAACACGCTGTTTGTCTTGGGAGGTATATTGGTTCCTCGAAAACCAAATACTATTTGGGAGGTCTAGATTTCCTCGAAATAATCTATACTTTCACCATTTTTTTCTGTCTAGTTTTATTTTTCGTTACCGACAATTCATATTTGTAACAACCTTATGCTTGTCAACAGAAAATAAAATAGTGCACTTCAATTAAATTTAAAACAAGGACTAGTAAAAAATACAGCAATTAACTGCAATGAAAAATGCCAAGCACTTTACTATGAAAAGTATACAATAGCTTCTAGAGGGCATCAGGCCCCATCAGACAGCTCAAATAACATACTTTAATTGACTACTAACATCATAAACCGAAGAATTGCCATTATTATTTTGAAAAATAAAAAAAGGTGTGAAAGCATATATTAACAGAATTATAATGGTTAAAGTTAATTGATTGTGACTGATGTTGTTCAGTGGCAGAAGTAATAGTAACTCGCACAGGCTTAAAAAGACAAAATAACAGGAGTAACAGAAGGATGGTTTACAGTTCCAATAACAATTTTGCGACTGACTTTCATAAAATGAATACAATGTTATGCATCAAAGTACAAAAATTAAAAGAATTATAACGGTCTACCAAATGTTTGATGTTCCTATAAATAAAATACAAATTAATCACTCCCCTAATTTAAGAGTTTTCAACAGCTTGTGGGAACAATTATGTCATCTGCCAAATGTGTTATCCAGTTCTCATTCAAAGAAGCAGAGCTAATGGTTTCTATGACTCGTGTAGAAGCTTCTGCTAACTCTAATCCACTTTTACAAAGTCCAACCAAATTTCAGAATATCCACCTATTAGTGATTGAATTACGATGCTTCCTCATTCCAGTGATTAACAAAAAGTGCAGTAAGTGCATACAAACACACGCATATAAAGTAAAGAATTTAATCCCTATGTACTAACAAATCAAGTAACATACATCATCTCCATCAATAAGCTTGTGTTTGGTTTAGATTAAAAACCGTTTTTGGTTTTTTTCAGCCGTAATTTTTGACTTTTCAACCCATTTTTAACATGAAAAGTCAACAATTTCAACTCAAATAAACTACTTTTGGTTTATAAACTGTTTATAATCTCTATCAAACGCACTCTAAGTGACCAGATCTTTTGTTATTCATGAATGCCAAGTGAAAAAAAAAATGCACATTAATTATTTCCATAATGTTACGACATATTTCTATAGAACAAAACACCAATACAACCATATGACAATGATACCATGACATGACCCTTCTTTTCAATTACTGACATGTGACATATTAAAGAAAAGCACTGCAAAGACTCGTAACACTCACATAGAAGCTTTCCCTATCCACTTCGTGTGCTACATATTAAAGTAAAACGCTGCTAATGACTCCTGTCACTCATACAAAAGCTTCCACTAACGGCTCTCACTTAACCTAAAGCCAAACAAATTTTAACGGAATGTCTTAATCAGTTGACATTCTGATCAATCCTTGTTTTGTGCCGCAACTTACAGCAATGCAACGCACAAATCCGTACAAACATGCATAACTGGCAGATTTTAATTTCTGAAGAGATCAGAAGGAACCATAAGCAATCCTGATACAAATGATTGATAGTTTGTTGCATTGAGATAGGCGACAAAAAGAATATTACGGCACTCAGGTTTCTCTCGTGCAACAACACACATTTTAATCATTCAAGATTTTTCTTAATCAGTGAGCCATTATCATCAGATAACAAACACCCAAATACACCCGTATACAAAAATGAAAACCACAACGCAACAATTTACCATTAGAAAGTCGTTCTTCCTTCCTTTAGCGCTACAAGAATCCCCTTTGTTCTCATCATCCAGTCCTCTATCCAGCTATGAAGCAACATGCACGCATAGGATCAAAAGAAAACATCGAAACTTCAATATGAAATATAACTTAAAGACTCCGGAAAGCATATAATCAAAAAGCGAATCATCATACACAAGATCCGACCAATTTAATTAGCATCATTTACTGCATCAAGCTACCAAACTAAGAGAGAAAAACGGACTGAAGGAAACTAGAAAAATAATAAAAAGGTGCGTGTGCGTGTGTACCCTATGACGAGAAGTGGATCCTGCATAGCCACTAAAATTGAGAAGAAATTGCAAAATTACCGGTGTTGCATTTTCCGAGCCACGCAAAATATCTTCGTACTTATCAGCAATCAGAGTGGGTAAGTCCGAGTTCGACCGAGTCAACTCATTGGAGCAAAACTCTGTCACTTCAGAACCCGCCGGAGCCGGCTGATTCTCCAGGCCGTAATTCTCTTCCATTCACACCACAAATAAAATGCAAATTATTTCCTAAAATTGTAATATCTGCCGAAGAAATCGAAGAGGCAAGAATTAAAAACCCTATTCAAGAAATTATAGAGAGAGAGAGAGAAGGCGGTGAACGAGTAGGGGTCCAAGAAGGCTCCACATAGAGACACTTTTAACACGTGTCAAATAACAGTCCCAGAGTGCCACGTCAGATTAGCTGAAAATATCTTCGGCCATTTATCAACCAGATATTTTTCGAGCAGTTAAATTTGGGAAGTTGCTGTCACGCGCCTTCTATTTGTGTGTGTGTGTGTGAGAGAGAGAGAGAGAGATTGACTAAAGTACAAATCTACTGGATAAGGGTCGGACAGGGATGGTGTGGTTTTACAGTTTTACCCTTTATTATTTTCTCCAAAACTTATATTATAAGTTGTTGGTGAATATATGGATAAAAAATAAGTTGTAAATTGTGAATTTTATGAAATATATTGATAAAAAATATGTTTGACCAACTACAATTATTTAAGCATGCTCAAACATGTGCTTAGAGTTAAGAGTTACACTTACAGTTCCTCATTTTTCAAATTTATAACAATATTTTCCTTATTCTTTTGTTCACAAATATCGTCCTCATCATTTTATTTTACTTTTGATTTAAATATATTAAAAAATAAAATAAAAATTACAGCTGAGATCTATAATATTTTTAAAAATAAAAATAAATCATAAACTTTTTGTTTTTAAAAATTAAAAAAATTAAAAAATATCATCTTCATTTTTCTCCACCCCCACCAAATAGTCACAAGCGGACCAAAAAGATCCTTGTGATATAGAATGGCGTACAGTTTCAAAATATAAGCATGAAAATAGCAGCAGAGCAATTATAAGCTGAAACCGACAACGAGGCTCTTAATCTGTCAATCAAAGACTGAAAATGTTGATCTTTCGTTGGGGATATCTCAGTTGCCTTAATTGGTTCTTCGGAATGAAAAGATAGATAAACAATGCACACGGCTTCAATTCAAAACACGAAAATATTGTAAAAAATGGAGAAAAGATTGTCTGAATCAAGTAAGCAACTCTAAATTGTTTATGTTGAATTATTTGACTTCTCCCAGAAATGGTCATACCATTGGTTCAGATTGAATTTCATTCAAATTCAGAAAAACCAAATTCATTGATGACAACAATTCTTGACGAATTTTACACGACCACATTGATAACAATGCAACATTTTGCTCACGGGGTCGTTCACCATTGTGGCAATCCTCTCCTTCCTCATTCCCGTCCACCAGTACCACTCCTCATCTTCCTCCGCGAACATCTCCACTCCTCATCTTCCTCCGCGAACATCTCCACTCCTCATCTTCCTCCGCGAACATCTCCACCACCGACACCTCCCCCCATTCTCCTCCATTAATCAATTTCCCACCGCCCCTTGTCAAAATCCGCGACGAAATCCAAGGAAGAGTTCCCCGGTGACAACATCAAATGACTTCTTTTCTTGCTGTGGCGCAGGTGGTGTTGAGGTGGGGGTGGCTTTTGTAGAGAAAGAGAGGGTGCGGAGTGGGAGTATGTTGCCCGCGGTGGAAGTGGTGGCGGTGGCGGTGGCGGTGAGGGTGGGTGAAGAGGGAGGAAAGTGAAGAGGCGGCCATAATTGGGGAAAGGTGAGAATGTAATGATTTTGTTTAGAGCCGTTTATTATGGATTATAAACAAGTTTATTTGACAAAAAAATTTACTTTTGTAACATGATATTATTTATCATTCTTAATCAAATAAACAATTTTGATTAAATAAATTAGTTTATAATCTACACTAAACGAGCTCTTAAGTGCATAACAACCGTAGGAAAAAATAAAAAAAAAAAAGAATTTAAGATTCATTTGTACTTTTGAAAAAATTAAGTTTCTAATTGTAATTTTTTCATTATATTTTTTTTAAAATTTATTTAAGTCAGGTGGAATATCGTCAAAAAATTTATTTGAGAACCATATGTGCGAGTAAAATGAAAGGATTTGGACAATATCTGTAAATAAAAATGAATGATAATAATATTGTTACACAGCTAAAACTAAAAGAATGGAAATTATAAATCTAATTAACCCTTCATTTTATTTTCCAAAACATTTAAAAGAAATTAGCTCTTTACATTTGTTTTTTCTTTGAGAAGTTAGAATAAGTATTTTTTTTATTTGAAAATTTTACGTTTATTAGTTAAAACGATGCAAAATTAATTTAGTCAAGTAATAAAAATTAATTTAATTGATTAACAAAATGGGTTTTAAACAATTATAGTTTATGCATTTAGTTGAAGGGTGGTTTTTTTATTAGTATAGTGAAATTTGTCCAACAAAAAAATTGAGAAAAAAAAATTGTAACTTGATCTTATCTAATAGATAAATCTTTTTAGTTTCTACTTTAAATGGACTTTTTAAATTATTAGAATAATTTAAATTTTATTTTTTTGTTTCAATATAAAAGTCCTATAAAAAAAAGTGTAATATTTACTATGTCACTTATTTTTTTATGCTACTCAAATCTTGGGAAAATGATCTCCTCTCCATAATAGGGAAAAGATATAACCCCCCTCTCCCACTGAACACGTGTTCAGTGGGGGTTGGATAAGTGTTTAACATATGTCTAGTGGAGGTTATAACTCCTCCCCACTAGGAAGAGGAGATCATCCCCCTCGAATCTTATTATGTCAATGATAGGAACTTCGATATTTTGGTGTCTTTATTAAGTAAAATAATGGTAATGGACGTTTCTTATGTCACTTTCGTGTTTACGGCTCTATTTAGTTTTGCAAAATGCACGATCCCAAGACCAATCACATCGGTAATTTCATACAAGAAAAACAGGTCTTATAGACTCCACTTGGTAAGGAATAATTTATAATTTGGATAAAAGACAAAAAGGAAATAGAACATTTGGATATTTCTTGTTCTTCTGTTTGAGAAAAAAATGGATGGGCTCAAGTGAATGGACGAAATTTTTTATTTTATTATATGTGTTGCGACTTTCGGATTAGTTGACTTGAATCTCACGTATGAATCAATAGGTGAATATATATACTTTGTCCTTGGTTATGATAAAAAAATTATACATCCAAAGATTGGATTGAGAGAGGAGTGATTTATCATATTTCTTTTACTCACTTGTGACTCATAATTCGATTATTGTAAAATTACTCAATTAACCTCACAGATAATTACATTACCCTCAGAAACAAGATCACGTCCTTCATTACGTGCGATGGCCCGGGACGAGGGGGTACTTGTGATATTTCGGCATGGGAAGCATGTTATTCTCATGTTCTTAATAAAATTAATTTGTCCATTTTTGATAAAATCATCAAAGTTGTTTGAAATCATTTTTCTCATATATTGGTTTTACTTATCCATAACTAATTCCAGTTCATTGTGATAGCTAATAATCATGTGTTTTACGTACGTACGAAACACAAAGAAATTGACTACCATTTTGTTCGTGATAAAATCTAAATTGGCTTCATTGCTCCCTCGTACCTACGATTTAACGATCAATTGGTGGACTTTTTTACAAACCCATTTGGAGATGACACATACCACAAACAACTTTGCAAGTTGGATGTCATTGATTTTTCAACTCCAGATCCAACTTGAGGGAAAGAATTGGATAAATTCAAACAACTTGGATGATTTCAACAAACACTCAACCGATCACGTCGAGTCAACATCATTCACGTCATATTAGGTTTATATATTGTTTATTATTTATCTTTTCTTTTTAAACTTATATATTGTTTAATATTTATGTTTTCTATATATTTTATAATTATAAAATATTTTTTGTAAACTTATAAATAGACACAATAATGGAAAGTATTTTTATAGTTTTATAATCAATTATCTCTTTATATTTTAATATTAGGTAGATAACAATAAAATTATATAAAATAAAAAGCAAGAACTAAATTCGATGAATTCAACTATTTTGACAATTTCATCAACCGTCCAAAAGCACATGCGAATCGATGAATTCACATAAAGGAAATGAATCAAACACGATTTAATGGTTCTTCAAACAAAATAATGCTTGGTGGCGGCGCACACAATATAGAAAAGTGAGGGGCCAAAGGGCAGCGCCAGAGAATATTCCTACAGAATATATTTGTTCAATTTTAAATGTAAATTAAAAATTTCTTTCAATCACGTACTACAATCAAAGACAGGTCCAGTGGCGGATCTAGGATAGAAGTTCAGCTAGGGCGGACGTTGACTGGTCAACAGTCAATTATTGTGAAAAAATAATTTGAAAATATTTTTAATAAATACGTAACTTATCAAGTAACAAAAAAAATCATATAATAGTGAAATATAATTCAATACAAGCCGTAATAATACTAAAAAAATGTTTAGTACAACTTCAATTGATTATAAATATAAAAAATCGAGAGTAAAAACTCTAAAAATACTTTCTGTATTATTTAATTTTGATCCACTTTAAGAAAAACTAATAAATTCTTACTTGAGGATTTAGTCATGCAATTATTTTATATTTTAATTTTTCAAAATTTAGGGACCATAAGTGAAATTTTGAATTTAAAATGTACTTTTTATTCCTCTTTCCCTGTGACTCTCTTTCCCCTTCACTTTCTGCAAGTTTTTATATATATATACACACTATATGCACGTATACTTACACGCAGAGAGTGCTACTCTCTCCATTTTTGTTTTATTTCTCAGAACTTAGTGACCATTTTTTTGCGAAATTTCAGTACGGGCGGACGCGGGATCTCGCCATGTTGTAAATCCGCCCCTGGACAGGTCCCAACAAAATCCCAATCAAATCTATCAATTCGAGTTGATTTTTGCTCTATATTATATTAGATTGGGTTTTGAAAATATATTTTGCAGTCGAATAGCGAGTTATCTCTATTATCTCATAAAAGTCGATCTAGTCTAACCTAAATCAATCCGTCCTACTTATAAAAAAAAATCTAAAAAATTAAGGATAAATTTAGGATTAGTCAATGTTGTTGCACTTATAGACTCTAAAGTCATATAGTCAAAACTTAATTCAATTAAAATCACATTTTAGCGTTAAAAGACCAATATATTCCTGCAATTTCAAAAAAAAAAAGTTTAATTCAATGATACCATTTCCTATAATAATGTTTTATCTATGATATTGTTTCATTTAGATAATGTGCACTGATATATTTATACCATGTTTTTATCTTTGATACTATTTTATTATGATAATGTTTTAACATATGATATTGTTATTGAATGCAAACAATATCAATGATCTTGTACTACTAATTGAGCATTTTAATAACAGTATCATTACTTCAATCATTAAAATATCTTGTACTTAATTTTATATATGATACGGTTTTATCTATGATATTGTTTTGTTTAGATAATGTGCTATATGATACTGTTTTATATATACTTTTTATTTTTTATACTATTTTATTTAGATAATGTGCTATATGATACTGTTTTATCTATGTTTTTATCTTTTATACTGTTTTATTATGATAATGTTTCAATCTATGATATAATTATTGAACGCAAACAGTATCAATGGTCTTGTATTACTACTGGAGCATTTTAAGAACAATATCATTATTTCAACCAGTAAAACATCTCTAATTAGTTATAGATATGATACTGTTTTATTTAGATAAAGTGTTATACTTGTACCATACTTTTATTTTTTATACTGTTTTATTACGATAATGTTTGAATCTATGATATTGTTATTTTATTGTGTTATAGTTTGTGTATGTGATATTGTTTTATTAAGATACTTTCATGTGTAATACTGATATATTAAGATATATTTATATATGATACTGTTAAGACATGAAAAACTAAAGATTGACATTTTAAGTTAGAGAGACTACTTTAAACAACTAAAATTCATCGTCAGCGGTGACAGAGTGGCTGGTCTTAATCGGCTCGTTGAGACAATTCTGAAAACATATTAAAATAGAAATTATGAGCACGTATGCGAATGCTATATCCATTTTCTGTAATGATATTGTTTTCTATTATACCGTTTTATTATAATACAGTATCAAACAACACACATGACTAACAACACAAATAACAATCTAATGGCCAAATTTTTAATCCTTACAAAAATTCAAGTTGCTATTTACAACAATAAATCATGGCCGCAACCAATATACTTCTAAAACATACGCTTATATGCTCATCACATCACAAACAATACACTTATATACCACAACTACCAACTCTGCCGCCGCATCCAGATCACTGAGTTGTTTACCCTTCAAAATCATGAAATCTTATCCAATGCCAGGAAAGCACATTCTACTCAATACACGAAACATAGGTTTAAGATTTGGTGCTATCTTCATATTTTGTTCAAATGGCAACGTCAGCAGCATTTTTTTAAGAGAGACAAAGCATCTACCAGAGAAAGAGAACTAACTACACTTTCCGACGAGAATAAGGGCTACCAACATTTAGAGAATTAACATTTGGAATTGCTAGTGGCGGATGAACCTTTCTAAAATCTACCCTAAATTCACAACCTGCGCACAAGCATATCCATTCTCGTGGTACCACTGCTCCACCTCCATCTCCATCTCCATCTCCATCTCCATCTCCATCTCCGCCTCTGTCATCGTCGTAATTGAAGTTAGAATTTTTTACTACAAGTCCAGTAATTCACCTCTGCGGCGGAGGAAATTTGTGGGGGATGGAAGAAGAGGAAAATATGGATTATATGATTAATTTTGAGATTAATTTGAAAAATTGTTGAAGAGTATGACTTGATCACAATTTTGAAAAATATTTTGACCTAATTTGGAACAAGTCACCTACATGTGACTTATAAGCAATTTCTCTAAAAATTAAAAAGTAATTAAATCGGGCCAAAACCTTTCAAATTTTGAATTTTAATACAATTGATATTGGACGAAATTTGAATTGGGTTCAAACTTTAAAAAAATGGAAAAATTATGGGCTGGTGATATATAATGCACTCATGGGATCCGAAGTTATATGGCCCAAACTTATTTCAATTAAAGTTATATTTTAATGCTAAAAAGCCAACGTGCCCCTGCAATTGTAAACCCGCTAATTCAAACACGAAAGTATATTCTATGATACTGTTTTATTAAGATACTATTTTATATGACATTGTTTTATTATGATACTATTTTATTTATATACTATGCTACGATTGTCTGTTAAAACATAACCTTTATGCCCACTTAAGCATATATTTGAAAATAATGTGTCTCTGATACTGTTATACTGAATTAACTCGTTTCATATCTTTAATCATATGATATTATTATTAAGATACTGATATTAATGTGCATTTGATACTGTTTTTATTATAATATTGTTATTCTGTTGGGTTGGAATTTTCTATTTTGAGTATGTAATAATATCATTGTTTCCAAATATACTGATACTAACGTGCTTGTTATTTAATAATGAATTTTTGATACTAAAATACTAAAATATTTTTATCTATGATACTTCTATATTAAAATGCTGAAATATTGTTCTTAATAAAATATTGTTTTGTAATAATGTTTTATTAAAATATTGTTTTATAAGATACAATAACGAACAAAACAACATGAATGTATGACTAACATTATGAAACACATAAAAATATTAAAATATGTGAAACAAATATTTTTTTCATTTATTCGATCAAAAAAATTACAAAATAAATGTGTTTCTATATATAAAAAAATAATATCTCAAAAAAAACAACATAATTCAAGAAAAATAAGAGAAATCATTCATAAAAATTAAATTCACTTACAAAATAATATTCAAATAAGCAATTGTTTCCAAAATTTTCAATCTAGGGACTATCCTGTTTGCGATACTGTTTTATTTAGATACTGTTTTATATGATACAATATCAAACAACACACATGAATGTATGACACTAACATTCCGAAACATATAAAAATATTAATGTTTGTGCAATAAATATTGCTTTCTTTTATTCGACAAAAAAATAATTACAAAACAATTATTTTCCTATATATCAAAAAAATAATATCTCAAACAAAACAACTTAATTCAAGAAAAATAAGAGAAACAATTCATAAAAACTGAATCAATCTACAAATTAACTTCCAAGAAGTAATAGTTTCCAAAATTATACAATTCAGGAACTGCTCAATACTTATCAAAATCACCATCATTATTTGATAACAATAACAAACTGTTAAAATTAAAACTTTATCTTTTACACGATCGAGAAGAAGAAGAATATTAAAAAACTGTGAATCCACTATTAAAACTCACGAAAACAGTGAGAAAGATTTAGGTGGCCGCCAACGAGTTGCAAAACACCGACGACGAGGTGCAATAGGCGGTGGGAGGTGCGGGAGAAGACGATGGCCACGTGCATTGCTGCTGAAGTTTAAATCGGGTTTAATTCTAATTAATTTAGGTCACAGGGATAATTACTGAATGAATTGAAATATGATTAAAGTGTATGACATAATAGCAATTTTGGAAGTGTGGTTTGACCTATTTTGAAACAAGTCATATACGGGTGGTTTATAGGCAATTTTTCAAAAAAAAAAAAAAAAAACCAACAAAATCAACAAAAAAGACCCCAAAGTATATTTGGGCCCAAAAAAAATTGCCCAAGCGTGAATTTGACCCAAAAAAAAAAAACCTTGGGCTCAAGCCCAAATCGACCCAAGGTTTGTCGATTTGAGATGAGTCAGGTTTCAACTCGTGGACGGGTTGGTTTGGTTTGATTTTTTGTCAAATCGAATAGTTGGGTTGGGTTCGAGTTGGGTCCAAACTGATCCAACTCAACTTACGCCCAGTTTTAACCAAAGATATGTTCTTAATCACGAGTTCTCGATGTAAGTTATCAACGTCAATTATAATCGTAAAAACTCTCATCAACCTGACTATTAACAATGTCGATAGTACACAAAACCCAGTTATAATTAGTGATCATTGAAAAAGTGTTGTATACAAGTTGACACTTGACAAGAGCCCCACTTTAAACCAATATCTTGATTTTCATAGTCACTTTTATTAGGATTGAGTCGGAGAGTGATGTTTTGTACGACAAGAATATATTAATTTATTTAATTGCTCAAAACTATTTCTGGTTATTAAAAATTAAATGTAATGTGACCATACTAACCATAAAAAGTGGAAAGTGATAAAATTGATTGAAAATGAAAAAGTGAAAATTTTCCATAATGAAATATGAAAAGACTTGTAGATAAGAGGATTCGTTTACAAGCATGTATTTGGCATTTGAATCTGGGCCAAGGTGCACACAAATGTTAGGGTAATTTGCGGCCTTCATCTCCAACATTTGAACTTTTGGCATTTTTATCCCCATTTTTTATTTTTTTGCACCCATATCCTCAACCTTTCTTATTTTAGTGGCTGAAGTCCCCAACTTTTGAACGTTTGACGCTTTTATCCTCATTCTTTATTTTTTGGCACCTATATTCTCAACCTTTCTTAATTTGGTGGCTGAACTCCCCAACCTTTGAACGTTTGGCACTTTTATCCTCATTCTTCATTTTTTTGCACCCATATCCTTAACATTTCTTAATTTGGTGGCTGAAGTCTCCAACCTTTGGACTTTTGTATCATAGTTTTAAATTTTTTAATTGAAACTTATGAAAAGTTTATTTAAAGTCAAGTTTTATGAGTAATTTTATCTATAAATGTTGATTTATTTTTTCAAAAAAAAACTTATTTTTACAAATTTTATGAGATTTAATTCATTTTTTTGTACCTATATCTTCATTCTTCATTTTTTTGCACTCATATCCTCAAATTGAGCATTAATCAAAATATAGTTTTCTAAATAAAACAATTTAATCTGAATAATACAATATTCAAAAAATAGGACTGGTCATCGACCCAAAAAAGATAACGGGTCAAATATCCAAAGGTCGAACCAAGTCGAACCAAAGTCGACCTGGTTTCAATTAAAATTCAATTTTTTGCACCCATATCCTCATTCTTCATTTTTTTGCACCAATATCCCCTAAATAGAGCATTAATCAAAATATAGTTATCTAAATAAAACTATTTATTTGAATAATACAATATTCAGAAAATATGACTGACCATCGATCCGAAAAAAATAACGGGTCAAGGGTCAAAAGGTCGAACCGGTTTCAATTAAAAAATTAAAAATTAATTTAAAAATATCATAAAATTTTTAAAAATAAGTTTTTTAAATAAACCAATATTTATAGATAACATTACTCACAAAACTTGGCTTTAAATAGACTTTTCATAAGTTTTAATTAAAAAATTAAAAAATATGATACAAAAGTCCAAAGGTTGGAGACTTCAGCCACCACATTAAGAAACGTCAAGGATATGGGTGCAAAAAAATGAAGAATGAAGATAAAAGTGCCAATCGTTCAAAGGTTGGGGACTTCAGCCACCAAATTAAGAAAGGTTGAGGATATAGGTGCCAAAAAATAAAGAATGAGGATAAAAGTGCCAAACGTTCAAAGGTTGGGGACTTCAGCCACAAAAATAAGAAATGTTGAGGATATGGGTGCCAAAAAATAAAGAATGGAGATAAAAGTGCCAAAAATTCAAAAGTTGGGGATGAATGCCGCAAATTATCCCAAATGTTAAGACCGAGAGTAGGGGTGGGCGTGGGTCGGTTTTGGGCCCAACCTGACCCGAACCGATTTAAAATCGGTTTGGAGAAATGCAAACCGAAAAAAAAATTGAAAATGGACCCGAAACCGACCCGAACTGACTCGGGTCGGTTCGGGTTTTCGGTTTCGTTCGGGTTCAAGAACAAAAAAAAAAAAAAACAAAATTTAAAAAACCGAGTCGGTTTCGGGTTGGGTTTTCAACCCGAAACCGACCCGACCGGGCCCAAAAACCGACCCGAACCGAACCGACCCGAGTCGATTCGGTTCGGTTAGTCGGTTTTTCGATTTTTTTGTCCACCCCTAACCGAGAGGACTAGTGCAATTGTAGGTAACAATCAAAGTCCATATGCGAGCGTGATGTCATTTGCAAAACCCGAGACGACGCCATGGGATTTGCCCATTTGTATTTGGATTTAGGAAGGATGTTCCCCAGCCCTCAAGACATCTTGCTCACTTGAGGACAGGAAAACGGTACTCTTGAATTTAGACCTTACTTTTTAGGAAGCTTTTAAACTCTACTAGTTAAAAATACATGCGTTGTACGTGATTTTGTAATAATATTATGATTTTTTTATTTTAAAATTATCGATGAATATAATACTAAAATAAAACTCATTTTCAATCATAAGTTCATCAATGATTATGACAAACTAAGGAATCATATTCAAACTTCTTGGTAAAATATGTGTTTCATTAAAAAATACATGGCATACGTGAATATTAAATTTGAAAGATTATTGATACTCTTTTAATTATATTTTAAATCACATATCTAATGTCATATCAGAAAAGATAACTTTCTTTTATAAAAATTAATATCAAATTCTAAAATATATGAAAATAGTAGATATAAGTATAACACAAATTTTCATTGATTTTTTATATTTATATAATTATAAAAAGCACACGAAAACAAAATATTTAGCCTTTTTAGGTAATTATTTCTCAAAAAAAAGAATCTCAAAATTCTTTGACATAAGATAAAGAAAAATTTTCTATTGCAATATCCATTCAGTTTTAATGCACTCATAAATTAAGGGGTTTTTTTTTGTTCTCTTCATGCATTCTTTCCCGTAATTCCTTCTGAAATATTATTAAATTTCAAGAAAATTCAAAACAACAAGATATTTGAACTATGGTTTTAACTCATCACATAAAACCACTTATTATGCGAGATTTACCTTCACCTTATACATAACATGACTCACTTTATCCAAGTTATGTGTTCCTCAGCCGCGTGCTTGAAAGAGTTAGAGTAACATCAATTCTCCTTGTTCTAACTCGTTCTTCCATAATAAATATACGTTTAATTGCTTACAAAATGTCATAAAACATTTTAAGTTTAAATCCCTTTGTTATCAAGACTACCACAATAATTAACATTTTTACATCGAACAAATATTCTAAATCAAGAAAAAAAGATATAGAAATCAAAATTTAAAATCAATATTACCATCATATATATTCTTAAAATTAGTGAATCATTCATGAAAAATTAACACATCTATTATTACCACATTACTATCAAACTAATTATCAAAGATTAAAAATCGTCATTGCAAAGAAAAAAATATTTTTGGCATAATAAAAAACAAAGACGAATAAAAAATGAAGAAATTATGAATCAATAATAAGAAAGTCGAAATGCAAAACCAAATTCATCTTGTTTTGTTATGTTGATGAAGGAATTTGCTTAAATTCTCGTACTTAATAAGATTGACTCTTTGATTGTTTACAATTAAAGATAATAATTTCAATATATTAAAAAATTTATTAGTATATTTTTATTTATTTTCATTAATTACAATATATAATGGAATTTAAAAAGACAAATCACTTTTAATGATCAAAATACAATATTTATATAGTATTAAATAATTTAAATTTAAAGGTCCAATTGCAATGTTTTCATTGTATTTTTTTTCCTATTATTTTAATTTATTTAAATCAAAGGGTAAAATTGTCATAGAATTTTCAAAATAGTGAAAAATAGTGATTTGGGGACCATATGTGATAATAAATGGAAGAATGGATGATATCTGCTAAAAAAAAGAATGGAGATGAAATCGTTACAAACCTAAAAAAATGGGGACCATTAGTGTAATTAACCCTCACAGTTATAGTGATACCATATGAATTCAAGAGGAATTATGTGTTGCCCGAATAAAAGTCTGACTACCACGTGTTGACAGTCGAGCAATTATCCCTATCCAATATGAGTAATGCTACTCGTACATCTCCACTTACACCCACATTTACAATTGCTTATGTGGCAGAATAAAATAATGAAAAGAAAATTCAAAATAATGTTATGGTCAAATGTTTTACCCCTAAATTCAATTATCATATAAGCAAGTGTAAGTGAAAATGTATAAGTAGCATTACTCTCATTCATGTTTTAAAATAATTTCAAAAAACACGCGCTAATTGTTTGACAATCATCATTGTTTCTAAGTTCTAACAAAAGAGAAAATTTTCATACAAATAAATTTTAGTCCCATTGCTATGAAATAATAAAATTTTCCAAAAATCGTGTACGTTTTTAATTTGAAAAATTCAAAATTTTCAGACTGGACATCTACAGTATATTCTCTCATTGATTGTATGGATCTACAGAAAATTCCTTTTGATAAATATAACATAGATTCCAAGAGCAAATTTGAAAGATAAAAACAATTTTGATTACCACAACTGACAACCCTAGCAATTAGTGCAAAAACTTCTTCAACCACTGAAAATCAGCAGGGAAAAAAAGTTAAATATTCCAAAAGTACAATTAAAAAAAAATCCAGAAAAATTGAGTTGTAGATATACAAATTGGCTGAAGACGTCAATTTATTTTTTTTTCGTTTTTCCACCTTCATTTTCCCCCACACGAAATAGTGAATCACAATTAGTTGGGTGAAGATTGGCGCACCGAACAAGCTACGATTTGTGCCCACTGCTTCAATCTCGTCTTCACAATCGCCGGATCATCATCTAATAAAATTCAAAATCCATATTCCATAGCAAAAATGAAAACAAAGAATCAGAATTACAATATTTATTAGAAAGATTAAAAGAATATTTAACGCAGTGATTATGTGGAGGTTACCTGGATCGATAATGGACCTAGGGCTTCCGATAGACGACACAGAATCGCAATCCGAAAACGACAACGATGACGACGACGACCGGGACAAGCTATTACTGTACTGCCGATTCACAGCACAGTAAAACCCTAAAGCCGGAAAAGTGGATGACAGTTTCGGATCCAGATCGGGCGAATCGAAGTTGAACCCCAACTCAAAGCACGCCCGGAGCTCTTCCAAATCATCGTCTGTAACGCTGAGTCTACCTCGTCGCATCCGGTAATTTCTCTTTCGATTAGTCCATGCCTCCTCTCGTAAAGTATCCGGGGACCAGGAATTCTGCTTGTGCAATGGCGGCGGCGCTCTGCGGCGCGGTGGTTCTGATTCTGACATTGGCCCAATAATTACGCCGCCGTCTGAGGCGGAGGGTTTAGGTTCGGAAGGGGGGGTTTTGGAGAGGAAGCGGGAATTATGGAGGATGATTAGGGAATATAATATTTAAAGTGGGGGCCTGATAGGGATTGAGCTGTATTATGGTTAAGTATTACAAGGCTGAGTAGGAATATGGAAATGGCATCTATTAGAATATTGGAAGGTTGAAGACTGTGGGGCCACGCCACCACAGCCGCCTTATTTTCCTCTCCTGTCAACTTTTCAAAATAATAGGTTAAGTGGGTTTTGATATAGTTTTGTCAGAGAATTGCAGAATTGGTCCTCAATCATTCACTAAATAGCATATTAGTCTTCAACTTTAAAGAAAGTTCCAATTCACTTTTTAATAGATTTTAAAATTTTACGTAAATTACGCCTCATCAACTTAGATTTTAGTAGAATTCATTAAAATTTAGGTGTCATCAACATATATTTTAATAGATTTAGAACATAAGTATAAATACTAAAATTTTTAACAATTCTATCCTCAAACTTACAAAATTTCAATTGGTCTCTCTCTTTCTCTCTCACACACATACACACACTCACGCACGATTTTGCCGGACACCATTTCTGTACCAATTTTTAATTGTTCATGTCATTATTCCATTTTGAGTGATCTAGTAATAAGTTATACAATTTTCTTGTTGTATATTTTAAAAAACAAAATAATATTCAATTTGTATACAATGAGTGGTCAAAGTAAAAAAATATATTATAAATACATAATACGAACTTCGTTAAAATCTATAATTTAGAATTGTGTTAAAACTAATAGACGTTCCGTTACTCATTTGTAATAATTAAAGAGTAAATTATATATATCAATAAATTATGAATTAATTGTCTAATTTTTTATTTTTTTTTTAACTATTATTCTTGTTTTTTAACAAAGAAAATGTATCACTTTTGTGGAGAGTCGAATTGTCAACCTTAATTTTAGAACAAATTTCTCGTCCAACATAATTTGATTTAAAAAAACAAAAACTTGAAATGGTATAATGAAATTTTAAAATTTTCTCCAAATTCTAATCGACAAGTTGTGTTTAGCAATTGGTTGATAATATAATTTTTAATAAATAAAAACCATAATCCATGAGAATCAATGAAATCCAAAGACAAACAAATTGCTTCTCCTTTAATTGTAGTCGTATAGTCAGTTCTTAATAAAAAGGATATCCAAAAACAAATATCGTGAATATCATGGTGATTAAACAAAGATTCAGATTATTTACATTGTTGAGCACTGATTGTGCACCATAATAAAAAGTTGAGGATCAATACTGCAATATTTTATATACATAATGATTATATTAATAAACTTGTAAATATCTTTTCCTTTCTTTTTTTATTTTTTTATTTTTTATCGAAGTAAATATCTCTTTCTTAAAATGTTGAACTTCAACTTTGAGAGCCTCTACCACTCCTATCCGTAAATATCTCTTTCTTCACCTCTTTGGTTCGGGGTTTAGGTGTCTCGACAATATTTGCAATTGAATCAACCAATGCGCTTTGCTTATATTGCAGGTGGAGATTTCAATCTTAATTGTTTCTTTCACGCAATTGGGAGTTTTTGATTCCAATCTTAATTGTTTCTTTCACGCAATTGGGAGTTTTTGAGATAATATTTTTAAACGAATAATAATATAAAATATCATATGGACAAGTAGTTTAAAATTAGAAAAATATCATACTTGATCATTAATCTTTAAAAAATGTAAGAAATATATTCATAACTTTTAAAAATAGCATCTAATATTCCTAACGTTTGAAAAAATAAGTATGATAAGTTCTTTATGACTAAATTGTCATTCTCTTTTTTAAAAAAAAAAAGAAAAATAATAGAAAAATAATCAAATTTACCTCCGAAAAATAAAAAATAATAAAATGATCATCTTCTTTATCAAATTCCAAAATTCAAAATCTACCACCACCCAAAACTTTGAAAATAAAAAATTACCTCTTCATAATCAATTTGTAAGACCAACAAAAAGTGTAGTTGAAAGGAATTACAATAAGTAACAATATCCAACAGGTCCTGATTTGGAACCCGGAGAAAAAGAATCTACTAAACGATTGCAACTAGGATAAGAAAGTAAAACTTGTAACTAGGGTCTCATTTGGTAAACGGTCAATAGACAAAGATAATAGATAAACCTTATTTTATCTTGTTTGGGTAAAACTAATATTCGGATAAACTTTTATCCTAGTTTATCCAGATAATAATTTTAAGTAAAAAACGAGGACAATTTGTATTCTTATAAAGAGAAGGACAAAAGTATTTATCCAGATAAAAAATTACTCAATTATTTTAATAGACAAAAATACCCATCTATTCTTGGATCTATGTCATAGAAAATTACGTATTGTTTTCATCTCTCCACCTCCAAATCAATTTTGACCTCTCTCATTCTCCAAATCAATCTAGGCTTCTCTCATTCTCCAAATCAAAATTTACCTCTTGTTTAATGAGTACTTTCATATTGGTTTTAGGAAACTTGTTTGGATTTGAAATATTTGAAATTTATTGTTTAATAAACATTATTAACTAGTTATTGTGTTTTTTTTTATAGCATAATGTATATTTTCATTAACATATTAATTACGTACGAATACCCAATAGAATTAAAAATAATGTAACTTATATTATTATTTTGAATCTTTTATAGCAATAAGGGTATTTTGGACATTTCAACAAGTTCATCATTTATCCAGTGTTGTTGGGTCAAACATGATAAAGATAAAAGTAGAATTTTAATATTATTATATCTAGCTAAACTAAACAATATAATAATAAACTTGTTATCGAGATAATTATTATCCAGATGACTTTTATCCACAAACCAAACGGACCCTAGATGTCAAAAATTAACGAAAACAACATGAGCAAAAGAATCATAACAATGATCTGAATTCTCCCTTTTAAATAAACCAAACCAGATTCTTCTTCGTCGAATAAGCCATCAACTCTGGACCTCTACGCGTTAGTTGAAGTCATCCCGACTCGTCCTGACCTTCCAAAGGGCATCTAATCAGCTCCAAATATGTTAACCACTTCAGCCATATCCGGCCTGTTTGAAGGCACTTGTGCTGTGCAGATTAAACTTAACTTCATCTAATTAGCTCCAATATTTGGGATTTTTAGGGTATTGGGTAGTTGTGGATTTTAGATTTTTATGTTTGATAAAGAAGATAGTCTATTTTTTATTTTTTGGGATACATTTAATTATTTTTATAATCTTCTTTTTCTTTTTTCTTGTTTTTTCTATTTCTTCAAACATTAGGGACGTCTGATGATTCCGTTTTTAAAAGTTAGGAACTAAATATGTTATTTTTCTTTTAAAATTTAAGCCTAAGTTTGCTCAAGGACTCGAACCCAATTAATCAAGATGATAACTTAATAATTATTAGTGTATTAATTGTTTCGGCGGTCACTCAACTTTGATCTCAACTGTAATTAGATAATTAAATTTTATTTTGAAGCATTCACGTCATTTAATTTCAATTTAATTGAAATTAAAGCACCCTATTTGCATTTCTTCAATCTACGTGACAAAATTGACAGACGTGTTCGTTCAAACTAACACGCTGCTCATGTGTACATTCAAGTAAACTAAGGCATTTAACAGCCTAGCAGACATTCATACTCACAATTCACCTTTGTCATCGCCTCCTCCCCCATCATTATCAATGTTCTCATTGACCCATCGTTGCCACCACCGCTCCATTCTTATTATTCCATCCACTTCCTTAAAAACCCGCCAACATCACCTCTTTCCAATTAATCTATTTACCTTCTTCTTCTTTTCACTCTTTCCACAAGCAACGATGAGCAACTTGTGGTGGCAAGCTTGCACGACTCATAATCCGTCGTGAGCATAATCCGTCGTGACCATCACGTACTCTAGAAAATCATACTTTTCGGAAACCTTTGGTTAAATTTTGGTTCTCACTATTGTAACCTTCTTTCCCCTCCCCAGCACAATGATTGATATTGACCCATGTCGAGTAGCATCATCTACTGTTCCAAACCTTTTGCATTGTCAATTTTTTCTCGTCGTTTTCGTGATGGATTCCAACAAAGCATTTTACCATTTAAAAAAAAAAAATCTACAATATCAGTGAATCTTGTTTTTAACTTTTTTCAAGATGGTCAAATATATTTTTCATTCATACATTTCGTATGATTTGCAATTTACTACTCACTTATTATCCGTACATTTTGTGTGATTCATAATTATAAAAAGTTTAAAATTTGAGCAACAAAACTTTAAAAGTTAATTTTATTCGGTTAAGGTTAATTTAATTGTATTGAACTATTTAAATTTCTGTGGGTTACTTAGACTCTAAATTCACTTTATTACTTGTGCGATTCGTACACTTACAATACAAAATGAATTTCTAACACATCCGAAAGTTATTTTATTATGATAGTTAAGTATATGAGGCTGTCAATATCAATCACTTAATTATCTAGTGAGTATATTGAGTCGACAACTGATGTCAAAACTATGGAACCCACCAAACGACTTCTGAACACCAATACACCATGTCAAGTCTAGATCTCACACCACTAAACTGTTGGTAAGTCGAACACTTCCATTGCCCTACCTACTAGAGCATAGGTCAAAATGCTATGGCACGATGTGTCTAAATTTCAAGATACGTGATTCATTATAGTGGCATGTAACACCTTAACAGCCTTAGTTGATGTGTGGCCAAGACCCAAGATGAGACAACCACCACCAAGTTCAATTTTAGACAAAACACTTGCATTAGTTGATGTGTGGCCAAGACCCAAGATGAGACAACCACCACCAAGTTCAATTTTAGACAAAACACTTGCATAAAAATACGCAAAATATGATATTTAACTAAAATCTGTCCAAAAATCTTTTTCTCTTGGACCCAAATACCATCTTATTAAAGTATTGAAGTGAATTTCGATCAAAAAATTTAAAAAAAAAAAAAAAAAAGTATTGAAGTGAATTTAATCACTACGGTTTTGTTCTGACTTTTTAATTACTATGTCTCACTTTTTAGTGAGAGTCCATTTGATATAGTTTATAAATTAGTTTATTTGATCAAAAAATTTGTCTTGATAGCTTGACATGTTTTACCATTATTGGTCAAATAAATTAGTTTATAAATTATACCAAACAAGCTCTGATTCTCATTCTTCTATTTGTTATTATGCACATAGAATAAAGATTTAATATTGTACAAGAGGCGGAACCCAGAATTTACTTTGCGATGCTGAAATATTAAAAAAGTCAAATATAATAAAATTTATTTATAACTTAAACAGTCACTAAAATAATATTATTTATTGTTATTTACGATAAAGTTTTAGAACATAAAATTTATCTATAATAAAAATTACATCTATTTTTTTTAGCAAATTCTCCGTCGATGAAAATTGCCACACAGCCAGCTAGAAATATAATCTATTATCAACAGGACAGCAATTAGCAAATAAATAAAAAAATTAAGGGTAATTTGCAGCCGCAGTCTTCAATCTTTGAACTTTTGACACTTTTATCCTCATTCTTTATTTTTTGACACCCATATCCTCAACTTTTCTTAATTTAGTGGCTATAGTACCCAACCTTTGAACTTTTGGCACTTTTATCCTTATTTTTCATTTTTTTGCACCCATATCCTCAACCTTTCTTAATTTGGTGGTTGAAGTCTCCAACCTTTAGACTTTTGTATCATATTTTTTAATTTTTTAATTGAAACTTATGAAAAATCTATTTAAAGCCAAGTTTTGTAAGTAATTTTATCTATAAATATTGATTTATTTATAAAAAATTATTTTTAAAAATTTTATGAGATTTTCTTCATTTTTTTGCACCCATATCTTCATTCTTCATTTTTTTGCACCAATATCCTCAAATGGAGCATTAATCAAAAGATAATTTTCTAAATAAAAATATTTATCTGAATAATACAATATTCAGAAAACAAGACTGACCATCGACCCGAAAAAGATAAAGGGTCAACGGTCAAAAGGTCGAACCGGGTCAAACCAAGGTCGACCCGGTTTCAATTAAAATTCAATTTTTTACACTCATATCTTCATTCTTCATTTTTTTGCACCCATATCTCAAAATAGAGCATTGATCAAAATATAATTATCTAAATAAAACTATTTATCTGAATAATACAATATTCAGAAAACAGGACTGGCCATCGACCCGAAAAAAGTAACAGGTCAAGGGTCAAAAGGTCGACCCAGTTTCAATTAAAAAATTAAAAATTAATCTAAAAATCTCATAAATTTTTTAAAAAAGTAATCATATTATTTAAAATTAAAACTTTAATTTTATCATTACAACATAAAAATAAAAATAAAAAATTACCTATAAGTCACCTCCACATGACTTGTTTCAAATTAGGTCAAAACATTTTTTAAAATTGTAATTAAGTCATACTTTCAACAATATTTTAAATTAATTCCAAAATCACCATTGAATCCATATTTTCTATCCACAAGTTCTTCCAACTCCACAAACCGTCTCCACCTCCGACGTGTTCCTCCAAAATTATAGATTTTTTTCCCTCGTAGATTTGTGCATATTCTTTTTTTATGTTTCTATCTTTCCATGGGCCGATTAAGGAGAACTCGTAGTCTCCTAGGATTTTTTGAATCGGGAGCTCTTGGGTTCTGTTATAAACACCGTCGCCGCCAATGGAGCTAGTGGTGCAATAGATAGTTTTTCTGATATAGAAGCTTTGATTAGGTGGACAAAAGGAAGGCTTACTGAATGAGATAGTAATTATCTATTCACTGTTTTTAATGAATAGCTTTCTTTAGCTTGTTTTCACCGAGTTTCTCCTCTAAATAGCCCACAGGTGCCGAATAGAACTGTAAAAACTTGTGACTTCGTTGCCACATTCAAAATCATGCAAGAAATTTTGGGAAGCTTTGTTGACACCATGTTTAATTATTTAGTAGCGAACTTTAATGCCAGTGTCTCTTGAAATTGTAATACGTGTAAAGATTACAACCTAAAAAGTATTGTAATATTGTTTCTTCTTGCTCCATTACTTGTAATCTATTCCTTTTTAAGATCTCTATTGTCGGACTTGTAAATTGCTTAATTTATTTATTTAATTCTTTTCATCAATTTGAGTTTGTTCTTAACTGACAATAGCTGGAAAAAGTGGGGAGATGTAGGTTGGAGGTAATTTTGAATGGTTTTGAAGGAGGTAATTTTGATGAAGGAAAGTGGAAGTGTGGATAAGAGAAAGCTAAAGAAGATGAAGGCATGAAGCCATGGATTTACAAAGTTTTGAATTGTTGTTGTTGGAGTCTTGGAGATAAAAAAATAGAATGAAGGCTTGTGAAGTTATAATTTATAAAGTTGTCCACAACTTGTATAATAATTTTCATGTAAAACAACAGTACTTGAAATAACAAAAAGAAGAAGCAACAACAGCAGTGAAGAAGAAAAGTGAAGTGAAGTGATGTGCCATGAGTGAATTGTAAAGTAATGATAAGTGGAGTAAAGTGATCATGATTTGCTGCTGTAAATAGTTTAATTTGATAAATTTTTGTAGAGTGGCCATGATTTGTTTTTTTAAATAACAGCTTGAATTTTTTGTAGGGATGATACCGTATTATAGAAAACTGTATTAAGTTGGCTATTAGATAATTTATTTGTATTGTTAGTCATGTGTGTTGTTTGATACTGTATTATACAAAACAATATCACAAAATATTAACATAATAGAAATGACGTAGAATTCGCATGCGTGCTTAGAATTTTTATTATAGTATATTTTTAGAATCGTCTCGACGAGCCAGTCAAGACCAGTCGCTTTGCCACTGCTTACAATTGATTTTAGCCATTTGAAGTCGTCTATTTAATTTAAAATGACAATATTTAATTTTTCTTGTCAAAACAATATCATACATACGAAAACAGTATCACAAATAAATATATTTTAATCTATTAGTATCATACATGAAAATATCTTAATAAAACTGTATCACATACACAAATTACAATCTAATAAAATAACAGTATCATAGAGAAAATAACAGTATCATATGTTGAAACATTATCATAATAAAATAGTATCAAAAATAAAAACATGGTATAAGTATATCATATCACTTTATCTAAATAAAACAGTATCATAGATTTATTTTATCGGTTGAAGTAATTATATTGTTCTTAAAATACTTCATTAGTAGTAAAGGACTATTAATACTGTTTGCATTCAATAACATTATCATAGATTAAAACATTCTCTGCTTAAAAACCCGTCCAAAAACTCGTCGACCTGTCCGGTTTTGAGGAATCCGTTGAACAGTTTTCAATTTCACCAATTTTAAAAATAATTTATTTCCACAATTAATAGTAACTGACCATTGAAATTCATCTCTCTCGAAATGAATCAAAAAAATCAAAAATCAAAAAATTTGCATTTGAGCAAGTTTTGTGATTTCCAAAACATTGTTTTTCATTTTTTGAATTTTTTGAATTTTTTAAAAATCATCGGGTCAAGTGGTCAACCCCAATTTGACTATTTAACTCTTGACCATATTTTTTTTTCAGGTCAATGCCAGTGAGGATTATTAAAACATTATTTTTAAGATGCAACATGAAAAAACAAGTTGTATCATTTGAGTAGTATGATAAATTATGACTGCACAAAAAAGGATAATTGTTTCTTGTTGGGCTAAGCTTAAAAGTTAGTTTGAAGTAATTTTTTTTTGTCAAACATATTTGAGCCCTCTTACATGTCACTGACTTTCCAAACATATACAAAAATCGATTTTCAAAATTTTTAGGAAAAATCAAATTTCAAAATTTTATTACTAAATAAAATAGGTAAATAAGTGTTTATATAATTCAATAAATATTGCTAAAATATACATGAAAAGTTAGAATTATAGCTTTAACTTTAACATTAATCTTCATTCCTCATATAAAAAATTAAAAAAAAAAAAACTTTTAAATTTATAATGTAAACACAACACAGTCACGTCATAGGCAAAAATGAAAAAATAAAAGCTTAGCTTGTAAATAAATATAGAACAAATTTACTAAAAAAATTCGCAGTCGCCAATCGGGGAAAACAACTAATTTATGACTGATTTCAGATGGATTAACGAAGCTACCGAGCTGAGTTAACGGATTTACAACTAATTTCGAATGATTGGAGCTTAAATTTGAAAAAATTAAGTGCAAATTTAAAAAGCGGTGCAATTGGGGATTTGTGGCTGAATTTTCAATTTGTAGTTATATTCATTTCGTTGAATATTAGGTCATCTTCATCTTCATTTTGCTGAAAATTAGATTAAAAAAAGGGATAGTATTGGACTGAAAAATGACAACACCCATTATATTTCAATTTCCTAAATAAAAATTAATACAGTTTCTAAATTTCACTAAGAAAAAAAGGTTGAAATTGGAAAATTACCCATTTTGGGCTGGATACACATGCTACATATAAAGAAAAAAAGTTGGTTATTTGTTATGAATTGGGCTTGGCTCGGGTTGTAGTTAGACTGAGCCACCAATCCGCCTAATTTCAATTTCAACAAATTGCAACAATAAAAGTAGAATTTTGAATTTTCTTTGAGACACGTTATAAAGAAATTCATACACACATATTGATAGAATGTTTGTTTGTTTGTTTTTTGTTTTTTTTTTTGATAGAGTCGTTTAAACAGGTTAACTACTCGTGGGGCATATATACCCGTGTGTTTGGGCTTGGATATAGAGATTTTAAAGTGTTTTACACACACACACACACGTTGTTAGATTAGATTAAATGAAAGGCTTCGATTATTTGTTAAAAATGTATTGGTATGAAGAATGGCCGATAGTGTTAGCAAATTTATCGGGAACAATCGAGAAAAACATAAAACAGAAATGTAGAAATGAGATGAAGCAAGGTATGCCGTAGCAAACCTTCTTAAGATAGATTTTGTCCATGTAAAAGTGTAAACATGATCAAAAGACGTATGTCTCCCAAGATACAACGCTTCTTCCAAAATCGGTACTGTACTATACTAACCTTGCCAGTCGAACCGAACCAATAACTGATTGCACTCTTCTCGAAAAAAAGGAACAACGATCTTTTGAAAAAGGTTCATAAATTATTTATGCAGAATTTTGGACAGAAAGATAGAATTTAAAATCAATTAATTCAGAATTTATTTGGTGTTTAGAAATTGAATTCATGGGTCTCTATTTATAGGTTTTGAAATGTCTATTTGAATGAATATGTGTCTCTTCATAAATAAGTATACCATTTGATCTAATATGAGCTATTAGATCGCACTATTTCATATTTTTATATGATCTGATGGTTCAGATTAAATCTTGAATGAATGCGTCTATTCATCATACCTATTCATCATACTCATTCACAAATTACGTACTTTTTATTGGAGACTTTTTCAATTCACTTAAAATTAATTGCAATGGCCCACATCATTAAATATATTTAACGATTCAACCAGATAAAATTCAATTAATTCCAACAATCTCCTACATGAATGAAAGAAGTCGATTTAAATCAAGGAAGCCAAAAGAAGAGTACCATCTGAAAGATCTTAGGAAGCTTTCGCTTTGAACCTTTTTAGTAAGAATCTATCGAACTCACTTGGCTAATCAATGAATGCAACGTTTTGAACTGTCGGCCTTTATTTCAAGCTCAGACAATAGATCAAACACATCATCTCTCATGTCAAACTTGATTCAGTGTTCATTATTTCGGCCCTGGACTACTTGGGTTCTGCGTGTGATTTAGAGAATTCGCCAAAGTAAATTTCTCAAAAAACCGACCACGTTCCCACTAACATAGGTGATGTTCTACAAAGAGTACCCTATAATACTCTATTTGAACATTTACAAGATATAGTCGTAATTAAAAGCAAAATTTATGATTAACAATATTTGTAGGCAACACTTTTACATCATAGAAATGGGAAGGAATTAAAACTTCGAAGTGCTTCTCATCAAATCATTCATAACTAGTTTTTTCAGAAAACCTAGTCCGTGGATCTCTAGTTGCCAGGTTAGACTTCCATTAAGTTGACTCATTAGAATTTAGGCTTTAAACCTATTTCCATCAATGCACAATCTATTATCTCTCTAGACACCCTTTTGTAAATGAATTCTCTAGATTATCTTTTGACTTAAGAAAATCAATTGATATTGTTCCATTTGAGAGCAAATGTTTAACGGTATTATGTCTACGATGTATATGTCTTGACTTCCTATTATACATAAAAAAATTTGCTCTGACTATAGTTGTTTGGTTATCGCAATGAATACATATAGCAGGAACATGTTTCGCCCATATAAGAATATCTTCCAAGAAATTTCTAAGTCATTCCACTTGTTCTTCTACTTTATCTAAAGTAATAAACTTGAATTCCATAGTTGACCGAGATATACAAGTTTGTTTAGAATATTTTCAAGATATAGCACCACCACCAATAGTAAATACATAGCCACTAGTAGATTTGTATTCATCTATATCTGATATCCAATTGGCCTCACTATATCCTTCAATTACTTGAAGATATTTTCTATAATGTAATAAATACTATTTGGTATGTTCCAAGTAGCCCAACACTCTAAGTAATGAATTCCAATGTTCATTACTAGGGTTATTTGTATATTGACTTAACATACTTACCGAGTAAGCTTATGTCTGGCATAGTACAATTCATCAAGTATATTAGACTTCCAATAATTTGTATTGACATAAATGTCACTTATGTCGAATTTATGCTCAAGGAATTTGTAAGCACTAATATTAATGCATATCTGATAAAAATACAATAAATAATTTTAAGACCTAATTTAATCTTTTTAGGAAGTGGAACGACCACTTTTGTAAAATACCACCACACTTTCAAGTATTTGTAGGAAGGCATCATCCATTTCCATAGTTCATAAGGTATCAAACCAATTTTCTTGTGAGGAACCCTATTTAGAATAAAGTTAGCAGTTAGAATTGCTTCCTCCACAAGTTTTTTTGTAACTCATAACTGATAAGCGTAGCATTTACTATTGACATCGTTTGAAATCCATGCCATTGAATTTTTCCAATTTCTCATATAAATTCGTTCTACTAATATGCTCAATACTAGTCATTTACTATAAAACTACAAAATAGAAATTATGATAAAAATAAATAAAATAACGTACCAAAAATAAAAGACATGTCTTAAGATCGTTGGCAAAATTGACGGGAATAATTGAGAAAAACATAAAACAGAAATGTAGAAACGAGATGAAGCGAGGTATGCCGTAGTAAATCTCTTTAAGACAGATTTCGTCCCCTGTAAAGGTGCAAACATGATCAAAGAATGTCTGTCTTCGAAAATACAACACTTCTTCCAAAATCGGTAATATACTATACCAACATTGTCGGTCGAACTAAGGAATAATTATACTCTTCTCAAAAAGAAAGAACAACAATCTTTTGAAAAAGTTTCAAAAATTATTTAAACAAAATTTTGGAGAGAGAGAGAATTTAAACATTTAATTCAGAATTGATTTGGTGTTTTGAAATTGAATTTAGGGGTCCTTATTTATAGGTTTTGAAGTGTCTCTTTGAATGAGTATGTGTTTCTTCATGAATAGGTGCACCATTTAGAGTTCGTTTGGTATGGATTATAAACTAGTTTATGTTGACGTCGGAACCTGCAACGTTCACGTGCCAACAGATCTCCAGTCACTCCTCTACCAACCTGTATGTTACCTGCACACTCGGACAATCGTTAGGTACCAAAATCTCCGGGGAAAAAAGGTCCGGCGATCGTTGGTACTCCGACGATCAAGTCAACTACCGGTATTAGAGCAATACACAGGGGGCAAAAGTAATTGGGTGTGAGAAAGACAAGCAGGCACAGATTTGAGCAGAGTTTATGGTGGGATTTTCAATGCAAAAAGAGCGTAGAAAAAGAGTACTATAAAGATTGCGTACTCAAGAAAATGCGTACCTTAGAATAACCAGAGTCCTTGTATTTATAGTTGCAAAGTCTTAATTATTCTGTGTTAGCAATCAATTAGAACTCTAATTGGACTCTCTTTCTTTATGAGATAAGGGCAATCAATTGTCAAGGCAATCTCCCAGATTTCAACCCTTATTTGAGTTGATCACGTTGCCTAATACTTAGGAGATCGGGATTTGGTTTTCTTGTGAGAATCCTTAAGATAATCAAATACGATCTTTCTTTAATTACTTATTTAGTTGTCCCAAAATATCGTGATGTCTGCTTGTTATAATAAATACGAAGTCCGGCGAGGCTCACTAGGTTGGCCATGAGTGTCGAGGTCCTTCATGGGCCTCGCAATACTCGGATTCAGGAATACTAAGATGTTCGATGGGCCTCTGAGGCCTTCTGAGAATTTTACGAGGCCCTTGCTGGGCCCCCGAGGCCTTCGCCGGGTCTATGGGACATTTATGAATCTGGAAGGCCTTCGCTGAGCCTATAAGGCCTCAGCGAGGCCTGAATTAGGCCTAGATGGAACTTTTATTGGGACTTCGCTGACGTGGAGGCCTTACCAAAATCGAGTGGTAACAATAGTTCTCCAAGTCCAAGCCTATTATTTATATCAGGCGTGGGACTTTAAGAAGGAGTATTAAATGAGGACGAATGCCTTTAGAAAACGAACCTCCAATGGAATCTGTGGGATCACCTCTCCCGTTATATTTCTCCATAGGAGGCATTTTGAACCCTGCGGAGAGTTCTCTAGCCTTCAACTATTTGGAGAACGGGAGGTCCTTGTCGCCGTCGTCGTCGTCAAGGTCGCACAACCATTCTGGTATTTCATCCGCAGCCCTGGAGTCCCTTATCTTCTCTTGGTGGTCATCGCTGAGCTCGCTACGTCGGCCACTCAACGATTGAGGTCGAGCCATAGAAGACCTGACCCCCAACCTGTCGAGTACACTAGCAGAGGCGGTCAACTTTTCCACCTGCGAGGCACGAGGTCTCTCATGGTTATTGGGAGTTCGCCTGTTGAGGATTGGCGAATCATCTTGAGACCGACGAGTTTCAATCGAGCCATACTCCTGTGAAGGGCTTCGCCGGGCACGGCTACGCTTGGCTCTATGTTGAAGAGATTGATTTTTCAACAGTTCAAACGCCACTCTCATCCAGGCATTGTCCAGTTTCAGATCCTGGTTCTCCTGCTCAACCGTCCGCTTTTGTCGTTGTCTTCTTCTCTTGCGGCGGGTCATGTTCTGTAGGTCCTGAACGCTTTCCTGTCGCAAGTCAGTGTGGTGGGATTTAACTTCTTCTTCCATGGAATGTTCGGTTGCCATGCTCTTCCTGGTAGAAAACACGTTTTTACCATAAGTTTTAGGTTGTGTAACATTTTTCGATTCCCCCAGACGGCGCCAATCTGTTGACGTCAGAACCTGCAACGTCCATTTGCCAACAGATCTCCAGTCACTCCTCTGTCAACCTGTATGTTACATGCACACTCGGACAATCGTTAGGTACTAAGATAGGGTCCGTCGATCGTTGGTACTCCGACGATCAAGTCAACTGCTGGTATTAGAGCAATACACAGAGGACAAAAGTAATTGGGTGTGGGAAAGACAAGCAGACAGAGATTTGAGCAGAGTTTAGGGTGGGATTTTCAGTGCAAAAAGAGCGTAGAAAAAGCGTACTATAAAGATTGCGTACTCAAGAAAATGCGTACCTTAGAATAACCAGAGTCCTTGTATTTATAGCTGCAGAGTCCTAATTATTCTGTGTTAGTAATCAATTAAAACTCTGATTGGATTCTCTTTTCTTATGAGATAAGGGCAATCGATTGTCAATGCAATCTCTCAGATTTCAACCCTTATTTGAGTTGATCACGTTGCCTAATACTTAGGAGATCGGAATTTGGTTTCCTTATAAGAATCCTTAAGATAATCAAATACGATCTTTCTTTAATTACTCATCTGGTTGTCCCAAAATATCGTGCTGTCTGCTTGTTATAATAAATACGAAGCCTGGCGAGGTTCACTAGGTTGGCCATGAGTGTCGAGGTCCTTCACGAGCCTCGCAATACTCGGATTCAGGAATGCTAAGATGTTAGATGGGCCTCTGAGGCCTTTGGAGAATTTTACGAGCCCCTTGCTGGGTATCCGAGGCCTTCTGAGAATTTTACGAGGCCCTTGTTGGGCATCCGAGGCCTTCGCTGGGTCTATGGGACATTTATGAATCTGGAAGGTCTTCGCTGAGCCAATAAGGTCTTAGCGAGGCCTGAATTAGGCCTAGATGGAACTTTTATTGGGACTTCGCTGACGTGGAAGCCTTACCAAAATCGAGTGGTAACAGTTTATTGGACCAAAATAGTTTATTTGACAAAAACTTTTGCCTTGTAACATGATATTTTTGACTATTTGTTTTCAAATAAACTAGTTTATAACCAAATGGGCACTTAGTTTAATTAATCTGAGCCCCTTAGATCGCACCATTTCATATTTTTATTGATCAGATGGTTCAGATTAAATCTTGAATGAATGCGTCCATTTATCATACCTATTCACCAATTATGAATGAATATATCCATTTATCATAGTCATTCACCGATTTCGTAATTTTGTTGGAAATTTTTTCAATTCATCCAAAATTAATTATAATGATCTATATCATTTGTTGACATCGAATTCCGCACCAACTACGTGTCAACAGATCTCCAATTAATCCACTGTCAACATGTATGTTACATACACACTAGGACGACCTTTAGACACCAAGATCTTCAGAAAAAAAGAGTCTGGCAATCGTTGGTACTACAACGATCAAGTCAACTTCTGGTATATAGAATAATACACAAAAAATAAAAATAATTGGGTGTGGGAGGGACAAGCAGACAGAGATTTGAGTAGAGTTTATAGGTAAAAATAATGCGTGAAACGTGCGTACCTTAGAATAATCAGAGATGTTGTATTTATAGCATTAGAAACCTAATTGATTTAGGAAAACAATCAATTAGGTATCTAACTGGATCTTCATTCCTTATGAGATAGGGATGATCGATTGTTAAGACAATCTCCTATATTTTAATCCTTATTTGAATTTATCACGTTGCCTAATTTTTAAGAGATTGCGGTTTGGTTTCCTTGTGAGAATCCTTATGTCGATCAAACACGATCTTTCTTTGATTACTTCTCTGGATATCCTAAAATATCAGATTGCATGTGGACGATGAGAATGGGAAGACCAGCGAAGCGCTCCAGATTGGCCAGGAATGTCAAGACATTTCATGGGCTTCGCTGTGATGGATTCAATCTGCTCAAGGACGACGACTTACTGATTCGCTACGGACTGATGGGTAAGCCTTGTCAACTTTATTGTGTGGTGATTTGCCTTAATATGCATTTGTAACACCTTGTGTGTTGGTTGTTGCGTTAGCAGCATTCAGATTCAAAGGTGTCACTTCATTCCGTCTTGCACGGTTTGCCAGCGGGACAAGTTCTTCATCCCAGCCACCCTCGCAAGAGGTGCGAGATGCGGTGCTATTGAGGACGATTTATCCTCCGGCTCCCGCTGCCCAGGTTCCAGATCGGACTATTCCCTCTCCGCCTCTACCTTTGTGTCCGTCTCCGCCTATTCCTCTTCTTCCGGCTCCTATCCTCCTAAAAGATAAGGAGAAGGGGATCGCAGAGGATACATGCGAGGCCACTGGTTAGAAGAAAAAGGCTTCCGTGGCTGTGGGGGGTTTCATGAGGGATGCCCGCAAAACTATGCAGGTTGATGAATGTCGCCAGGCTTCGCCCGACCCTACTAGAGAGGTTGGGAATGCTGGAAATTCGTCCGCATGATTGAATCTCCTATAGTGGTTGTTGAGTGGCTCGGAGAAACGCTTTACTCGAAAGCGATTGAAATGGGGTTCAGGAGAGCCTCGCCGCTTCATCTGATAGCGATCCCCTCTGTTTCTTTCAGCCCTTTCTCTATTCTCAATCGTCTCTTCTGGTCGAATTTCTCACTGGATCAGATCTACCAACTGACTGTGAGTTTTGAGTTGGTTATTTTGGACGTCTCTCCAGAAAGGGGTGCAAATGTAAAGTCTGGTCACCAGTGCGTCTAGGGCTTTGTCATCGGTTACACCCTTGATCTTGTTGATGACATTGCTAAATCTCTTGAAATAGCTATTCACTGTCTCTCATTTTTTCGGTCGAATATCGTGGATTTGGGTGATATCGAATATCATCATCCGGTTACTAATGAAATCACTGATAAACTCCCGTTTCAGTTGGGGCCAACTCCTGATGCTCCATGTTTTTTGCTTATTGTACCATCTCTTCGCATCAGATGTGCGCGTGGTATAGAAATTTTGGCACTTTATTGTGGGGGGTTGACCTTGGAGCTTCGTCTTATATACATTGATGTGATTCATGGGGTCGTCTCTTCCATTGTACTTGTCCATTGGGGACATTCTAAAGTTGACGAGAACCTCCATGGCCTTCATAAAGTTGGTGAATGAGAGGTTCTCGTCGTCGTCATCTTCATGGCATTCTAACATTTTCCTTTCATTCTCGAGCCTTGCAGGGACAAGTTTCGAGTCCTTCTTTCCTTCTGTACGGGCTTCGTTGCACTCACTGTGCCTGCTGTGCACCGGTAGATGTGGTGCTATGGAGGATCCTACCCCTATCCTGTCAAATACACTAGCAGCAGGAGCTGGCTGGTTTCCACGCGTTGGAAGGGATTTTCCATGTTGGTTGTCTTGCGAGGGCATTGAATTCACATTCTGAGGGTTCCTACCGTTTGAAACTAGCAGGTCATCCCGAGATCGATGGCTCTCTATTGAACCGGACCTCGCGCTTGGGTCCATGCTGAAGAGATTGATTCTCTAACAGTTCAAGTGCTGCGTTCATCCGGGTATTGTCTAACTTCAGGTCTTGGTTTTCTGCTCGACCGCCTGCTTTTGTCGTTGTCTTATCCTCTTACGACGGGTTACGTCAACAGATTGGCGCCATCTTGAACACTTTCCTGTTGTAAGTCAGTATGATGAGACTCTATTTCTCATTCCATGGAGTTTTCTGTTGCCATACTCTTTTGGGTAGAAAACTCGTTTTTACCACAAGTTTTTTGGTCGTGTAACGTTTTTCGATTCCCACATACGGTGCCAATTTGTTGACGTCGGATTATGCACCAACCACGTGTCAACAGATCTCCAGTCAATCCTCTGCCAACTTGTATGTTACTTGCACACTAGGACGACCGTTAGGCACCAAGATCTCTAGGAAAAAAGGGTCTGACGATCGCTGGTACTCCAACGATCAAGTCAACTGTCGGTATATGGAATAATACACGGGGAACGAAAACAATTGGGTGTGGGAGGGATAAGTAGGCAGAGATTTGAGCAGAGTTTAGGAGTGAAAATAATGCGTAAAAATGCGTACTTTAGAATAACCGGAGATGATGTATTTATAGCATTAGAAACTTAATTGATTTAGGAAAACAATCAATTAGGTATCTGACTGGATCCTCCTTCCTTATGGGATATGAATTATCAGTTGTCAACACAATCTCCTAGATTTCAGTCCTTATTTGAATTGACCACGTTGCCTAATTTTTAGGAGATTGCGGTTTGGTTTCCTTGTGAAAATCTTTGTGTCGATCAAACACAATCTTTCTTTAATTACTTATGTGGATATCCCAAAATATGAGATTGCATGTGGATTACGAGAATGAGAAGACCAGTGAAATGCTCCAGATTGACCAGGAATGTCGAGACCCTTTATGGGTTTAGCTGTGATAGATTCAAGAGTACTAAAATGTTCGAATCCTAGGCATTCTAGGAATTTACGAGGCCTTTACTGGTCCCCCCGAGTCCTTTGCCGGGTCTATGGGACATTTGCTGGACTTTTGATGATGTGGAGGCCTTACCAAAATCGGGTGATAACATCATTAAATATATTTAACGATTCAATCCGATTCACTTATACCATATATATATATCAGAGCTGTTCTACTTTCCACAGTGAGGAGTAGATATAAAGCCCATATGACCAGGGGCGGATTTAGGGTTGGGCCTTACTGGGCCCAGGCCCAGCCCTATTCTCCATCCCATGTGAAAATTAGTTAAAAAATTTTTTTTCATTGGCCCAGTGCTATTAAATCAAAGGCCCAACCACACGGCCCACACCCAAGACCCAATTTGAAGACCAATTAATTAGTCCAGATCCCAATTTTCAAATCAGCATTCACCGGCCTATTGATTACATTCAGCATTTCAGCCCATTTTCCATCATTCACGTTCAGCGCAACCAAGGAAGTCGACAGAGAGGCGAGAGCTGAATCCATCAAAGCTGATGGCTGCACCGACGCCTGCTGCCTGCACCACCGCGACTGACGATTACATTCAGGTCATTTTCAAATCGCGACTGCCGACTGACGAGCCCTAAATTCCCAATTGCAGTAGGCCTTGTCAAATCTCAATTCTGCGACTGTCGAGCCCTAATTTCCCAAATCGAAGCTTCTATTTGAAATCATCACTTCTTCGGTCCATTCCAGTAAGTTTAATCCAACTTGGAATTTTGCTTATGGTTTTTGAATAGATAGAAATGCTGGCGCTGGCCGCGCTGCTGTGCTGTGCACAATTTGAAATCGTAATTCTCATTCATGATTTATCACCTCATTATTTGATATATTTCGAATGCTGCTGCCTGTTGCAATTTAATTTTTGGGAATGCTGTTTAAATCGTATAATTTTAGTGCTAATCATGAAAATTTTCATTTGCTGAGGCCTGATGTCTGATACTGCCACTGAATTTATACGGTTATAATTTTTCTGTTGAAATATCGGAATGATTATTTATTCTTGCTGAATGCTGATGATGTTGTTGAAAATTCAGATTGATTATTTATTGCTGAACTGCAACATTGATATTGAAATTTTGGATTGATATATTTATTCAGCACTGATGATGTTGAAATTTTGGATTGATTATTTTTTCCTGCTGGCTGCTAATGTTGTTGTTGAAAATGATGGATAAATTTGTGATGAAATGTTGAAATGTTAATGGATAGTTTTGTTGAAATTGGTTGATTTTTTAGAATACAAAATGGCCACACAACCACCTCCTACGAAGAAAGGAAAAACGACATTGCATTCTTTCTTCAAACCAAGAATAGATACACCAACTGAAGATTCAAATCAACATTAACATACTCCTCCAACTCATAATCAACAAACTCTTCCAACTCCATCTTCCGATATTGAGCGGGATCCAGGAAAAAGGATTAACATATATGATTATCCTCTTAATAAAAGGGATGAGATTAGACGAGCATATTTGATAGCTGGACCTTATCAACCTAAACTCCGAGAATATACAGCAAGAAAGTATAAAGATAAAACTCGTCATTTCCAATATAGTTGGTTTTCGCAATTTTCTTGGTTGGAGTATTCGCCTTCAAATCATAAGGCTTATTGTTTTCCTTGCTTTCTTTTTTGCAATGATGGACGACAGGCTTCTCTTTCAGCATTAGTAACTACTGGATTTGATAATTGGAAGAGAGTTCAAGGAAAAGAGTGTGCATTTCTTCTACACGTTGGTTCTTCAACTTCATCACCTCATAATAGGTGTGTGGCAAACGCTCAAGATTTAATGAGATCGGCTCAACATATTGATAAGGTAATTTATAGAGCAAGTAAAGTGGAAGTTATGAAAAATCGATTGCGGCTAAAGACGTCAATTGTAAGTGTTCGGTGGCTAGCACTGCAGGGGTGTTCTTTCAGAGGGCACGATGAATCTGAAGAGTCATTGAATCGTGGAAATATAATTGAATTGATTGATGCATTTGGAGAAATGAATGTGGATGTTAGAAACGTTGTGTTGGGTAATGCACTTGGAAATGCCAAATACTCTAGTGGGGATATCCAGAAGGAGATTTTGGGAATTATGGCCAATAGAGTGCGTAGGATGATTCGTGATGAAATTGGAGATGCTTATTTTTCTCTTCTTGTTGATGAAGCACAAGATGAATCTCACTGAGAGCAAATGGCCATTATTTTGAGGTTTGTAAACCCAGCAGGTATTCTTACTGAACGCTTTTTTGCTATCAAGGGTGTCAGTGAAACTTCTTCAGAGACACTAAAAAAAGAGATATCTGATGTTCTTGTTCAGTACAACCTCCAGGTTCATAAATTAAGAGGTCAGGGGTATGATGGTGCAAGCAATATGCGTGGCCAATGGAATGGACTTCAGGCATTGTTTCTTAATGATTGTCCATATGCGTATTATGTCCATTGTTTTGCTTATCGATTGCAATTGACATTAGTTGCTGCAGCCAAACAATGTGATCCTATTTGGGACTTCTTTTCTCTATTAGACAATGTTATTAATATTGTTAAATCTTCTGCTAAACGCAATACTGAGCTGCAGGCTATTCAAAGAGTAGAAATTGAGAATATGTTAGCAACAGGAGAACGTGAGTCTGGACGTGGGGCTAATCAAATGACTACCTTGCAGCGATCAGGAGCTACTCGTTGGGGATCTCATTATGAAACTGTTAAAAGTATGATATACATGTATGTTGCAACTTGCAAGGTGCTTGAAGATCTTCTTAGCAACTGTTCAAATCCAAAGGCTCGGGCTGAAATTCGTGGTGCTTGCAAAAACATCAAGAGCTTTGATTTTGTATTTGGCTTACATTTAATGAGTTTAATTATGGAAATTACTGATTTTCTTTGTCAAGCCTTTCAAAAAGAATCTGTTGACATTCTGGCAGCTATGAGATACGTCTCCACTGCAAAAACTCTTCTTCGAGAATTAAGACAACAGGGTTGGGAAAAACTGCTTCAGGAAGTAAAAGATTTTTGTTCAAGACATGACATTGATATACCCAACCTAGATACCAATATTGGTCGTGGTCACAAGCAAATTACTATTGAGCATCATTATCACTTCGATGTTTTCAATGAAGCCATAGATTATCAGTTGACAGAATTGGATACAAGATTTAATGAGACATCAGTTCGACTCCTTCAACTTAGTGTGGCCTTGGATCCTAAAAATTCATTTGAATCATTTAATGCAAATGATATTTATGATCTTGCTGTGGAGTTTTATCCTGAGGATTTTGAACGTCAAGAGAGAAATGTCTTGTTGACCGAATTGAAATATTATCGTGATGATGTAGTTCGTGATCCTCAATTTGAAGTACAAACGCTTTCAAAATTATGCGAGATGTTGGTTAAAACACGAAGGTGTGAGGATTACAAGATGATAACTAAATTGATTCGTCTTGTGTTGACATTATCTGTTTCTACTGCGACAACTGAGAGAGCATTTTCAGCAATGAAACATGTGAAGACGTCAATTCGCAGTAAAATGGGTGACGAATTTCTTGCTGATCGTATGACAATTTTTGTTGAGAGAGAGCTTGTTCATAAAATAGATATAGATTCTATTATAGATGAATTTGCAGCTGTAAAAGATCGTCGGGCACAACTTTCTTTTGCTAATTTTATATCTTGAATATTTTTGTGTAATGACTTATTGTAAACTTTTTAAAGATTATGACTTGTTTGAAAATATTATATTCTCATTCTCATTAAAATAGGGTCAAAAAAAAATTTTCGGGGGCGAACCCCCATATAATTTCTCCTCCTCCGACCCATCCCTATGCCATCTCCTGGCTCCGTCCCTGCACATGACACATGTCATGTAGACATTGAACAAGTGATTGAGATATATAACACGTGTCGTGTAGACTTTATTACTTTTCCCTACTATGGAGAGGATATTATTACCAATATATATATATATATATATATATATATATATATATATATTTATCCAATACCGAGCAATGTGCTAGTCACGTCGGTCGTCTAAGCCAAAATTAATCCAGCCATCTATTGGTTGCACCCTATAAATAAAATTCCGAGATAAGACCCAACCATACGCGCACCCCCATAGTGCACCACTCACCCACTCAATCTCATCCGTCATCGCATTCTCCGTACTCTCCACTATCCTCCACTCGCAAATCCACCAATCAGAATTTGCCATCTGGTCTTATACCTCGTATAACCCCACGGCTTAGATTTCCACACGTTATGCTTTTCCATTGGTCGATCCATCACATCAAGAACATGACTTTCCTCTCATTGGTCCACGTTTCTCCAGATTACACCGTCCGCGTAATTAAAAATTCCCAAAAAAAAAGACGGATAAATCAGAAAGGGTGACCTTTAAATGTGAGGACTCGTGTCGAAAGGGCACAAGACACTTGTCGCCTCCACCGAACATTAACCGGCGAAGAAGAAGGAAACGACACGATCTCTCTCTACAAGGGTAAATTCGTCTCTGTGTTGTGATATTTTAGTTAATTTTTTCCCACTCTTCGTTTGTTATCCTTTCTGCCTACGAATAATAGATATTTCTTTTTTTACAAAAATAATTAATTATTTCCGGGTATCGAGTTTATGTAATTGGGGGATCTCGGAAACAATGGGAACTAATTGTAATTAGGGTGTAGTGTTTTAGTTTATGAATTATCGTTGATTGAATAATCCACTTATGCACGAAGGGAGTTATATTTCGGGGGTGTAGGGTTTTGATTGGAGGTTTTTGCTTGATTTTCCTGAATTGATGTTCTTATGTGTTTGATTTGGACCTGCAAATGAGTTCTGGAAAAAGAAAAAAGCGAAAGAGGAAATGATAGACTTTTAGTTCCTTCAAGGGGATGATCGGGATTTGGTTTTCTGGGTTACCTTTCTCCACTGCATGGAAGGAATTATTTGGTGTATATTAACTAGCGGGAGTGGAATGTTCTTAGTTTGTATATGAACGTTGTTGTATTGGGTTTTATTTTTATTTATTTTTATTCATACTGAATTATAGATCTGGAACTAAAGAAGAGTACGATAAAGTCACTGAAATCAGCACTATGAATTTAGTAGATAATATACATGTACCAAACAACTGGAGTGTTCTTTGCCCTGATAATTGAGGTCTTCAAACGAGAGCCTCCTCCCTTTGTTTTTTCCCTTTAAAGCTAAGTATTGAGTTTTCTGTTTTGTTCAAGTGCTAAAGTACTTTAAAGTAGGATCTATTTTGAGTTTTTGACTTCCTTGATGTTCCATCTTTTAACTTTCGATTAGCCCGGTTATTCTGTGATTGCATATAAAAAATTGATTCAGAAGCATGATGTTTAATCCAAAATTTGTTTTAGAAGGTTATAACAATTTTCATCCCTCGTCTTCTTCCTTGATTTGGTTGTTCATGGTCATATTTTTGAGGGAAAAAAGAAAGCCGGGAAAGGCAGAATTCTATTCGTTCTGTTTGCTTGAATTACATGGGTATATATGCCTGTGTTTGTTGATATTCTACTCCGTATTTGGTCAGCTTGTAGCTCTGCTTTGCAATCTTCTATAATGGGGTCATACATGAACTTCAAGGATTTTGGGGACACGGTACAGCCGGATGGCAGTGGGGGGACACTAGCGGGTAATTATCCATTGGCTCGACAATCATCCATTTATTCTTTGACCTTTGAAGAGTTCCAGAACTCCTTGGCTGGACCTGGAAAGGACTTTGGATCTATGAACATGGAGGACCTTTTGAAGAGCATTTGGACAGCTGAAGAGACTCAGGCCATGGCATCTTGTCCCGCTGTGGGAGATGGGATGGCCCCAGGTGGAAATTTGCAGAGGCAAGGTTCTTTAACGTTGCCACGTACACTAAGTCAGAAAACTGTTGATGAAGTGTGGAGAGATGTACTCAAAGAAAATGTCGGAGCAAAAGATGGAAGTGGTGGTGGGGGATCAAATTTGGAGGTGAGGCAGCCGACTTTGGGTGAGATGACATTAGAAGACTTCTTGGTAAGAGCAGGTGTGGTTAGAGAAGATATCCAGCCTTCTTGGCCGGCACATAACAATGGAATCTATGGCAATTTACCTCCGTCAAGTGGTTTCAACAATGGTTCGACTATAGGATTTCAACAGCCACCTCGGAACCAAGGTGTGTTGGGTAATCAACTTGCAGAGAACAACAATGTAGTCCATAATTTGCGGGTCTTAGAGAAGAATATGGTTGGTGTTAGAACTCTTGAGCAACAACCTCGGGAGCAACAGCCACAACTGCAGCCTCTTTTTCCCAAACAAACCATAGTGACTTTTTCCTCTCCTATGCAACTTGGTAACAATGGAAAGCTGGCTAGTCCAGGGGGAAAAGGTCCAGTTGCTGTAATGTCAAATCCTTTGAATAATACACTAGTTCAAGGTGGAGCAGTGGTCATGGGGGCATTACGCAGTGGGGGCACGACAGTTGCAGGAGGGTCTCCTGGAAATCACCTACCTTCAGATACTATTGCTAAGAGTGATGTAGATACATCTTCACTGTCCCCTTCTCCTTATGCATTTCGTGAAGGTGGTCGAGGAATGAAATCATCTAGTTCTTTGGAGAAAGTAGTGGAAAGAAGGCGTAAGAGAATGATAAAAAACAGAGAGTCTGCTGCAAGGTCTCGGGCTCGGAAGCAGGTGAATTTAAAAACACTCCATCTGTACTTTTGTAGTCCTTTATACTGCTGCTCAAAATTATAGAACATGGTTTTTGGTTCTTGTGGCCCATGAAGGTTTATTCCTTCTTATTTGGTAGCGGGGTGAGAAGATGCACTATCCATAACTCAAGGTTCAGTTAAAGAATACCTAAATGGACGGTGATATAAACATCATAATGAGGGACTAACATTGAGGATTCACCACCTGTGATTCTTAAAACTATCTTGGGATAGCAGATCCTTTGCTGCATCCGTATACTGGATGGGCTTCCCTATTGCTAGGATAGAAAATAATTGTTTGCATTTTGGCACCGTCACATAATTACTTTTTTGAAATCTTTCTCAGGGACATTAATTAAAAGTTACTATAATAAATAGAGATGAATCCATCTTGACGATTAAAATTGACTTGGGAATAATTTGTGGACTAGTTTGTTTGTTCCATTAATTTGAAATACTTGCGATGGACATGCTAATATTAGGGAAACAAACATGATCTGATACCTATACAGAAGAAGATATGCCCACTTTTTTCTTCTCTGGAAATCATTGACAGCATTTATCATACACCACCAATATTGATATACTGATTTCTCAGAGATTAGATTGTGTTAATATTGACATATAATCACACACTTCTTATGTGCTTGAATAACTGCACACTTGAAAAAGAATGATTGAGTTTGATGTCAAAGTGACTTGATGACATTATGAGAAAACACCTTGGTCTGTGGTGTTTGCATCTGTTATGATTCATAACTATGGGACTATTTAATTTAAGTTTTTCTGGCACACGATTAACATTTTTAGTTTACTACATATTCCTGTTTAATGCTTTTATTATGAATGGAATTATGGCAGGCCTATACCTTGGAATTGGAAGCAGAAGTAGCAAAGCTCAGAGAAATGAACCAAGAGTTGCGGAAAAAACAGGTACGGCCATTGGAGCATCAAATTACACTTCATAAGATGATAGAAATTCACAATTTTAACAAAAATTGTTGATGTATTCGCATATTTCTGCAGGCAGAATATTTGGAGATGCAGAAAAATCAGGTACGGAAATTTTTTTACTGATACAGAGTCCTGCATTCACATCTCTGTTATAGAATATATTTAAGTAGGAATTGATGAAAGGTCTTGAAATTAACAAGAAGAACTGTTGAGTCAGAGTAAGTTCCATGGTAAATAGGCACTAATATATGTGAACGAAAAAGCTGAACATTATATTTTCTTCAATTATATGTATGTACCATGGAGAAATGAAGTCACCCGTTAGAAGAATGTCATTGCTACCATTTATTTTACTTATTAAAGTTAGGAGTTCAAATGATCTTTTTGAAAGTGGCAGTGCTAGCTCGACTTCGATTATTTGTCAAAGTCTAAAACGAAAAAGAAAGCTTGCTGCGTTCTGAAACTCATCTGTATAGAGCCCATCTCGTGTTCTTCCTGGCCGGTAGATCTAGTGCTTGATATTTGTTTTGTTTATTTACAGATATCGGAAACGACAAATATGCCACGGGCAGGTAAAAGAATATGCTTGAGAAGGACGCTGACCGGACCTTGGTAGAGCATAATAAATTCACGAACTTTTTAACCTGCCATTAGTAAATAGGATTGAACGGTGTATTGTGATCTGATTCAGATCTCATTATATACTTTGTAGGTAACTTTATGTACATAAGCAAAGAGTGTCATGCTGTAAATTATAGAACCATTATTGTAATACGAAATTCCAGTTTGTGTGATATCTTTTTGCTTCTCATTTGACCTTCGATTTCCTTTTGTATGATTTGAATGAAATCTACTTTTCAACTTCGAATTAGTAATTGAGGTTTACACAAAGCCGAAGTCTAAAAAAGAAATTGTTTAATCTGGAAAAGTATTCTATCGGGAAATTATGTTAAAGATTCATTTTTTATTGTACAAGAAAATAATTCCATTTGTGCCTTGGATGTGGTTAAATCAAGTATTTCACTGCCCATGGATTTGCAGCTCCATACATTTTTGGACATCATTAACTTAGAACAGTTAGTTCTAAGATATTCTAATCTACCAAGCGTATCCAAGTATCCGTCCCAGGTTATGCATGCTTGGTTCCATGATCATTTGAAATTCATCTATTTGAGATGGGGTTCAGTTCCGTGCTCTTCTAGTTTTTTGAATTACAAGGAAGAAAATGGAAGAAGATCAATCAAGTTCGAGACCAACATTATTCTTCTATTTTCTATATTCCAATGATCTCGTTCTATTTATATATGTACTTTTTGTAATTCAAGAATGTTCAGCTAAACTTCTTTGCACTAGGATGATATTAAAACCTTGTTTTGAAGGTTTAATATTAATTTCTTGTTTTCAATATTAAATTTTAATAATTAATATGGTTTTAATTATTTTCAATTACTTAGGGCTTGTTCGGTAGAGTTTTTTTCCAAAAAAATCCATTTTTTTGCCTACAATTTTTGACTTTTCAATCCTTTTTACACTACAAAAACATTTGAAAAGTCAAAAAGTAACCAAAAAAACCCATTTTTTCTCCAAAAAAACTCTACCGAACAAGCCCTTAATCACTAATTGATTAAAATTGTCACATATTTTGTTTTTGAGAGGTCAAAAATAAGTTTAGTTCAACGCTAAGTTTAGTTCAACGCAATAATCGTTATAAAGTCCGAGATAAGAGATATAAATATACTCCTATGTTTTGTATAAATGTCACTCAAATATTTTAACTTTTCAAATATTTTTTGTATATATTCATATCTTTCATAGAGATATCGTAAAGTCGAATATAAAAATTAGTTTAATTTTACTCGAAAAAGATTATTAAACATATTAAGAACACTCATCATCAAATTCATTCAAATACTCACAATTACGCGAATTGATGTTAAAAATAGATGTGAATTCCAAGTACTAGTGTTTTCAACTTGCCAATTTATCTTTACTCGATTTGCTAGATAGTTTAGTTCAAAACATCAAAATCAATGAAATTTGTGTCTTCGTTAAAGTTAGTTTTAATTAAATCAAAATTAGATTCTCAATCTTCGTAAACAATATTCTACTATTTATTTGTATTACTTGTAAAATTTTAGCGAAAGCGAAGCTTTAATATTGGCATTGAACATGATAGTGTTTATTGAACCAAAGTCCGGAATATGCTCAGCCATTGATAGGTTTGATCAAGAAAAAAAGAAACCGAAAGCTAACATTACCCCTAACTCCATTACTTTCATTTGCACCAGCAAATTCTTTGAAGATGCCGCAGCAACCAGAACCCCCTTGTCTTTAACTGCTTCTATAACTTAAATTCCCAGAAACTGTCCACACTATACAAGAAAGTGTAGGAAACATCAAATAAGATAGGTTAGAAGCCAAAATCATATTAAATAATTATTTAATGCGACACGATATCCATACATATATCATAAGAGGTTCTTACCGCTCTAGAACTTGTGACCACGGGAAATTAATCGCTGCTTCAATCATCTTCTTATCATATCTCTCGATATCACAATCCATGTCAATATCAAGGTCCTTTCTTCTACGTTTAAGATTACTTCTTTGTTCAAGCTCCTCTAACTCTGTTTAGACTCTGAGTGACTGAGTCTCCTTGTCAACTACATTTTGATGACACGGAAGTATTTGATGAAGCTCATCTACCACGGCCGCCCTCATCTTTGCGAGGACCCAGAGATGGCTTAACTGAGAAAGAATGAATCCAACTTTCATGCCGAAGATCTCTAATGCTTTTAATTTCTCGTCCCACTTTGCAAGTTCATCCGCAGGGGTGAAACCATTGCACCTTCGGAGATGATCTGCAATTTCTGTTGTCTCTATAATTATTCCACTTGCTAAGATATGGTTGACGCTCATTTGGGGATCGTGAAGGTACGATTTCTGAGCTACGCAAAGCTCATAGTACTTCCTGCGCACGTCTTCAGCCAGCAAAAAGTCCACATTGACGCCATTAACTACAATATTGAACTCTTGAAAATCAACAAAACCCGCGTGTATTGTAATTTCCATCAGAGAGAGCATTTAGTGGCTCGGATACAATAGAAGGTGATAATTAAAGGAGGGCTGACCAGGATCTCTTTCTTTTTCATTAGAATCTACATTTAAATGGTCACAACCTCCATCAGAATGGCTGGTTTTCACAATGGAAACCTAGACACAACACGATGAAAACATGACAAATCTGATCAACATAAGCATAATTCAGTCACAATTAGGAATAAAAACATAAACGAGCCAACTCGTGTTTGATGTTTCTTTGTATAGGTCGGAACAATCCCAAATTTTGGCTAATACACACACAACACATAAATTACGTGTAAAAGAGCTCATAATGAAATTTCAAGATCCGTGATTTCAAGATTAATCAAGCACAGGCAAAGGATTACCAATAGCCACCACATCCTGAAAAGCAAATACCCAGCCCCAACCACCGCAATATATCCCCTGGCACCATTAACAGACATGGCTGCAACCGTCAAAAAGTAAGCTATACCTGAGTAACTCCAAACAACCCACCAAAGCACCCACAAAATAAAAAATAAAATAAAAAAACCCAAGATACAGTTTCTCAAACAAGACCAAAGAATACGTACCTCAGCGGAGCTTTCTTCGGAACTAACCGTTAGAAAAAATAAAAGAAATTTGATAATCTGAATAATATCCAACACTTAAAAAATGTTTAATCTTTATCCAACGAAGTCACAAATAGGTTTTAATGAAAATCTGTTTCATGATATAATAGAAGTGTTTGATTCAAGTTGTGACGGTTTGATCAAACCAAAAAAATACTCTTAGAAAAAATTGATGATACCAAAGAACGAAAGAGAAAAAGAATGAAAATTGTTTATGTTATATCTGCAAATGGGCAACAATCTCAATATATAAGGAAGATATGTCGACTGGGATAAATAGGTGTGTCTGATGGAAGAAAACTGTTAACTTTCAAAAGATACAACTCTTCAAAAAACACACCTATTTACATAAACGAAAATCAAAATTCCCTTTTGAGACGTTGCCCTCGAGCCCCACGAGGGGCGCTACCCCACTGACCGTTTCGAAGCGGCAAACCATTTGTATAACAACAACATGTAAATAAACAAATTATGAAAAATATTTAACACTAATTGAACTCGTATCTCCTTCTGATTGGAGACTTCGTTCGTAGTGGGATAAGTGTTGAATGGTCGGGTGACCCGGCTAATTTTTCAAAATGGCAGTTATTTTTCTATTGAGTTTAATCTCTTAGAAAGAGAGAATTTTCTATTTTTTTCTTTTTTAAAAAAAGTTGTAAATTACCAAATATAACCCTACATTCTCTTTCCCACTTATAACTATTTCAAACAATTTCAAATTATTTGTATGTGAAAAAGAGAAGATTTCAAGGTTAGAATCAAACTCATTTCATTTGTGTGTGAAATTTCATTTCAAAGTAGAAATTCATCCGTCACTATCTTTTTCTTTTAACTTACGGTAGAAATTGTGGATTTTGTACTTTTGTAATATAAACCATGAAAATATGTATAAATCTTACGGTAGAAATTCATCCGTCTCTATCTTTTTCTTTTAACTTACGGTAGAAATTGTGGATTTTGTATTTTTGTAATATAAACCATGAAAATATGTATAAATCTGAGAATGAATCGTGATTTTATACTTAAAATTTCTATAAATATCAATTCATTTGAAGCGGGTTAATTAAAAATTTAGTTAAAATGTGTAAATTCGCGTTAACAGACTCATGGTCTGTTAACAAATTTTCTGACCTGTTAAGGCTAAAATTCGCCTTAACAGACCCACATGCCTAATAACAGGCATGTTGGTATGTTAATTTGACTTTAACAAACCACATGCTTGTAGTCTATTAATGGTATGTTAACAGTGCTTATTAAATAAGAGTATTTAAATTTTTTATGTCTTTCAAACTTCTTTGATATAAGTTGGGTGCTTTTGCGATTTGAGTGCTTTGACGCTGCCATTTAGCCAAAGCGGCCTTCTTTCGTGTGTGTTTGTGTGCATAACTCGCAGACACAGAGATAAGAGGTTACACCGACGGATGGAGACGTGTGCGTTTGTGTTGTTTGTGTTTGTAAATATAGGGTTAAATAGACAACAAAAAAAAAAGTATAAACACAATTTGGGAGGGCTTCATTATGGGGAATTTTTTCGAAAAGACCTATTCAAACAAGAAAAGATTATTTGAGATCTATTTTACTTTAAATAAGTTTTTGAGGCCTCTTTTATGTTAAAAGGACTAAACTATTCTTTACTATATTGTGAAAATGTTTTTAGTATGTTTGGTTGAATTTTTTTTAAATTCTTTTTTTTCTTAAACTCGTTTTCAATTACATATTTTATAGAATCCACAACTTTTATCAACTTTCCAACTACACATTTAACCAAACTTTTTCAAAACCTTCTAAAAAACTACTTTTAAACTCTACCAAACAAGCACTTAATAACCTTAACACGAAATGACAATAATACAATTTTTTAAGAATTAGACATTATTTTCACAACTCATCTTATTCATTAACAATTTGGTAAAACCTAAATACAAACTACTTCTTCCTCCAATCTTTTTCTTCTTCTTCTGTCTTATCTTTCTTCTTTTTCTTTAGACAAAGTCAAAGTATAAGGAAGAACATGCAAGACAACAAACCCAAACTTTTATACATTTTATATTGGTAAAGATAATCTTCTCACTTTTATGATTTATGATTTTGTGTTGTTTTGATTTATACATGTCAATTGTCATTTCTTTTTATTTAGTGTGTTTGAATAAGAATTTTGAATTGAAACAATGTTGAAAAGCACAATCTCCTTAATGTGAGCTAATGTTGTAGTCGCATTCAGTTTAAATGATAGTAAAACGACTGTCTCTTCTTTCTATAAAGCAATAAAATTACTTAACTAACATTTAAATTTTTTTTTTTTTTATTGAATTACATATATGGATTCAACAATTAATTTAGTAAGTTTGTTAGTCATGATCAAGACAAATGGACATAAAAACGGAGTGGGAATGGTGAAGTTGTGGAAGGACTTCCAATATGTACAGATATTTCATATAAAGATCTATATTTGTAGAGTGTATGCACCTCTGTTTATCCATCCGCTTGCACCACCTCTGTTCCTCCCCTACTTGCACATGTGCTTCCATGTGCACCTTCGTTTCGGCATTACAAACATAAATACATCATCTTCATGTACATTGGGAGATATTCTCTCCATCTGCCTCTTTGGTGGATCAAGGTCACCATCTTGTTCTTTATAACCAACACCCATGTATCCTGCGTCTTTATAAAGATAAGCATAGATGAGTGGATATTTTTTTCTAGGCTTTTGAGCGAACAAACTCTTATACTCTTGATCAACCTCATTCAGAGTAGTCTTTAACGAGCAACGGACTTCGAGCTAACAATCAAAAAACACAATCATTTTAATAATAATTAAAGTAATGCGTGAAAGTAAAAACAAATATCAAATGTATACTTACTCTGGGATTGTCCAAAACAGTAGTAAGATCAGAAGAGTGAGGTCTAAGACTTGAATTCCAATAACACATCATCGGGAGTCTATTGCCGAGCAACCTTGCCTAATACATGTTTGTTAGACGAGGAATACACTCGAATGTTCATACCTAACAAAAGATTTATAAGTCATTTACAAAAAATTTACGACATTTAAATCATAAATTTTTGTCCTTTAACTGTATCACTAATGGAAATCCCCACGGAGTATATTGGCCCTTTGGTTTCTTCCACTCTTTCAAAAATACGTGCAATGTTAGGTTGAAACTCGTTCTTTCCATGAATATTTGTTGAATAATTCAAGATCATCTACTATATCCAACAACTGAAAATCAATAGACGTATTCACTTCTCTGGATTTCAACACTACTCATAGATAAATACTAAACCCAACTCGTATTTATCGTCCATATCTTCTGTCTCATTTTCAAAAGCAATACGCAACTCCTTAGGCGTAGCCTTAGTAGCTTCTAGAAAGTATTTAAGAGATAATTTTTTGTTTTCAACGATTCGACTTTTGTACTCTTTCTCATCGACATGGTTTAATCCTATAATGAGTGTAAACTTGTAAAAGGAGAAATGAGCTGCTTTTTCATCCCCAAACAGAACCATAATTCACAGATTTAACCCTCGGGATGATACTTTCATGTTCCTAAGTTCGTACAATTTTTCGAAACACGAGTTCAAGAACATTTCTTTATGAACATCATCAAGAGCATTATATACTTTCTCCTCATTGGACAGAGTAGAATATATATTTAATTTTATATTTACAATGATAGGTGGATATATAAAATTTTTAAAATTAATTTTTTTAATATATAGACATATATATAATTTGATTCTTTTAAAAAACTTTTAAAACCGATAGATAATAAACTCTCAAATATGGGTTACTAAAAATTATTAAAAATCGCACTGTTGATAATCACTCAAAATCGGTACTTTAAATATTTTTTTTAAATAATTGATACTCCAAAACTCTCAAACTTTAAGCAACTTTCCAAGTAATTGGTATTAAAAAATACTTCTTTTCTACATCTTAAGCATAACCCGTTATTTCTATTCGAAATTTTATCCAAACCTTTTGATTTTAAACTGTATTTCCCCAAAAGATCATTGCTTTTGGTTTTCATTGCAATATAATTTCCATGTATATATTTACGTGTAATGTTTATTGAACAACAATTTCAATTAAAAGTTAGATTACTATTGAAAAAATGTCAAATTTGTTTTTTGCAAAGACATAAATTATGTTTTTATAAATGACATATATTACATTTTTTTTAAGAGTGGTCTAACTTTTCAGTTCTCCAAGAAAGCATTATTCTATATTTATTGACCTTTTTGTGTCATTTTTTTTTAGTATCTTTTAGTGATAGCAATAAAGAAGAAGAACAACTACGAGTCAACCATCTGTGGTTCTAGCTACAGCGAGCTATGATCACTGTAGCGTAATTGTAGAACTCCATTATCAAAAGGAAGAGAAATAAACATATTTTTGTTACATATATTATTTTATTTTAATTTCTGTTTTTTTAAAATAATTTTCCCAAGTTACGGTGGATTTGAACACTTCCACGTTTGGATATGAATTAGGATAAATTCAACCAATGCTATCAAACTTTAACCCGATTACTACTTAACCATCCAACTTTAAAAAGTATCTCAATACTCACTCTTCTTTCTATTATCTTACCCATCAGCCACCCAATATTTGACAATGTTTAATTATTACTAAGACATCCAACGTGGCAACAAAATATCTAACATGGCAACTACATTGCAAAACTCTGCATCGCTCAAGCGAGCACAGTGCTCGCTCAAGCGGACAGAGAAGAGAATTTCTCCTTCCTTACCTCACTCGAGCGAGCATACTGCCCGCTTGAGCGGATAGAGAGGAGAAAACTCTCCTCTCTTGCCTCGCTCGAGCGAGCATAGTGCTCGCTCAAGCGGACAGAGAGGGGGATGTCTCCTCTCATTCGTTTCCCTTGCCCCAATCCATGATTTGAATTTCATTTCACCTCTTTCATTTCAACTTTATTTGTAATGAAAGTTTCCTAGTTATAATGAAATCCAGATACTCGGATAACTTAATTAGAATGGCAAAATTTCAAAAAATACTCTTACTTAAACAAATACAAATACCGTATACCTTTTGAAAAGGCACTATGCTCGCTCGAGCAAGGCAAGGAAGGAGAAATCCTCCTCTCTATCCGCTTGAGCGAGCACTGTGCTCGCTCGAGCGAGGCAGAGTTTTGCAATGCAGTTGCCATGTCAGACTTTTTGTTGCCACGTAGGACGTCTTAGTAATAATTAAACATTGTTAAACATTGGGTGGTTGATGGGTAAGATAATAAAAAGAAGAGTGAGTATTGAGATATCTTTCAAAGTTGAGTGGTTAAGTAATAACCGGACTAAAGTTCGGTGGCTATTCGTTGAATTTACCCTAAGAATTACAGCTAGGACATGTTAGGTACTGCCGTCGTATTTAAATCGGAACGCTTTTAGGGGAGGGGGAGAGAGAGAGAGAGAGAATGCTAGGAATCTTAGCTAGAAGAATTTCGTCATCGGCTTCGGCTCCGAGCCGCTTGATTCCGACCAGGAACTCCTGTTTAGGGGTCCTGCCCGACACCCTCGACCGGGGCTCCGAATCGTTCGCCAGCAACTCCAAGGTTATGGAACGACTCATTTCCCAACTCCACTCCCACATTCACCAGGTATCGCTTCTCGCACACAAATGGTGTATGCGTATGTATATAGCATAGATGGTGTTTGTTTGTGTGTCGTTGTTTGTACTTTGTATGTATGCTTGCTAATTTTTTTTCTTTCATTTAACTGACATTGTGGTTTTATTGCAAAAGGTTTTGAATGGAGGAGGACCTGAGGCTCTGAAGAGGAACAGGAGCAGGAATAAGCTTCTTCCTAGAGAGAGAATTGATCGATTGATCGATCCTGGTTCTTCATTTCTTGAGCTTTCTCAGGTTATTTTCACTCTGATTGTAACTATTGCTCAGACTCTCTATTGTGAAATTAGGTCTTGTTCATAGTCGAAATTCAATAATTTGAAATTCCCCATTATTTTTTCAGCCTAGATTGTTTAGTTTCTATTTTTAGTTGAAAGTGCTGGAGGTTTATAATAACAATGAATTGACCAGTTGCACTACTTGGATGTCCTCTTCCTTTTGAAATCTTTACCGTACTGCTGAAGTGGATGGTGGAAACCGCACTGCGCACGGTGGTTCAGTTTACTTACAAGATAAAAACGACTGGAGAATAACATTGTCGTTGGAAATACATTAGGAAAAGAATTACATCATTATGTTCGATTTGTGGCTTTGCTACTGTCCTGAGCATCTTTGTTCATATTGTATGATCGATGTTAGGTCTCATACTCATTAATGTGATTAGTCTACGTGTATCAATCTTGGTCAATCAGACCTATCACAATATTCTCGTAATCAGCCAGTCTTCACATACCCATTATTTCTTGATGAATTGATCTTAGATATTGGAGTGTTTCCTTAACATCAATTTAAGCAATCGTCAACTTTTATTTTCTTCTGTATTTATTGGTGAGGTGGGTTGTGATAGAGGATCATTTATCCCCAAAGAATGACTGTTTTTAAATGAAGCAGGAGGACCTTGAGAGCATGTTATGTTTAAGATGAGGTGAGTTTGACAAAATGGGGAATTTTGAACAACATTTATCGGACCAATTATGTTTTATGGTGTTGAGTGTTGGACTATAAAATGAATACAACATAAAACAGGATGTTAAAATGATGTGTTATCATACTACAACAGAAAATAGGAAATAAGGATTCATGCCAATTGGTGGTAGGTAGTATTAATGGACGTAAATAAAATGAATGACGATTTAAGTAGTTGGGGCATGTCTTGCATAATTTAAAGAAACTCCTGTCGTTAGAAGAGGGAAGCAAACCAAAACCAGCATGTCTTGATGAGGTTGTAAAGATTTGATTTCATTGGATTGTCAAATTTAGAGTTAAATCAAACTGAGTTGCAACAAAGAGTTCTCGTGGCGTGAGTTTATTGGTAATAAGGCTTAACTGGTTGTTGATGGTCGGGGTGGGTTGTTTAGATTAGCATAAGTTTTCTTTATCAATTAATTGGACAAAATGATGCGTTACATTGAAATGATACTAAAATATTGACTCAGTAGTACTCCACTTGAATTAATGTTTCGGTAAACTCAGCTTGCTGGCCATGAATTATATGAAGAACCTTTGCCATCTGGTGGAATAATTACTGGAATTGGACCTGTGCATGGAAAACTCTGTATGTTTGTGGCAAATGACCCCACTGTGAAGGGCGGAACGTATTATCCTATCACAGTCAAGAAACATCTAAGGGCACAAGAGATTGCAACTAAATGCAGACTGCCCTGCATGTATCTTGTGGACAGCGGAGGTGCTTTCCTTCCAAAGCAAGCAGAGGTCTTTCCTGACAAGGAAAATTTTGGTAGAATTTTCTACAATCAAGCATTGATGTCCGCAGAAGGCATTCCCCAAATTGCGCTGGTACTAGGTTCTTGCACAGCTGGTGGGGCTTACATACCTGCAATGGCGGATGAAAGTGTAATGGTCAAAGGAAATGGAACCATATTTCTTGCTGGACCTCCACTTGTGAAGGTTAGTTGAGATCTACTGGTATTTGAAAATGCTTCATTTTTTAATCTTTGGAATTTTAACATAACTGTATCTTTTTGCTCCTCATCCCCTTCTAGTCGCTATGACTGTGCATCTTGTACCTGCATTTGCCAAGCATCTTCTAGAATTATAACTTTATGTGTTCAGTCCACTTAATTAAAGCTTCAGTTTATTTCTAACTTTATGTCTTAGTAGGCTGCTACAGGAGAAGAGGTTTCCGCAGAAGACTTGGGGGGTGCAACTGTGCATTGTAGGACTTCAGGTGTTTCAGACTACTTGGCTCAAGGTAAACCTTTTATATCCTTTGCATTATAGAGGCAATTATGAAGCCAACTTATTTATCTGTGCCTTTTGTTGATACCCTTGGTTTTTAAGGCTAATGCATTGCAGTTATTATCTGTGGCATTGTTGAATAAAGGTCTAAGTTGTCTCTATCTAGCAGATGAACTGCATGCACTTGCTATAGGGAGGAATATAGTTAAGAATTTGCACATGGCCGGGGGTGTAAATAATCATCCAGTATCTGATTACAAGGAGCCGTTGTATGATGTGGAAGAACTTCGTTCTATTGCACCAACAGACCTCAAGCAGTCGTTAGACATCCGATCTGTTATAGCTCGCATTGTAGATGGAAGTGAATTTGACGAATTCAAGAAATTGTATGGCACTGTGAGGTTTTCTTATTCCTTCAACTCTACATCTTCGCTCATATATGCTTTTGGTGTTTGGTTTTTTATATAATCTTGTTATTTGGCCCTCTCTTTTGTCATGAACAGACGCTTGTAACAGGCTTTGCAAGAATTCTTGGGCAACCTGTTGGGATTCTTGGAAACAATGGCATATTATTTAATGAATCTGCTTTAAAAGGAGCTCATTTTATCGAATTGTGCACTCAACGTAACATTCCCTTGATCTTTCTCCAGAACATCACTGGATTTATGGTATGCAGTATTCCTTTTCTCCCTATCACACGCAGTAATTTGATGCAAATTTTCACCGGCTGTGTAAATTAGTTTCAGAATTAGCAGGTCATGTTTGACGTGGTTTAAAATATGATTTGGGAATGATTGGATAAGTGTTTAAATAATTTGAATATGTTAGTAGTTAACTTGCAATTCAATGCTTTCTGGGGAACATGGTTCAAGTTGGAAAATGAGAGTTCTTCACGTATTTTCCCAAAATTACTAATAAGGTTTGTATATTCTATTCACAAAATCTCTTCATTTCTCTTGAGGGTGACTAAACTCCCTTCTTATGTTGCCTGCAAGCTTTCAAATGCTCTCTCTTGCTGTTTCTCATGTATCAGTCTGGATATGCATATCTGGTAGCCCTTTAGCTGCATCGAATTAAGGAAAATCCCTAAAATTTCACCAACCTTGAGTTAAATTAGTTCATCAATATTAAAGTGAAGCATCTACCTTCAAAAAATTTGAATAGTAAGTGTACCCAAGGATGTGAAGAAATATGCATCCTCTTTCTGTATCAAGGAATTAAAGTTCAAAATTTACATTCAAGTAAGAAAGTTGGAACATGGTTACTTGATTTTGGTGTCATCTCCTTGAGATGTGGCGATGAAGTTACAGTTTACACATTCAGATCGTGTTCAGTTTATGCAGTTAAGTTGTCCTAAATTGTAACGACTGTGTCTTATGTAAAATTTATGTCATCACTTTCTTCTAACTATGACATTATATTCTTAATTAACATATTAGTCTTCTCATATTTTTCCTCCTAGTGGATTATTTCCTTTCAAAAAGTTAACGCGTGCAAATTTATTTGGATGCAGGTTGGCTCAAAATCTGAGGCCAATGGTATAGCAAAATCTGGAGCTAAAATGGTGATGGCAGTTTCTTGTGCAAAGGTTAGTTGCTTATTACAACTTCGAGTCATCTTTGTTCTCTTAAGTTATGAGCATCTAAATCCATGATTATACATCAATCAGATGTCTCAAGTGCACACTTTCCCATGTCAGAAAATAAAGAAAACCTTGAAATAATGGTTACTTATTTTTTCTTGCTACTGCATTCCGCGTAGGTACCCAAAATTACAGTTATTGTTGGAGGAAGCTTTGGAGCAGGAAACTATGCAATGTGTGGACGAGCATACAGCCCTGATTTCATGTTCTTCTGGCCAAATGCCAGAATATCTGTGATGGGAGGAGCTCAGGTATCTTTACACTTACATTGTGTTTGAAATCACAAGATTGTGCTAGATTTAGAATCGACAACAGGATTTTATTTCCCCAAATTTCCCTTGTTCAGAACCTTAGGATTTGAAGTTGGTTTTTATATTGTGAGTCTAATATAAAATTTTCAGTTATTTGAAATTGCACTAAAAATGGTAAGATTTGATGAGCTTTGGCATTTCAAATTGCAAGGATTCTCGTGTACCTTTTTGTCCTTATTATTGAGTATCTCGTGCATTCTTAGTTCATTGCAAGCAACAGCATTATTCCTCTAAATTTCTAATTTTATCATGATAGCAGTAAATTGAGACAGCATTGTGATATTATCAGCTTCTGAGTTCCAAATTCGCCGCTGTGTACTTCCAATAAAACCCAATACTCAGTTGTTATTTGTTAATTCTGATGGCCCTGTTCAGGCTGCTGGGGTGCTGGCTCAAATAGAAAGGGGCAACCGGAAGAAGGCTGGAGTTCAGGTAGGACATTACTTTTGAAACTGAGAGCATGTCTGACTGAGCTTAAAAGTTTACCTATAAGCCTACTTAAAAGTAAGTAATAGAATAATAATCTTTTTATGGGTCAAATTGGAAATAGGTAAGTTACTTGTTTTGATAGTGTTGGAAATAAAAGAGTTGGAGCATGTTTGGGGTGCCTCGCATACTTTTCTCTCTCCCATGCTTCTAAGCCAGCCCAAACATGCTCTTGATTTCAAAATAAGTAACTTTTTTTTTTATGTAAATGTAAGAAAAATTATCCAAACATATTTGGAATATAACTTTTACTTTTTTTTTACATGTTTTGCAGTGGAGCGAGGAAGAGGAGGAAAATTTCCGGGCCAGAGTTGTGGAGGCATATGATCGAGAAGGCAGTGCATATTATTCCACAGCCAGACTTTGGGATGATGGCGTCATTGATCCAGCAGATACAAGAAAAATCCTAGGCCATTGCATTGCTGCATCCATGAACCGCAGGCCAGAAAGTACAAAATATGGTGTTTTCAGAATGTAATGCTGCTTCATCTGTGCTGAAACGGCGATGAATTGCCTACCGATATCTTGTTGTTCGTCCTTAAAGACTAGATGCACGGAGCACAATAAAACCTTTACGAGGCAATTGAGGGTTGAACTTGACGTGCCAAGAATGGAAAAAGAAATATAGCAGCGTCTCGTAGTGGCCCAATGTACGTAGGCTCGATGTTTGCAGTTTGGATGCCATATTTGATGGGGTGAACTTGTAAATTTCTGACTTGACAGGTGCAAAATCTGATGGAATGTTAATTTGTTTATTTTTCCTTTGGGCCTCCAGCTGGAAATTTGTATTGTAGATGGAAGTAAAGTTGTAGCACAATGTACATGGGAAATAATTGAAGCTAATAGCACTTTAATCCTCTGACTTTTTTTGGATAATTTAAGGTATTTTAATTTTTATCAATCTTAACAGTTGAGAACATGTATTTAAAAAAATAAAAAGGCAGTCAGGAACATTTCCAATGTTGATTCATTTTGCTGAACGTTCACCTGAAATAGTGTTACTTCGAACTCCAATGGCGGTGTGATGGTGGGACGGTGGTTGTAGAGTAGTGATGGTGTGACTCGGTATAAGGATGGCAAAAAATTTTTGTTCCCAACCCATTTCATTTTGTCCCGCTCCATTATTAATCGGAGCGGGGACGGGAATGTCCCCTCCCTGAATACTTTGAACTCGTCCCGAATTTTTATTTTTTATTTTTCTGTTTTAAATTTTAAATTATATTTAATGAAATTAAAAAATAATTAATTAAGAGGGACGATAAATAGAGATTTTTCAATATTCGCCCCGCCCCGCCCTGCCCTGTCCTGCCCCGCTTCTCAAAAGTTTTCGAATGGACAGAGATGGTAATAGTCGCCTCGATCCCGTCTCGTCCTGTTGTCATTCCTAACTCGGTGGAGCCAATTTATTGCAAGGGTGGTGGGAAGCACTAATAATTGTAAAAGAAAAGATGAGGGTTTTCTTTTTTTATTTTATTTTCCTCCTTTTAAGTATTTTCTAATGGAGTGATTTTACTACATAAAAATTAAAAAATATGTGGGTGTTAAATGATAGAAGTAAAAGATGAGGAGACACATTGGAAATTGGGGTATAGTCCAGGAGTAAATAATATTTATTCACTATATGAAAAAGTGACTTGAATTGATTTCGTTGTGGAGAATTAATTATATAATAACTACAATAAATGATGCAATTAAAATGAAAAATTATAAAGTTAAGTACCTTCTGAAGGGACTTTAATCTTATCCAAATTTGGTAATATGGAAGATGTTTCTCAAGATAGAGTGTAGTTTAATTGATTTTTTGTCCTTTTCAATGATTTTTTTTTTTTTTTTTTTTCACACGCTCAAATATAAATCTCAAGTGCCCAATCGTCGTTTTGACACAGATGGCTACACAGGTATTAGTAGACAGATCGCCCAGTATCATTTCATACTAGGAGATCAATCGGGAATTTTGGATTTGTCGGGCTAAAATGGCGTCACCATCTTGTGCTACTTCTCGTTACTCCGGCTCTCCCTATTCTCTCTCTCGCCCTCTGCCTCTGCTTTCATCACAATCCATGTGTCAAGTGCAGTTCAATCACCCACTCGGGCTCTCTTTACGGCTCAAATTGGCCTACGGGGCCCCAAAGTCCCGATCTCATCTCCGGGTCTTCTGCCATCGCGACTCCAAAGGTAAATCAAATCGTTAATTATTGCAATTGAATCGTATTGGTTTTTCGTGATCGTCGGTAGTTTTAGTTATGATTGGTATATGGCTCCTCTTGGTGTTTTCATCTGGTTTACGTCTGATTGACGCTAAAACAAGAAAATGGGTGCTGTAGAATTGATTCGGAAATGTGCACCTAATGAGACTAATTGATTCCTAACTTGCATATGGCTTAGTTTTATGGCTTTAAAAAACTGGTGTAGATTGAAAATAGGGCCTATTAGGCTTGATTTATCACAAGCTTGCGTTGCAAATTTGCGAATTCTCTTGTAAGAAAGGCTAAAAGATGTCGATATTTAGACAGATTAATATAACATGAAATAATGAATAGAACCAACATTAGTCGAAGACAGCTCTTAAAGAAACTTCTTGATGACAGTTATTTACTTATTTATCCTTGTGGTGAAAGAGGCTACTCAACACTTCCACACTCAGAACAGCACATACCACTTAAGAGTATACAAGCGTGCGGTCCTTGGATTTCTGGGTCGACCTAAAATTGAAGAAACTATATAATGTAAGCAAGAAGGTTGCAGACTTGCAGTTTTTGGATATCTCAACTATGCAATTTAGGTATCTATTTACGTTTGGCACACTTAATACATAATTAGAATGGATAGTAGAAGATAAAGGTGTATAGTTTTATTTGATTTTTCATTCAAAAGAATGTCTTTTGTACTATTATCAACCATATAACATAATGCGGCGGGTGGAGATGGGTTTAGGCGTGATAAAAAAAAAAAAAGTAAACAATATTCTTTTAAATAAAAATCAAAGAATATTATCCACCATAATCTCCTCTGCCTAGTATTATCCTTTATAATTTTATACTAAATTCCTTATACGGTGTAATTCAGTGTGCCAAACACAACCTTAGGGTCTTAAATGGTGTGCAAGCACACTTTTCAAAGAGCAATGTGTCCAAATTTGAATATGAAGGCCAGTTTTCAGATCATAAGCAAGACAGCTTTTTAGAGAAACACAATCCTTCAAATTTAACATTTTTTATTGAATCCATGGTTAGTATTTCAAACCAAACAAATATTTAAATTAGGCGTGTCTAAATTGTAGAGTTTGTAAGGTGCAAATTCTGTTCATACATTTAAAATCAATCTTAGGCGCCTAAATCATTCATTTTCTTTCAAACTTCTAAACTGGAATTAATTTCTAAATTCAATCCCTGATGATCAAGTGTACCTTAGAGTTTAAGCCTCAACCTCTTACAGATGTACGAAATTCTTATCTCTCTCTCTCTCTCACGCGCGCGCGCGCGGGGGGTGCATATTTATAGTGTGAATATGTTTGATGGAGAGCCCTAAAAAGAGGAACTCCACGGGTTTGATAGAAGTGATGAAATTTCACTGGTTTATAGGTGAAATTCTATTCGGATGTACGAAATTCTTATATGCTTCTCTGTCTCTTGCTCGCACACACACGATGCATATTTATAATGTGAATATGTTTGATGGTGAGCCCTAAAAAGAGGAGCTTCACGGGTTTGATAGAAGTGATGAAATTTCACCGGTTAATAGGGAAATCTAGATTTAGTCTTTCATTCATAACTTTGTGAAATAAATACTTGTCATTCTCAGATTATACTATCATATAATGATTCAAGTGCTTTGCCTTTGAATCAATAACTGATGGAGATTGATATTTGCGTATGACAAATTGACACCCTCTTAAATGCTGTCTTTGAATGTGCAGCTGCTGTGGTTACTGGCAAGTCATGGGATAAAATGGTTTTGGAAAGTGACGTCCCTGTACTAGTGGAATTTTATGCTAGTTGGTGTGGGCCGTGCCGGATGGTTCATCGGGTGATTGATGAGGTTGCAACAGAATATTCTGGGAGACTAAAATGCTTTGTCCTCGATGCGGACAATGACTTGAAAGTTGCCGAAAATTATGAAGTTAAGGCTGTGCCGGTGGTCTTGCTGTTCAAGAATGGTGAAAAATGCGGTTCTGTAATTGGTTCTATGCCCAAGGAGTTTTATGTTGCTGCCATTGAGAGGGTTCTAACTTCGTAGTTGTGGCTATTGTGACTGAAGCATCAAAGTGGTCGATCAAATTTTGTGAGATGACATTTGATAAACACTCTCTTCTCCAAAGTTTTACATGTCCATATATTATTTTCCTTGCCCTTTTTCGGTTCTAACTTCTAAGATCTCTGCTTCAAACATTTTCCCGTTACTCATTTTCCTGCTCGAAATTGTGATACCTTTGCATAGGAACCAATTGTCTAATGTTTCAAGAATGTCTCGACGGATTTTGTCTTTGTCAAGTGCTATCGCAGATGATAAATGACATCTGGAAGACTGGAAGTAGAATTCAATATCGTTTTCTGGCTCGTAAATCTAGTGCTATCGCAGATGATAAAAGACATCTGGAAGACTGGAAGTAGAACTCAATATCGTTTTCTGGCTCACCTTTTTACGTTTCCTATGTTTCGGATTTGGATAATTGATCACAGCATTTGTTGTTGGGTCTTTCTTGGGTTTATTTTTACGTTCATAGACTTGCATTGAGTATGTCTTTTGTGTTGGTGCCCGTTACTAACTTAACACCGCATGCATATTTTGGTTGCTTAATCTGATGGCACAAATAGCGAATGTGCAAAATGTTTCATAGATTTGGTGTGTTCGCAGTTCATTTCACTGAATTGTGTTTCTACCTCCCGATGTGTAAAATTTTTTAGGGAAAATTGCAGCTTGAGTCCCAAACTTTTCAAAAAGTACAGTGGGGTTCCAAACTTTCTATTTTTGACACAGTCATCTCAAACATTTGCAAAAATATGCAGTGTAAGAACCTACCGCCAGTTGACTAAACATGCAACCCTTAACTTTCGGGTGATCATTTTTAAAATGGGTTAAATAGTATCTTACTAATTGAAACAAATAAAAAAATAGAACAAAAAAAACAAAAAAGAAAATTAAAAAGAAAACATTTCATCTTCTTCACCCAACAACAACCCAACACTACACACCACGACCCTGCCACAACCACCACCATCAGAAAACACATAGCACATCATGAGTCAGAGAATATGAAAGGGAACATTTCATTACCAACTACCAAGGGAAAATGAGAGGACACACAACATAACAATAGTAGCTGCAAAAATGTAGTATTCAACTACCCCTGCAAAAAATCCCATATTTTCAAAACTTGGACCGGATCGTTTAGTCTGACCAGAAAATCGAGAATTAGTCGCGTAACTGGTTCGGTTCATGCATATGGGTTAATTACACTCACAGTTTCATTCTTTTAATTTTGTAACAATATTATCCTCGTTTTATTTTATTCGCAGTTATCGTCTCATCATTTCATTTTACTCGTACAAATGATCTCTAAATGATTTTTTTGACAATTTTACCACTTACTTAAATAAATTAAAATAACTAAAAAAATTACAATTGGGACCCTAACTTTATCAAAAGTACAAATAAATCTTAAACTTTTTTTTGTACATATTCTCAATTAAAATAATAAAAAATGTGTCATCAAGTCCAAACCTTCTAATTATGTTCACCGAAAGGATCTTTGTAGTCTGGTCAAATTTCGTCCAATAGTCCGTTAATTGACAAAAAATCATGCTCGTGACATAAATTTGACTAATTTAACAAAGAAAAATAGTCTATTCACGCTCGATTATTTAAAATAATTTTAAAAAAGAAGGATTATTTTCTCCAAACATCCCACCCCCACGCTAGAGCAATCGGGGGAATTTCTCCTCCCCGGTTGCCGCCGGGGGTTTGGGCCAGCAAACGGGGAGGAAAAATCCCCGGTTGCTCTTGTGGGATATTTTTCTTTTAATTTGTGAACATAAACGGTTTATGGTCTATTTACACTTTTAAGACGGATTGGGACTTCAAATACAACTTTTATTCATTTTATTTACTCTTAATTTATTTAAGTCAAAACTAAAATTGTCAAAAAAAAAATCAGTTAGGAACTACCTGCGCTAGTAAAATGAAAAAATAAGAACGATATCTTCGAATAAAATTGAATAAGGATGATATAATTACAAACTTGAAAGAATAGAGACTGTGAATATAGTTAACCCATTTAAAATTGGATAAAAAACAAGCTATCTAGCCGGTCGAATTGTGACCTGGCTAACCATGTCACGGACTCACAATTTTCACGGGTTGGCAGGTCTGCTTATTTCTTAAATGGAAAAATAAATTTTTTACAAATGACTAAAAAAATGGTAAAATATCACTCATAAACACGTGAGGGTTGAAACTTGAAATCAATCTCAGATTTATGGTTGTATTCATCTCTCTTGCCCTACTTCTTCAACTCCCCTTCTTCTAATTAAACACAAACTTGTTAGCCGGTTTTTTACCGGTGCTAAATCTAACAGTGTCGAACCGGTTACCAGACCAAATCTCAGATTTTTGATCGAGTTTTGAAAGCATAGAATTTTTGCAGTGGTAGCTAAATACTACATTTTTGCAGCTACTATTGTTCTGCTGCATGTCTTCTCATTTTTCCTTAGTAATGAAATGTTCCCTTTTGGTATTCTCTTTGCCTTGTGTTTTGCTATGGATGGTGATGGTGATGGTGATGGTGGCGGGTGGGGAAGATAAAATGTCTTCTTTTTTATTTTTATTTTTATTTTTTAATTCCTTATTTGTTTTCGTTTCTCTTTATTAATTATTTTAATTAATTTAGTGTGAAGACAACATTTTGTCCTTAAAATAGTTAACTGAAGGTTAAGTGTGCATATTTGGTCAATTGATGGATTTTTGGATAGATTACATGCAAAGGTCCTTACGTCCGCATATTTTTGCAAACATTTAGCATGAAAATGCCAAAAATAGAAGCTTTAGGACCCAGCCTCACATTTTTGAAAGTTTGGGGCTCTACTGCAATTTTTCCTAAAATTTATTAACATTCGGAGTTAGTATAGTGGTGTGAAAATGAGTCGGGATCCTGAGACTTGGTGACTCACCATGTTAAAAAAAACAAGATCAAAACTGGCTCGTTTCGCTGGTGGTTTGCCAAGAAAAAGGGTTGTGCAAGGTTTGATTGTCTAGTCTGACAACACACAAGGGCGACCCAATTGAATTGAATTAAAAGAGGAGAAAATTTGGCTCTCTACTTATTTTTATTTAAAAAATTGAAATATACTCATTTGTTTTAATATTCTAAAAAATATTAATTAGTTTATAAATTTCATTGATAATTATTGCAAATTTTAAATATTTTTAATTATCGCATTAATTTAGATCATTTCAATTATACATTAATTACATTATTAAAGAAAATACTTTAAATTAAGAGAATTTAGATAGTATCAATTATTACATTAATTACGAGATTAAAAAAAATGTCTTAAACTAAGAGATATACAATCCACCATATCTGTCGAACCATTATCACTCCCTTCCTTTCTTCCGTTCCATTCTCCGCCAATTCAATATATACTAGAGCAAAAAAACATATGCTAATACGTTAAAACCTGTAATTCTTCTTATTAGCTTCAAAAAAAAAAAAAAAATTGTTCTTGTTATATTCTTCGAATAAAGTTTGATCAGTAAAAAGATAAATTTAATGGGAGTTTTCTAAGTTTTTAATTCCAAGAATTCATATAAACAGAATTCTAATCCAAAAATTTATGGTTTAATTCTTCTTCGCTCCGATGTTGGTTATTTTGTTTTTGGTTCTTGTAAGCTTTCATCAGTTTTATTTTTTGTTGGATGAATTTATTTGCACAAAAATTGGTTTGCGACTAAAGATTCTTTGAGTTCGTTTGTGTGTGAAAAATAGAGGCTAATAAGTTATGTTTTTGTCTTATGTTGTTATCTTATGTTGCTATTAAATGTATTAATAATAAAACTCTTAGGGTGTGTTTGATTTGCACGTTTTTCATGAAAAATGTCCAATCCATGGAAAATGTTGTCAAATCCAAAAAATTTCTTTTTCACCTTTCTTGTTTGATTGCACATGGAAAATAATTTTGATTTTCAAGATACAAGCATTTTAAAGCACAATTTTTCCAACTTTCTTGGAAAACAATTTCTCACCTATTTGGTAGATTGTATTTTCCATGGAAGATGGAAAAGATTTTCATTTTCCACCATTTTCCATGTTAAGGTATGTTTGATTGTCACATTTTCTATGGAAAATGTCACATTCATAGAAAATATTGTCACGTCCATAGAAAATCTTTTTCATCTTTTGTTGTTTGATTGAACATAGAAAATGAAAATGATTTTCAAAGTACAATCACCTAAAAAGATACCTTTGGTCATTTTCTTAGAAAATATTTTCTCACCTATTTGGTGGATTTTTTTTTCCACCTTACATGAAAAATATTTTGATTTTTCACCATTTTCTATGGAAACCAATCAAACACACCCTTATAGAAAGAGAAAGAAAGTGAAAATATGTATTGATATGCGGTGGCAAAATTTTATGGGCGGCATGGGGTAGTGGTGGCGGCAAAAGCGACGATGCAGATAGTGTCAAACAATGTCTGTCAATACAGTTACTATATTTTGTTATTATAATTTATTATTGTCAATTTTTAAACAGCATGTGAGGATATTTTGTTAATGCATATTGTTTTTGAGGTAATTTACATATATACACTAGAATGTAAATAGAAATTAAAAGTACAAGATTAATTTATTAATTGAAAATACTCATAATCATAAATATTTATTGAAAAATATTGTTAAATGTTGATGTTTATTTCAGTTATTGACCCAACGACTGTTTCTAATATGATTTTTGTTTTTGTTTTTCAAAGAATCAATTTTATTTTCTTACAAACTTATTCCTTTTTTTTTTCATACAATCTTTTTCTCTCACACTGTATTTTTTTATTTTTTTTTTAATTTTGACATAATTTAAATTCCATTAAATTTTCAAAAAATGAAAAAAAAAAAAAAAAAAGACGGGTTAGATTGGTCGCACTCAGCCACTCACAATATTAGCAAGTCCGTGGGTCGATCAAGTCCGTGTTCGAACTATATTTTTAAATAGAGAGATTCAAACTCGCAATGAGCTTGAATCGAGTTTGGTTGTAGGCTTGTTGGTCTAGATCAACCCACATATTTTGATGCTCTTAAACCTGTAATTTATTGTATCTACATCTAACAAAATATGTAAGACAAATCACTTGAGGTGAAAACTACAAAAAAATAGTATGTTCGGACATATAATAAATAGAATATGTATTAATGTGGACAAGTACCAATTCTGCAACATTGATCTAATATGTTAGTTTACATTTGGGGTCGGGGAGTACTATGCAAGAATGAATTAAAAGGAGTTGGCAGGATCTATGCAAGTGATGATGTGTGTAGTTTAATTTGATGAAAATTAACAAATTTTATCCAAACTTGAGATGTCGAAAATCTTCTTAAGAATGTAATGAATTCTCGACTCAACGTGTCAGAATTTTTTTTGAAAAAGTGGTACATTTAAGAATTCATACTTAAATAGTATTTTTTTTCAATAATTTTTTTCGTGGCCATTTATTATCATAACGGATTAAAAACTTTCGATATCATAATCGATTGGAAGAACTGAATTTCAATCAAAATTTTATTTTTTCCTCAAACGCCACGACACAAAGGCCAAACTCTACAAAGGAAGAAGGAAAAAAGCAACTGTTTCATCGTCAATGCACATGGTACAACGGTACATTGCACTGCCAAAATGTGATTTGAATTTTTAAAGATAAGCATCATTCGTCAAATATCGGTTCACACGTGACGATTTTTCTTCGTCGGTCCAAATCCCTATTCCAATTAATCTCTCAGCCGTGAGCCGCCTCCCCGTTTTGGCCATCGCTACTCAATTATAAAAGTAGCCCAAATTAATTTTCATACTGTTTCCATCTGATATTTAGAATCAGACCAAAATTGACGACTACCCGTTAACAATTTCTCCCTTTTCCCGTTTTGGCTGAAGAATCGTTAGTGATCTTCACAACTCGAACATAATTCTTTTCCGTTTCAGGCAAGTCACCCTCCTCCCTCTGTTACATACATACATATGTACAAATAGATACGTATTCAGGAACCCTAATTTGAAGTATTTGTGGAAGAAAATTGGGTCTCTATTTGCTTGGTTGTGTTAGCATTTATTCAATTCTCGACTCAAGAATAGAATGAATGAATGATTTTATTGATCTTTTTTATGATTAATTAATCTATTATTGTCTTTATTTTATTAATCTTTTTTAGGTATTCGGCCACGGTCTGGGTCAACTTTATATAGCTTTCTTCAATATTCTTTTCCTCAATGTCTTTGTTAAAAAAAAAAAAAAAAATTGGTATTTTATGTTGTTATGTAATGTTGATTTTTTTTTACCATTTTTAAAACATTACCTGATGCTGACAAATATCAGAAAAATGACTGTCTTTAATTTTGCCTCATGTATCTCATTTAAATCTTATCTTCATCTTCCACGCGCCCCTCACGTGTAGACGAGTTTCATTTTTTTCTTATTAAAGCCTTACACGTGCACAGTTCATTAAATAGGTGGTGAAAAGAGTTGAACCCAGCACCTTTACATATCATGTTGAACGACTATTTGATATCATTTAAATCTTATCTTCAACAATAATAATATAGCAGGATCTGGAACTACTTGTGTAAACTGATCCAGAATGTAAATTCGTAAGCCTTTTTTTTTTTTTTATTTAAGAGAGGACTTTTAGTGGAAACTAACTTGCAATCTGTAGTCTCATTGCAGGATGCCTATTGTGAAAGGAAATAAGTAAATAGATACTAGTTTGTCCATAGAGAAATGCAATCTCTGAGTTCAACTTAGTTACTGACTCTTCACGAATACCATTGCCCATTATGATTATGTTCTAGTAACATTCAGTCTTCACACATTCTGATTGTGACCTAATATTTTGGGCCTGTTCTCCTCTGATGAACGTTATTTTGTTATTATTTATTATTTCAGTTTCGAGTGCAAAGTACTTTAAAGTTTTCTTCCTGTGGTTATTCACAACCTGTTCTTGATATCAGGAAGCTTGAAGTTGCTCGAACTCTTATATAACAGTAATGTCAATTTCAAATATATCTGCTTTGATGTTGCCACCAGAATACTCAGAAGATAAACGTATGGCAAATGCAAGCACTGACTCGCCTCAGCCTTACTTACATCAAATGCAAAGCTCATCACAAGGTCCTGTAGCTATTCTCTGGGACATTGAAAACTGTCCAGTGCCAAGTGATGTCCGCCCAGAAGATGTGGCTGGTAATATTAGGATGGCTTTGCGGGTCCATCCTGTAATTGACGGAGTTGTCACAACGTTCTCTGCATATGGAGATTTCAATGCATTTCCCAGGCGACTACGGGAAGGGTGTCAGAGAACAGGTGTCAAACTGATAGACGTTCCTAATGGGAGGAAGGATGCAGCTGACAAGGCAATCTTGGTTGACATGTTCCTTTTTGCTCTTGACAATCGTCCACCCTCATCCATACTGCTCATCTCCGGGGATGTTGATTTTGCTCCCGCGCTCCATGTTTTAGGCCAGCGAGGATATACTATCATCCTTGTCATTCCTTCTAGGGTGGGTGTTTCATCGGCTCTGAGTAATGCAGGCCAGTTTGTCTGGGACTGGCCGAGTGTGGCTCGTGGGGAAGGATTTGTGCCACCTGCTAAGGTTTTACTTCCTCCTTATTTAGTTCCGACAAACATTACTGGGTTTTTGACGGGATGCGAGATCAATGACAACTTAGATTGTCAGAATGAAGAAGAAGCAATAGTGTATAGAGGAATCTCAAAAGGCTATTCCAACAAAAGGGATTTCTCATTGATCTCGCGGTCTCCATCTGAATATAATAGTAGTTCAATACCCATGCCCTATTATCCAACATCTTTCAGATCACACGGCCTCCCATCTGGGTTGAATGAAGTTTCAGCAAGAACTTTTACTTCGTGTGACCAGAATGACTTCATGTGGGTACAACCTGGAGATCTGAATGGTTTAAAGGGACAACTGGTAAAGTTACTTGAATTGTCAGGTGGGTGTTTGCCTCTAATCCGTCTTTCTGCGGAATACCAGAAAATCTACGGGAGGCCTTTGTATGTGTCTGAATATGGGGCACTTAAGCTTGTAAATCTTCTGGAGAAGATGGGTGATGCAATGGCTATTGAAGGAAGAGGCACAAGGAAGTTTGTCTACCTCTGTAACTCAAAAGCCATACCTGGTGTCCATCCCTTAATTTTAGCAAAGAGGGATAAGAAAGGAAAAGAAGCTCAAGATCCCATTGATGCTATTGCAGGAGCCGGATCTTCTGATGAACCTTCAGATGATGAAAGGGTGGTTGTAGAAGAACACAATGAGAATAGTGGATTAGAGAAATCTAATTTAGAGATGACACCTCAATCTGAAATTGTCGACGAGAGCCTCAACCTATTCAAATATGAGCTTCAAGAGATTTTGGTAAGCTACTATTGTCGCATCTCTCTTGGTTGTCTTGAGGCGATATACCGGCAGAAATACAAAAGATCAATCGATTATCAAAGCTTTGGCGTGAATGATTTGGAGGAGCTTCTTGACAAGGTAAGAGACATTGTCGTGTTGCAAGAGGAACCGGTAACTAAAAGGAAGTTTCTGGTTGCTGTCTGTGACTAGAAGAGTATTATATCGTGATGGTGAAGATATTATGAGGTATGCTCTTTGCTGCCTCATTCTTAACGTGTTCCCTTTTTATGGAAATTCATATATAGGATGCGTCATTGCAAAGGACGTTTCTGTTATTCTTTCTTTTGTCTAACGTAGGCTCGTTGGTTAATCTCAAGATTGTTCATGTAACACTCTGTTCATGTGGTTGAATCTGATCAACCAAGGAAAGATCGGTGCTAACATAACTTCAGCAATCTATCCTTTTGTAATTGTTGTTTACACCATATTTATACTGAACCAATTGAGAAGAAAGAATTGCCTCATCATCATGCTTCTTTTGGCAATTAATGGAAGCTTAAAAATGTTTCGTAGCTTTGATCTAATGTTTATTAGTCCTTTACTGTATTGTTTTTCAATCTGCTTCTCAAGTGTAACAAAGTATCAACAGATCTTTTGACCAATGTTCGTTTCATCTCCCATAAATGGGGCTCCAAATAATGTTTCTTCCATAACAATGAGATTTCTGTATATTAGTTGGCAATATTATTATTCCCAGCAAGCCATAAAAAATTCAGCAATTGACTGGCGTAAACCATCAACTTGGACATAAGATGTTGTATGCCAATCATGGATTATGCTTGGAATATTATTAGTACTACTATTTATTCAAGGGGATGGGGATAAGGGAATGCTTGTTGAGGAGCAAACTTATGTCACTTTCAAGAAAAAACTGCTACGTACAATTGCAATTGATCCTCCTTTTAGGTGGTAGTTTATTGAAGTTGCTTTTCCAGGTTGCCAAGGATTTGCATTAGGGGAGTAGCTGCCGGTCGATGATATATGCTACCTTGCAAATGTGGAAGTCACTGCTGTGCGGATGCTTCGCTTTTTACTATTGATGTACATACTTTATAAGGTACTCAAACGCAGTCTTTGGCCAGAAGGCATCCCCTGTAGCCAAAAGAACTCAATTTTGCATCTATGATCATGTCGCAAATCCATTTGGATCTTTTACTCTGTTCGGTTGGAAGCAGATGCCTTGTGCTCACACTATTTTCAACAACAGTTTCATACTTCATGGTAATTATTTCATATATTCCTTCGGGGATTCTCCATTTTACTGCATTGCAGAAAGTGAACTCTGCAAGGAGTGAAATGGACCACTAATTTGTGCTTAAATTGGTACGCCCATTTGGCCATTCTGATTTGACAATTTTATATTTCTGCAATTTTTGTGGTTGGAAACATTAGGCATACATGACACCGCAAAAGTTTTTGAACCGGAGAAAGGTGAAGGTAGCTATACATCTTTGAGAACCACCCGCTGATTGATGTTTTATTATCCATGGAACATATTGATGCGATTGAGGAATTAGGGTATAGAGCATTAGAGTTTGCTTCTGTTTTGATGAGTAGAAACTCATTCGAGTTGTATCTACTGGAAGGTTTTCTAGATGAACAGATTTCCCCAGCACTCAGATTCTTCCATCCCCAAGCACTGTTTGACTAGCAAAATTTATATGCTATCCAGGACACGATATGAAACAAACACAAGGTGGTATGAACACGAGGGCGCCTTCATTTCCAGTCGAAGAACAGAAATCCCTTTCTCAACGGCAAAACTATGATACAGGTGCTTATGTGTCATTGCAGATGATGTAGGTCGGTCAATCATTTCCTGACATGGACAGACTTCTAAAGCAGTGAAGGGGCTAACAGCAAGAGCAAAATGCATTATCATCGCGAGCTCATCCTTCGTGATATGTTTTATACGCAGTACTATACCTGACTTTGCATAACCAAGATTGTAACTTTTTTTTCCTCCTCCTTTAATAGTTTTCAGTATTATTCACTTACTAAATAAGCCATCACGTTAACCATGCGTGAACTGCTGAGAAATGCTTGAGATTTTATCTTCTCTGATTTATGACCATTGGAAGGACATGTTGTGTTTCATATTATAAAATGTGTTTTCAATAAATTATAATTTAAATTGATTAAATTAGTCAAATGTCTTTTTTATAGATATATTTTGTAGAATTTACAACTTAATACCCATTTATTAACTACACACTCAATCAGTCCCATAATTTATAAATACTTTAAAAATAATTTCAGTACTACCAAACATATGCTAAAATTTGGCAAGTCGTATTTTGTTTAGGTTAATAGTTAATACAGATACTTTACATATGTTTCAGGATGCATAACTATTAAAGAATATTTTGTTTCAGGATGCATAACTACTAAAGAATATTTTACAAATAAATAAAGTTCTGCCCTGCTCATGGGCACAATGCCATTGAATCGGCAACAACAGATTCTTCAAAGAAAAGGAAAAACGGGGTTAAAAAAATAAAAAAGGTTTTGCCTGTTACATCTCAAATCTAGCCGCCAAAGAACATTTGAAGAGTCAAAAAATAAATTTCATTCCTTACAAAATTTGAAGAGTCAGTGGCAAACACCGTAATTTCTCTCTCAAGGTTATTTGGTTTTCTCGTGTTTTTAGCTGTTCCATTCAATCTCCGAAGTCCAAAGGCATGTTTTCCAGCCGAAAAGGTATAACGTTTGCAGTTTTCCCTCTGTAGTAATCCTTAGAAAGTGCATGCCAATTATTCCCTTTGCTTTTTTACTCAATTAGTCTACCACTGCACAAAGTTATCGTGGATAACGCCGAATAACTGGGCTTATATAGATGGCATATTATGAGGTGACTGAGGCGAGCCTGTTTCAAGTAGGAAGCTTCGACTACAATATGACCTAGACGTACTCGAAGAAGAAGCTAGACCCCGTACATCCCCACTGAAAAATATACCTTCGCTTCTCTTCATGTTACCTCTGCTCGTCCTTCCTCTACCTTCAGTTTCTCCATATTCTTCATCTTCCACGGCTTCAACAAAACCACTGTGCATTACTTCAGTACTCTCATACAGAAGTCTGAGGACTTGCTTAATTGATGGTCTTGCCCTTCCTTCTTTCTGAGTGCACCATCTCACAATTTCCACAATTGTTTGAAGTTGATCGAACTCAAAAGCATCCCCGAGATTGGGATCCACAAGCTCAGTTATTCTCAATTCTGAAGTAAAAAATGGTTGAGACCATTCGACCAAATTTTTGTTGTCTTGTATTGCTCGTCTTGCAGTAACTAGCTCTAATAACACAACGCCATAACTATATACGTCACTTTTGTCCGTGAGCTCTCGAGTGACCACATATTCCGGATCCATATAACCTGAAAATCATTTAATGCTTTGATAAAGAAGATTTTGTCCAACCTGATAATCTTAGGGCGTATTTGGTACACAATAGTGGACTGAACTTGATAGTACAATAGGCAATATATAACTTCTTTTGTTTACATGTATGGCAAAGCTTAAAAAGAACTAAAGTTTCTTGAAAGTTACTCTTACTTTAATGTCAAACCAAGTAACTTGTTTATTTCAACCTTAACAAATAAAAATAAAAATTTATTTTTAAAACAAACTTATTTAGTTATAAGCAAGCCTTTTACACTTGGTCAAACATGCTATTAATACTGTTGAGTACTAGACAATCCGCCTTACCAAACAAACCATTTATATTCTATATCTCTGGATAAGGAATAAAGTTGGAGTTTATAATCAAAGAGGATTTTGTCTAACCTGGAGTTCCCCGGATATCAGTGTTTACAGGTTCGAAGAACACGGAGCCATCTTTCGAAGCATGAGCAAGGCCAAAATCAGCAACCTAGAAGAGTGTTAAAATTTAACAATGAGTCCTTTTCCACAGTTCGTATCAAAACAGGGACATTTCAGTTCGTTGATCTTATTGATTATGGAACTAACATTCAACTAAATCCAAGATGTGCAAATTGCATGTGAGAAATGGACCAATAAGATCTTTTAACCACGCTACCAATCAAGTTAGAAGACAAGTTCTGCACAAGGGTCATTAAATCAATTGTGTTCTATGATACAGTGTTGGGTCACACGACGAATGTAACAGAAATCACGATGTTAAGGTGAATATGCAGCCATAAGAGAATTGAATGATGCCAATTCAGGACAAAAAACCATGGGAAGAAGAATTTAGGTGGTTGGAATGTTTTGTGTCAATCTAAAGAAGTTTGCATCACAGGAGCTATGCAATCCAAGTAGAATAGGTTAGACAAGGAAGAAGTACTCCTAAAGGACTTCATGGACCTTTATGTTGCATTGAACAAAGTGGTAAAAAAGGATTCATATAGTCCACAAATTACCTGAAAATGAAATTTAGTTTATTATTGTACCATGACACTGGTCCACAAACAAAAATGGAAAAGGAAAAAGAAAATAGGACCCTAGAATTCATAACCGTACAGTTAGAATAAATTACATACAAAGTTGACTATTTGAGTGCATTACCTTTGCAACAAAATTCCCATCTAGTAATATATTGCTTGACTTTATATCTCTATGGCACAGAGGAGGGTTACAATAGAAGTGAAGGTACTCCTGCGTGCAGAAATGTCATCAGGAATAAGTATGGAAGTTTTTGAAATTGTATTAATAAGTGATTTTTGTATATCACTTCAAGAATTTACCAATGCATTTGCCACATCAATGGCAATCTGAATTCTTGTTCGCCAACTCAGAGGAGTTCTGCCTGGAGCTGAATACAAGCATTTGGACATTCATAAAAATATTGATGAATTATTTTTAAGGTTTTCTAACATGCCTACGAGAATGAGGTGAAAATGGACAAAGACATACTCAGAAGATGATCCTTTAAGCTTCCACTTTCCATATATTCATACATGAGAAACCTGCCGTAAAACAAGTTCCTTTAAGTTTGTCCAGTGTGCAAAAGTTCACATGTACATGTTTTTCTGATGTAGGAAGGGCAAAATAATTAAGGGAACAAAAATGTGACTGAATGACCTCTCGTGTCTTTTAATGCAGATGCCCCTCAGAGAAACAAGATGGCGATGATGTAGTCGAGCGAGGAGCTCGATTTCTCGGCAAAACTCGTCCTCTGCCTGCTCTGACACTATGTTCATCCGCTTCACGGCTAACACTAAACCATCATGAAACCTTGCTTTATACACAGTACCAAATCCTCCTTGTCCAATGATGGTGTTGAAGTTATCCGTAGATTTCTTTGTATCTTTGTAGCTGAATTTTCTGAACATAGAGGATGGACCTTCATGTAATTCATATGTCATCCAACAACAACAATTAGGAAGTACAACATCTGATATAGTTATCACTTCATATAACCAAAATTCAGAAAAACTGAAGAAAGGAAAACCAGAATGTACCATCCTGATATTTTCTTGCAGCACGAGGAATGGATTTTGAGGATGTCTTATCATCTCTATCAGAATCATCGAGTTCTCGGCTTTTCTTACGGATAAGAATAATCAAGACTAACAGCATCATGGCAGCCAATGCTGTAACTGCAATGCCAATGCTCGGAACCAATGTAAGGTGGTAGTTATGATGATTACTCTTTGGAGACGTGCTCGAGGAACGTTGAGCCGGACTAGCAGCAATTAGTGGGGTGGGAGATGCCTGAGGTGGAGTTAAAGATGGGAATGACCCTGAAACAAGCAGATACAGTAGCAACAGAAAATGAACGGTTCAAAAAACATATTAAGTGTATATTACTGTATTACATTAAGAAAATCTAAATAATATTTAATATGTTTATTGCATAAATGGATAATGATGAACAATTTTGGAATTAGAGAGGATACTTGTAAAAATGAAATGATAGACGTGAAATGTGTCAAGAACCCTTTGAAAAGCAGCGACTAAGGTCATAACTTCACATTTCAGAAAGAAAGAGAAGTAGCTGAATAATTAACAATATTCATCAACTCAAGTGTCTGTTGGAATCCTCAACAGGATCTGGAATAGTTGCCATGAAACATCATACAAAATAATAGCAACATGACGGGAAACTACTACAAAATCTTTATCAACCAGATATTTATTAACGTCATAGTTTCTGATGAATATGTCCCTTAAGAAAATATTAACAAGGAACATTGATTAAACCGATTCAATGTTGATAGAATTTGATGATAGAATTAGGCATAAAACACTTAATGAATGTAGAACAATAAACCGATTCATGATAACGTATTTAGTGAAACTGCTATAATAAAGAGCTAAATAATCAAATTGCTACTGTTATCCAATTGCTATACCTGGCGGAATATTAAGCCCTTGAACCCCAAAGAAACAGCTTGCAATGCCAATAGTCGAAGCATAGTCAACTCGACTTGCAAGTGAAGCAAAAGTTGCATCTCTACAAGTACTCAATGTCATATTATCTGTTGGTCCCAATAGATTATGAAGATAAACGATACCGGCATTCAAGCACTTTTTACAAATATTCACATCTGACAGCGGGACTTTGCAATTTTCAGTAACATCACTAAATTTCGGAGACTGCAGCATCTGGTTAACAGTTGATCGACCTTGGCATTCATAATTTACGGGTATTTTTGTCCCAAAACCACAGAAAACTGATGCATTTCTTGTTATTCCATAAAGTTCAAAAGTTTTTGATAATGTACGGAGGCAAACATCAGATAAATATGAAGTAACCCCCAAGTTACTTGTTGCATTGGCATACAGCGAGACAGAAATAGCGACCAAGGCATTAAGGTGCCGGCAACACTTTCCTCTGTCTTCTCCCTTGGAGCATTTGGAAGCAGCCAGCGTAAAATTAGACCTACTGAAATCCAAAGGGCAATCTGCAAATATTGAAGAATAGAAAAACCTAAATAAACATGATTACTACTAGTTTGTCAAGTAGTACAAAAAGGAAGTTTCATTTCTACCTAAAAACTGTGACAAGAGCAAAATCAAAGATAGTACAAAATTTTTGGTAGCATCCTCATCAGGTGAAGTCATGTAAGAGTGATAACTCAAGAGACATGAACACTTATTGTGGTTTCATTCACATAAGAGGTTATTGTGTTGAACGAGCTAATTACTGGCACTGACCACCATCCCTCCCCCTCAAGTATCCCTTGATCTTAATCAAACCATATAGGTCTTCAAATCTATATTTGCACATTGCATCATGCTCTCCCCAAAATTACAACAAAATCGACCTCAAGATTCAACACCTCATTAAATTAGCTCAAGTCTTATCAGTCCAAATTCCCTGAAAATCATTGCAAAATGTAGTGTATGTAGATGCCCATAAAACTGAAAAACAAATAGAAAAGAAAAACAAGTGCGTACAGATTTCAATTCACAAACAAAACCCTCATTGCCATAAACCCAGTTCTCACAGAAATAGTTCCAATATTTCAAAAGGCATAATAATTAATGAGAAAAACAAAAGACATAAAATAAGCATCAGAACACAGCATTTGAATTAATTAGGGAGCAATAGCAAGGGGGCATACCAGAAGCAGCCATTGTTAAAGAAAGATGCATTTCAAGAAAGACCAGTAATAGTAGACAGCCAGGAAAGACTGCCGGTCCGTACAATGCCATGCGCAGTAGGAGGAAGGAGAAGGAGGCTGGTCCCAGAAAGTGAGACAGTGAGATACCACGGTGGAGCTTGCGCACTGGCGTCTTTTAGCGCGTTCCGCGTTGGGTGCTGGGCGAGTGTACACACTCCTTTCAGGTGTTGAAGGCAAAAGGAAAGAGGGCTATTATTCTGAAAGCGAAGTGAGTGCGGCTTTTGACTATTCGCAGACCTCGACAGACCCACCTTGAATTTCTTAGGTTGTGTTTGATTGGTTTGATTTTCTATGGAAAATTTTCATTTTCCACCCATTTTCCAACTTTGGTCTGTTTGATTGGCAAAATTTTCCCTGGAAAATGTATTTTCCCACTTATTTTCCATCTTTTGTTTGATTGAAATTTTTGATTTTCCATGGAAAATATTTTCCATGTTTTCCACTTTTGGCCATATTTTCCTTGTTTTCAAGGAAAATATTTTCTTGGTGGGATAGGAGAATTTATTTTCCATGGAAAATTTGTTAACCTTTTCCAACCCATTTATTTTCCATGGAAAATTTGTTAACATTTTCCAATCCAAATTTTCTTGGTAATTCATTTCCATGGAAAATATTTTCTTGCCACCCAAATTTTCCACTTGCAATCAAACACAACCTTAATTCCTCTCGGCCATGCTCAAACTTATTTAAGTTAATTATTTTAACAAATATAAATTTTAAATTTACATTACTAATAAAATATAAGTTTATAAAAGTAAATCTTAAATATATATTTTAAGAAAGTAATTTTTAAACACGTATAATATTGTTCTAAGCAAATTGAAATCGAGTAAAGAAATAAAAACTTTTTTTTTTTTACAATAATAGATCACTTAATTGAGATCTAAGCAATCAACAAAGACAACACTGATGTAGCCTTGTAGGGTAGAGTAAAGTATTTTTTTTAAATTGCTTTCAAGTACAAAATAAATATAGTGTCATTATATTATCACCACATTTTTTATTATTGTACTATTTTTTATTTACATTAAAAGTCTTCAATTTTTATTTATTATCTCACATCTCAAAAAAAATTCGACACATTCTTACTACATCTTGTCCCTCATAACAATTTTCATTTCAAAAGTCTGTTAGGGATTAAGACGACACAAAAAACATATTTTTACTTTATATTTTTTAAAACAAAAAATAATAAATACAAAAATTGGAAAGAAATGATCATTAGAAATTATATATAACTTAATGGAAGAATAATAAAAAATGCGAGGATACTAAAAATGGGCGTTTAGTGAAATTAAAAAGTAGTGCATACTAAAAAATTGAGCAATTTCTCGAGTAGGTTGTCGATTACCGACATGATATATAAGTAAGAGTGTGTTTGGAAATAATTAAAATTTTGTTAAAAGTTGAAGTCAAAATCAACAATTAATTTTAACCACATATTTCATGGACATACAACTCTTTACAATTTTTCAACCTCACATTTTATTAAATTTTACAAAATTTTAATTTTATTCAAACTTAAACACACTCTAAATATTTGTTAAAGTGATTATTATAAGAAAAATATTGGCTTGTGACCCAAAAAATAATACAACCTTTTGGTACCCGCCAATTTGTAAACAAGACCCGTGAAAAAGCGACTCGGGCTATCAGTTTAGGATTAATTTTAAAAGTAATATGTCAGACACCTCACGACATTCCCAATCCCACTTTGATTCCGATATGTTTGCTTGCTGAACTAGGGGATAAATAAGTGGGTTCCACATTCAGATGCTCTTAGCGGGTCACCCAAAAGATAATGGGCACGGATTCTTCGGATCCTTTTTAAATAATTTAGTAAATATTTGATAGTATTGAAATTATTTTTTAAATATTTATAAATTATAGATTTTATTGAATATGTGAATGATAAATATATAATAAATTGTAGATAAAATTATATTTAATCAATTTAAATTTTATCAAACATACAATTAAATGGATCCATAAATAATTAGAAAGGGAAAAAGTTACTCGAATGCCTAATGGTAACTAGTCAATACTCTCACTTGTGCCACATGTTTTTGTTGTTTGCGAGTGATGGTGGTGCCACATGTTTTTGTTGTTTGTGAATGATGGTGGTAATATATATATTTTTATTTCATATGCATTATATGAATTTTTTTCTCATTTTTTAAAAATTAGGCTCGGGATGTTGACTTGATCAAAGAAACTTGTGAAGCGACAGTAGACAAAAGATTCGATAAGATATAGAAGTATCAAAATAGATAAATTAGTTCGAACTAACATGTATACATCAATTCAAGCCTATTATAGGCTTGAATTGGCCCATACAAAAATATAGTTTCGACCCACCACAAACGGCCTTCCAAGTTAGAGGAAGTGGACTTGACAACATTGTATGAGTCGGTCTAGTTCGTCGTTTTTATTTATTTATTTTTTGGAAAATTTAATATAATTTAAAATTAAACCGTGGTGTGAAAAAAGTATATTCTCATTGATATGTTAGCTAATTACACACTTAAAACACTTGTCCAACACTCATTGAATAAGTGTAAAATGGAACACTCATGGTCTAACAAACATGTTGTCTTGCCCGGAGATTTTAATTAGAACTCATTTGGTGTAGATTATAAACTAGTTTATTTGACCAAAATAGTTTATTTAACAAAAAACAATTTATTTGACCAATTTTTTTGTTATTGTGGCATGATATTTTTGACCATTTTTAGTCAAATAAATTATTTTGGTCAAATAAACCAATTTATAATCTACACCAAACCAGCACTCAGTAAACTTGTCTCTTCTCAAATCCACCACCACTGTTTCTTCAACTCTCTTAACCTCTTGTAACTACACCACAATTTTAGATTAAAAATAGCGACCAACTGGGTAATCAAGTCAAAATCAACATGCACAAAGTCCCACAAAACCAAGTTTCTTCATAAGCTTTTCCTGCCTAGAAAAATAAGGAATCTTAGGGTGCGTTTGATTGCAAACATGGAAAATGGGTGGAAAGAAAACATTTTCCATGGAAATGATTTGCCAAAAAAATATTTTCCTGGGAATTGTAAATGTAGTGTGTTTGATTGGATAAAAATTCGTCCTAGAAAATGTTGTGATTTTCTATCTTTTGGTGTTTGATTGTCTTTATTTTCCATGGAAAATGTAGTATTTTCCAACTTTTGTTGTTTGATAGCAACTATTTTCTAGGGAAATTATCACATTTTCCATGACAAATATTGGGGAGAAAAATTGAAAGTTTACTATTGACAATTGTTAAATTATAATTTACCATTTTTTATGCATATTTCCACCATACATTTTATATAATCTAATACAAATTATGAAAAAAATTATATTGTACGTTGAATTCCCACATGCATATGGGTTCGTTATAAAGTACGTAAAAGTGAGTGAAATAGTAACATTTCCATGAGGCCTACGATTTACACTTACGTAAACTAAAATAAAATGCCCTATATTTTGAATAAACACAATGGACTAACTTAGCTAACTACATTAAATTTACTTAATGACTTAGAGCAACTTAAATTTGCTTACAAATTAATAATTTTGCCAAGACATTATTTTGCCAACTTAAAAATTAATAATTTTGCTTAAAATTATTAATTTTAAGTAAAATTAATAATTTGCTTAAAAATTAGAGCAACTTTAATGATTTAGAGCATTTTATATAATTTGCTTAAAAATTAATAATTTTGCCAAGAAATTATTTTGCCAACTTAAAAATTAATAATTTTGCTTAAAATTATTAATTTTAAGCAAAAATAATAATTTGTTTAAAAATTGATAAGGTTGGTAAAAAGCTTCTTGCTTTCAAACATTTTCCCTGGAAAATTTGATCTCCTCATTAGCCAAGAAAATCTTTTCCTCATTTTGGTGGAAAACACCATCACGTGCAAGAAAATGGAAAATTTTTTCCATGGAAAATTTGTTCAATCAAACAGCGCAAAAGATGGAAAATGGGTGGAAAATTTGGATTTTCCATGGAAAAAAAGACCAATCAAACGCACCCTTAGGGAGTATAAAAGGGATGATGAGCTTCAATTTTTCCATCAAACAATGCAACTTTTTTCAACGGCTCACTGTTTCTTGATGTATGGCTTACCCTTCTTGTGCTTCCTGCTGGATCCCGATTTGAGGTTTCTTGCTTTATCAATATGGTTTCATGGGCCTTCTGTTGCCGCCACTTCTGCTAAGCGCAACCCTTTTTTCTTGTGGTTGTGGGATGAGAAAGTTAAAGAATCAGTAGGGATAGTTTGACATGGTGGTGGGTTTGCGTTTGGTGATGGATTTGTGCACTATTGGGTTGCGTGGGGGGGCAGACAACGATGATGTTTGGGTGGTGGCTCGACGTGGCTGTGGTGGTCCACAGGGCCGGCCCTGAGATTTGGGGGGCCTTAGGCGAAAATTAAAATGGGGCCCTTAATATATTGAGATATTTTTAAATTATAAATTTTTGAGAGACAATTAAAAAATGATTAGAATTTGTATTAAGATGTGGAGCCTAATATGTTGCGATACGCAGAGCTGAACGCCGTGGGGGTTGGAAGGGGGGCAGGTGGCCCCCCTCCCGGGGGCTCGGGGGCAGCGCCCCCGAAAGGTATACGGTATTTGTATTTTCTTAATTAAGGGTATTTTTCAAAATTTTGCCTTATAGTTTCATTATAATTAGAAAACTTTCATTGTGTTATTATATATAGGACTAATCTATTATAAACAAAAATCATCATTTTTTATAGGACTATATAAATCTTTATGTTCTTTATTCTTTGCCCTTTTATTTATTTTTCAAATCCTAACAATTTGGAAAATCGTTTTTATTCAAGATAAAAATGTCTAAAATGATGTTTAAAAAGAAAATTGCATAGTCTACAATTTAATAACTAGATTAAGATGGATAATGTATGTTAGATTTGAATTTATTTTCTATTTAAACTTATTTCATATTTAAATAGGTTGATCTTTATTTTATTTTATTTTATTTTTTTTTAAAAAGGGCCAAAATTGGGCCCTGCATGGCCGGGGGCCCTAGGCGGTTGCCTGGCCGCCTAGGGCCAGGGCCGGCCCTGGTGGTCCAGTGTTGGTGAACTTTGCACAGAAGGGGGGAGGGGGGATGGACTCTATCGGTGTGGGCTGGAGTTCAGGGGTGAGAAATGAGGAATTTTGTTCCAAATTAAGACTTTGTTTGATTGGGATTAAAAATTCATTTTTGTTTTTTTCAGTCGTAATTTTTGACTTTTCAATTCACTTTTAACATGAAAAGTCAACAATATCAACTCAAAAAAAACCAATGTTTGTCAAATAAACCAATATTGATCAAATAAATTAGTTTGTAATCTCTGTCAAACGGGCACTAAATGATGGTGTGGCCATAGTTTATTGGGACAAAATTTGGTAACGTAGCAAGCCACATTAAAAGCAGACATGATAAATTTCACCCACACTAGGGTAGGAGAACGAGATTGTATATATAGTTTAAATATATTTTAATTAGGTTAAATTATTGTAATAAATCTTTAAATTTTACATTTACATTTTAATTTTTTTCAAAGTGCACCAACTAAACCGGTCCTCGTGAGTCATCAAGCCGGATAATCAAGTCCGACACAATTCTTCCATTATAACAAACCAACTCATCAATCGACCCACATAGTTATACTTAATACACAGAATAAATATACAGAATAATTGTTTTCTAACTAAAAGTATTATTCTGTAATAACCATTTTGGCATAATTTTGTTTTCTAACAGAATCTGTATAAAATAACACATTAATAAATTTGTTATTGATGAATGTTAAAAATAAATAAATTATCTATTTTGAGTCTTTGACAATAACTTAAAATTATGGGATTTTGGCACAAATAGTCCCTCGTCTTTTTCCTTAGCGTATTTTGGTTTCTAACCTTTAAATTTTGATGGAAACATCCCGAACCTCTACCTTTAGGTATCCAAATGGTCCTTACAAAACCTGTCCAAATGTGCCGTTAGCTTTACACATGAACTTCACATTCCCTCCCTTTCTTTTTATTGCAAGAAGAAATTTGTCTACCCAAAAATAAAATAAGTAAAAAACAAAAAGTAATCATCTTCTTTCGCCCAATCCACCCTCACCAGTCACCACTCCACAATCACCGACACACGCTGCCACCAATGAATCTGTCCTCTATGATGAATAACAAATTAAAAAACATAGAGCACGTATGCAATAATATATTGTATACAAAATGGTCAAACAAATTTCATTACATTTTCAATTTATGTATAATTTGAATCCAATGCAAATGGTGAACGATTGAAAAAAAAAAAGAAGGAAAAAATTGATAGATATTTGAATCATCACAAATAAGATCAGAGAAAGTACTATATCTTTGTAAAGGAAAGTACTAAATCTTTGTAAGGGAAAATGAAAATCTTGAAATCTCTCTGATTGAAGAGCCTCTTCTAACATAAAGTAAGATTGCCCTATCAACTCAGGGCTCAATCTAAACATTAGGACACAAAATTCCATCTAATTGAGTGCCCCATCTTCATCAAAGTCGCCTTCTTTAGGCATCTTGTAAAAATCATCATCTGACGAATCTTTTAGCCCCAGCAAAGCATAATTCATCTTTAAGACTCTCCAATGTGATGACCTATCTATCAGAATCCATCAAGACTTGAAAATGACAAAGCTCACCTATTAAACCATCCCCACCAAACTTTTCTACCATAAGGGACAATAAATCATGGAATTGGACTTATTTCTCCACGGGATTTTTTCAAGTGAAGGTTCCCCTTTTTTTGTACGAGAAATGAAATTGTATGATGGCTTAAGGAGGGAGAATGGTGTAATATATAAAAGAAAGAGCATACTATGAAGGGATTTCAGAAGAGGAACGGAGACTACCGGAGATTTCTCCCCCTAGTTCAACTAGCGAAACAGGAGAAGAAATCCCTCCTGAATTGGCACAATCCAGGGGGGATTTCTCCGTTGAATCTCGTCGGCGGTTCAATGGTGACGGTGACGGTGACGGTGACGGTGACGGTGACGATGACGGTGACGGTGGCATGGTGGGGTGGTAGAAGAAGATGATTATATAGTTTTTTTTTTAATTTATTATTTTTTTTTTTTTGGATTTTTTTTTCTAATTTCTTTATTTTTTATTTGACAAATTTGCATCAACAATAAAAGGAAACAAAAAGAATGCGAAGTTCACACACAAAACTATTGGCACATTTGGACAGAATTTGTACAAAATAACTATTTGGGCTCCTTAATGCATGTGTTCAGGATGTCTTCACCAAAATTTAAAAGTTAGAGATAAAAATGTACAAAGGACAAAAGTTAGAGACCATGTGCACTAAAATCCCAAAAGTTATTCAACTACTTTTGAGTACTTCAAAACAACTTTACTTTATTCAAGATTTAGCCAAACATGCTCTATCCGTCAAGTAAAGGACTTAAAAAATTAAAATCGGCGCGGATAAAACAGTTTGCTAGATAGTAAATGCCCAGTCTCCACGCATCTGAGCTCTCTCTCCCCCACGAACACTAAATCTCAAATTGCAAAATCACACACGCATATTTCACTCCATTGTAGAGAGAGAAATTAACACAAATTGATGCTCCAGGTACTCCATATCAGCAATCAAGTAATGAATAATTCACTAATACACAATCAAGTTCACGCATATATGCGCATGTGTATGTATAGTATAATGTTATGGATGTATCGGTCTGTTTTTGTGGTGAAATTGTGCAAAACCGGAGTTCTTCCAACCCTAACGATTATTTTTGCTGCTTGCAGATAAATGAATTCACTATGAATTTCTACATTTTCACTCTATTTTGTTCGACTATTCTCCTTGGTTACTCCACAGCTCTTAAGGTTTATATTCTTATGTTTCCATTTACTTAATTGGAAAACACTTACAGACACAAGTGTGTGTGTCGATCTCAAATTTCACTTTCTATATAATCGATTTTTTCGCACTCGGTTACAGCAAGGAGAAACTTGCATCGAGAACAGGAACTGTGGCACGGGGTTGCACTGCGAAACGTGCCTCGCCAATGACAATGTCAGACCGCGCTGCACTCGAATTCAACCTATCAATCCTCTTTCCAAGGTCTGTCGTTATATATGTATTGATATGCGTATAAACACTTGCACATTTTGAATATGATTGTATTTGGACTTATTTTGGTTTTTATTGATGAATTTTGATGGGATCGAATTTAGGTGAAAAGCTTGCCTTTTAATCGGTACACGTGGCTAACGACGCACAATGCGTTTGCTAAATTAGGGGCAAGGTCGGCAACAGGAAGCGTGATTTTATCTCCGGAGAACCAGCAGGACTCCATTACCAGTCAGCTCAACGTATTGCCTCCTGCTTTCTATATCTACATCTATCTGTCTGTCTATCTATTTATATCAATCTATATATTTATATCTGTATTTATCTACTTATTTATGTGCAACAGTACATAGGGTTTTTGAGGTGGTTGAGGGTGGGAGGGGGGGGGGGGTCTAGTTCATCGTGATTTTGTTTTCCTTCTTCCTCTGATGGCGGTTGAAAATTTTGTAGGACATGGGAAATTATTTACACCACCAAAAATTGTTTTGACTTAATAATGAAGCTTTGGCCTGGTCCAGTGACAGAACTATACTTGCGCATCACTTAATTTGGGCAGGATTCTCTACAGAAAATATGGACGTTCAATGTTGAAACATCTTTACCTGCATCACATGATGGCAGTGTTATTAATGTAGTGCTTTTAGTTATTAACTGTTAGCAAATGGGCTGCACATGATGATTTTCTTAAGTGGTCAAGCATATTTTTGGTGGTGGCAGTTTTGGCACTTAAACTATTGGCTTCATTTTGTGAAAGCATAATGAGTCAGGTAAACGCTAGAGATTCTTAATTTGGAAATTTGGTAAGCAAAGGGACAAATCTTTAATTGGAAGCACCATAAGTTTTGATTTAATCCTTCTTCACCATAAGTTTTGATTTAATCCTTCTTCCAAGTAATCATAAGCTATGATAATATTTTTGATTGGGAAATTTACATCCATAGCCTCCATTCTATACCTAAATGAGCATTTAGGTTCCCATTCAATATTTGTTTGGCAAATGAATATCTGATCTAATTTTTTTTAGCAACTAGGTCCACAGAGATCGATACTGTCTGAAAAAATGGATTAAATGTCAAGTTGAACACATTATTTCAAGGATATAATAGATAATGCAATAATCTCTCAAACTAAAATGTAAGAGAAAAAAAGATGATCTTGTTCCCCCACCCCCTCCCTCCCTCCCTCTCCTGTTGTTGTAATTCCCCATCTTCTTCCCCTCCCTCACCAATGCCAGTCCTCCCCTCCCAACTCTTGGCTTCTAATATTTCAAAAATGCTCGATTCCTAATTTAAGAATATTATGTATAAAGAAATGTGGAGGGGCCCCTAGAACATGAAGCCAGTTAGTTTGCCAAATATTAAAGCCTAGCAAAACACAAGCTTGAGTTGAGTTAACTATGCGAAAAATGGTGGAAACAAAAATTGAGGAATACCAATCCTGATAGTTGATGGTGCCAAATGGTGCAAATTAGGGATTTAAGAACTTTATTTCCTATATTATGGTATGATCGGGATCAACTATCTGTCCTAGCACCTCTGGGGGAAAAAAACAATAATAGCGTTTAACTTATAAGTCCACTGTCAGATCATTTACTTCTATCTGAATTTCTTCTGATATTTTGTGCTGCTGCGGATCCTATTCATGAGAACAGCATACATAAATGTTCTAAGACAAAAACTTAGAACTTGGTGGAAATTTTGCAACTGTTGATTTATCATACATTGCATGAAACAAATGTTAATTTATTACTGGTGGTGTTCATTGTGTGTGTATTTTCTGTTTGAAAAACATTTGTTTTACTAGTTAAAAGAGTCCTAAGAGTTTTTGTATACAATGAATCTTTGCAGATTATGCAATATTTTGAGTGGCTTTTTTTGATGTGTCTGTGTTGCAGAATGGTGTTAGAGGGTTGATGCTTGATATGTATGACTTCAACAATGACATCTGGTTATGCCACTCCTTTGGGGGCAAATGCTACAACTACACAGCTTTTGTAAGTATGTGAGGTCAATAAGATATCATGTTAAATTGGTGGTAAATTTACCTTTTCCTTATTGGTACCTGGATGAGTATTGGGGCATTTACGGCACGTTTATCCACTATTTTCAGACATCATCATAGCAGCTAGATCAGATTTTCCCCAGTCTTACTTGCTAGTGTTTTATATGTGAATATATAAGCTGCAACTAAACTGATTTTTGTACTTTTGGATTTTTCAGATGCTATGATGATTAGTTAACTGTTTTTATTCTTTGAAGCTAATCTACTAAATTGTGATTGCCAGCAACCTGCCATAAATGTTTTGAAAGAGATTCGAGTGTTTCTAGAAGCAAACACTTTTGAAGTTATCACAATTATCATTGAAGATTATGTTACATCTCCTAATGGCCTGACGAGGGTGTTTAAAGACTCTGGCCTGAGTAGATTCTTATTTCCGGCAGCTCTGATGCCAAAAAATGGTGGAGAGTGGCCAACTGTTGATAATATGGTCAGGCAGAATCAGCGATTAGTAGTCTTCACTTCTAAAAGCTCTAAGGAATCTTCAGAAGGCATTGCTTATGAATGGAAATACTTGGTAGAAAATCAATGTGAGCCCCTTTACAGACTAAGATCTTAGATGATATTTTTTAATAGAAAATCGTCACTCAGAAGTTGGGTTCTGAACCTGCAGATGGCAATGGTGGAATGATAGCTGGATCATGTCCCAACCGAGCAGAATCATCTAGTATGAACACGAAAACAAGGTCACTAGTCTTGGTGAACTATTTTCCCGATAACCCAGACGAGGCCACTGCCTGCAAACATAATTCAGCCCCATTAATTAGCATGATGAACACCTGTTATGAAGCAGCTGGTAAAAGATGGCCCAATTTCATTGCTGTTGATTTTTACAAGGTAATTTGTTTGTTTATGAATGTTGGACAGATGAACTCAAAATAAACAAAAAAAAAAAAACTAAAAATATGCAGTTTTTCAAGTATGCATTTATTTTTGATACATAAACCATGCAGAGAAGTGACGGAGGAGGAGCACCTGAAGCCGTAGATATGGCAAATGGTCAACTAGTTTGTGGCTGTAAAACCATTGGCTCTTGCAAGGTTTGCAATTTCTCTAACTTGTTTTTATTGGCAACAAGGTGACTTTCTCTGTGTTCGAAACTGACTAACTGATTTCAGTATTTCACTGGTACAAACACTTCTACTAATCTAAATCTAAATCGACAGTCGTATAAATATCTTCAATCACGATGTGCAGGAAAACATGACATTTGGAGCATGCGAACTACCTGAGGCAAGCACTGCCCCTAGTGCAACTGCAAATAATGAAACTAACTTTGCAATATTTGATAGCAGACCCTTTAAAATGCAGTGGTTGGCTAGTTTGTTTCTTACTGTCATCTTGTCACAGTAAATTTTGAATCTTATATCAAACTAGTTCGTTTCAATACCTTAAAAAGGAAGTACGTTCGAGAATGACATCATGATGAGGGAACTGTGAAATTGGTGTCGTGCTTTTGCATTTGCAAATTCCAAAGATGAGGCAGATTGAATATTGGTGCACAGTGTAAGAGTTGGCTCATAATAATACTGTAAAAGTTGGATCTTGTAGCAAACGTACCGCTTTTCATTCATATTCATTCATATAAAAGGGGTTGTTAAATTGGGAAGGATGCTAACGATGTATTCTTATTATTTTCTCATTTTACTTTTTTACTTTAAATATTGCAATTTCTTATGGCTTTCAGTTGGTTTCATGAGGTTTACTTGCGGATTAGCAAATCCATGTCTACTCTGGCTGTCTACGACTCTACTGTATGGATAAGTCAAGACCAACAAAACCTGTTAACCCGAGAAGAATCTTTGCACGGTGCTTGTATTTTGACATGAATGCAAGTTTTAGACTTGAATAGAAAATTTCCCAGCTTATGTGGTTGCTGTCTCTCTGTCTGTCTGCATTTTTAGACCAGACGCATAGGTGTGTAATGTGCCCTGGTAGCCCAGCACGGGTTGGCTGGTAACCTTTCATACATGTTTGGAAATATTTTTTCAAATTTATAAGTTGATCAGACATTATTTTATCTATACATTCTGTAAGATTTATAGTTTTTACCTACTTTTTATCCACACATTTCGTAAGATTCATTACTTATAATTTTAAAAAAAAAAAAAAATACCAAACAAGCACAGTATGAGAAGGCAACTGGAAAATATTTAGGCCAGTATGATGATGAAAGGGAGATCTAAATATTGGCCCTTAATCATTTATAGTCCATAGCCCGTACCTGTCTTTGCATACGATCCTGCACTTCAAGAGAATGTTTAAGTACAATTAGTTAAAGAAATTAACATAAAATCAAAATTTTAAATCTTTAAGTAACGTTTTATAATTGGAATGAGCAGGGCTCATGATTCTGCAAAGCTGAAATCTCTTTATATTAAGCACACTTATCCAAACTAATTGTGTCCTTAGTTAATGCAAATCGTCTATTAACATGAAAGACACGGGTTGGTAGGGGAAATCACTGTCGGAAGAATATGCCACAACTCTGTTCTAAATAGTAAATACACATACGTATACATATATGTATCAATACGGTGAAGATAAATAAAAAGTAAATATCCAATAACTATGTTTTTAAATTAGCTGGTAATTAAAATATGATATTATTTTCATCATCTTGTAAGAATTGCATCTCATCAATCAAACTCTTATTTTCATCAAATATACTTTATTAATTTAAAGTTTGCACTATATAACCCACAATCTTAATCAAATACGAATCCCTTCAACAAAATCAAATCAACTTTTCCAAAATTTGAAAGTGAATCCATGCCACACACCTCTTTTCGTGTTTTCTTTTGCAACGTAAAGGCCAACCTAAATCAGACAAATAAATTATGGTAATTTAATTCCAATAAATGTTGGAAAACGTCACACTTCATGGACCACATCGGATTTTCAAATTGACAAAGATCATATAGATATTGTTGAATGTGACGACAGCCAAATCGAGTGGAAAGTGGACTCAATTATTTGAAAATTTTATAGGCCGAATCCATAAGCCAACTAGGCTTTCTCTCTTTACACTCTAATGCTGATATGGGAATCCTTAAATAAATATATAGTATACAAAGGTGGAGATAATAATTAATTATAAAACTATATGGAGAGTTAGGGCCATATACAATTTAATTTAGGGGTAGATTTTATATTTATTTATCATGTCGTATTATGTTTAAGTTTGTCTTTTTCTGTTTCAAATCTTTAATAGTAAACACTATATATTTGAAATCGTAAAATTTACTAATATGAGAACCGACACATTACTACGTTGTGATTAATGTCAAAATGCTCATTTGTCTTGTACTATTTGTTGTGGTTTTAACTTTTTACATAATTTTATTACATTGTGTTTGATTAGTATCTAAGTTTCCATCTAAAATTTGATCAATTGATCTCAAAGGAAGATAACACAAATAAACAAGACATATTGGGAATCACGTCATATTATTCGTTAATTTCTTTCCTTCTTCTTTACTATTAACTTTTTAACAAAAAAAGCTTTGGCCAAATTATTATCTCTGATTCTCTGTTTTTGTTTTTCCTAGAATTTCATTTAGAACCTTTTCTCCTCACAACTAGTTATTTAATTTCTAAGCTAAGCATTGTTTACAACTTTGATTGTGCTATTGAGGATAAAGAATCTTTGTATGGAATTATTAAGTGGGTCATACCATTTGACTAAATTATTATGGATAATGTTGTTATATAAAAACTATTTGCATGATATTTAAGAATATTGATTTAAAGAGACTTCAATTACCAACTTTGAGTCTATTGTTCTCAAGTATTTCTTTAGTAGTATACTATTTGAAACGTTCATCAACTTTGAGTATATTATTCATGAGATATTTCTTTAATAATTTTTTATTTGAAGTAGCGATGTTCCTAATTTGACTAAATAAAATAATAAATTATTTTATTTTATCAAAACTATAACTCAGTCTTGTATTATATTGAAATAATGGTTAAATTGAGCTTTAAATCAATCTTGAACTAACTAAGATCAAACAAACTGCTAAAAACCACACCCCACAAAAAGAAGAAGAAAAAAAAGTGAAGGGTAACGCGTGATGGATAATGTTGATGCAATTCCAAGGGACGTTATTGAGGTCCAATGTTGAGGGACCTACTTAATTCAACATTGTTTACTTGAGCAAGGGTCCCACCCCCACCCATTTAGATGTGTAGTGTTATCCAAGACAGATACTGAAGATTTTCTGGCTTGATTATTAAGGTTGTAATGGAAAGACAACCTGGCACCCGCACATTCCTCTCTTTATTCTTCACCTTTGACCACTCCCCATTAATAAAATCCAGATATAGGTCTAAAATCAAAGGTTTTGATCTAATGTTTTTTTTTGACATTGTTATAATGTCCACTGGGACAAGTGACTTTACACTCATCAAATGAGGGTGGAACACATGTCCCAGTGGGCATTATAATAATGCCCACCGGAGGCATTAGATCAATGTTGTAAAAAATGTAAAACGTAATTAAGTGTAGAAGTTGAACTTTAAGTTTTTTATGCCTAGGCGAGAGCGAGATAAGGGCAAAGCGAGGGCGGGGTGTAATGCGTGGCGGCCTTGACGTCTAGGAGGAGCCTATGTGAGGTTTAGACGAGCTTTTTAGACAGTATCTAAAATCAAACAATTTAAATTATGGCTAATTGCATGTTGTGAATAAAAAGTATGTTTGACAAGTTTAAATTATAATTTAATTTAAACTTTACCAAATATGATATTAAGTCACTGTCTAACCGTGTCGTAAACCATACTGTTTCTATAGTCAAGCCTTGTTGAGTTCAACTACAAATGTGCCGTTGATGTGGGATGTGATTTTAAAAAACAAAAAGAAAAAGGTTTAGATAAAAAATAATAAAAGCCCGTAAACATGAGTTTATACCTTACACCTCTTACCTCTATGGCTCTATCTTACAATTTTTATTCTTGGAAGTGCTAGATTGCTCTCGTGCTGTAATCTTCCTAGCTTATCAGCATTAAATTCATCCAGCTGGATTAATAGGAGCGGTTAATATCTCTGCCGAGAATGCCCCAAATTTGGTTGTTTGTACGAGATTTGATTTGAAAAGTGCCCAATTCCTCATGGAAACATGAACCCTAACATAAATGTTTATCAATCTAAGGTTTGAACGTCCAACCATTTATTAATATCCACCTAATATTCATTAATATCTTACTTAACTTCCCTTTACTATACTTGAATGCCATGTCCACTATTTTCTTTTTCTTTTTTCCCATTTTTGGCAGCTTTCATTGAATTGGGATTTGGGATACTAGCCCTAAAAAGGTGGGAAATTTTCATCATCTTACTTCTTAACTATTTTGGGGTATCTGTTGAAAGAAACCTTGGGAGAATAGTCCTAAATAGTGTCTACCAAAGTGTAAATACTTTCTCAAGCCTTTTTTTTCGATAAATAAATGCTCTCATTTTTCCTTTTTGGAGTAAGGAAATTGAAGGATTTTACTAAGCAAGACTTGATTTAGTTGTGTCAAAATGGGGGTAGGGCTTTTCTCCAACCGGCCGGATTACTTTTACATTCTTGTTTTGAAAACAGATCATATTAAATAGTCTCGTCTAAATAACACATTAAAAGTTTGAAACTCTCTTATTTCTCCACTACACGTTTTGAAAGAAAAGATCTTACATCATCTCCATTGGAGGTGTATGTGGGTCAGGTTGGGTCAGTTTTGGACCTAACCCGAAACCCAAACCAACTTAATCGATTTGGGTGATTTTAAATCTAAATCGACCCATTCCGTGAGTTGAAACCGAACCAACTCAAACAGAATCAGTTTGGGTCAGTTCGGTTATTAAGTCGGTTTGGACTTTGACCTATTTTTTCTGGCTTTTTTCAATTTTATTTGTTTTCAATTATTTTTGGCTAAGTTTTTCTGTTGATGAAGCCACAAAATGATTATTTTTTAATTAAATTCTATCAAAACTATGAGTATACACAAAATTTCTACTCTTCAAATTCTCTCCAAATTAATTAGAAACAAAGAAAAAAATTTTAATTTTTGCAACTTAATTTTTTTGTGCAACTTAATTTTAAATACCCAAATTCAAATTTCTGCAACTTAATTTTTTTCTACATAAACCACATTAATAAACCAACTGAAAATCTAAATATATAAACTACAATAGTCTAAATAAAATGATATTTTTCAAAAATTATCTTCATTTCATAGTCCCTTTTTTGTTTACAGGTCGGTTTAGGCAGGTTGGATTGTTAACCCGCAACTCAACTCAGTCCGATCGGATTGACATATGTTGTCATTTAAACCTAACCAACCCGAGTCGGTTTCACAGGTTTTTAGCCCACCTCTAATCTCCATAGCAAACGTGAATTGCTTAAAAAATTGTGCTATATAAGCAAGTACTTTAAAATATTCATCTTCAATGCAAGCTATCAAAGATTCTGCCAAGTTGATGTGACAGAAAAAATAGATATCGTCTAGATTTCTTTAGATATACTAACTAAGCAAAATTTAAATTTTCTAAGTAGGTTTAAATTTCATATGTAGATTTAAATATAATTTTGTTTTTATTTTAATAAAATAAAATACACATAGGTAGTAATCCATAAAATATATTGAAAATCAAATTTGAACTTGATTATCTATTCATTAAAGATTAATGTCACATAAATTAGAAGTTTTTTAACTTAGTACAACTTAAAGCATCTCGTATGCAGTCTAAGAACAAAATAAAGCCACCAACATGATTTAGACGCAGGAGTTGAAAAACAACAAGAGCTATATGCAAAAGACTAAAATAAATACCTAATCAATTAGGTACAATCAATATTAAACAGTAATAGACAATCAGGGCCATTAAATTCCCACTTATGTAAACATGAGTTATGTTTTAACTTTAAAGCATGAAAATGGACCCCTCCCAGTCATCGCCCATTTCGTTTGACCAAAAGTCTAATCCCCAACTCCCATGGTTAAATCCTACGGCTACCAAGTAAATAAATACACGTGCAGTGGTTGGATATATTATGGGCATGTTTAACCATTTTTTTTTTTCAAAAAAACTCCATTTCTTTGTTTATAATTTTTGACTTTTCAAACTTTTTACACTATAAAAAAATTTGAAAAATCAATAAAGTACCTAAAAAAACCTATTTTTCCCAAAAAAAAAAAAAAAAAACTACGCCGAACATGTCCTATATATAAAAGAACACAGTCAGATGAAAATCACAGAGAAAAAACCCCCACAGCCTCTGTTGGTTATGTCCCTCTCATCCAATTCATAGATAATTCATCACTCTCCCAACAAAGTGAAAGAGAATTTGCAGTCTTCTCAGATTTGTTTTTTTATACATAAATACAAATCAACCAAATATATATTATACATATATACACACAGAGCAAAACTGGGAAAAAAGAGAGAGGAAGGATTTAACATGCCTGCGAGTTTAGAGCCATTGGACGTCAGCGTACAGATCCCTTATCACTTCCGGTGCCCGATATCTTTGGAGCTGATGCACGATCCGGTAACCGTTTGTACAGGTCAGACGTACGACCGGTCCAGCATAGAGTCTTGGGTGGCCACGGGGAATACCACTTGCCCTGTTACCCGCGCGCCTCTTTTAGATTTTAGTCTTATTCCAAACCACACTCTCAGGCGGCTCATTCAGGACTGGTGTGTTGCGAACCGGTCATTTGGAGTCGAGAGAATACCAACTCCGAAACAACCGGCTGACCCATCTGTTGTCCGTATGTTATTGAATCAGGGTTCATCTGAATTGGTTTCTTTCAATTTGAGACTCAATGCTTTGAGGAAACTCAAAGGACTTGCTCGTGACTCGGATAAGAATCGAGCTGTAATTGCTGCGAATGATGCACGTGAGATTCTCCTTTCTATTGTGTTCTCTGATGTTAGTTCCAACTCGTCCGAGTTGAATCACGAATCGCTCGCGATTTTGTCAATGCTTTCACTCTCAGAGGCAGAGTGCTTGTACGTGGCTACCGTTTCCGATCGAGTCGGATACCTGGTGAAATTACTGTTCCATTCCTCTATTGATATTAGAGTGAACTCAGCTGCATTGATAGAGATTATTGTGGCAGGAATAAGATCTCCGGAGCTCAGATCACAAATCAGCAATGTTGATGGAATATTCGAAGGTATTATTGGAATTTTGAATTGTCAACTGGCGAATGCGAGGGCTTTGAAGATCGGTATCAAGGCACTGTTCGCTTTGTGCCTTGTGAAGCAAAGTCGTAGCAGGGCTATTACCGCCGGAGCGGTGCCAGCTCTGATTGATAGGCTAGTGGAGTTCGAGAAATGTGATGCGGAGAGGGCACTGGCGACGGTGGAACTACTCTGCCGGATTTCATCTGGCTGCGTGTCCTTCGCAGCGCACGCGTTAACGGTACCACTGCTAGTAAGAATCATTCTGAAAATCTCCGACCGTGCAACGGAATACGCTGCAGGTGCGCTTCTCTCTATATGCTCGGCATCGGAGCAGGCTCAACGGGAGGCGGTGGCTGCCGGCGTGTTAACTCAGCTGCTATTACTCGTTCAAAGCGATTGCACAGAGAGAGCAAAACGAAAAGCCCAAATGCTGCTGAAATTGCTGCGTGACTCGTGGCCGGATGACCCAATGGCAAATTCAGATGATTTTGCTTGCGAAGACGACGTCGTACCGTTTTGATAGTTTTGTTTATCAAATCCAGTCTGTGATTTTATTGTCTAGTTAAAACAGGGAAAACCGTTAAAGGGGAGGAATAGTGAAGGAATAGTACATATCAACAACTCTGCTTATGCATGTATTTTTGTACGTAAGAATTTTTTGTTAAAAGAAAAAGGAAATTTCAAAAGCAATTTATTCTCGCATTTTATTTTATTTTTAAATTCTGTTTTATTTCAACCAAATATTTATTTCTTGGCAGCTTTTCAAGATTATCAACTAATGATCTATGAATGATTAGAAAATCCATTATAAAAAGCAACAGTTAAATATAATTTTAATCTAATTTGCTGCATACAAATATGATAACATCCTTGTTTATACACGGAATGATCTAATGTTCTTAGTGGACAGTTCTTATTTGGCCTACTGGACAAGCGTACAGTAAAAATTGAAGGATAAAAAAGTGTTTAACAAACAAATCAAATACTAGCACTTCTTATTTGACATACTATGGGCATTAGATCATTCTCCATACATTTAATACATTGAACTATATTCGTGCTTACGATCTACACCGTGGTAAGGGAGAGTAGGTCGTGGACAATAATATTTTAAAAGTTTGATATTTAAGATTTACTTAACTTTTCAATTTGCATCTTTCAATATTTCGAGATCAATCATCTAGATGCTCATTTTTTGGTCTCGTTCTCAAGTTCTGTCGCTTTTTGTTTGTTTTGAATCTTCTTATATAATGTCTTTGAACCATATTGTCTTTCTTTTGGAATTGTTGGGCAAAAATACATTAATGATATTTTGTGATTTTGAATGTGGTGGTGCTGGCAAAAGTGGACAAGGCCCCAAAGGCCATGAAGCACCACATAGATTAATTGATGGAACAACTTGGTTTGACCATTGACTGCCCATAATAATGATCCGGATGCACAAAAGGGTCCATTAGGAGTAAATGGCATGTTAGCAACAATGGTGGGGTATCCCCAATTTTGAAAAAAGTATAGCAATCATGTTCATTAGAGATTAAAGGTGAGAGGGGAGTATGTGATACTCGATGCTTATAGAACTATACCATAGAATTAGAATCTCACATGGGCTTTAGATTTTCCCTTTTTATAATGGCAACTATTGCTCATGTGCCTAACCCTTTCTTGCTCCACACAATATACAATGCTCCAAAAACCTAAATATTAACCTTTAATGCATGTGTATTGAACAATATTTCAAGTGATAATTTATAAGATTTTAACTTTTTAGGTTATTAGCTACTATTAATATTATCTATTCTAGCATATTAAAATCATGTTTGATAATTAAAATTGGATATGATTGAGATATATTTAATAAAATTTGTCAATTATCTCGTTAAATTATGTATGAGCATATTAAATATGCTACTAAAAAATGAAAAATATTTTTGTTATATTGATTCCATGTCATTTTTCAAACTAAAAACTATTAAAATTTTATACTAGGACATGAGAAAATTGGGGTGGGGTGGGGTGGGGTGGGGTGGTAATTGAACTTTTTTTCATTCATTTTAGTGCAAATTTAAAAAATTGTCATTATATTAATATTCTCATGTATTTCGATGTACTGTATGGTGTACTTGCAAGGAAGTAATTTTAATAGATTTCTTCAACCATCCCAATCTAATCCTTAGAAAAATAAAATATTATTTCCAAATAAAAAGAATAAAAACTAATTTATACCAAATCATTTGCCTGTATTTGTACAGATTCTCTAAATTGGTTATAGCCCATTTAGTGAATGGGTAATTATATTCACACTACACTTTTTATTATCCACACCACGTTTTAATTGCAATAAAGATCTCCAACTTTTGATATTTAGACATTTATATTTCTAACTTTTTTTTTATCATTAACTTTCATTTACTTTTCACATTTTGTCTCCAATGAAGATTTTGTCTAAATATTCTGCTAATGTACATTAAAATGAGGGAAACATATTTTGTCAAACTTACGTATTTGTTATTTATTTTAATTATGTAAAAATATTAGAGGCAAAAAAAAAAATTTACGCCCTTCTAAATAACTTTTTGGACAAAAATCATCATCAAAGACAAATATAAGACATGCAAATTAATAGGTTGATGATAAAAATTTGCTAAAAAAAGTTAGTCATAAATGCAAAAGTGACCAATAGTTGAAGACTTTCATTGTAATTAAAATGTAGTGTACTTAACAAATAATGTTGTGGTAATATAATTACCCTTAGTGAATACGTTTGTTTAACATTTGTGATTAGGAACTTGTTTGAAAACAATTAAAATTTTGTTAAAAAAGTTAAAGTTAACAATTAATTTTAACAATATATCTCATATAAAAAGGGTAATTTACAGGTTAATCGAGCATTTATTTTTTTTAATATTTGTCATTTTTCTAATCTTTTAGCATTATAACTTGTTTTGTTAAGACTAATATTTATTTTTGGAGTTACTTTATTTTTCTCTTTTGTAATTCTTTCTATTTGATTTCTAATTCTATTTGTTCTAGCAGTTAGATCCTTCATTTTTTTTTTCTGTCAATGAAGAATTTGCTGCTAGTAAAGAACATAGGCATTCTTGAGCAGGGGCGGAGGTGGGGGGGTCCTGGGGGGGACCAGGACCCCCCAACTTTCTGAAATTTTTTTTTTTTTTTTTAAAATATTGTGTTTGATTCTCTATTTAATAATTAGATACACACAAGAAGGGTAAAATTGAAATTACAAATTTATTGAATAGAATGTGGGCCAAAATTTGTTTAGGAAAAATCTATTTTTTTCTAAAATAATAGAATCAAACATGCTTTTAAGATCACTTATTCTTCCTAATAATCAACCAAAAAAAAAAATAGTAAAGCCCAAATCTAACAATAAATGAACTAAACAAATAAAGTCCAATCTAACTCGGATTAAATTGGAATCATTCAATAATCAAGAAGAAAGTATTGAAGTTACTCTTTTCAAGCAATCAGAACAAACACGAAGTGAGTATCGAATACGTCTAACTGCATGAATCGATTGTATTCAATATTTTCTTGTAAACTTCTTAAAGATTATGACATAAAAAAATATTAGATTCTCATAAAAATTAACTCAATAATCGTGGTTTAAGAAAAAAAAAAATCAGGGGCGCTGCCCCCGAACCCCCAAGAAACCTCACGACCCACCACTGTTTGAGGACCCCCCAGCATTAAATTCCTGGCTCCGCCACTGTTCTTGAGGACTCACAACTTTTTATAACTTTTCAACTATACATTTCATCAACTTTTACAAAAAAATCTTATTTTAATCAAAATCAAACACGTTCTAAGGCATAAGATTTCCTAACTATACTAAGAGTATATTTGGGATGACTTTTGCAAAGGTTAAAAGCGCTTTTTGAAAGATAAAAGTGGTTTTGATTAAACTTAAAATAATAGATATTTGGTTAAAGTCCAAAAGTGACTAAGCTGTTTTTTTCTAAAAGTTCTAAATTCAGTTTATACGAGAAATTGAAATTTTTATTTATTGAAACTTTTAAATTAAATTCTTATGAATTTACTAAAATATCAAATATATCCAAATTATCCTACATATCAATATATCGATAAAATATTACATTAATTTCTATAATTTAAAGATTCTTTTGAAAGATTTATAACATCTTTTTATTTTAATTTTTATTATTATTTAACATTTTAAGTATAAAATGTTATATATATCATGTGTTGATGTGTTATTATTAGATTTTATATGACGGAAATAAATATTATTTGTGAACAAATTATTAAAATTTAGTTAAATATATATATAGTATTTGTATAATTAATAAAATAAAAGTAATTTTATAGCTATACAAATGCAGTCAAATAATTAAGTAGAAAGATATGGATATTTCTCCTCATCTTGGGCTTCACACGAAGTGGGCTCCATGATATTGGATAGGGCCTTCACTTTAGGGTCACTGTTATGTTCATGGGGTACGGTGCTAACACATTCGAGAATCAAAAGAGGGTTCCTTGTATTAGTGCTAGCGTGGAGTTGAAATTATTTTTTAAAATATTTAAAATTCATTGAGAATTTTATGAGAATGTATAAATAAAAAAATATTTTTGATTAATTTAAATTATAATTTAAACTAAGATAAACAATCACTAAATAATCTAATACACAAACTCTTGCAGTGGAATATAAAAAACTAATAATTATCCGAAAGAAAATTAGACATGAAAACCACCACAATTACCAAGAAATAGAAACACCAAATTTCATGAAAGAGATGAAATGATAAGAGCATCTCCAATGCTGACTTATATTTTGAATGTCCAGTTGATGTTGCGATGATATGGAGGGGACAAAACCAATGTGGCATCATTTATTGTAGAAGGTTGTTCAACAAGATGTCCATTTTTAGACGACTTGCTAGACACCTTCTACAATAAATGTTGTCACATTGTATGTATCTCTCTCGTCTATTTTTATTTCTCTTTCTATATTCCACTCTTTCTCCTCATTTCTTTTTTCTTTCTTGCCACGTAGACTTCTAAGAAAATGTCTAGCATTGGAGATGCTCTAAACCAACCTAGTAAACTCACAGAAATTGGCTGTGTGTGTTACCTAGATATCTTGCTTACATATTTATAATAACTTGAATCTCTTAATACAATGTTTTGAAAATTCAAATTTATCCTTGTTTATGTGAAATTTCAACAATTTTAAGAGTAATAAATTCTGTTTACTAGGATAATTAAATTGTTAAAGATTTTAATTTTGATAATAGATACACATTCAATAATATTACTCCCCCGTGCCACAAAGCTTGCTAAAATTTTCACAAAAATTTAATTATTATAGTTGAAACAATAAATTTTATTTATGTTTGCCTTAATATACCCCTGTATCAATATAATGGTAATCTATATTTATTGATAACAATGCACATTAAACATGGACATATTAAAAAATTAACTATATTTTCAACAAGGAAACAGATGAATAAAGAAAGAAAGTTAGTATATCTTTATGAGATGAAGAAAGTATAGAGACAAGAAAATTGTAATTTCCTTAAAAATAAAAAACCAAAATTAAGCAATTTAGAGATAATAATTAATTAATTAATGCAAAGTAAGAGAGATTTATAAGTAGTACTGCATTGATGCTAATTAACATAATAACATCTGGCACAGCATTATATTATAAATATTTGAACCAATTCAACTTAAAGAGGCCTAGAATAAAAGTCTCTTTGCAACTAAAAAAGATTAATTACTAGATAATTCCATCCTAAAACTTAAAATTAAGATGGGATAAGTATGTGCATAGAGGATTTATCCAATCAATCACTGCCATCTGTCTTTCTTGAAATTTTCAGCTGCATATACAATTAGGCATTAACCCATCGCATTATCTCTCCTGCAGCTTGCTTGTAGATTTCTTCCACTGGAAATGTCCCAGGGAAATGCTCAGATGATCCATTTGCCTAATATATTCAGCACAAAAAATAATAAGTAATTAAGATTGCAGAAAGTGCAAGTATGTATATTTTGTGTGTGTTAATTATATGTGCAACTCAATGACAATGGCACGAGGATTTTGTTGAACTATCTCGTCTAAAGCTTGAGTTTTTAAAGACGTGATAAATGTATGTATTTAAACCGTCTTCAACACGACTCCTCACTTGCGGATTAGTTCATTTGTTGAGACGTGAACTCAGCATATCTTGTCTTCTCTCAGATGCACATATCATGTGTTCCTGAAAGCTAACCATGGTTAATTAAGTAGAGCTTAATCATTATTTTCTTAAATCACCAACTAATCAGCCAAAAAGCTTCACCAAACTCACGTTTTACACTAATGAACAAAAACCCTAATTCTGAAACCACCAAACATAAATTCATAAATTTCACACAGTGTGTGTGTTGAGGGAAATTAATATGATAAACTTACATGGGTTTGAATCATGTACATGCTTCGGTATTGATCAGACCAGACTTGGGCAGTAACCACCTGAAGTCTGTACTTCTCCAAAACATAGCAAATGGCAGTGAACAGCCCTGGTTTCTTGGGAGCACAAATGCTGATGTGGGCATCTTCACCAAAGGTGTTTAGGACAACATTTGGAGAAGTATATGTCTGAAAATTGGGAGTAACTGGAAATTTAGGAACTGGAGGAATAGCAGTTGCAGTGGAGGTACTTGCTGATCCTTGTTCGGCTAAAAACGCCTCCCTTGATTCCACTGCCAGCTTTTGTGGGGCGAAAATGGAAGGACCAAAACCGGTGGAAGTCATCCCATGGATCCTGTCAAGTTTCTTTTTCTGCAGTTTCTCAAGTGTTTGCTGCAGTGATCTGATGTAGTTCACTGCTTCATCAACAATGGTGGACTTGTCAGCCTGCACATGTATCAAGGGACAAAATGTAATTAATCATAATTTTATCCTTAATTTTTGCTTTAAATTTCCTTAAAGATTAATATTTTGGAACATTTATGTGACATGGACTAAAAGTGAATTAAGTTAGAAAAACAAGTTCGATCATTTTGCAATTAGGAATTAAACCTTAAAATGATATCATAATTAAGTGTAATTGAGAAACATAAAGAGTATTTAAAAATGAAAAAAAAAATCTTAGAAATGTTTACCTGTTTAAGGTTATAAATATGACGGCATCCTGAAAACTTACAGAAGAAAACCTCAAAATGTTTATAGAAGAAATCTAAAGTTGGATTCTTGAATTTGACAGAGAACTAGGTTGGATCTGGACATGACTTGAATAAGAAGATTTTCTTTTGAAACCTACTGTATATAGAGACAAGCCAAGAAACTGCAGACAGGAAAAGAAGGAATATTAAAACTGAAAAGGGTCCTCTTGTTAAGTTTTCAGGGCCAGAAAAGCTACTTTTCAGAGAGAGAAATTTTTTTTTTTTTTTTCTGCAAATCATTATGTACATATGTAGAGAGAGAGAGAGAGAGAGACAGACAGAGAGAAAAGAGATATGGAATGCCCTAGCTTCAACAAGGACACCACACACACACACACATATATATAAATATCAACCTTTTCTGTATTTGGCAAATACAATGAAACTACCTTTGCAGGAAGTTGAGGTAGTAAAGCATGAAGACTCGCAAACATGTCCCTCATCTTCTTCCTCCTCTCTCTCTCTGTCAGTATATGCATTTCATGATCAGATTCGCCACCAACTTTCGCTTCCTTACCTTTATCAGCACCGCCTGCAGCCTTCCTCTTCCTCCCTGCCGCTCGAAGAGGTGGCGGAGGCGGTGGCGGCGGTGGCATTGGCGTTGGCACTTGAACATCTCTCGCCACCTCCTCCCCCTGGCTATCTAAATTGATGATATCCATCATCCTCTTATCCAAATTTTCTTGACTAATTCCTGCTGAGTTACCTAGAATCGGAAATTCCCATGACTCATCATCCCATAAGAATTTCTCATTTCCAAATCCTTCAGACATGGCTAGCTTGAGCAAAATATATTACCGAGTTTTTGTGAGTGCGTGATAGTATATATAGAGGAACAGATGAGGTGGGGTGGGGTGGGGTGGGGTACACAGGAAGGAGGAAGAAATATAGGGGGTTACAAGGGTGGCAAAATTTGTAGATACAGAGGATGATTCGCTGGGTTAGGAATGAAGTCTTGAACCAAAATACAATCATAAGCCAAAAATGCCGTTACTGGCTTCAAAACAAATTGTCGTTAGCTAAGGGACCTTACAGAAATTTTCATTCTCTAAAGGTTCCCACTTTATTATAAAATAAAATATGTTATTTTTTTTGTACTTAAATAAAAAAGTGTTATTTTACATAAATAACTTGTTAATTTTTAATTTCAACCCAAAAAGCTCTTGCAGATGTACTCACACCAGATGGACACTGTTTTATGAAGGAATCAAATTACCATATTGCCATTCAGGTGAACTTTGGACTCGATTGGACATGCTTTATACGTTCTCTACTTCTCTTATAAGTTATTATGCCATATTTAAGTATTTTTTTAAAATAAATATCGTGATAATTGAGATATTACACGTGTTGATTTATTACGTTGTTTTCAATGCACTCGACAACTTTGTTACCTTTTTTGTCAGAATGTAATAATGCATCTTTCTGTATTAGCGTGTTCTTATCTTGTGACTACACTAACTGTCTCATCATTGAGTAGCCTGAACACGAGCGTTACATTTAAACGTAATGATTCGTTGTAAGACCAGGATTACCACTTTACTTTGCATAAAACGTGATTAGATTTACAGTTTTACGTGAGCAATGCATATTTCTTGCTGTCTGCGGACCTCTCTTCAGATTACTCATGAGCTACATATTTCACCCCTCTTCAACGCGTGTATCTCATCTTGTTTTATGTGTGAAAATTCAAAAAGTTACTGTTAGAGTGTAACGCATAGGAAATATCGCAAGTAGGTCTATAACTTTTTTTATTACATTTAGTGTATGTTTGATGGAGTTTAAATGTAATTTTTAGTATATTTTAAAAAAAAAATTGTGAAATGTATAATTGAAAAGTTGATAAAAAGTATGGATCCCACGGGATATGTGTTTAAAAATAAATTTAAAAAAATAGTTTAAATTAAACTACACTAGAGACATGCTCTTAAATTCTTAAACTTCTATTTTTGTAGCACTTGAGTATTTAGTCATGATAGAAATTGTCTATTTGATCATCAAAGCAAGAAAATTGTTTTTCTTTTTTTTTTTCGACGATAAAAGACCTTTCCAAAAAGTGCCAAAATCCATTTCAAAAAAATATTACTGTCGTGTATCTGATTTTTATTTTTAAAATATAAAATAGCCAAACGCTTCCTACCCCAACCCCAATCTTTACTTTTTTTCGATGGGCAAATTGGCCGTTCTTGTTCATCAAGGATTTCATAAATGAAAGATCGAAAATTTACTTGTACAATTCAAATAAGTTGGGGATCTCGACTATAATTTCCCCCGAAAATTCATGTGGTTTTACATGTATTCATTGTTCAATAACATTAATTAATGCAAACATAAAGAATATAAATGAGAAAAGAAATTAAGGTAGAAGGTTACCAAATTTTGCATTTAAAAAGGAACTTGAAATAAAATAAAAAATAAAAAAAATAATTCTTTATAATACAATACGCAAACTCAGTTTACCACTCTAAATTACATAAAATTTTGCATTTCCCCCCCCCCCCCCCCCCCCCTTTTTCCAATGATAATTTGCTAACTAAATTAGATCAAAACCACTAAAAAGCTATTTTATTTGTTTAAGCACTAGACCACTATTACTTCCTTTTATTGAGAACCTTTTTTTTTTTTCCTTGGTTACGTTGGAAGGGGAAAAAAATACATGCGCTATTTTATTGGTCTTAAAATTTGAGAAAAATAAGAAAAATATAATGAATAAACATCTTAAATATATTTCTTGTCATGTTTCCTTAAAACATTATAATTAGAAGTCATTAACATACACGAAACTTTGTAAAGGGATCAATTATTGTCATGGGATTACTTTACTTTTTCTATTCCATGCATATTCATGTATCTTATAAATATGTTGTTGAACTTTTTCATTAAAAAATTTATTTATTTTTATTTTATCTTTAAATCGCTCCTCTACGTGTAAGACATATTTATTTTTCACTCTAAAGTGTATTTTATTTGCAAGGAACAAGACTTAAATTAGGACTTATATCTACTATACCACTACGAAGTGTGTTTGGCTAATTGTGGAATTTTATTTATAAGTAGATAAGTAAGTTTTAATTTATTAGTTAAAGATAAAAATAAATTTCACTTACCAATATGAATTACTTTCAATAAAATTAGTAAATTTTTAATTTAAAAATTAAAAATAAAATATGAACCAAGTATGCTTAAAATCACTGAGTTAGATACTCAAAGTCGACTCAAGTATTATGCGAGTTAGGCGGTCGCTTAAGGCCCCCCAAGTTTTTAAAATTAACATATTTTTGCTTTTGTTTTTTGTTTTAATAATTATTATTTTTGTTTAAAAAAACTAAAAATGAAACTCATCACAAAGAGACAACATTCTACCCTATGTCTTTCCCCCCTTTTTATTTTCAACAATGAAACCTCAAAAGACGCTTGGAGCGCAAAACAAGTTCTCCCATTGATTTTATAGTTCAGATAATTGGTAAGGAGTAACGATATGAGGTAAGTATACGTGCTCAAGATGTTGAATCTAATTTTATGAAACGTTGAATCTAATTGATGAACTATGATGATCTCAATTTTTATATTCTTAATTTTTTTAATTGCATTCTTATCATTAATTTTAAATTAATTAACACATCATTTATGATGGCGATGAATTTAAAATTTTAAAATATTCCACTCAAAGTAGTTTTTATTTTTAACCTTAAATATGCTCGAACTAGTTTATCTAAATATTTACGTTCTATTTTCTATATTTCCTATAAAATAAATAAATATTTACGTTCTATTTTCTATATTTCCTATAAAATGTTGTTGAATGCTAATTTCAAAGTGCATGGAAGCGTTATGCAAATTTGTTAGCAATTGTAGGAAGTAAAATTAAATTACGGGGGGGGCGGGGAATTGTTGTCTGTGGCGTGACGTATTCTAGATTTCTGATAGAAATTGTCTGATCTGGAAACTTTTTGATCAATTTAAGCACTTTATGAGTAATGCTTGCGTTTCAGTAATCATGATAAAATGTCCATTTGTGGATATTGGCTCTTCTTCAACTAGAACTGAGCATGGCCCACAACAAACCCATAGTCTGGTCATTACGTAGCATACATGCAAGAAAAATGGGCCCACCTACTATTTGCAATTTCTTTTTTTCTTTCTTTTAAAGAAAAATGGAAAAAGATACGTTTATCATTTGAATTTTGAATATGTCATAAATTTAAATTTACGATAGTTTTTGATTTTTTATTTTTTTCTCTCTATTCAACTTGAAGGTACTTACTTAGAGTAAGTTAAAGTTCAATTACCTTTTGCTGGGGCGGATCTATAAATTTTTTGAGCCCAAGCTACAATTGAAAAAAAATAAATTTGCACGGACTGTTACTAAGAATTTTTTTTAATTTTTTAATTTTTTAAAAAAAATTTACACTGTAAAAAACGATTTTTTCGCGGCGGGCCAAATCCGCCCCTGATTTTTTGTGTTACTAACATTGTATTGAGCATGTCCAAACACAAAACTACTTGTCGAAAGTACGATGGCAAATTGTTCTGAGTTGAGCTAAATACTTGTTGGATGTGTTTGACGGTCCCACATAATACTAGGGATGGCAATGGAGCAGGTCCGAGGCGGGGCGGGGGGCAATCTTTTGACTTGTCAATCGCCTCACGAAATTTTTATAGTTTTTTTTTTTTTTTTGTAAAAATGAAAAAAAATAATTAAAAAAAAAATTTAAAAATATTTGTAGTAAACAAAACAAAAGAAATTCAAGATTGAGATTGTAGTGTAGTGGTTGAGATTTGTATGGCAGGTTCGGAGTTGCGAGTTTTTTTGTCATCCTTACATAATATGCTCACTTGGAAATTTTTACTCCAGCTGTATCAAGAGTCTCCGCTAATTATGTTGCGTCTAGTAGACTCCATATTCCACTCATTCCTTTCAACTATTTGATTAGGATAAAAAAAATTGGCAAAATCACCCAAGGTTGACGCATTCTGCCTTTGCCATGAGATTTATTGTGCTTGGGCTTAGAAGCCCTCGATTCACTCATATTGCTTTTTACTTGTTTTTCTTTTTCTCTTTTTTGTGGGAACGTGTAAAAAATAAAATTTAAAAACTAAGGAGGTCGTCTGTGACCCAATGTAGTAAAAATAGGTTGTGCTGAACCAAATTTTTTCTTTGTCAAATTGATAATCTAGTTAAAAACTAGCAGACACACCTAAGCTCTTGTTGTGCTATGTTTAAATTATAATTTAAGTTGGTTAAACATATTTTTTTTATCTACACATTTTATAGTATCCACAATATCTACTTATTTCGTAAGATTTATAATTTATAAGAACTTAAAAAATAATTTCAACAACACTAAACATGTAAACTCGTACCGTGCCGGATAAAATTGGCTTGGCAGATCTTGGTTTGTACATCCTACTTGATAAGCATTGATTGAACTAACTTAGAACCCCATTTGAAACACGGCTCAATTGACATTTAGATTGTCACAAAAGTTCTAGTACAAATTACACATATATAATTAATTTAGCGTTTTGTTTTTTTTTTTTTTAATTTAACTACTAATATATCATAAGTTCAAAATTCAATATTAGTTAGCTGGTATGAAATTAATTTTACATTAAATTATGGGAAAATGGAGCCATTCATCCCTAACATATAGAGTCTGTTGCAATCTTGTCCCTATCCTTTAAATTTTGACAATAACATCCTTTACTTATGGGTGTGGGTGTGGGTGTGGGTGCGGGTGCGGGTGCGGGTGCGGGTGCGGCATTCATCCTTTCTTATAGAAATCATCCACTTCAACCGTTAATAGGGATGGCAATATACCCCCGCCCCGTTTAAAATTTTTCTGCCCCGGACAATCGGGTATTCGGGACGAGTACGGGGCGGGGAGAATTGCCCCAGGGCGGAGTAGCCCCGCCCCGAACCTGCCCCGAAATATTTTTTTTTTTATTTTGAAAATCACGGTTACAAAAAAATTAAAAATTAAAAAAATAAAAATAAACGGGGACGGTAAGCTGCCCCGACCTCGACCTCGACCTCGACCCCGACCCCGACCCGACTCGCCCGGCCCCGCCTCGATTTAAACGGGGAATTGAGCGGATATGGGGATAAAACATTTCCGAAGGAGCCGGGGCAGAGGCGGGGACAGGGAGGGCCGCCCCGGCCCCGACTCGTCCCGTTGTCATCCCTAACCGTAAAAATGCTTAATTTATTTGTCATGAATAGTGTACTCTCTTTGTTTGTGAACTAGGATTTTCATAGATTTTGATATTTTGAAATGTGACTTTTTCTCATCTTATAATTGCGCAGATCATTCCAAGCATCACAATGTATCAAGGGAATGATGACCATGCTCCAATATATCGTGAGTTTATATTTATTTTTTTCAATATTTCTTTCTTATTTGTTTCAAAATGATTGTGTATTTTGAAAAAAAAAAATCAAAAAAATGCTTAATTTGTTTGTTGTGAATAGTGTACTCTATTTGTTTGTGAACTAGGGTTTGAAATGTGATTTGAATGATGATTGACAACTAAAATTATTTAATGTTTAAATACAACTAAAGACTCGATTTTGTTCACCATAAAGTTCAACCATGGATGAGACTTTTTACAAATCTGGACAACATTCAGTATGTACATGGTAAGTTCAACTATTTGGATGAGTTATATCGTGGATTTTTCAACAGATATACATTGGATAAGTTTGTAAGAGTGCTGATATATAAACTTCCAATAGGATATCTATATAAAATGGTGAGATTGAGATTGAGTTTGAGTTTGAAAAATAGGTTGATGAAGATTAAAATAGCTCAGGATGTCATTGACATGCTCAATGATCTTGCCAACACAAGAGAGTTATATATATATATATATATCCAGCACCAATTTTAGAATTTCCATGGCATGACTAAGGATAGCAAAAAAATTTGTCGCCTCGAACCCGCTCCGCCACGCTTATTCGGGTAATAGGGGCGGGTCCAGGGTAGCCCCGCGACCCGCCCCATCAAGTTTTTTTTTTTTTTTTTTTGGTAAAATCATAAAATATAATACAAATTAAAATTTTGCTAGAAATGAATTAAAGAATAATCGAACTCGGGTTGAAGTTATAAACTACAAATCTCAACCACTACACCACAATTCCAATTTTGAATATCTTTTGTTTTGTTTGCTACAAATATTTTTAATTATTTATTTTCAATTTTACAAAAAAAAAAACTAAAAAAATTTCATAGGCCGATTGACGGGTCAAAAGATTGCCCCGCCCCGCCTCACGAATTCGTGGGTCGTGGGGCGGGTTAAAAATTATGTGCCTCGACCCGCCCCGGACCCAGACTCGGATTCGGATTCGGATTCGGATTCGGATTCGGACTCTCCCTATTGCCATCCCTAGGCATGGCTCCATCCCAACTCCACCAGAACCAGAAACAAAAAGAGGATTGGTGATAACTGATTACGAAACTAGGTTGCGACTAAAAAGGCTGGAGTTGCCTAAGGAAGACAAGAAGAAGAAAAACCAAACGAAGAAGGAAGAAACATGCAACTACAGAAACACACTGATGTTAAGGGATTTAACATTATATCTTTGGTATAGCACTGATGTTATGGAAGTTGTGTTACGAATGTTAGATTTGATGTTGTGATTTGTATCTACTGTTAAAAAGGAAAACTGATTTTAGGGACTTTTTGTACAAGACGTGTAAAAGATTGGGAATGGTTGTTACTACGATCTAAACGTTTTGGGGATGGATGCTACACCTTTTAAATAGGTTTGGAGATCAATGATGCACTTCTTACATAGGTTTGAGGACCAACTCTGCACATAGGGTTGATAATGGGGCGGGTCGGGGCGGTTATTACCATCCCTGTCTCGTCGGAGATTTTTGGAGGTCAGGGGCAGGAGCGAGTATAGAAAAATTTCCATTTATCGCTCTGTTTAATTAATTAATTAATTTTTTATATTATTTTTTATTTTTTACATACAATTTAAATTTAAAAACATAAAGATAAAATAAAATAAAAACATTCGAGGCGGGGCAAGGCGAGGCGGGGAGGATTTTTTTGCTATCCCTATCTGCACCATCTCCTATTCAAAATTTCAATGATTACCAATACAATACGAGAAGGAAAATGCAACAATAAAACCAAATTTTCATTCTTTCAACAAAGTGAAAACTGTACATTACAACTGACCACTTCAGATTCAATACAAAGTTCTCATCATCCAAAATACAAAAAAGCCACAAATAAACTCAAATGTCCAACTTTTGCAAAAACCTACTTCTCCATTTTTATGCTTATTTTCTTCCTCAAACCTGTGAATTTTACATAACAGATTTGGGATTATTTGTTTAGATGTCTTACATATAGGTGTGTTGCACCAAATGAAGAATCCACACCCTCCGATCTCTTGTAATTTCAAAAGGAAAATAAGATTTAAAAAAATACACCAAAAAAACTCAACAGCTCCATCAAAAACGTTACCAGGTGGCGTTGGCATGCAATGAAGCGTCTTCCAGAGTTCATATTTGTCCATGAAGTTTTTTTCTAAATTGGAAGTCCACAATTGCATAATGTAGATTCCATTCTCTCTTTTTGTGTTTCTCATAGGTTAGTGTCACTACCACCTTTTTTATTATAAGTGTCTTAATATGGAGGAGATGTGTATTAATTGGATAATTTGGAGGAAAAAGATGGCAGGAGTGTCAATACAAAAATACCCCCTAAAAGACGATTAAGTGCTGCTAACGTGGGGACTTAATGGTTGAAGTGGATCTTCTCTGACAAAAAGGATGAATGCATCACCCATACCCATAGGTTAAAGATGTTGCTGCCAAAATTTAAAGGACATGGACAAGATTACAACAGACTCCACAAGTTAGGGATGAATGGCACCATTTTTCCTTAAATTATTTACTATTACTAAAAAAAGTTATTTACGTGGCTTTTCAATTTCTGGATATAGGCAATAAGCATAATGAATCAGAAGCCTTAATAGTTGAAGTGGATGTTTTCTGACAAAAAAGATGAATGCAGCACCCATACCCATAGGTTAAGGATGTTGTTGCCAAAATTTAAAGGATGTGGACAAGATTACAACAGACTCCACAAGTTAGGGATGAATGACACCATTTTTCCTTAAATTATTTACTATTATGGTCCGTTTGATTGCACAATTTTTCATGAAAAATGTCACATTCGAAGAAAATTATGTCACATCCGAGAAAAATAATGTTATATCAAAAGAAAATATTTTCCTACTTTAAATATTTTATATGGTACAATCACTTGAAGCATGAATTTGACCATTTTGGTGGAAAATATTTTCTCACCACTCTGATGATTTTTATTTTCTTTTTTACATGAATTTTTTTTTTTCTATTCCACCATTTCCAATCAAACACACAATTACTTAAAATAAAAAGTTATTTACGTGGCTTTTCAATTTCTGGATATAGGCAATAGGCAAAATGAATCAGAAGCCCACTGTGGCCCAAGTAGTGTATTGTAAAGTAAACAGGCCAGGACTTTCGTTTTGGGTCTCAAAGTTTTCGGCCCTTTTTAACCCTAAAACTCTAACTCAACTGAAGTATATATATTCATCGCCTCCCACTCTAATTCAACTGTCAGAAGTCGCACTAGGTTTAGGGTTTCACTTTGCCAGAGAGAGAGAGAGACGAGAAAATCCATCCTCAGCCATGGCGACGAAAACGGAGTCCGTACAATGCTTCGGTCGGAAGAAAACTGCCGTCGCCGTTACCCACTGCAAGCGTGGACGTGGATTGATCAAGATTAACGGCGTCCCGATCGAGTTGGTGCAACCGGAAATCCTGCGCTACAAGGCATTTGAACCCATCCTTCTACTCGGACGCCACCGCTTTGCCGGAGTGGATATGCGCATCCGTGTCAAGGGCGGTGGTCACACCTCCCAAATCTATGCTATTCGACAGTCCATTGCCAAAGCTCTAGTCGCTTTCTACCAGAAGTACGTTGATGAGCAGTCCAAGAAGGAGATCAAGGACATCCTCGTGAGGTACGATAGGACCCTGCTTGTGGCCGATCCCAGACGCTGCGAGCCCAAGAAGTTTGGTGGACGTGGTGCTCGTGCGAGGTTCCAGAAATCCTACCGTTGAAATACCGGTAGCGTCGTTGCTTTTATCATTACTGTTATCTGCAACATGATTATTCATCGGCAGTAGTTTGTTACGGGATTAAATTAAGTTTTGATTTGAGGAACTATCTGTTATATTTTGGATAATTTGCTATGTTTCCTTTTTTGCATTTGACGATTGTACTAGAGGTCTTTGAGACCCCTTCAATTAATACATGTCAATTTCTAGTTGCAATTGGTTTGGTTGATAAGTTTTATGTTTTGTCTGGTGCATTGTTACTCTTTTCGGTTGTGATGATCGTTATGTTTGGGGCTTAAACTGAAGAATTGTCATTCTTGTTTAATAAGCCTACATGCAGTGTGCATGAATAATTGTGTCATGGTTCCCATTCTAAGTTATGGGACTTGTCCCACATTGAAAGTATGGGCTGTAGATGTGTGATTTATAACCTCTTGGGCACTCTCCCTTATTAGCTAGCTTTTGAGGGTGAGTTCTACCCAAGAGGTTGTAACAATGGTATCAGAGTAGGCACCACGTCTCCCGGTTGCAATCGAGCGGCGCGAATGGTGACGTCGGCATAGCAGTGTTTGTCTGGGACTAGTCATGGGCTAGTGCAAAGCCAATTCGACGTGGGCGCCGGGATCGCGGAGCGTGGTGGTTTGTCATGGTTCCTATTGTAAGTTATGGGACTTGTCCCACATCGAAAGTATGGGCTTTAGATGTGTGATTTATAACCTCTTGGACACCCTCCCCTTATTAGCTAGCTTTTGAGGGTGAGTTCTACCCAAGAGGTTGTAACAAATTGTGTTATTCTATTGAAATATGGCTCATTTTCATTATCTTCAACGTGATAATCAAGGATGTCTGCTGATTTTTGTTGTTAAGTCTCTTTGGCCCTTTGGGGGTTTATTCCATATGTTCAATTTTGTTTTATTATTCATACTTGCATCTCTATCAGGTACCTGCCTTTATTGTTATCTCAAATTCTTCTTGAATTTTATGTTAGTATACCGCTTAATTCAACCGTAGAAAAATAAATGGAGATTGATAGGAAGAATAAGATTGAAGTTGAGAAGGAAAGATTTGGAAATGAATGGTGAAGAGAAAGGGAATTAAGAAGGAGAGAATTGAAAAAATTGAAAAAAAAAAAATTGAGACTGAGGTGAAACTCCCTACGGTCTTTGATAATATATATTCTTCGAAACTTTGAAGATTTATTAGGAGTGATGGTTTCTCTCTTTCATAATTCACATGTCAATAAAGTGCTTAAATGCGTGTCCTTACTTCATTGTTACAGTACTTCAGTATTTCCCCCTCTTCGTTTGTATACGAGTCTGTATGAAATGAGACATCTTTAATATATCATATCATTTATCTCATGTTAGATAATCGTAACACAATGGTGGCTTGCATTAATTGACTGTTATCTTCAGTCTTGCAGAAACAAGCATGAACTGTAGATCAATTTCCAAATACAAAATCATTTCTCCAGCTGTAGATAGTCTGTTTGCATTTGTAATTGTGCTTAAACATCTTTAATTGTATTTGTGTCTGTCTAGCTTAATTTTTTTTTCACATTAGGTTATTATGTTCCTTAGTAATGTGAATGCGCAGAATCTCTGTTGGTGGTTTCACCTTTTCTTTTGTTGGAATTGTTCGTGAAACTTAAAAGTTAATGAATTAGATGTCCTCATGTTAGTTTAGGTTTGATAGTCCGCTGCCCAAATTTTCTGATTTGTTGGTGCTCAATTGTGCATTTGATTGAAAATGTTATCCCTTGTGTAGTGTTCTTAAACTTCTTTCAATTTCTTCTCATATTCCCCGTGGCGATCATCCTTCATTTATTTGCAAAGGTACACGTTCTTTTGAATAGCATCAGATTTGTACCCTGATTTTGTTGGGATGTTTAGAATCGGTTGATACGAGTTGGGGAAATCTTATTGAGCAGATTTTGTTTGAAAAAACTTAAAAGGGCGAAATGGATTAGTATGGTCCAATTTCTGGTGCAAGTTACCAATCGCTGATTCTGAAATCATCTTGAAATTGATTGCCTAGAATCTCTCCCGTGTTTATTTAGATATTGTGTCATGGAAAAAGGTCTTGATTTGTCGAATTCACATTTTATCTGTTAGATAATGCGTAGATTGACTTTGGCTGGGAAGTTTAATTCCACTTTAAACCGTATCTTTTTTTTATATATATATACACTTAAAACCGTATCTTTATCATGTAATGGAGGTCATTGAACTAAACTTTTATGAAATAAGTTGGGTTGGTTTGTGATCTTTTGACACTTTGAATCTTTTATTGAAGAATTGGATTCCGCCATCAGTGCATGTTGCATCAATTGATACGTTCCTTTGTTTGAAATTTTGATATGCAGCATTTCACTTGAAGACTAATGTCAAAATTTAAATAACTTGCAAGGGTGAGAATCTATTGGAATATAGAAAAGTAGCAACGAGATCGACTTCACAGGGACTGTGATAAAAAAAAAATTAATTTAATACAAATTAACTATTATTTTAGACTAATTAGGTTAAAATGAGTTTGGTTGAAAGAATTTAATTTAAAACTAATTAACTATGCTAAAATGTTTAGTTGAATGTTCAAATTGTTTAAAGTACCAAGGTTTCGAAATCTACTACTATTTAATTTAGCAATTATTCAATTATTGATTATTATTTTTTTTAAAAAAACAAGCAGCAACTTGAAGTCAATTTATTGTCGTCTTAAAATATTTATTAATTAAATTCAAAAGAAGAAAATTAAATATCGGTTCTTCTTTGCTTCGATTTTAAATTAGTTAAATGCTTTTCATTTCAAACTCAATTAAAAGAAAACAAAGAATCGAAAGTTTCGCATCGTAAGCATTTTATGTATTCCAAGTCGATAACAAGATAACGAAAAATTAAAAGAAAATAATAGAACAAGTTCAAACACCAAGCACGAATTTATTAAATTAATTTCTAACTATCTAGAATACGTGATATTTAAAGTGAAATATATTTTATTTAATTAATCCAACAAGAATTAACCGTGAAAGTTAAAGCCCGAAAACGAGATTAAAAGGATAACAAGATAATCAATCCGTTTAAACAAAGTTAGATAGTCTATATTGGTTTAAGAAAATTAGAAGAACATAATTAAATTAAAAATAAAAGATTTGATAGAACTCGTCATAAATTGAAGGAGAAGAAATCTTCCAAAAGTCTTCTTCGTCACGTAAAATTACCCTCTCTTGTTTTTAGTCGTCATCCTCCCCAAATTCGACTTAGATTCGGTCTTTATATAGTATTTATCAATCTTGAAACTCATGTACATAAAAATGTGAAAAAGACCCCGATTTAGAACTAAAAATAAATAAATAAAAAGTCCAAACATGTCACGGTTTGTTTGCCACTGCCCAACTGCGACAAACAACCATTTTCTTTTAATTGCCACGATCAACGTAAACAAATTCGCCAAATCAATTCCAATTTCTATTTTGCATGCTTGATTCACAAAGTTTCAATAGTTTGCGATTTGATTTCCACTTTAAGTTTTATTTGCAGATTTAGTCATTTTTGCTCCAAAACTTTAAACTTGGTTCCATACTTTCAAAAACTTTCATCTTAGTTCCGAGTCTTCATAGTCGTTCATAATTTGTCTTAATCCAAATAAGACATTAATTAGTACTTTTATAAATAAAAAAAAAAATACTAACAAAATAAGATAAGTGGATAACATGTATACTGAAATTGTGCTCATCAAAGATCAAAGATGAATATAGGTTTCCAAGAGATGATTTTTGGAACTCTTCCCCACTCCCCCTTCCTCTACGTGAGGATTAGTTTCCCATCATGATTTAGCAGTTTAATGTTGTTACGCCCCAATCCCACGTGGGCAGGGAAATCCCACTTGGGCTCTACTTGGGCCCGGTCAAAGTCAACCGAGGCTGTTTGTGCCGAGGAGCTTAGACTACCGAGGCTACTTATGCCGAGGCTGTTTGTGCCGAGGAGCTAAACTGCCGAGGCTACTTATGCCGAGGCTATTTATGCCGAGGAGCTAAGGCAACCGAGGCTATAAAAGTCTGACCCTAATTGCGTGCTGAGAAAGCCTCTCTGCCAAACTTGCAATTCAATCTTGAAAAGACTGATGGGACTGTCTATCAATGCGGCTTGTCACAGTCATAGCCCCTTTAGTTTGCGGTTGAAAGTGACTTTCTCATTAATACTAATGACGTGACACTAAAGATGTGACTCAAGAACCCTTCAGATGGAACCACGTGTCGCACATCGAAGGTGATCATTCTTGTAGAATTTGCCTATAAATACTAAGCTTATTTCCACAAGAAAGGAATGTTGAAACATGACTCTCACAAGAAATATCAAGTCCTCCATACTAATTATTCTTCAAGTGTTATAACCACCTGGGAAATCGTTAGTTAGAGGCTCTCAAGCTATTACCTCTCCCATAGTGTGTTTCTCTTTATCATTGGTTACCTACCCACCCGGGCCTAGGCATATCTGCGTGGTTGAATAAACCACGTGGCAGTCCAAGTAAGAGGAGAAATACATGTAGTAGGAGGAGGAGGCTTAGGGTTCCTGTTGGCAGCCATTTTTAGAGGTCAACAGATTGGCGCCGTCTGTGGGAAGCGTGACTAAAAGCCTTAGCCTCTTTGGACAAAGGAGTTTTCTTGAAGAAATGACGCTATGCAAGTACTATTTGAGGCTAGCACAGGTCCTCTGAAGAAGAGGCTTAAACCTCCTTGGACAAAGGAGTTTTCTTGAAGAAATGACGCTATGCAAGTATTATTTGGGGCTAGCATAGGTCCTCTGAAGAAGAGGCTTAAACCTCCTTGGACAAAGGAGTTTTCTTGAAGAAACGATGCTATGCAAGTACTATTTGGGGCTAGCATAGGTTCTCTGAAGAAGAGGCTTAAACCTCCTTGGACAAAGGAGTTTTCTTGAAGAAACGACGCTATGCAAATACTATTTGGGGCTAGCATAGGTTCTCTGAAGAAGAGGCTTAAACCTCCTTGGACAAAGGAGTTTTCTTGAAGAAACGACGCTATGCAAGTACTATTTGGGACTAGCATAGGTCCTTTGAAGAAGAGGCACTGGAAAACTATACATACGAGCTTATCTAACTTGATTAATAGTTTAAATTTCTAAGGCATTACTTGTATGTCGTTGGAGCCTATGTGACACCTCTGATAAGAGGTACCGGCATTTGAATATTTATAAATCAAGTTTCGATTGTTTGCTTGTTTGAGGCTCCTAAGAAGAGGCACTCGAAAACTAAATATACAAGCTCATTCAACTTGATTAATGGTTTAAATTTCCTAAGGCATTGCTTGTAAGTCGTTGGAGCCTATGTGACACCTCTGAGAAGAGGTACCGACATTTGAATATTTATAAATCAAGTTTCGATTGTTTGCTTGTTTGAGGCTCCTAAGAAGAGGCACTGGCCATACAGAAGCCCCACGCCTATCGTTCCGTCATTTGATTTGGAAATGTAACCCATAAAAAGAGGCACTAGTACATAATCAAGTTTCGGGTAAAATCTTCTTGTATGACTTTCCAAAGAGGTACTCACAGCTTATTGCAAGGGCATGTACAAACAAGCTCCCTTATTTGAGACTTAGTTTTTGTAGAAGCGTCATACCTACACAAGGGCCTAGCCTCTTCACCAAGGCATGGCACCAGCTGGGAAAAGCCTAATATCATGCCTCATATGATATTGGAAGAGTCTAAGGGGAATAGGCTCTTCCGCATCAAGCTTTTCCAACATTGGAGACTCGCTTATGCTACCAAGCCTCTCCCACTTGGGAATAGGCTCTTCCGCATCAAGCTTCTCCAACTTTGGAGACTCGCTTATGCTACCAAGCCTCTCCCACTTGGAACTAGGCTCTTCCGCACCAAGCGTCCCCAACTTTGGAGACTCGCTTATGCTACCAAGCCTCTCCCACTGGGAATAGGCTCTTCCAAGCCTCTCCCACTTGGGAATAGGCTCTTCCGCATCAAGCTTCTCCAACTTTGGAGACTCGCTTATGCCACCAAGCCTCTCCCACTTGAGAATAGGCTCTTCTGCATCAAGCTTCTCCAACTTTGGAGACTCGCTTATGCTACCAAGCCTCTCCCACTTGGGATTAGGCTCTTCCGCATCAAGCTTCTCCAACTTTAGAGACTCGTTTATGCCACCAAGCCTCTCCCACTTGGGAATAGGCTCTTCCAAGCCTCTCCCACTTGGGACTAGGCTCTTCCGCATCAAGCTTCTCCAACATTGGAGACTCGCTTATGCCACCAAGCCTCTCCCACTTGGGAATAGGCTCTTCCGCATCAAGCTTCTCCAATATTGGAGACTCGCTTATGCTACCAAGCCTCTCCCACTTGGGAATAGGCTCTTCCGCATCAAGCTTCTCCAACTTTGAAGACTCGCTAATGCTATCAAGCCTCTCCCACTTGGGAATAGGCTCTTCCGTATCAAGCTTCTCCAACTTTGGAGACTCCCTTATGCTACCAAGCCTCTCCCACTTGGGAATAGGCTCTTCCAAGCCTCTCCCACTTGGGACTAGGCTCTTCCGCATCAAGCTTCTCCAACATTGGAGACTCGCTTATGCCACCAAACCTCTCCCACTTGAGAATAGGCTCTTCCGCATCAAGCTTCTCCAACTTTGGAGACTCGCTTATGCTACCAAGCCTCTCCCACTTGGGACTAGGCTCTTCTGCATCAAGCTTCTCCAACTTTGGAGACTCGCTTATGCCACCAAACCTCTCCCACTTGGAAATAGGCTCTTCCAAGCCTCTCCCACTTGAGACTAGACTCTTCCGCATCAAGCTTCTTCAACATTGGAAACTCGCTTATGCCACCAAGCCTCTCCCACTTGGGAATAGGCTCTTCCGCATCAAGCTTCTCCAACTTTGGAGACTCGCTTATGCTACCAAGCCTCTCTCACTTGAGAATAGGCTCTTCCGCATCAAGCTTCTCCAACTTTGGAGACTCGCTTATGCCACCAAGCCTCTCCTACTTGGGAATAGGCTCTTCCGCATCAAGCTTCTCCAACTTTGGAGACTCGCTTATGCTACCAAGCCTCTCCCACTTGGGATTAGGCTCATCCGCAGCAAGCTTCTCCAAGCTATGGAGATCACTTAGCACACTGTCTACGCTTCGAGTTTATCACCCACTCCAAGCTCCGCCCGTCACATAAATGAGAGGTCCAGACCTTGTGGAACTAAATCTCCCAATTACGAATCTGCCACTTTCCGAACGCTACCAAGTCCAGCACCTATCATAAATGACAAAGGTCCTGAACTTGGGGGACTATTGTTACGCCCCAATCCCACGTGGGCAGGGAAATCCCACTTGGGCTCCACTTGGGCTCGGTCAAAGTTAACCGAGGCTATTTGTGCCGAGGAACTTAGACTACCGAGGCTACTTATGTCGAGACTGTTTGTGCCGAGGAGCTAAACTGCCGAGGCTACTTATGCCGAGGCTATTTATGCCGAGGTGCTTTGGCAACCGAGGCTATAAAAGTCCGACCCTAGTTGCGTGCTGAGAAAGCCTCTCTGCCAAACTTGCAATTCAATCTTGAAAAAACTGATGGGACTGCCTGCCAATGCGGCTTGTCACAGTCATAGCCCCTTTAGTTTGCAGTTGAAAGTGACTTTCTCATTAATACTAATGACGTGACACTAAAGATGTGACTCAAGAACCCTTCAGATGGAACCACGTGTCGCACATCGAAGGTGATCATTCTTGTAGAATTTGCCTATAAATACTAAGTTTATTTCCACAAGAAAGGGAGGTTGAAACATGACTCTCACAAGAAATATCAAGTCCTCCATACTAATTATTCTTCAAGTGTTATAACCACCTGTAAAATCGTTAGTTAGAGGCTCTCAAACTATTACATCTCCCATAGTGTGTTTCTCTTTATCATTGGTTACCTACCCACCCGGACCTAGGCATATATGCGTGGTTAAATAAACCACGTGGTAGTCCAAGTAAGAGGAGAAATATATGTAGGAGGAGGAGGCTTGGGGTTCCTGTTGGCAGCCATTTTTAGAGGTCAACAAATGTCAAGTTTCTGTTAAATAACTAATTTAAGACAAATATCTTTAATATTTACGCCAAACATGCAAAGTTGCAAAGTCTTTAAACGTCTTTTGAATTTTTAATGAAAGAGTTCATGGCATAGAACCAGTTTAACGAATACGATTTTAATATTTTTCTTTATTAATATTATTTAACGTTATTTAATTATTCTTACTAAATACGTTCAAGATTATTTATCATGAAAGTGTTTATGTGCATTTATCGTAAAATTCCATTTTATTTTATTTTACGGTCTTTAAATTTATAGGTTAAAGTGGATAGCTGATGTCGCAATTCTGGCTGTATGATTTTTTTTTTTTTTTCTGTAAATGGTTTGAAATTTGAAAAATATTTTCCCTTGCAAATAAGGCATTATATTCGAGCTGCTGGGTACTCTATTTACGAGGAGGACAATTATTTAGGTACAATTTTCTTTCAATATTTTGCGAGCTTAATTCAACAAGCTGCCACCTCCCCTACTTCCCCTTAACCGGGAACAGAGATTTCCCCTCGATTAGATATATATGTGCCGTGTTCTCATCAATTATGAAAACAATATTTAGGCGTGGCTTTGCCTGAAAATTTTGATGATTCATCACTATTTTGTGCATTTTGTTATAAAATGATATTTCAATTCAATATATTTATATGTTTTTATACCATTTTAATTGTCGTCTTCAATCTAACGTATCAAATATACTATTGAGGAGCAACTACTTTCACCGACGTGTGTAGATCAAATCTTTGTATACATACATATAGAGAAATGATAAATGATCTACTCCCCATAGTGAAGAGTAGTTATCAAGGTCACTAAACACGTGTCCAGTGGCCATTGGATAAGTGCTTGACTTTAATGTCTAGCTTCTTGACATTCTTGGAACATTGTCAATACCGTTTTCTATTTTGAATGTTCAACTGATGTGGTAATGAGGTGGATGAGACAAAACTCATGTAGTAGTATTTATTGTAGAAGGCCGTCCAGTTTTAGACATCTTGTTAGACGACTTTTCACATATTTTTTTCATTAAATTGTGTTTATCTCTCTCATCCATTTTTTCCTCTCTTTCCTCCTTCCACACTCTCTCCTCTTAACTTTGTTACCATTTTTGTCAAAATATAATAATGCATTTTTATGTATTAGCGTGATCTTATCTTGTGACTGCACTAATTCTCTCATCAATGAGTAGCCTGAACACAAGTGTTACATTTAAATGTAATGATTCATTGTAAGACCAGGATTATCACTTTACTTTGCATAAAACGTGATAGTTTTACAGTTTTATATGAGCAGTGCATATTTCTCGCTGTCTGCGGACTTCTCTTGAGATTACTCATGAGCTACTTATTTCACCTTTCTTCAACGCGTGTATCTCATCCTATTTTATGTGTGAAAATTCAAAAAAGTTAGTGTTAGAGTGTAACGTATAGCAAATATCGCAAGTAGGTCTATAACCTTTTTTATTACACTTAGTGTATGTTTAGTTGAGTTTAAAAGTAATTTTCTAGTATATTTTGAAAAAAATTAGTGAAACGTGTAGTTGAAAAGTTAATAAAAATTGTAAATCTTATAAAATATGTAGTTGAAAATGAGTTTGAGGAAAAAATAATTTAAACTAAACTGCACCAAACATGCTCTTCGATTCTTAAACTTTTATTTTTGTACCACTTCAGTATTTAGCCATGATAGAATTTGTCTATTTGATCATCAAAGCAAGAACATTGTTTTTCTTTTTCTTTTTCTTTTTTTTCATGACAAAAGACCTTCGCAAAAAGTGCCAAAATCTATACCAAAAATTATTACTGTCGTGTATTTGATTTTTTTTTTTTTTTTTGGAAAGTAGAATAGCCAAAACTTCCTACCCCAACCCCCAATCTTTACTTTTTTTCGATGGGCAAATTGACATTTCTCGTCCATCAAGGACTTAGAAATGAAATATCAAAAATTTACTTGTATAATTCAAATAAGCTGGAAATCTCGACTGTAATTCCCCCAAAAATTCATGTGGTTTTACATTTATCTCTTGTTCAATAACATTTATGCGAACATAAAGAATATAATTGAGAAAAGAAATTAAGGTAGAAGTTTACCAAATTTTGGATTTAAAAAGGAACTTGAAATAAAAAAAAAAAAAAATTTATTTATAATACAATAGGCAAACTCAGTTTACCACTCTAAATTGCATAAAATCTCTCTCTCTCTCTCTCTCTCTCTCTCTCTCTCTCTCTCTCTTCCATGATAATTTGCTAACTAAATTAGATAAAAACCACTAAACAGCTAGTATTTTGTTTGTTTAAGCACTGTATCACTAGTACTTCCTTTTATTGAGTCCAAAAAAATGAGAAAAATATAATGAATAAACATCTTAAATATATTCCTTTTCATGTTTCCTTAAAACATTAATTGGAAGTCATTAACATATATATATATATAGTCGAAACCAGGGACTGAGCCGAGTGAGGGAGGGATTTTTTTTTTTCCTTAAATCATAATAATGTGAGCTTAATTTTATGGGAATCTAATATTTTTTTTATAAGTCATAATATTTAAAAATCTTACAAAAAGTCATTGTACAAAAATATTCAAGATCTAAAATTAGCTAAAGAAAGTTGTGCCCGACGATTTTTTACAGCTGCGAATTCTTCTATAATAGAATCTATATCTATTTTATTAACAATGTCTCTCTTAACAAAAATTGTTACGTAGTCGATGCACAAAAATTATTTTATAATAGAATCTATATATATTCTATCCAAAAACTAAGTTATGAAGTCGATGCACAAAATATTTAAATATTTTTACTAGTGTTATATACAATTATATTGTATCATATACTTAATGAAACGATATATAAGTAAGTTATATACAACAAGATAATATTACAACCAAACTAGAAAATAAAATGATATTTCAACACCAAATATTGAAAGGTGCAAACAAATTAAAAAATTTAAGCCCACTTTGATAACTGCAGCCACTTTTAACACAATCAAACAACTTAACACAAGCCTGGGCAGTGGTTTAATTTTTGGGGTTTTTTTTTTTCAGAAATAACCACAATAAATAAAATATTTTTTAAAATACTGTCATATTTTTTTATTCTAAAAATACTGTTTTTTTATTTTTGTAACACTAGTTGTTACATTTGTTACATTTGTTATTTTGATTATAATAGATGTGTTACATTTGTTATTAACAAACATAACAAATGTAACGACAAGTGTTACAAAAATAAAAAAACAGTATTTTTAGAATAAAAAAAAGTTAAATAGGATTTTTTAAATTATTTTATATTTTGTAGTATATGGTGAAATTATCATTTTTTTGTTTTAATTAGTTGCACTTCTTTCAGTACAGGGCTGGGCCTGTGTCCAGTATGGCCCAGTTCTATCTGCACCCCTGGTCGAAACTTTGTAAAGGATCAATTGTCATGGAATTATTTTAATTTTTCTATACCAACAGAATCGTCCAAGCATGTTTGTGTATCTTATAAGAATATGTTGTTGAACTTTTTTGTTAAAAATTTTATTTGTTTTTATTTTATCATTAAATCGCTCCTTCGCGAGTAAGACATATTTATGTTCATCTAAAGTGTATTTTATTAGTGAGGAAGACTTAAAGTTAGGACTTATATCTACTATACCACTACGAAGCATGTTTGGCTAATTGTGGAAGTTTACTTATAAGTAAATAAGTACGTTTTAATTTATTAGTTAAAGTTAAAAATAAATGTCACTTATCAATAAGAATTAATTTCAATAAAATTAGTAAATTTTTAATTTAAAAGTTAAAAATAAAATATAAACTAAGTATGTTTGAAATCACCGAGTTACATACTCAAAACGACCCAAGTATTATGCGAGTTAGGCGGTCACTTAAGGCCCTCAAGTTTTTAAAACTAAAATCTTTTTCTTTTTCTTTTTTCTTTTTAATAAATATTATTTTTGTTTAAAAAAAAAAACTAAAAATGAAACTCATCACAAAGAGACCCACGTCTTTTCCCCCTTTTTATTTTCAACAATGAAAACTCAAAATATGCTTAGAGCGCAAACAAGTTCTCTCATTGATTTTATAGTTTAGATAATTGGTAAGGACTAACGACATGAGGTAAGTATACGTGTTCAAGATGTTGAATCTAATTGATGAACTATTCAATCTAATTTTATGAAATGGAATCGAATTTGAAATTGAATGAAATATCGAATTTTGATGAACTAAGATGATTTCAAAATTTATGATTTTGTTAATGAAACTAAACTCAAGATTCAATAAAGATGATAATTTAATAGTTTGAATTAAATAATTCAGTGACAATATGCCTAATTGGTGACAATATACAAGAAGTTCAATCTTTGGGATCACTTATTGTGGAAGACAAAATTTAAATAATTTTTATCCTCTCTTAAGTGGGTAAATTTTTAGATGAAATGTTTTAACAAAATTAGATACATACATTAAGAAATATGAGAACTCGTCGCCTCTAATATAATTATGTCACTCAATTCATTAATATTGAAGTAAAGAGTCAAAGATTACTATCGTTTCTTCTTCTTAATGAAATGATATAATGTTATCATTTATTTTGTTAATTTTTTTAAAGGTAATTATATCTCACTACGATTTTTTATTGTTGTACCTCATTTTAATTGCAATGAATATCTTCAACCTTTACACATTGTCACATTTATGTTCCTAATTTTTTTTCGCCGTATTCTTGCCAATAACCTTAAATTAATTAATACATATTATCTATGATGACGATGATTTTTTTTAAATATTCTAGTTAAAGTAGCTTTTACTTTTTTAATTAAACATGCTCGAATTAGTTTATCTAAAAATTTATTTCTTAAAAAATAAATAAATATTTACGTTCTATTTTCTATATTTCCTATAAAATGTTGTTGAATGCTAATTTCAAAGCGCATGGAAGCATTATGCAAATTTGTTAGCATTTGTAGACAGTAAATTAAATTTTATTTTGAATTTCTGATAGAAATTGTCTGATCTTAAAACTTTTTGATCAATTTAAGCACAGTAATGCTTGCGTTTCACTAATCATGATAATAATCCCGTTTTCTTGTTCCTAGTGGGCAGAAAATTTTTCACCCACTGTTGATATGGCAAGCTCCATGTCAGCAGAGCTTGCCTAGTCAACAGCATACCAATTACTTTGAAAAGGGCAGCGATTGGAGCGTCAAAGTGTAGCGACTAGAACTTTAATGGGCAGCGACGAGAAGATTAATGGGCAACAAGAAAATTGTCGTCAATGGCAGTAGCGATTGAGGGCGATTTAGGGCACGAGTGAGCAGAATCGGAGAAGAGACGACAAAGGAAAAGAGGGCTGGTGAATGGTACAAATTGGCAGGCAAAAATGGGCCTTCCCATTTCAAATTAATTGGTATGCTGCTAATTAGACAAGCTCCGCAGACATGAAATTTGCCGTGTGGGTGAAACATCTCCTGCCCATGGTGGGGCAAGAGAACGGAACTGATCATGACAAAATGTCCACTTGTGGTTTTTGGCTCTTCTTCTAACTACAACTGAGCATGGCCCACAACAACCCCATAGTATGCTCATTACGTAGCATACATGCAAGAAAAATGGGCCCACCTACTATTTGCAATTTATTTATTTATTTCTTTTTTTAAAAAAAAGAAAGAAAGATAAGTTTATCATTTGAGTATTGAATATATCATAAACTTAAATTTATGATAGTTCTATAAAAAAAATTTCTCTCCATTCAACTTGAAGGTACTTAAAGTAAGTTAAAGTTTAATTATTTTTTGTGTTACTAACATTGTATTGCGCATGTCCGAACATGAAACTCCTTGTTGAAAGTTCGATGGCAAATTGTTCCGTGCTAAACTATGCAACAAAGAGATCCTCTTCGATCTTTGTCGGATGTGTACGGTCTCACATAATACGCTTATTTGAAAATTTTACTATAGCTGTTTTAAGAATCTCCGCTAATTAAGTCGCCTCAAGTAGACTCCATGTTCTACTCATTCTTTCGTTAGTTGTTTGATTAGAATAAAAAATTGGCAAAATCGCTCAAGGTTGACGCAGTCTGCTTTTGCCATGAGATTTATTGTGCTTGGGCATAGACGCCCTTGATTCACCCATATTGCTTTTACTTGTTTTTCTTTTTCTCTTTTTCGTTGAAACATGTAAAAAATAAATTCTAAAAACTAAGGTGGCCGTCTACGACCCAATGTGGTAAAAATTGGGTTGTACTTAGCCAAAAATTTTCTTTATCAAATTGAGAATCCAGTTAACAATGAACAGGCACATCTGAATCTTTGTTATGTTATGCTTAAATTATAAATTAAGTTGGTCAAACGTATTTTTATTTATACATTTTGTATAATTCAAAACTTGATATCTACATATTTCATATAATTTATAACTTATAAGTATTTAAAATATAATTTCAACATCACCAAACATGCTAAACTCATGGAGAAAATTGGTTTGGTAGATCTTGGTTTGTTTGGCTGAACTAACGTATAGCCCCACTTGAAACAAGGCCCAATTGACATATAGATTTCCATAAAAGTTCTTATACACATTATATATAAATAAATTCAATTAATGGCGAAATTGCCTATAAGTCACCTGCATGTGATTTATTTTATATTAGGTTAAAATACTTTTTAAAATTGCTATCATATCATACTTTTTAGTCATATTTTATATTAATCCCAAAATTACTCCCGTGATCTATATTTAAACTTGAAATCAACAACACACGTGTCTATCATCTTCTCCCGCACCTCCTCTCCGACTATTGCACATTGTCGCCGGCCACCCATGCATTTTTCACTATTTTTTATAAGAAATAATAGTAAATTCACAATTTTTTCTGTTCTTTTTTTCCCAATCATATAAAAGATTAAATTTTAAACTTTAACAACATGCTATTGTTATCAGATAATGACAGTGATTTTGAGAATTGTTGGCCAGTCCCTGTATTGCAAAATTCTGAAAACAATTACTTCATAGATATTATTTTGCAGGTGAAATCAGTTTTTATGAATAGTTATTTTTCTTGAATTGTGTTATTTTTGTTGGAGATGTTTTATATATATTAGTTAAGAATACGTGCGTTGCACGTGATTTTGTAATAATATTATGATTTTTTTATTTTAAAATTATCGATGAATATAACACTTAAATGAAACTCATTTTCAATCATAAGTTAAGAATACGTGCGTTGCACGTGATTTTGTAATAATATTATGATTTTTTTATTTTAAAATTATCGATGAATATAACACTTAAATGAAACTCATTTTCAATCATAAGTTCATCAATGATTATGACCAACTAAGGAATTATATTCAAACTTCTTGGTAAAACATGTGGTTCATTAAAAATACATGGCCTATCTGAATATTAAGTTTGAAAGATTATTGATATTCTTTTAATTATATTTTAAAGCATATATCTAAAAGCATATCATAAAAAGCAACTTTCTTTTATGAAAATTAGTATCAAATTCTAAAATACATGAAAATAGTAGATATAAGTATAACACAATTTTTCATTGATTTTCTATATTTATATCATTATAAAAAGCACACAAAAACAAAATATTTAGCCTTTTTAGGTAATCATTTCTCAGAAAAAAGAATCTCAAAATTCTTTGACATAAGATAAAGAATAATTTTCTATTGCAATATCTATTCAGTTTTAATGCACCCATAAATTAAGGGGGGTTTTTTTTTTCTTTTAATGCATTCTTTCCCGTAATTTCATCTGAAATATTATTAAATTTCAAGAAAATTCAAAACAACCAGATATTTGGACAATAATTTTAATTCATCACATAAAACTACTTATTATGCGATATTTACATTCACCTTATACATAACATGACTCACTTTATCCAAGTTATGTCTTCCTCAACCGCGTGCTTGAAAAAGTTAAAGTAACATCAATTCTCCTTGTTATAATAAATATACGTTTAATTGCTTACAAAATGACATAAAACATCATTCGAGCTTAAATCCTTTTGTTATCAAGACTACCACAATAATTAACATTTTTACATCGAACAAATATTCTAAATCAAGAAAAAAAAAGATATAGAAATCAAAATTTAAATGAATATTACCATCATATATATTCTTAAAATTAGTGAATCATTCATGAAAAATTAACACATCAATTATTACCACATTACTATCAAACTAATTATCAAAGATTAAAAATCGTCATTGCGAGGAAAAAAATATTCTTGGCATAATAAAAAACAAAGACGAATAACAGATGAAGAAAGTATGAATCAATAATAAGAAAGTCGAAATGCAAAGTCAAATTCATCTTGTTTTGTTATGTTGATGAATGAATTTGCTTAAATTCTCGTGCATAATAAGATCGACTCTTTGATTGTTTACAATTAAAGATAATAATTTTAATATATTAAAATTTTATTAATATATTTTTATTTATTTTCATTAATTACAATATATAATGGAATTTAAAGAGACAAATCAATTTCAAAGATCAAAATACAATATTTATATAGTATTAAATAGTATAAATTAAAGTCAAAATAAATTATATTAATTGAAAGACGATTTTAAGAATTATAAGTTATTTGAGGGGCAATATCGTCCATAAATATTTCTTACATATTTGGAACAGAGGAAGAAAGTATGAATCAATAATAAGAAAGTCGAAATGCAAAGCCAAATTCATCTTGTTTTGTTATGTTGATAAATAAATTTGTTTAAATTCTCGTGCATAATAAGATTGACTCTTTGATTGTTTACAATTAAAGATAATAATTTCAATATATTAAAAATTTTATTAGTATATTTTTATTTATTTCCATTAATTATAATATATAATGGAATTTAAAGAGACAAATCACTTTTAATGATCAAAATACAATATTTATATAGTATTAAATAGTTTAAATTAAAATAAATTATATTAATTAAAAGATGATTTTAGGAATTATAAGTTATTTGAGGGGCAATATCGTCCAAAAATGTTTCTCCATTTAAGGGACTTTTATAATTAGTATAGATATAGATATATATAGAGGAACACAATTTTTTTGTAATCATTTTGTTGTCGAATAAAAGAAAACAATATTTGTTTCACATACAACAATATTTTTATATGTTTCAGGATGTTTTTGTCACACATTCATGTGTGTTGTTTGATATTGTATCATAAAAACAGTATTTTAATAAAAAGTATCATAGCAAAGAGTGTCAGAAGCACATTTGTATCAATATCATAATAACAGTATCATAGATAACAATACCATAATAATTATCAAGCACATATTTCGATGAACACAAATGTAATGTTTTAACAAAAACTTTAACAGAAAATCTAAATAAAACAGTATCATAGATAAAATTATTTTAATATATCAATATCAAACATGATAGTATCTTAACAAAATAGTATCACATACACAAATTACAACCTAATAGAATAACAATATCATAGATTGAAACAATATAATGATTTTGTACTATTAATGGAACATTTTGAAACAATATCATTACTTCATCCATAAAATATTTTAATTTTGAATGTGTGTTTGTTTGGTGGAGTTTAAATTTTTTTTTTTTGTGAAAACTGTTGGTGAAATCTGTAGTTGAAAAATTGATAAAAATTGTATGTCCCATAAATATTTTTGATCATTATTGATCAAATAAACTAGTTTATAATCTACATCAAATTGGCTCTTAATAAACTTAGCCAAATATGCTATAATGTAACGAAAACTAGTATAGAATATTAAATATAAAACAATATCAAACATTTTTCATAAAACAATATTATAAAAATCAATATATTAATAAAACAGTATCATAGAAAACAATATCTTAATAAAATAGTATCATAGTAAAACAATATCATAATAAAATAGTATTGTGTTTAAATTAGCATTTTTTACAATTGTAAAGGCACATTGGTGTTTTGGCGCTGAAATATGACTTTAATTAAATTAAAGGCCATATGACTTAAGAGTCCATAAGTACATGATCAATAACCGGTCATGAATTTTTTTATATTAATTTAGCATTTCGTTTATATTTTTAAAAAATTAATTACTAAATATATCATATAGTTCAAAATTCAATATTAGTTAGCTGGTACGAAATTAATTTTACATTAAATTATTTACTATTAGTCAATTACTAAAAAAAGTTATTCGGCTTTTCAATTTCTGGATATAGGTCTAATGAATCAGAAGCCCACTGTGGCTCAAGTAGTGTATTGTAAATGGGCCAAGACTTTCTTTTTGGGTCTCAAATTTTCGTCCTTTTTAATCCTAAAACCCTAATTCATCGCCTCTCACTCTAATTCAACTGTCAGACGTCGCACTAGGTTTAGGGTTTCCCTTTGCCCCAGAGAGAGATAGAGAGAATCCATCCGCAGCCATGGCGACAAAAACGGAGTCCGTACAATGCTTCGGCCGGAAGAAAACCGCCGTCGCCGTTACCCACTGCAAGCGTGGACGTGGATTGATCAAGATTAACGGCGTCCCGATCGAGTTGGTGCAACCGGAAATCCTGCGCTACAAGGCATTTGAACCCATCCTTCTACTCGGCCGCCACCGATTTGCCGGAGTGGATATGCGCATCCGTGTCAAGGGCGGTGGTCACACCTCCCAAATCTATGCTATTCGACAGTCCATTGCCAAAGCCCTCGTCGCTTTCTACCAGAAGTACGTTGATGAGCAGTCCAAGAAGGAGATCAAGGACATACTCGTGAGGTACGATAGGACCCTGCTTGTGGCCGATCCCAGACGCTGCGAACCCAAGAAGTTTGGTGGACGTGGTGCTCGTGCGAGGTTCCAGAAATCCTACCGTTGAAACACCGGTAGCGTCGTTGCTTTTATCATTACTGTTATTTGCAACATGAATGTTCATCGGCAGTAATTTGTTTTGGGATTAAATTAAGTTTTGATTTAAGGAACTATCTGTTATATTTTGGATAATTTGCCATGTTTCCTTTTTTGCATTGGACGATCGTACTAGAGGTCTTTGAGACCTCTTCAATTAATACATGTCAATTTCTAGTTGCAATTGGTTTGGTTGATATGTTTTATGTTTTGTCTGGTGCATTGTCGTTCTTTTTGGTTGTGATGATCGTTATGTGTTGGTGCTCAAACTAAAGAATTGTCATTCTTGTTTAATAAGCCTAAATGCGATGCACATGTATAATTGTGTTATTCTATTGAAATATGGCTCATTTTCATTATCTTCGACGTGATAAACAATGACTTCTGCTGATTTTTTTTGCCCTTTGGGGGTTTATTCCATGTGTTCAATTTTGTTTTATTATTCATACTTGCATCTCTATCAGGTACCTGCCTATATTGTTATCTTAAACTCTTCCCGAATTTTATATAATACATATTCTTCGAAACTTTGAAGATTTATTAGGAGTCATGGTTTCGCTCTTTCATAATTCAAATGTCAATAAAGTGCTTAAGTGCGTGTCCTTACTTCATTGTCACAGTACTTCAGTATTTCCCCTCTTTGTTTGTATACGAGTCTGTATGAAATGAGACATCTTTAAGATATCATATCATTTTTCTTGTGATAGATAATCGTAACACAATGGTGGCTTGCATTAATTGACTGTATCTTCAGTCTTGCAGAAACCAGCATGAACTGTAGATCAATTTCCAAATACAGAATCATATATCCAGCAGTAGATAGTCTGTTTGCGTTTGTAAAATTGTGCTTAAACTTCTTTAATTGTATTTGTGTCTGTCTAACTTAATTTTTTTTCACAATATGGTTATATTTTCTTTAGTAATGTGAATGCACAGAATATTCGTTTGTGGTTTCACCTTTTCTTTTGTTGGAATGGTTCGTGAAACTTAAAAGTTAATGACTTAGATGTCCTGATTTTAGTTTAGGTTTGATAGTCCTCTGCCCAAATTTTCTGATTTGTTGCTGCTCAATTGTGCATTTGATTGAAAATGTTGCCCCTTGTGTAGTGTCCCTAAACTTCTTTCAATTTCTTCTCCTATTCCCCATGTCGATCATCCTTCATTTATTTGCAAAGGTATGCGTTCTTTTGAATTGCATCAGATTTGTATGCTGATTTCGTTGGGATGTGTAGAATTAGTGGATACCAGCTGGGGAAATCTGATTGAGCAGATTTTCTGTTTGAAAAACTTCAAAGGGCGAAATGGATTAGTATGGTCCAATTGCTGGTGCAAGTCACCAATTGATGATTCTGAAATCATCTTCCTAGAATCTCTCCATGTTTATTTGGATATTGTTGTGACATCCAGAACTTTGCCTCTAGCCATTTAATTTGGATTTAGGACTTTATGAAAGTATAAGGACATAGTAGTGTGTGATAATTAGTTATATATATATATATATATATATATATATATATATATATATGTATAAAAGTTAAATATGTTAAATGGATTTCCTTATATATGTGTATTTATGTAAATAGGAAAGAAATATGTAATTATGTAAAGAATATATATAGGATTGTTAAATGATTTAAATTAGGTACATTAAATATGGAATAATGTGTGTGTAATTGAGCAACAAATATTACTGTTCACGTGAACAGTATTCACTATTCACGTGAACAGTAAACAAGAATTTATTTTTACCATATAGAGATGATATGATTTGACCTAGCTCTACCTATTTAAAGGCACCAAAATATAGACCACTTTACACCACTTTTCATTACACACTCTTTCTCCCTCTCTATTTCTCCCATTCATATACGCTTACAATTTGTATACGCACAAATAAATCACTATCTACGCGTATAGTGCAAGATCAGAAGTACAACCAACACTTTATTGTTATCATTGTCTATCCTCACGCAAGGTAAGCGTGTATTTATGTTTACGTATAAGAGAACAATTTCTTCATGTATTTCACGGCTATGGATCCATGTTATGTAAGAATGGATCGGAGTCTAGTAGCGCTACGCACGAAAACTGGCATCATCTAAGTTCGATCCAATTTTCGTGTCTCCCTATGCAAGTATGAATTTCCCGTTGAAATATATATGTATGAATTAGCTATGCATGCACGCTTATTGAGATTTATTTTCTCACCCCTCTTACGTTTCTCCATTTCAGATGATTGACGATTCGAGACCGTTGGCTCGGGGTGGTATATGGCTGAGAGAGTTTTCTATCAAGAAATAAATTGTTTAAATATATAAACAAACTATTTTGTCGTGTGGTCAATTTCTTTATTTTTCCTTCCTTTTCAGAAATTCTTATCAGACTCTAAAATGTTAAGAGTTATTTATCTCTTATGAATCTAAGTTATTTAAGTTCATTGTTTCAAGATATATGTTTATTATGAATAATTTCTTGAATTTATTATTTAAGTACCTCAATGAGAATCTTAAAGGTATGATTGGTGACATTCGAACCTTCAAGGATTTGGGATGTCACAGTTGGTATCAGAGCCCTTTACGATTCTCGGAGATTTTCAAAATTTTTGGACATCAACCACTTCACTGTTCACGTGTACAATACATGAACAGTGAGTGAACAGTATGTAAACAGCTCACAATCATGGCCAACTATTCACGTGAACAGTAAAATAATGTACTATTCACTGATTGCTTTTCTAAGTTATGGTATGTAGTATATATATATATATATATATATATTACCTTTTATTAAGTTAAGTTTATGAGTAATTTAAGTTATATATATATATATTACCTTTTTAAGATAAGTTTATGAGTAATTTAAGTTATATTTGAATTTTATTGTGCAATAATTTAAGTTATTATTTATTATTTCTTTTTTAAAGTTATATATTTGAGCAACAAATGTTACTGTTCACGTGAACAGTATTCACTTTTCACGTGAACAGTAAACAAGACTATTCACTAGTTTATATATATATATATATATATACGAGTAATTTAAGTTATATTTGAATTTTATTGTGCAATAATTTAAGTTATTATTTGTTATTACCTCTTAAAGTTATATATTTGAGCAACAAACGTTACTGGTCACGTGAACAGTATTCACTATTCATGTGAACAGTAAACAAGACTATTCACTAGTTTATATATACATAATTTAAGTCACCCAACTGCACCATACTCCAAGCCACGGCTCTTCGAATCAGGTAACTTATGTACTAATGTACGAAATTTTTATTTTGTTTCATCATGTATAATTATGTAGAAATTATGATTATGAAAGCATGAATAGAAGACGATAGGAAGATGTGTTAAAGGGTCCAAACGCATAAGTTTAATTGTTTATATGTTAGCAATTCATGTATAGTTGTCATAGCCAAAATGTTTGTGATTAAGTATAGGCTGCTTAAATAAGTATATGTTATGTTCTCAATTAATCATGTGTTACTCTCATCTAAATTAATTCTAGAGAATCGTAACATGATGAATACTACTATGCGAAGACTTTAAGTTGAAAGTGCCGATTAGGGATTAACCAGGTAAAAAAAAAAAAAATAATAATAATAATAATAAAATAAAATAAAATAAAATAAAAATTGTTTACCTTAGACATCTTCACCTATTGTCTGAGTTTTTCTAATTTGTATATTCGCAAAATTGTGAGGCTTTGTCAAAAGGACCTAAACTGTCTAAGGAGAGCTTGGGATTTAAGTGGCCCACTTGTGGCCCCCCTCCTCACCTGGAAGCCTCTCAAAATGCGCTATTCAAATCAGCAAAACAAAGAAAAAAAAAAAAGGTGTTCGAACTAAAGTACTTAGTAGTTTTCATACCTCTTCTTTTTTATAGATGCCTAGTGTTTCAGCTCAAATAAGAAGAGAGAAGGTCAGAAGACAGAACCTATCAAGATTTTTACACCTCCTTAGGTTTTATACAAAAAACCCAAACCATAACCTCATGGAACATCTGGAAGCTATTGAAGAAATTCATCGGGGAGCTAGCCTAAATGGTCACGAGCTTTGTAGAGACGAGGCGGTTTTCCACCTCCTTAGAACCCTCACGGGATATTGGAGAGATTTTGCTGAACAGCTTGATGTAATGTTCGATCGTCAGATGTCTGTCAAACTCCTTATTGCTAACCTTAGAGAAAGATGGGTGATCAACAGCAAAGATTACCGAAGGATAAGAAGGCCTAAAGGGTATGAGCCTAACCACCATCGACACCAGCCTCATAACGCGTCCTGGGAGGGAGGCCATGAGCAAGTACCGGAGGTAGATAGCGAGGGCCACATAATAGAGTATGTTCCCAGAGATCCAGAAGAAGAGGAAGATCCAGAGGAAGACGAGGACCAAGAACCAAACGAGAGCGCCGGAGAAAATTATTAAACCATAGTCGTTCATGTTTAGCGTTTTGTTTTCAGTTTAACGTTTCGTTTTAGTGTAGTATTTCTTCAATTGTTATGAATTTCTAAGGGCCTTTGAATAATGATATTAATAAAATCAATTTCTTTCCTCATTCGGTCTTTAACTAGCTCCTTACTTTTTGTTAAGGCTATGGCACCTCGAGGTAGAAGAGTTAACAACAACGGTGAACAACCTCAACAACCCCATCCTAACGGCGTAGACCCACATTTCGCCCAACAGTTCCTGGCCATGATGCACACTTTTTCCCAAGCAACGGCGCCGCCACAACCACCAAGCCAACCGACGCCCCCAGCCCCGTCACCTCAGCCACAGGCACCAACTATGGCGGGGGACACAAGAATCAATGTCGCTGTTATCGTTGAACTATTCAGGAAACAACATCCCCCAACTTTCGAGGGTAGTATAGACCCTTTAGAGGCAGAGGATTGGCTGGCTGGAATAGAAAGGATCTTCGACCTCATTGACTGCCCAGATCCAAAAAAGGTTACATGCGCAACGTTTATGCTGAAGAAGGGCGCTAGATGCTGGTGGGACTCAACCGCTAGATCGAGGATCCGTGGGCACATCTGGACGTGGAACGAATTTAAGGAACTTTTTTTGAAGAAATACTATCCCACGAGTATTCGAAATCAGAAAGAGGCTGAGTTTCTCACTTTGATTCAAGGCTCATTATCATTAACTGAATATGAGCGGAAGTTTGAAGATTTATCCCATTATGCCCCTACCTTTGTGGACACTGAAGAGAAAAAGGCGAGACGTTTCGAGCAGGGGTTGAGGGATGACCTGAGGCAGGCGGTAGTAGTGCTGGAACTGGGGACCTACCATGAAGTGTTAGCAAAGGCACAGTTGGCAGACTTCAAAGGCCGCTCTAGTGGGGAGAACAAACAGCAGCAAGGACAGTTAGAAAAGCGCAAATGGGAAGATAATAAGGGCAAGGAGAGACAGGACTATGCTTAGAAGGGCAAAGTAGGGCCAACCCAAGGTGGAGATAAGAGCTACCCACTTTGCAATAAATGCCAGAAACACCACTTGGGGGTTTGTCGTATGGGGACGAATGCGTGTTTCCGGTGTGGAGAACAAGGGCACGTGGCCATATTTTGCCCGAAAAACAAACAACAAGGAAATACACAACAAAAGCAGGGATATGAACCTAAGGGACAAGCAAGGATCTTCGCACTAACAGAACAAGAGGAGAGTCAGAACCGTAACATTTTAGCAGGTAACGTCTTCATATCTGACTTACTTGCCTATGTACTAATAGATTCTGGTGCCACCCACTCCTTTATATCTCTTAAGTTCGCACGAAAACTTGATGTGACTATTGAACATGCGTGTTCTCCCATAGAAGTATCTATCCCTTCCGGAAGTGTACTGAATACAGATAACATAGTTAAGGCAGCAAGAATAGAAATTGGCGGTAGATCTTTAGAGATGGAACTGTATGTATTGGATTTGCATGAATTTGATGTTATTCTTGGAATGGACTGGTTATCCACAAATCATGCAACCATTCGTTGTTTCGAGAAAGAAGTGGTCTTTCAAAAGCCAGGAGAAGAAGAATTTCGATTATCTGTGACAGATAGAAAATCCTCACCACGTGTAATTTCTGCATTTCAAGCGCGACAAATCTTACGATCGGAAGGTAGTGTGGGATTTCTTATGTCGGTAGTAAGCTGTAAAGGAGATAAAGATTTGACTGTCAATGATTATAGAATAGTACGGGAATACCCTGACGTTTTCCCAGACGAACTACCAGGCGTGCCACCGGAACGAGAAGTGAAATTTACAATCGATCTCATCCCTGGGTCAGCACCAATTTCTAAAGCTCCTTATAGGATGGCACCTAAAGAACTACAAGAATTAAAAGTACAGTTAGAAGAACTCTTAGAAAGAGGTTTCATCCGCCCCAGTGTATCACCTTGGGGAGCACCAGTATTATTTGTTAAGAAGAAAGATGGATCGATGAGGATGTGCATCGATTATCGAGAGCTGAACAAAATCACTATCAAGAACAAGTATCCTCTTCCCAGGATTGAAGACTTATTTGACCAACTTCAAGGTACGGTAGTATTTTCCAAAATTGACCTTCGATCCGGCTACCATCAGTTAAGGATCAAGACCAGCGATATTCCAAAGACGGCTTTTAGAACTCGATACGGTCACTATGAGTTTTTAGTTATGCCATTTGGTCTAACCAATGCTCCTGGAGTATTCATGGATTTGATGAATCGTGTCTTTCATGAATACCTGGATCGTTTTGTCATCGTATTCATCGATGATATCTTAGTCTACTCCAGAAGCGAGAACGAGCACGAGGAACACTTGAGGATCGTACTGGAAACTTTGAGGAAGGAGAAATTGTACGCTAAGCTTAAGAAATGTGAGTTTTGGTTGGAACGAGTAGCATTTCTCGGACATGTCGTCACAGCACGAGGAATAGAAGTGGATCCAAGTAAAGTGGAAGCAGTTCTAAATTGGTCGAGGCCAACTAATGTAGGAGAAATTCGTAGCTTTCTGGGCCTAGCCGGATATTACAGGAGGTTCATTGAGGGGTTTTCAAAAATATCTGGGCCATTGACACAGCTAATTCGTAAGGGTACAAAGTTCGACTGGACCGAAAAATGCGAGCATAGTTTTGAAAAATTAAAAGAAAAGTTGGTGAGTGCACCAGTGTTAACTATACCGGAGGGATCGGAAGGTTTTGTAATCTATAGTGATGCATCTAAGCAAGGCCTTGGTTGCGTCTTGATGTAACAAGGCAAGGTGGTTGCATACGCCTCAAGGCAATTGAAGCCATATGAACAAAACTACCCCCACACATGATTTAGAACTTGCTGCGGTAGTTCACGCCCTAAAAATTTGGAGGCACTACCTCTACGGGAGAAGGTGTGACATCTATACGGACCACAAGAGCCTCAAGTACATCTTCACTCAAAAAGAATTGAACATGAGGCAAAGGAGATGGCTCGAGTTGGTAAAGGATTATGACTGTGAAATCCATTATCACCCCGGCAAGGCGAATGTGGTAGCTGATGCCCTAAGTAGGAAAACGACTGGTCAAGTGGCAATGTTGACCATGCAGAGACCTCTGTGGAAAGAATTTGAACGGTTGAGTCTCGAAATTGTCATTGCTCCGTCTGATGCCGTCACTAGGATGACAGCACTTTCGATCCGACCAACACTCCGTGACAGAATTAAAAGTTATCAAAAGGGCGACCAATCTTTTGAGTTTATCAAATCTGAAATTGATACAGGAAAACGAAAGGACTTCACCATAGCCGAAGATAAGTCGTTGTATTGTCAAGGACGATTGTGCGTCCCGGATTTCAGGGAATTGAAAGAGAAAATTCTAGAAGAGGCTCACTCTGCTCCCTATGCAGTGCACCCTGGAAGTACAAAGATGTATCGAGACCTAAAAATGGTATTTTGGTGGAAGAGAATGAAGAAAGATATAGCTAAACATGTTGAGAAGTGTCTAGTTTGCCAGCAAGTGAAGGCCGAACACCAACGACCTTCTGGGTTGCTTGAACCTTTAGAAGTTCCAGAATGGAAATGGGAACATGTGACGATGGACTTTGTTGTCGGCTTTCCAAAGTCAACAAAAGGTCACGAGGCCATTTGGGTAATTGTGGATCGACTCACCAAATCAGCTCATTTTCTACCAGTACGAATGACATTTTCCATGGACCAATTAGCACAGCTCTATGTGAATGAGATAGTTAAATTGCATGGGGTTCCCATTTCAATTGTTTCAGACAGAGACCCAAGGTTCACATCAAATTTTTGGAAGGATCTACACCGAGCATTGGGGACTAAGTTGAAATTTAGCACAGCCTTCCATCCGCAGACAGACGGGCAATCTGAGAGGACGATTCAAACATTGGAGGACATGCTTAGGATCTGTATCCTTGATTTTGGAGGGCATTGGGAGAGACATTTACCATTAATTGAGTTTGCTTACAACAATAGTTACCACTCATCTATTAGCATGGCACCTTATGAAGCATTGTATGGGAGAAAATGCAGATCGCCAGTTCATTGGGATGAGGTTGGTGAGCGTAAGATTTTGGGCCCAGAGATTATTGAACAGACAGTGCAAGCTATCGAGAAAATTCGAAGCAATATGAAAATAGCTCAGGACAGACAGAAGAGCTATGCAGATAAGAGAAGGAAGGAGTTGGAATTTTCAGAGGGCGACAAGGTGTTTCTCAAAGTTGCGCCCATGAAAGGAGTATTACGTTTTGGCAAGAAAGGGAAGTTACAACCAAGATTTATTGGCCCATTTGAAATCTTGAAACGCGTTGGAAAGGTAGCATATCAGTTAGCCTTGCCCCCAGATCTTTCAGCAGTACATGACGTTTTTCACGTATCTATGCTCAGAATGTACGTACATGATCCGAGCCATGTAATTAATCACCAGTCGATTGAGTTACAACGTGGCTTGAGTTACGAAGAGTTTCCGGTGAGAATCATTAATCAAAAATTTCAAGCACTCCGAAACAGAGTGATTCCTTTAGTAAAGGTGCAGTGGCGTAACCACTCGGCTGAAGAAGCAACTTAGGAGCGAGAAGTGGAAATGCGCGCCAAATTTCCCAACTCTTTGAAGAATTTCAAGGTAAATTCCGAGGACGAAATTTATTTTAAGGGGGATAGATTGTGACATCCAGAACTTTGCCTCTAGCCATTTAATTTGGATTTAGGACTTTATGAAAGTATAAGGACATAGTAGTGTGTGATAATTAGTTATATATATATATATATATATATATATATATATATATGTATAAAAGTTAAATATGTTAAATGGATTTCCTTATATATGTGTATTTATGTAAATAGGAAAGAAATATGTAATTATGTAAAGAATATATATAGGATTGTTAAATGATTTAAATTAAGTACATTAAATATGGAATAATGTGTGTGTAATTGAGCAACAAATATTACTGTTCACGTGAACAGTATTCACTATTCACGTGAACAGTAAACAAGAATTTATTTTTACCATATAGAGATGATATGATTTGACCTAGCTCTACCTATTTAAAGGCACCAAAATATAGACCACTTTACACCACTTTTCATTACACACTCTTTCTCCCTCTCTATTTCTCCCATTCATATACGCTTACAATTTGTATACGCACAAATAAATCACTATCTACGCGTATAGTGCAAGATCAGAAGTACAATCAACACTTTATTGTTATCATTGTCTATCCTCACGCAAGGTAAGCGTGTATTTATGTTTACGTATAAGAGAACAATTTCTTCATGTATTTCACGGCTATGGATCCATGTTATGTAAGAATGGATCGGAGTCTAGTAGCGCTACGCACGAAAACTGGCATCATCTAAGTTCGATCCAATTTTCGTGTCTCCCTATGCAAGTATGAATTTCCCGTTGAAATATATATGTATGAATTAGCTATGCATGCACGCTTATTGAGATTTATTTTCTCACCCCTCTTACGTTTCCCCATTTCAGATGATTGACGATTCGAGACCGTTGGCTCGGGGTGGTATATGGCTGAGAGAGTTTTCTATCAAGAAATAAATTGTTTAAATATATAAACAAACTATTTTGTCGTGTGGTCAATTTCTTTATTTTTCCTTCCTTTTCAGAAATTCTTATCAGACTCTAAAATGTTAAGAGTTATTTATCTCTTATGAATCTAAGTTATTTAAGTTCATTGTTTCAAGATATATGTTTATTATGAATAATTTCTTGAATTTATTATTTAAGTACCTCAATGAGAATCTTAAAGGTATGATTGGTGACATTCGAACCTTCAAGGATTTGGGATGTCACAATTGTGTCATGGAAAAACGTCTTGATTAGTCGAATTCACATTTTATCTATTAGGTAATGCCTGGATTGTCTTTGGCCAGGAAGTTTAATTTCACCTAACCTGTATTAGGGCGATTCGGCGATTGTGACATTTTTGGGGCGTGATGTGAAGTTCAAATATTAGGCCCCTTGGTCTGATAACTCATGGCAGGGTTGTTGTTGTCCGTCCCACAAAGATAGACTTGTTTTCTTTATCTTTATTTATCTGTGGCTACTTACTTTACAGAGAGAGTATTAAATTTTTCTATTATCTAATATACTCTTATTTATTTTACATTGTTATCAACCCAAATAAACTTAACATATTCCAATTATAATGAAAAATTACACAAATTTATTCACACATTTACTCAACAGGCATTCAATGAATTTCACATTGTCTAGAAAATCCTCATCCTCCAATAACAAAGTCAACAATTGATTTAAATGGATTCTTTTGATTTTGGACAACTACTTAATAATAATCATCTTCCTTGCTCGCTTTGCTTGGCTTGGTTTCAAATTTTTGCACAAATATTTTTTTTTGGCAACATCAGTAATCACAATCTTTTTTTCTTCGTGAAAATGAGTTCTCTTTGGTTTTGGATCCGAGGCGGTTGCCTCACTCACCTCGGCCAACCGCCTCTGGTCCAAAATCGGCCATGACCTGTATCTTTATCAGGAAAACTCTCAAGAAATAGGTTGGGTTGGTTTGTGATCTTTTGACACTTTGAATCTTTTGTTGAAGAATTGGATTCCGCCATCAGAGTGCATGTTTAATCAGTTGATATATTCCTTTGTTAGAAATAGGTTGGGTTGGTTGTGATCTTTTGACACTTTGAATCTTTTGTTGAAGAATTGGATTCCGCCATCAGAGTGCATGTTTAATCCGCTGATATGTTCCTTTGTTAGAATTTTTGATATGCAGCATTTCCCTTGAAGATGAATATAGGTTTCCCAGAGATGGTTTTTTAAACTCTCCGCCACCCCCTTCCTCTACATGAGGATTGTTTCTTCTGAGCTCCAATTACCTACTAGGCTACTACTAATTGACTTTTTAATGTTTGACTTGAGTATTAGACGAAATCAATGTGGTTTTGCCTGTTTTGATGTTTCACAAATGATGTGGCAGTGGCAGTAGCAGTGGCAGTGATAGTGATGATGCTTGTGGCTGACTGATAAGTCTATACATTTAATTTATTTTTGTGAATGTATTCAACACTTGAACAAGAGTTTCAAAGTCAAAAGCGACCTTTTAGATTTGTCTAATATAATTAATTAATATGAATCGTTACGATCTTCAACAAAGGCGGGCGCAATGTAATTTCATTTTAAATATTTGCTTTGTCAAGACACAAACAAAAATTATAGAGTTGCATCTATATCCAACTCTTGAAGAATTATAGAGAGTAAATACGCTACTCCTAGAAGTTTTAGCAAATGGATTTAGAACCACAAATAATTTTTTTTATTTTTTATTTTTAAAAAGTAAGTGAATTGCCGACCCAAAATATTTGTTTCTTTGCAAAATCCGCCCAAAAAATAGTTAGACATAAAAAATGAGAAATTAAAATAAACTTAAGGACGAAATCAATTACACCTACTTTGAAAGGGAGCATAGAGAAAAATTGGTGTGGATAGAAGAGTTTCACGTAGCCATACAGAAAAAAGAATCAGTGTTCTTTTCTCTCTCTATTATGGGGAATATGGAGAGAGACGAGCCACTGTCGCCGGCCGGCCGCCTGTTCCTCCAGCCGGAAACCAACCAAATTATCAACTGCCTCATCGGCGTAGAGAAATCAATAGACGTCGACGCTATCAAAGCCGTAATAAATGACTCTGTATTGCTCAAACACCCCAGATTCTGCAGTCTCATGGTCAAAGACTCATGCGGTCGCGAGTACTGGCGGAGGACGGAGGTCGACGTCGACCGCCACCTCATCGTATTCGATAAACCCCTCTCCGAAGAGTATGGGTCCATCTCCGACGAAGATGCTGTAAACGAATATGCGGCCGATCTCTCAGTTTCTTCTCCACTCAGTACTGATAAACCACTGTGGGAAATTCATCTACTCATGGCGCACAGATGCATCGTCTTCCGCTTGCATCACGCGCTCGGAGATGGAATTTCGTTAATGTCGATGCTTCTCTCGTGCTGTCGGAGAGCAGATGATCCTATTCAGCAACCCACCGTTGGAGGCTTAGGTACCTCCTCGACGCCGAGAAGGCGGTGGAGCTTGTGGACATTAATGAAAGTGGTGTGGTACACGTTGGTGTACGTTTTGGAGTTTATGCTGAGGGCTCTGTGGCTGAAGGACAAGAAAACCGTCTTGAGCGGCGGCCCTGGGGTGGAGCTCTGGCCGCGGAAGTTGGCCACCGCGAAGTTTAGACTTGACGACATGAAGACCGTCAAAAAAGCTATTGCCAACGCAGTAAGTCTTTTTAAACCGTTCGATCTATAATATTTTATGTTCGTTTAATGACATAGCACCGTATGATTTAGCGGTTTAGTGACAAGTGTCTGTTAATAACTAATTTAAGACAAATATCTTTACCGCCATACATGCAAAGTTGCAAAGTCTTGGATTGAGCTATTTTTGAGGTTTCTTTGGTTTGATGGGGACAATTATTTAGGTATAATTTTCTTTCACTATTTGTGAACTTTAATTTACAAGCTGTCACCTCATCATTACAAAGAAGACACCACACGGCTCGATTAGATATGTATGTGCCGTGTTCTCATCAATTATGAAAACAATGTTTAGGCGTGGCTTTGTCTGAAAATTTTGATAATTCGAACACTATTTTTAATCAAGTGTATCAAATATACAATTGACGAGTTTAATTAACGTACCAAATATATAATTGACGAGCAGCTAACTTTTATTGACTCTTGTAGATCAAATCTTTGTATACATACATAGAACATATACAGAGCCAATTTTGACATTTTCGTGGCCTAAAGCGAAGTTCAAATATTAGACTCCTAAGGCAAAGTCTGATAAGTCATGGACAAAGTTGCTGGTGGGCTGGATTTAAAAAATATATATATTTAAAAAAAAAAATGGGTCAATCCGATTTTGGGCCACTACTTAATAATAGCCATGGTCCTCGTGAAATGCAACTTGCTTTGTTTTGCTTTGCTAGACTTCAAACTTCTGCACAAATATTTTTTTTGCCAACTTCAATAATCACAATTCTTTTTGTGAATATTAGAGCATCTAACTCTTGCCATTTCAAAATTTGAAATATACATGTACATATTAATTTTTTTTCATATTTACATTTAAATTTATATAAATACATTTTATTGCAAATATTCTAAATATATATGAATTTTCCTAAACCCATCTGCTGTAACTGAAATTTTCCATTTTCAAGAGATTAGTCCGCATCTAGAAATCTTCCAAGAGAAAATCACGTCATATTCCTCCCTCATCAATCAAATTGAAATAATATTATTCTCTATTAACCATTCCAAAAAATAAAATAAAATCAAGGCCATTTGAACCACGTTCCAGAAGATTTCAAGGTATCATAACTGCATTCTAAGGTATGATAACTTTTTAATGTTTGTTAACAAGTTTTGTTACTTCATGAAACTATGTTGGTTACAACTTGGTGTTAACATCTATCTATTTATTAACACGTGATGTTAACACATACATCTTTGTTATATCGACCTATAAAATTACAACGAGTATTGATAATCTTCCAAGAGTTTACTTCATTTTGTTACTATTTGATTTTGCATATTATAATGTTTCTCCGTCGTTCTAATTATTAACCATATGTTAGAGGGTGTATACAGAAAGCTATGAAATAATATTCTTTTTTTAGATTGAGTAGAGGAAGAGGTTGGACAAAATTAATGGATTATTTCATTTTAATCGAATATCCATCATTAGTAGTTGCATGTTTTTAGAATTAAATTCACAGTATAATAACGGTGCAGCCGAGAATTATGACTTCCTAATGAAACGTTAAACAGAAAATTAGTATGGATAGACTTTGAATTTGAAATTCAAAAAGGAGAAATTTATGAGATAAAATCTTGTCCGATAATGATAAAATTCTACTAATAATTAAGATAACAATGCAGATTAGCTGGACTCTTTACATTCCAACAATATTCAATTTATGTTATCATTAAATGGTATTTTTGAAAAAATTAATAGTCACCAGTAAATTTCAATTTTTAATTTCAGAATAGGTTATATGTATAATTTTCTCTTCTTTTTTTTTTATGAAAATGGGCCTCTTTCGATTCTGGACCGAGGCACGGTTTTGGCCCAAGTTTGTTGCCTCACCCATCTCAGTCCAAAATCTAGAGAAGTAGCTTCATGATATTCTTAGCAATACTATATTATTATGCCTATTGCAATAAATTTTTGTTCGTAAGTTGTATTATAATACAAAAAATGTAGAGCCTGAATTTTGTGGTTTTTTTTTTTTTTTTTTTTTCAAAATGCAGACCATTAATGATGTTCTTTTTGGGGTATTATCATGTGGGGTTTCAAGGTACTTGGAAATCAGATCACCAAAAGGTAAATCTCATTATAATTTTAGTTACTTGCTTGACGTATTTTATACACAATAATGATGAGTTAAAAACATTGGGTTTTGATTTATTTTTATTCTTTAATACTGTTGGATCTAATATATTACACGTGCCATAAATGTTTGAGAAAATGCCTAGTACGTATGGATGTGTTAAACTGAATTTGCGTGTCTCTTCTAGCTTTGGGAGAGGGGCTTCAACTCACAGGTGCTGCCATGGTGAATTTAAGACCACAAGCAGGATTGCAGGTCCGATTTTATTTGAGCTAAAGAAGGAAATTATTCGTATTGAATGTTCTAGTCTACAAGTTTAAGCTTTTTTATATACATAAAAATGCCACGATTTCACTAAAACATCTCGGTACAAAGAAATGATGGACTAAAATTAATATTACGAGTAGAAGCCGTCCAAACTTCTAGATGTTTTAGATCTTCGTGTGGATTTAGAGTGATAGAAAAGACTTCACACAATCAACTGAGAGAAAAGTTTAACATCTTCAAGAAGTTTAAATATATTTTTTTGGGTCAGAAGGAATGACTAGTTTATTTCAGGATATATCAAAGTTGATGAATAACGACTCAGGAACTCGTTGGGGCAACAAATTTGGGATGATGTTGTTGCCTATTTACTACCACAGAGGTGATTCAAATCCACTCCAGTTTCTTAAGAGCGCCAAATCAATGATCGACAAGAAAAAGTTGTCTCTAGAGGCCCCTTGTTCATACAAAATTGGGGATTTTGTCATGTCCTTTTTCGGGGCAAAGGTAACTTTTTGCTCAACTAAACTCACTCCAAGTTTTCAGGTACATATTTTTGTTCTGTTTTCATACTAATTTTGATTCTTGTTTTCATGGTGTTGTAGCTTGCCAGCATTCTTAATTACAGGATTCTTTGCAATACAACCTTTACTATCTCGAATGTAATTGGCCCTCGTGAGGACATTACTGTTGGAGGCAACCCTGCGACATACATTAGGGCAAGTTCAACCAGCTTACCTCATGTAAGTGTTTGAATGGTAAAGCTTTTTGTAGATTATAAGTAGTAGATCTTACGGAATGTGTGGATAAAAGCAATAGATCCTACGGAATGTATAGATAAAAATAATGTTTGATTAACTTGTAAGCTTGAAAAAAACAATCCCAATTAAGATTTCTCGTGCATGTTTGGTACATAGTATTAGATATAACTAAAAAGTAATCATGTTCAATCCAATCTATCAAACAAGTCAGTCGTGTTTCCATTTAACAAAGGTCTTATCCTGTATGTATAAAATGTAACGGAAATTTTACCCCCCACCCCACTCCTGTTGTCTGCGCAGGCAATTACTATGCATATGGTGAGTTATGGTGAGAGAGCTGATATGCAAGTCTTGGTGGCCAAAGACTTAATTCCAGACCCTCAAGTTCTAGTCAAGTGTTTTGAAGATGCCTTGCTTGAAATGAAGGATGCTGCAGAAGCAGCCTCCAAAACATGAGGCTAAAAGCAAGTCGAAGCATTTTATTTTTTCTTATAATGTACGACAGAAAATTCTGCATGCAAATTAGATGAATGCATATATATGTATACATGAAATGAAGGAAACTGCAGAAGCAGCCACCAAAACTAGACGGATTTTTCGATGCACAGAAGATTTTGAATGCACGTCAGACTATCGCGCACACAAACTGACATACATAAACTCATAACATGGTGCACTAAGTAAAGTCAAGTGGAATCATGGTCGCCCTGTAAATTGGACGTGCCAGTTTTGAAGTGGCCTGGCAGCAGGACTTTTTTTCTTTTAGGCGAGCCAGGTTGTGCCTAATTAGAGTGGCCCGGCATGACCAGCACGACCTGTGCTAAGCACATACCTCTTTTTTCGCCCAAGTTCGCCTAGGTTTTTTCTTTCTTAGAAAAAATATAGGCCCTGTGGGTAGTAAGTCCCTAAAGCAACCCCCACAGTCCAACACATTTTGACCCGTCATGTTACAAATATTCTTGCTAATATGGTCTTCAGAATGCATTAGGAATGATGAAATTATCAACATAATATATAAAACCTTCAGAATAGCTATACATAAACACTTGAGCAATCCCAGCAAGCAAGATACAGTGATTCAGGTCCACATCCATTCACAAGCAAAAACTCATTTTTATTGCATCACTAGACTATCTATTTAATGAAGGAAAATGAGGTTTTTTTACTGTTTCCTTTCTTCCTCCTAAGCAGCAACTTCCTCCAGAAACCAAGTCCTCCTCCCTGCTTTTTGCTCGGTACAATGACCAAAGCCCCGGCTTTGTGTGTCAGCCCACGATAAGCTTCTGGAGTTGTACGAAAGATGGACAGTTTGTCTGCTTCAATGGTGCTTGTAATCTCTTTTGTGTTTGGAGGTTGTACATCCTCAACTTCTGCAGTATCTTCAGATATCATCTGATCAAGAAGTGATGACCGCTTCTTTGACCTGTTATTACTTGTATCTTCAATAGACAGAACCTTGTTGACTACTCGAGCTTCCTTAGCTGATGCCAGTCTTTTTAGCTGCTTTGCCAGCTTTAGGATGGTTTCTTGGCACTCTGCTACCTTAGCAGAGGCATTTGTTATCTCCAAGTCCTGCCAATTTGAACCCACATATCTCAAAAATAAGCCATTGTTTGAGTACTTTCTATTTCACATAAACTTCTCGTGTTTTCACTTATGTTATTAGTTGTTTACCCCAGTCTGATGACTATGCTCTAAGTGAATGCACACATGTTCACAACTGGCTGTATGAATTTTCTACCAGCTGAGAATTCGTAATAACATACAACTAAATTTATTTTCAGCCAAATCAGATTTCCATAAAAACATGATATTGTCATCTGCTAGTAGTTAGTGAATTAAGCACAATAATACCATCATTCAACTAACCAAATTAGTTATATCAGGACACCACACTGTAGATTATTAGATTACAATCTCTCGCTTCACACGTAAACAACATTTGACTTCCTAATATGGTATATGGTATTGAATCCATAATAGCAAAATAATACTTTGATGTGCAAAATCTAAGGGGGAAAATAGAAAATAATGCTCTAGACACGCATGAACGAAATAAAGTACCTCAATTAAGCACAGAAGATATGCAACAACAACAAACTAAGCCACGTTCTTGTAAAATTTGGGATGGCTCACATGTATCTTTTTTCACCATTGAGTTAGTTTCATAGCTAGATCTAATGGAATAGGTTGATGCTGCTGCTTGTCCATAATAAATTGGAAACTAGGTAATATTTTCCATTTTGGGGTTGAGGTGGGTGGGGAAAGAGTTTAAAAAGACTGTACATTTGCAAACAAAAACCCATCTAAACATGATATGTTAATTTTCGTCAACCTTTGGCTTCAACAAGTCAAATTTTTTCCACTACCCTTATTGGGTTTAAGGTTATGAAGTTGCCTGTTCATTATATTCTTCTTTTATTCTGAGCAGAACTTACAGTTTGGTGCAGCTTCTCTTGATTTTCGTTGTCCTCTGGATACTGCTTGCTGGGAATACTGCCGGCACATATCCCGAAAAATTGAGAAGAACCATTATTTGCTAATGGAAGAAGAATAGAGTTAACTATAAAGTTAAGAAAATAGATGGTACCTTTCAAGTTGCAATTGAAGCTCAAGACAAGTCACCTCCAGTTCTTCACAGCAATGGCTTTTCTCATCCAATTCTACTTCAACAGAAGATAATTTCTGGAGAACTTCATTTATTTTACCTTTGGCAACATTGAGTTGGGTATCAAGATCTTCATTTACCAGTTTCTGATTCTCAATCTGATCCTCAATTATTCTTTTTGACTCCTTCAAAATTTCCAACTCAGTTTGTAGATTTGCAATGCTTTGTTTTGATTGCTCGAGTTCATGTGTCAAGTCCCCGTTCATCTCCCTCGCTGACTGCAGACTGACCTCCATATCTTTTACCGAGGATTTCATGAAATTCAACTCATTTATTAATCCTTTATTTTCTACTAAGAGAATAGAATGGATCTTCTCCATTTCAAGCATAAGGTTTTGCACAGATTCAAGTCCCAGGGCAGTTCCTGGTCCATCCCCACCTAGGTGCCTCTTGAATTCATCTCTGATGGTAAAATTATCATGAAAAGGTATACAGTTGTGGCTGATCCATCCCAGCGTAGAAGTCAATTCCCTGATGAACTTCTCAAAATCGATCTTCCCATCCAACAAATAACTACACGAATGAAAAAGTTTCCGTAGAACAGCGTTAAGTTCACAACTCTTCCATCGGAAAACATGAATAACGTAGTCAGCTGCTGTTGAAGACTGCTTGGATATTAACGCATTGCTGTCTGTGTCCAACAAGTTGGATGGCATATTACAGTCCTCTGCCCATGGAGGATGAAACTGTGTAATTAGCTCCATAATTTCACGCATAGATCTATTCAGGTCAGATTGGTTAAATTCAGTGGTTGTTTCTTCCACCAAGGTGCCCATGGTTTCTTGTTCTGAACTTGTTCTTGGAGATGTTGCAGATTTCCAAGTGATGTAGCCACTAATGGGAAGCAGGTTAGACGGTTCAGAATTAACGGGGCTCGACTGGTGATTCATGCTGTGCAAAGCCATTCTAATGTCTTCAAAAAGTTCATTGAGGTTTCTTCTTGAAATACAGGTCTCTTCCAAGATCACCTTCATGACTTTCTGAAGCCAATCGCTGGGCTTTCTAAATGATGGATTTCTTGTTTGATGTTTGTGACCTACATCACTGAACTCATTTTGTTCCACTGGAACAAGTTCCTTAGTTGTTGAATACACATTATTCCCACGCATATCCTCAAAGGAATCTGATAACGAGTAACTTGCTTCAGAAGAAGCAAAGGAACTCCCCAATGGGGCATCAATAGAAACTATTGCTAATTTCTCCATTTCAACAAAATCGTCCATTAGGCTGATATCATGAGCTCCAATCATTTTGCACTCAGTTGCAGTTTGAGTTTCCCTATGTTTGACGTACCCCACTTCTGAAATTAATGCAGAATCATCATCTTTCATCGCTAGAACCTCTTTGAGAATATTGTTTTCTTTTTCCAAATCGTGCAAACGCTCCATTAAGTCATTTAGCTTTTTACTTGGAATGTTTGGACTATATTCGGCTCTGGAGTCTTTCACGACTACACCTCCTCTAATCGAATTCAACTTTCTCCTTCCCTTCTCCATCTGATTTCTTCCCCTCATTTCAGCTTCACTCTTCATATTCGCCAAGACAGCCGGATCTGGCAGCCGCCTGCGCGTTATGGCGCGTAATCTGTGGCACTCTGCTTCCAATTTCTTTATTTTCTTTATATTCTCCAAGTGTTGTTTATGCAAAGCTTCTGCAGATCGACGACCATATTCCAGCTCCTCATTTCGGAGGTCAAGTTCTTTCTCAAGCATCCGAAACTCGTACCTTAGAAAAGCATTTTCCTTTTCTGTGGAATCTAATCTTGTCATTAATGCATTAAATTCTGCCTCTGTTTGAGATTTGCATTTATTTATCTCTTCAATCAATTTTTCTTTTACTAGTAGGGTCTTGCTAACATATGAATGCTCAACAGTCAAGTCTGCAAGCCTTTTACTTGTTTCTGTTAGTTTTTCTTCTAATTTTTTATGTGCTTTTTCTAGTTCTTTCGATGTTTTCATCGCAGCATCATGCACTCTTTGCTCTTGTTCCTCCCTGACTAAATTTAATTGCTCCATGCAGTCCTTCAATGCAGAATTTAGGTGACCTAACCTTTCGTTCGCAACCATTTTCTGGTGCAAAGCTTCGTTCAGTTCTATTTTCAGGCTCTTTACTTCTTCCTCTGCTTCCTCCTTACCTGAAGTAGCATTAAAGCATCAATTAGACGAACCAAAATCATACAACAATTATAAAATTACGAACGTTCATGTCTATTGTCACCTGCCATGGCTTCTTGTGCCATTTTGGCATGATTTGCTACAAGTTCATCTTTAGCAGCACGTGCATCAGCGGCAGAAGCCAACTTCTCGTTTAGAAGTTTCAGAGTATTCTCGAGAGCCACTTCCTTTTCACTGGGAAGTGATTGTACCTGTATAAATTATACAAGCAGTGTACTGATCAATGTTATAAGTATTGTAGCCAAAGAGTCATTCATGCTGAGAGTATTCAACTCAGTTGAAGCACTAAATTTTGGCATTTGAATGGGTAACTTAAAGGGTAATTATATTACAACAACATTATTTGTTAAGTACACTACATTCTAATTGCAATGAAATTCTCCAACTATTGATTACTTTTGCATTTATGATTCTCACTTTTTTTAGCAAATTTTTATCATCAACCTATTAATTTACATGTCTTATATTTGTGTTTGATGATGATTTTTGTCCAAAAAATTAATTAGGAGGGAGTAATTTTGGTTGATTAATTTACATGTCTTATATTTGTGTTTGATGATGATTTATGTCCAAAAAATTAATTAGGAGGGAGTAATTTTTTTTTTTTTTTTGCCTCTAATATTTGTACATAATTAAAATAAATAACAAATACGTAAGTTTGACAAAATATTTTTTCCTCATTTCAATGTACATTAACAGAATATTTAAACAAAAATCTTAATCGGAGACAACTAAATGAAAGTTAATAAAAAAATACGATAAAAAAAATTAGAAACAAAAGTGTCTAAATATCAAATGTTGGAGAACCTTTATAGCAATTAAAACGTGGTATGAATAATAAAAAGTGTAGTGTGAATATAATTACCCTAACTTAAATTGAACCAAAGTCCGGAATATGCTTGATTGACAGGTTCGATCAAGATAAAGAAAGCGAACAACTTCAATTACCTCATCTCTGTCACTTTCATTTGCAACATCAGCTTTTCCATGTGCAACAATTGTCTTCTCCGAAGATCTTTTCCTCCAAAGCCATGTCTTCTGGTCCATGATTTACTGTGTTTACCAAAGAGATGGAAAAGCTGAAGTTATTAAGAACCATTACCGTGCACATAGAGTATTTAAAAAAAAAAAAAAAAATCCAGGAAAATGGTGGAGCATAAATAAAATGAATGACTTTGTTCAATCAAAACAGATTTCCCATATAATGCACATTTAAATTAAAGTCCTTTCTCCATATAAAAGGAAAAAAAATGGCAAAATATTTATGATCTGATGCTGTTAGTTTGTGACAAAGATTAAAAAAATTATCTGTCTTATCCGCGAAAAAATTCAGAGCTATTCAAAGAATTATTGTGTGTGTATGAGTATTTCCATTATAGGTACTTTGAATGCGAAAGAACCACGACCCCTTTACTGAAATGTAAATATTTGTTAAGACAACACATCACACAGCCATAGAAGGGGGAAAAAGACTGTATTTTGGATTATCAGAGTCACAGAATAGAAAATGCATTTGCGACATAAAAGATTTACCATTCAATGCAAGGCATAAATTCACCAAAGTCTGTGTTTCATTTAAAACTAATAACTCATAAAACTGCTTAAATTTGAGTAAAAGAATATACACAGCCTTAAAAAATATAATTGCACAAGTTCTAACAGCAAACTGTACTTGTTATTCTGTGAATTTCTAAGAAGAAAAAAACAAAAGAAAGTCATAAATAAGGGTTATGCTTCCAGTATTGACTGACTCAATCTGATTTATATATTATAAAATTCGAAAAAACAATTCTGATTACTACATGGAATGCAAAATGGAAATTGGCAAAAAGAAACAATCACCAAAAAGTAATACTAAGAAAAATGAGCTATTAGACACCAGTCAAGTAATGATTATGTAAATAGTAAGTTGTATACATCTATCTATATATTGAAGCTGGTTGCAGTAGAACTCACTTGCATTAAGCTATTTTCATTGTTCATGGGTCAAATCACCAACCCATCATTTCCATTTTTCAAAATCGAAGGAAGAAAATGAATAAAGGACAAATATACTTGAATTAATGAAGAATCAAAGCACCGCAGAATTCAATTGCTCGAGCGGAAGAAAAATGTGAATGAACTAAACATAACACAAGCCTGAACTGAAATTACCATGTGAGTTTAAGTAATTCTGTTGATTTCCACCGACAAAAACGAAAAAATCCCTCGGATGAAAAAAAACATAAAATTTAGGGAAAAGGAACAGTGCATTTACTTACTGTGTGTCCATTGCAACGGTAAAAGGGCTAATAAAAGTCGTAAAAGCATCAATCCACTTAATGGTTCTGAAATGATTGAAAAGTAAATGCCTTTCAATTCTTCTGATTTGATAAAATTTGGAGCATCAAAGGAAAAAATGCAACGGGTCGATTGGTTGATTGAGAAGGTGAAAGATACTGCTCCATAATATGAGCACGTCGATGCCACGCGCAAAACTGCATTGGAACCAATTCTTTAAATGTTGGAAATTTTCAGTGGAAGTCTCTAACCTTTTCAAAAAGTACAATTAGATCTAGAACCTTTTATTTATAATCACTTCTCCTTACCAAACGGTGCCTAAGCTGGGGTGGGTGTTTCGGGCGTGGGGTGGGGCTGTTGGGGAAAATGATTGATTTTTATTTTTTATTTTTCCTTTTAATTCCTTTATATCTTTTATTTGTTCTTTTTTTTAAAAAAAAATTAATTATTTTCAATAGAAAATGAGGAAATGTCAATTTTACCTTTATTAAATATTGTCAAAATTAGGTCAAGGTTTGGACCATCATAGTTTTGGATGGGTCCTTCAACGGCCTATTCGGTTTAGGGACTGTACTATCAAAAATGAAGGATTAAGACCTAATTCCACTGTTTGGTAAGATAAGGGACCTGAAATGAAATTTTCCCTTAAATGTTCTGTTGTTGATATGTGTACGTGTCTGTATACTCCGTCTTTTCAAAGTTCTTTTGAGTACATTTTCTTTTAGGTAAAATTCCACCAATGGTCCCAATTTATTGTCTCTGTAACAAATTAGTCTTCAATCTTTAAAAAAGAAGAAGTTGGTTGTTGTGTGATTATAATCCCGCAAGTGGACGGATCGTTGACAAGTAATATAGTAATAAATAGAGTGTCGAACCCACGAGGACTAGATATCAATTTAACCTATTAATTGATAACCTAAATTCTAACAATATGAATAAAAACAGATTCAATTTGGTTTTTGTAATTCTATACTATTTTAATTAAAACTAAATTATCAAACAATTAACTTTAAAATAGTGAGAACGAATTCAAGATCTACTAACACTAGGATTTGCGAATCCACCAACACTTTTCTTAATCAAATATTTGTTTAACCGTTTTAGCTTATAATTACCATAGATTGAAAATCGGCGTTCCTAAAATAATCAAAAGCCTCTCTCGATGGTCAATCAATTCTATATGTTATGTGAACTTAATTATCTCTAATTAAGTTTCGAACATAAGCACATGCATTAAAATCTCAATAACACCTAAATAGATTTCATAAAGCATAATAGTAATTTCTATCTATTATTGGACCCTATGTTATTCAATACCACGTGCTTAATCTATATTGAATCTCTCAACTTCAATATAGATCACAATATATTCTAATGGTGATCAAACATTAAAATAATAGAAAAACTGAATAAAGAATAATCAACCCAAAAGCAATTAATTACTAAAACGGAAAAACTTCTAATTAATTAAAAACATGAGGTTTCATCGTTCATCCTAGTAATAAGTAAATTAGCCGGACATGATTATATAAAATAATACAAGAATTGTATTAATCATGATCCGACGAAAGAAAAAGAAAAAGTAGATAAAACCCGTGATCTCGGCTGAAGAATCTTCAATCCCGTGTCTTGATCTTCGATTCTCCTCTTGTATCTTGTTCCCAAAATTCATCCCTAATCCGGATCTGAATTCGGCTCTCAAAACGGCTCCCAAATTATGAGTTAATAACTCATATTTATAGTTACCTAATTGTGCCCCAAAAGATCTCAAAATATTATAAAATTCGTGGGTCAAAAGGTTTCCTAATCGGATTAGAACTCAAAAAGGAAAAGAAAAATCCCGCAGCCAAATTAACACTGGGCGACTATTTTTCAAACGGCCATAACTTCTTGTAGAAAGCTCCAAATTGAGATCCGTAAAAAGTGGTGGACTCGTAATTCGATTATCTTTCCAATGGTATATCATTTACTCGTCGATTTTACTGAATTATTGCTCTTTTCATCCATTCTTCTCCAATTACTTATAAACGGGTCCAAAACTGAAATATGAAGAATAATACAATAAATTAAGTAAACATTCAATAAAATGACGGGATAAAATCTTAGTTTAAAAGTCTAAATAAATGCACAAAATGCACTTATCATTGGTCTCGACTCTTTTAGTATAGTTGCGCGATCACTAAAAAATGATGAAAACTATCTAAATATGTGTTAAATCGTTATGTGAAATTAAGTTTCACATTTTCAACTTGAAATGGAGCTTCAAAATTTAGAGCGGGACGTGCTCATATAAGAACTACATAAAAAGTTTATTGATATTTGGACCAATATGTAAAATTAATTGCACACTTATAACGAAAGGTTATGGACCAACTTGTTATTGTGACAATTAGTTGAAAAATAACATTGATTGTGAAAGAAATCTACTTTTTGTCATCCCATTAAGAATTGGATTATATATATACAAGTAGGTAAAACATTCACGACAAGATTAAATGTTACAATAAACAAATTTAATATTTTTATAATAAAATCTAATCCACCTACATACCATACCATACCATGCCAGCCAGTAATGTGTCTAAGAATTTCATCACTTTTAAGGATGGTGGATTAAAGAGTCAAAAGTAATGCACCAAACATAATGATTTTGTCAAGATTATTTTTTCTTTCTAAAGCAACATATTGATTCTTGTCCAAAGATTATGATGGGCCCTTTTTCCTAGAAAGGAATCAAATTGACCTAGGGAACAAGTCTAACAGCATCAATAATGAATGTATTAATTGAATTAGTAGTGTTAGGTACGTTAGATATGGAAATTATATGTTGTTCGAATTAGACAACATGTCGACTCTCACAGGAGGGTGGACCCCATGTATGTGTGGGCTCACCCTCTGTGAAAATCGGGATGTTGCCTGATTCGGACAACATATAATCTCTTATGTTAGATAACAGTATTTATTATTGGCATAAATTAACTAGTTTGCTAACTTTAACTAGCTAACATGACATTTAATTAATTTTTGTTTTTGTTTTTGTTTTTCTTGTTACAATATGATAATCAAATACTAATTAAACTTAACATATAAATGTGTCAATTAACATTTACTTTATTGTCTATGTGACAATGTTTAACTAATTGAAATTAATACATTCAATACAGATGTTCTAAAACTTGATCATTTAGAATGATATGCAAATAATCACTCTAGACGTTGTTGAAGTTTTTTAGTAAACAAAGGGCTAGGCCACTATTTGTTTTATTTTAAACCGACTTTAAATAAACCGCAAATAAAGTGGAAAAAGTAAAAGCACACCTATGGGCTTTTGTTTTTTCTTTTTGTAAAGATGGATAATTTTCAATACTATCTTATTTTGAAGGCCGGTTTTGCTCTTTAAAAGGAGTAGGTACGTTTTCAAAATAACTAATTACAATTTCCTCTAAAAACAAAAAATATTCTATCAACAAATTCTACAAATATTTTTCGACAATACTATGGTATTTTCCATAGGTATATTTATGAAAGCTTTTAAGTATCTATGTTGTTTCACTATTTTGATCTCAAATAAGTGGAACAAGAACAACCTTTCTCGATTTTTTAAAAAAAAAAAACCATCTTTTTCTATTTTTGGCTGATAAATCAACGCCAGTGATTAATTCGAAACAACAATTTTTGTTGTTGGAAAATTGCTTCAAAGGTGTTAAAATTAAATAATGATGTCAATAGTAAAAAGGGGGTGAAAATTAATGGTGGTGAATTATCCTCCAGCAATCCGAGCCATCTTCTTACAATGGAACAAAAAATAAAGTGTCATAAATTGTCAATTATTTGTGATGATAGAAACAATGACAGCTGATATATGTTACAATGACAGTTGTTATATATTATATGTCAATAGTGGCACGTCCGTCCGTCTGCCTCGATGGTCTCATATAGAGGTGGCAAAATTGGACCGGCCCTAGCCCGCTTTTTTGGATTGGGTTGGCCCTGGCCCAAATAAAATCGGGCCAAAATAGCCCGGGCCATCTAGCCCGCGGGCTAGTTGGGCCGGCCCGATTTTGTATTTTTTTTTTTTTTTTTTTTTGGTTTTTTTGAATTTTTTTTTTTTGGTTTTTTTGAATTTTTTTTTGCTCCTTTAAACTAATCACTCATTTTGTGAATAGTCCCAATACATAATTCAAATAATATCAATCTAAAATGATCTAAACCAAAGTCACCAATAAACATTAGTCCAAAAATTTGAGGATCTAACATAAAATTGTTTAGATTTAATTAAAATTTAGTTTAATTTAAGTTTCAATCCAAAATATATTTGGTGTGACAAGTAAATTATTTATTTAAATTTACTTATAAGTAAACTTTTTAATTTAAGCCAAACATGCTTATATCAAAACAAAGACTATCATGCTTTTAATATTTGTATTTTTTTTTAAAAAAGTGTCTACAAATAGTTTACAATTAACAAAAAAAATTATTATTTTAAAAAAAATTGACGTTTATCTATTAACTAATACATGAGAGCCCCAATTTTATAAATTAATCTCTTTAAAAATCTCAAAATATATAGTCTAAATTTATCTAAAATTGTATTTGATGTAGTGTATTAGATTGTATAAAAAAATTATTTAAAAAAAAAAGAAAAAATTAAGACAAGTTGGGCCAATGGGCTGGATTGGGCTAGCATATTTCTGGCCATACAAAACTGGGCTGGGCTAGCTCAGTCCAGTTTCATGTGTGGCCCTGTTCTGGCGGGTTGGGCTGGCCCAACCCAGCCCATTTGCCAGCTCTAGTCTCATAGCTTGTCTCTGACGGGTGGATAGCAATAAACCAACTGTCGTTGGGTTAGCCAGACAGGCGACCCACAGAATGACAGTTACCACTGACGATTGAAAAGATGTAACATCCCTCATTAACTCCTAGCAATGAAGGAGATGAAGAGACACGTGTCATTAAAAACCATTAAAAGTCATAACTGCAGGCCACCCCTATAAATAGAGGCTAAGCCCAGGTAAAAACCAACTCTCATATACTTCATATTATTATTCTGCATATCTGATTTTAATCATATAATGATTATCACACCAGAGTGGACACGGAGGAAAAAAGTACAACCACCTTTTGTAGGTCTCCACCATTGTCATCGCCGTGCTCTGATGAGGAGAAAATATTTATCATCAATTTGTGCCATCTGTGGAAAATCTGCACAAAAAGTCATGGCTCAAACTAGAAGAACGAAGAGTGTAACCACCCCCCAGGCCCCCATCGAGAATGATGACACTAGTCCAACACCGTCACTAACCACCCACAACAAGAGTTTGCATCTGCCGCTCAACTAGCGGCACTGTAAGTGTAGATGGCAACTTTAGCAGCTCAACTCCAAAATCAAAACATTGTGGCGTCTCAACCGTCCTAGGCTCCTAGTCTTCTACCGGTAGAATCATTACCTCCAGGGGCTCCGCCCCATGCTTCTAGTCTTCCACCGGTAGGACCATTACCGCTAAAGGCTCCGCCCCAGGCTCCTAATCTTCCACCGTAGGACCATTATCGCCAGGGGCTCTACCCTAAGCTCATAGTCTTCCACCGGTAGGATCGTCACTGATAAGTGCTCCGCTCCGGGCTCATAACTTTCTAACAATGAAAATACTACCAACAGTGGCTACGCTACTGGCCCCAGGTTATTTGGCTCCATCATTGGGACCCCCACATTCATTCATTGACGTCTGACCCAAATTCACTTTGGGACGACCGTCATGGGTGGCTCCACTTACTCTAGGTGAGACATCAGTGTTAAGCCTTGAGCAACGGTTAAAAAACATGATGGGTCAAAAAATAACAGAAGCTATGTCTAAGAAAAATATTTATCATCATAGCAGTAGGGACTCTTCACCTTAATTTCTTTCTTTCTTTCTTTTTAACACGGGCTCATCACCTTGATTTTTAGCAACAGGGGCTCATCCCCTTGATTTCTAGCAGCAAAGGCTCATCATCTTGATTTATTTATTTTTAGCACGGGCTCATCGCCTTAATTTTTAGCAGCAGAGGCTCGTCGCCTTGATTTCTAACAGCAGTGGCTCATCACCTTGATTTTTTTTAGTAAGGGATCATCACCTTGATTTCTTTTTTATTTTTTTAGCACGGGCTCATCGCCTTGATTTTTAGCAGCAGGGGCACATCGCCTTGATTTTTAAAAACAGGACGATGAGCCTCTGTCTAAAAAATTTAGAGATGAGCAGGTGCAGTCGATTATTTCTACTTTCCATTGACGACAGTCTATGAAAAGTAGAGGGACTTATGAGATAGAAACAATGACATCTGCTATATGTTGTCTGCTAATAGTGGCACGTCCTTGCAAACCAGCCTTACCGACTCGCCCGCCCCGATGGTCTCATAGCTCGCCTCTAGACAGGTGGATAGCAATAAACCAACTGTCGTTGGGTTAGCCACACAGACAATCCATAGAATGACAGTACCACTGGCAATTGAAAAGATGTAACATCACTCATTAACTCCTAGCAATGGTGGAGATAAAAAGACACCTGTCATGAAAGATCATTAAAGATCGTAACTGCAGGTCACCCATATAAATAGAGGCTAACCCTTAGGTAAAAATCAATTCTCATATACTCCACATTATTATTTTGCATATCTAATTTTAATCATATACTGATTATCACACCAGAGTGGACATGGGAGAAAAATGTCCCGCCACTTTTTGTAGGTCTCCACCACTGTTGCCATCATAATCGAATGAGAATAAAATATTTATCATCAATTTCAAATGTCGAAGCAATGAATTTGAGCAAAATTTAGATCAAATAATTGAGTCACGCCCTCCAAAAATTGATGTACTTTTTTCATGTTTATACGTGACAAAAGAAAAAAATGAGGTCTAACATACAATGAATTTTCTTGTTATCTTTGTGGTTTATACAAATAATATTATGTGATAATTAGAAGCTATACCTACTTTTTTATCAAAATTTAGATATTTATTGGATAAAATAATTTTTTTCAACATTACCAATTTTCATTTTAATTTCACTGTATATATAAATAAAAATTAAATTTACAAATACAATTAATAACTAATTTGTTAAGTTTCAGGTACTAATCCTTATCACTGTTAATTAAATGAGTAATTAATGCATCTTTCCTAATATACTCTTGGAGTCTCACCATTCTCCATGTTTCTTTCCATATCTGCAGCACAAATTACAATTTTATACATGGTTCATTAACATATAACATCCATGCTTATTCTTTTGTTTTTTTTATGCAAATTAATAATGTGTACATATATTGAAGGGAATAATTCAGTAATAGTTTTGTTAATTCATATAAAAGTGTTTTTATTACTTTAATCCAGTAACTATTTAATTCAATAACAATTACATTAATTCATAGCAATTGAAGAAAATAATTAAGTAACAATTACGTTAATATATTGAAAGCACTATATAAATTTTTGTCGTGTTTCATTAACAATCAAAATGATAATATGATAAATATATTATACGATGAACACTAATTGTTTGATCTATAAGATAATTCATATCTTTATAATCGTTTTCGACAAACGATACTAATTGTAAATGATGTTACTAAACGCATAATACAAATTATTATCATGGACCATTTTGATTACACTTTAGTGTGTAGTATCTAACCCAATTTCGTTTCAATAACGATTCATCAACAATTTTGAATAATTGTATAAATACAACTATGTTGCAATGATTCATATAGTTCAATAATTCAATTTGTTATTTTAATTTTCTAGATTTCATAAAAAATTGAAATAATTAAAACACTGAATACAAATTAAATCATATACATACCTGATGAACTCTTCTTGATGTTAAATTCTCAGTTTCCACAATCAAGAAATTATTGCCAATGGTAAATATTACAAATTCGACAAGTCTATGAAAAACCGCTTGTAATGCAATAACAACATTAGTTATCACTTACAACGTTCCTTTTATTCACAAGGGTTCACCATGTTTCAGACTATAAATCAATGTAAATACCTGAAAAATGTTCCAATGTAATGATATATAATGTTGTGAATATATGTCCGATTACAAGCTTCAGTTAATAGAGACGGATTACACAGAAACTCAATTGCGAAACTATCTCTTGTTGAAGATGTGGTGTTTGAAATTCAAATTTGAAGATGATTATGGGATAGTCATCAATCTCAAAGGGAAGTATCGGTTGTACCAAATTAGAAGGGATGAGAATTGTTAACTTGCATTTATTATCTAGTACATATGTTATTTTGATTTATTTATTTTTTCAATCCAATAAATTTATAATTTGTAGAATAAAGTTAAGCATTTATGTTAATAACCCTAATATTATTGTGGGTGTGTTATTAGTTTTTCTTACAATACTTAAAGGTTTGAGATATTCTATACCACTACAATAATTTTTCATATAGTAGAATTTTTCTATTTTTGAAAATATGTTGTTTTTTACCAGTTTTGAAGTTTTTCATGTATATTATTGTATTGTTTTTCTCCATCTATTTAATATTCCTTTAAATGTGAGTTTGTAGACGAATCAAGAAATTGATCTTAGTTCTCAATACATTACTTGATTTTGCATAATCCACGAGTTGATTTGAGGGCCAAAATGGACCCCGAACAAAAAGAAGAATTCAATCAGTTGGTTGCATTTCATAAAACAAAGAGAAATGGAAACAAATTCAGTTGTAACTCCGTGTCAATTTAAGATGTCCATACTATAGATGGTGACATGCTTCAGTTCAAATCTCAAATAGCACATTCAATTGTCTGAGGCATTACTTGGTGTCTTTGATGCTCAATGCCATCGATAAGAATTTAGAAAGTACATTTATTTATTGTGATACTCCAAGGAATCTATGGATCAAGTTGGAGGAGCAGTTTTCTCAAAGCAATAATCCTCGGATTTATGAACTCAAAGATCTGTATGCGATCATTTACAGAAGCAGAAGTCATTCTTGATATATTTCAACACCTTGAATCATATTGGGATGAACTATCTATTTTGAAAGCAATTATATCATGAACTTGCAAGACACAAAAAGAATTGCAGAACCAAAAGAAACTGAAAAGGTTTCTGAAACACCATAGCAAAACATGGCAGAAGGTAATATAGACACCAAAGGATCGATTTATTATGCAATTCTTAGACAATATAGGCAATAACCTCCCAAAATATGTTACGTCATCTGAAGCATGCAATACAAAACCATTCAAACAGATGTCATAACACCCCACAATTTGCATCTCTTCATGAAAACTCTTTACTTGACAGAGTTGTTTAGGATGACATCAATTCTCACAGGTGACTTCATTCATGGAATTATACAGAGGGAATGAACTGAGTAACAAATTCTTACCATAAATCAGAAAGTGCAAAAACCCTTGAATGGAATGGAACGACATAGAGATTCATATGTAAACATAGTATCTATTTAGATACGCTCAAATGATCCGTTGAGAATGCATATAACCCTATTCCGGTATGATGTGGTATGAAATGAACTTATAATCATGGAATCGACTCGATCGTCAGATTATAAGTTCGTAACCCTAGCCCATTCCCATTTTGGTCGAAACAGATCTACTAATTCTTTGATTTCAGTTACTAAGAGGGATCTTGAACTAAAAAATAGATCCTAGAAGCTAAAAAAGGGTATCTGGAGCAATTGCAATAATCGAGTTCATTGATATTCTTGGTGTAGTAGATGCTGTCACACAACAATATGAATATATCTTACACGATAAGGAAATCAGCTCCAATAGAAATCAGAAGTAATCCAAAACTCCCACCCATCGTCTTACTACACTCCTCTCAAGTAGCAAGATTAACCCCGATTATTCTCCGAACCACCACCTCAGCAGTAAGGTTGAAAATCATTAACACAAACAGAACCATTACTCAGAAATATTGTGAGAACAGATTCCAGCATGACCAATGAATTCATCTGCTATAGCATGTTAATGTTATGTCCATGAAAAGCATTCATTAGATATCTGCGGTAAATTAATAAATTAATGACATTCAAGACAGAGCAAATACCAAATTTATTGATAATTGGGGAACACAATTGACTTTCATTATTTAAGAACTAATGCCAGAAGCTACTCAAAATGAAGAGCAGTATATTTAAAAGTTTTACATGCGCCGCATAGAACAACCACAGAAAAGAAGTACAGCAAGAAAGCAGTACAGACAAGACCATGGAAGTATGAGAAACAAACAACTAGCAGGCCATTAGCAGCATAACATTTAAAAACCACCAAGAAGGCGGAGCACAAGGTGGAGAGTGGGCTCCTTTTGGATGTTGTAGTCAGCAAGGGTCCTTCCATCCTCCAACTGCTTCCCAGCAAAGATCAACCTCTGTTGGTCTAGGGGATCCCCTCTTTGTCCTGGATCTTAGCCTTCACATTGTCAACGGTATCGGAGCTCTCCACCTCCAATGTGATGGTCTTTCCAGTCAGAGTCTTAACAAATATCTGCATCCCCCCCTCTCAATCTCAGTGCCAAGTGCAGAGTCGACTCCTTCTGAATGTTGTAATCTGTCAAGGTACGACCATCCTCAAGCTGCTTACCAGCAAAGATCAACATCTGCTGGTCTGGTGGGATACCCTCCTTATCTTGAATTTTTGCCTTGACATTGTCGATGGTATCTGAGCTCTCAACCTCAAGGGTGATCGTCTTCCCTGTGAGGGTCTTGACAAAAATCTACACACCGCCACGAAGTCTCAGCACCAAGTGAAGGGTTGACTCCTTTTGAATATTGTAGTCTGCCAAAGTACGACCATCCTCGAGCTGCTTACCAGCGAAGATCAGCCTCTGCTGATCTGGTGGGATACCCTCCTTATCCTGAATTTTTGCCTTGACATTGTCAATGGTATCTGAGCTCTCGACTTCAAGGGTAATCGTCTTCCCTGTGAGGGTCTTGACAAAAATCTGCATGCCACCACGAAGTCTTAGCACCAAGTGAAGGGTTGACTCCTTCTGAATATTGTAGTCTGCCAAAGTACGCCCATCCTCGAGTTGTTTGCCAGCAAAGATTAGCCTCTGTTGGTCTGGGGGAATACCTTACTTGTCTTGGATCTTGGACTTAACATTGTCAACAGTGTCTGAGCTTTCCACCTCAAGGATAATAGTTTTTCCAGTAAGGGTCTTAACAAAAATCTGCACTCCTCCTCTCAGCCTGAGCACCAAGTGAAGAGTGCTCTCTTTTTGAATGTTGTAATCAGCAAGGGTGCGACCATCCTCAAGCTGCTTGCGTGCAAAAATCAACCTCTGCTGGTCGGGGGAATCCCCTCCTCGTCCTGGATCTTGGCCTTGACATTATCAATAGTGTCAGAGCTCTCAACCTCAAGGGTGATGGTCTTGCCAGTTAGGGTTTTTACGAAGATTTGCATCTATGCCATTAAACAGAAAGACCATTTAGATAACAAGATAAATCATTTTACAAAAGAAGAGACCATTCAAACATTCAGAAAAATTATAATCATGAGTGAAATTAAGATTCTTGATAGTCAAAATCTGTTTGTCTAGAAAAATGCAAAAGGGAGCTAGTTCCAAACTTTCAATTATGATGATCATGGTATAAGAATATTGCCATTTTGGAATCTATGAAGACCCTTTCCAAACCCAGGAAATTTTAAAGAAAAAACTGAGATGCAGATGGAAAGATTTGCATCTATTTGATTAAATAATATTTCATCTAGACACTTTATAAAGCAATTTATCAAAAAAAATACATCCAACCCAAGAAAAACTATAACTCCGGATGAAATCATTGAGAATAATAAAAGGAATAAATTTAAACCTTTCAAAGCCCTAGAAATTTGTTGGTTTACGCAAAATTGCAATTTCAATCAACGTCACTATAGGTCTCCATGTAATTAAAAATCTAACTATGCGGTATGTAAAAAACCTCTCAGATCTGAAATTTATTACATCGAGAAAATTGATTTATTCATCGTGAATTTTCAAGAAAATGGATATTTTGAAGATTTTATGCACCGAATGAAATCATAAAGATCCATGAAGGCACAAAAATTGATTAATTTCTCCTGAAACTTTTCAACTGAAATGAGTCGGCTTATCGGCAAATAATTAAGAATCCTCGTGCTAATTATCATGTATCTGACAAACAAAACTACTAATGAACGAAATTGACTTTAAAAAAATTCAAGGACACGAATCTAATCGAACAGCGAAAATAATTGGAGACAATCGAGAGAAACCGTCGTACCTCGAAAGAAATTGAGAGAACTTCCAGAAAACAAAAGACCAAGAGGATTTTGCGTGGATGAGATTCGGATTAGTGCTACAGAAAATGTTGGGGGTAGGGGGTTCATATGACTATAAGGTCTCTGAGAATGGATGATTTCAACTCTTTTGTTCCTTATTATTTCTGATGGAGTGTTTATGAGCGAAGATGACAATTTAAGCTGTAGTGGTTATAGTTTTAGGACTGAATTGGTGAGTAGAATAAGAAGAAGATGAAGAATTTGATTTGAGAGAGAGAGATTTAATTATTATTTTTTTTTAGTAGTAGAGAAAATTCTGATTATATATTTCATGAGACGTATAATTTTTTAAAACATTTTAACAACATATTTTATAAATTTTATTCAACTTTTACTATAAATATGATTTTAATTAAAATCATTCACATCCTTAATTAGGGAGCTAAGTTAAGGCGTTAATCATTTTCAAAAGAATAATGTTATTTAGCAAAATCTCTTAAATTTGAAGACCCGTTTGGTATATAGTCAATAGTGAAAAATATCGGATAAAATTTTATCTAATTATGTTTGAGGGAAATTGATGTCCGGATAAACTTTTATTCAAATAACAATTTAAGTAAAAAATGAAGAAAATAATTTATCTTCAAAGGACAATTTTTCATTTGAATACATATTCATTCGGCTTATTTGCACAAATGGTCTTCTGACTTTTGCACTTACTGAGGGTTGAGGACCTATCGTTTCATTTTTGACAGTTTAGCCCCTATTTGAAATGTTTTTGACAGCAATGGTCATTTTCATCAATTTCCGTCCAAATCCCTGTGAAAGTTGACAGCGGAAAATTTTTTATTTAAAAAGTAAAGGAAAATTTGTAGCAAAAGTCCCTAATCTTTTAAAAAGTTCTTAATCTTTTAGAAAGTGTTGAAAAGTCCCATAACTTTCTAATTGTAACACATATGACCCCAAACCTTTTTGACAATTTAACCCCCAACTTAAATAAAGTAAAAATAACTCATAAACCTTCTCAAAAATACAAATAAGTCCTAAATCTTTTTATTTTTTACAGATTTACACTTAAAATAATAAAAAGAGTGTCATCAAGTTCCAAAATTTTAATTTTGTTCACCAAAATGACATTTAAATTGTGATTGATTAAAATCAGATTTTTTAGTAAAAGTTGTTGAAATGTGTGGTTGAAAAGTTGTGGGACCATAAAATGTGTGGTTAACATTAATTGTTGACTTTGACCTTCGCTTTTTATCAAAATCAAAATTGAAAACAAATGGGTTGTTAGAGTCTCTGCAGATTTTGTCCAGTGATCCAGTAATTAACAAAAAAATTATACCAATAATCAAAATTTGACCAATTTAAAATTTTAATTGTAGAGCTAGCAAATAGGCCAGATGAACTGGCCCAACCCAAAATTGGACGGACCACATAAAAATTGGACTAGACTAGTCTTGACCCAATTTTACATGGGCTGGTATTTGTTGGGCCAATGGTCCCTAACATATAAAATTGGCGCAAATGGTCCATAACCTTTCATTTTTGGCGGAATGGTCCATAACCTATCCATTTAGGTGGGCAATTGGTCCTTTTTTACGGATTTCGTTAAAAATCTATTAAAACCTTTCCAAAATTGGCGCAAATGGTCCATTTCATTTTTTTTTATTAGTGGGAGTAAAATTGTCAAGTTACATTTTTTTTTCAATTGGCGCAAATGGTCCCCAACTTTTACCTTTTTTTGGCGCAAATAGTCCCTAACCTATAATTATATTTTGGTGCACAATTGGTCCTTATTTGATAAAAAAGACAAAAATATCCTTAGTTTTAATTAAAAAAAGTTGCAATTGGATTCCAAACCTTTGCCAAAAGTAAAAATGGGCCTGACACTTTAATTTTTTATTAAAAATTAAAAGAAACTAATAAACTGATAATATACTAAATTATTTTGTATATTTTATGAAATCTCAACTCAAATTCAACCACCGACAACAACACACGCAATTTTGGCCACCACAAATTGCAGAAAAATCTTCCATACGAAGTTCACTGATGATTATAAGGACAAAATATTGGAATTTGCCAAAAAAATTAGGTTGAAAAATGCATAGTGATCACGGCGGAGGAGATTTGGGACCCCCTTATGATTTATTTGAACACACACAGATCTGTCTTGGTTATGAATATCTTCTTAATTTTAGCTCACATTGATCAATGCAGTTTGTTATTGAATTTGGTGATAAAGTTTTGCCGACTGATATTGAAGAAGGAATGCGAGTTGCGTAGGCGTTTCCTCTGTCTTGTTCCAAATCTCCTCCGTCGTGATTAGAAGGACAAATTTTGGGACCCCAATGTACAGTGATCACGGCGGAGAAGATTCTAAAGCGGTTGGATCGCGGGTTGTCAGGTTCAGGTCGTCGATTGAGAGTCAAACTCCGGCCAGGCAAGGACGGCTGCCGACTCTCTTCTTAGCCACTTTCTTCTTCTTCTTCTTCGCCAGATGTAGCGGCGGCGGAGTGCTCTGTTGGTTGTGATTTGGAGGTGGGTTTCGAATATCAAAAGTCAATGCTAGATCCTCCGGTGATGGCAATAATTGTATATTTGGGTTAGGGGGTATAGTTGCAATTTTATTTTATTTTTTATCATTCAACTTAAGGATAAAATATTGTACAAATATAAGTACTGTAGCAATTAAACTTTTTATTTGTGTCAAAATAAAATTTATTTTTCTTTTTATGTTATAATTATAAAATTAAAGTTTAAATTTTAAATAATGTGATTACTTAATAATAATAAAATAATTTTAATTAGCACATTTGTTAATAATTATGAGCTTAAATTTTAGTTATTTTATAATAGTTCATAAAATATACAAAATAATTTAGTAAATTATCAATTAGTTAGTTTCTTTTCATTTTTAATACAAAAATTAAAGTGTCCGGCCCATTTTTACTTTTTGCAAAGGTTTGGAATCCAATTGCAAATTTTTTATATTAAAACTAAGGATATTTTTGTCTTTTTTATCAAATAAGGATCAATTGTGCACCAAAATATAATTATAGGTTAGGGACTATTTACGCAAAAAAAAAAGGTAAAGGTTAGGGACCATTTGCGCAAATTGAAAGAAAAATGTAACTTGACAATTTTACCCCACTAATAAAGACAAAAAAATATGAGATGGACCATTTGCGCCAATTTTGGAAAGGTTATAACGGATTTTTAACGGAATCTGTCAAAAATGACTAATTGCGCACCTAAATAGATAGGTTAGGGACCATTCTGCCAAAAATGAAAGGTTAGGGACCATTTGCGCACTAATGTCATACGTTAGGGACCATTTGCGCTAATTTTCCCACTTAAGATAATTGTCACCACTCGTTGTCACGCCCTCCACCGCTCTGCCCTTTTTGTTCTCTTCTATTTATTTATTTATTGTTTAATTAAGAATAATTGTATGATTATCTTTTTTACAAAAAAAATGAGTTTTTAATTGTGACTTTTTCAATTCTTATATCTATCTGAACCAAACAGGATAATGATAAACATGTTATTCGGATAACTATTACTCAAATAAATTTTATCCAGATAAACAATTTTATCCACAGATCAAATGAACCCTTAGGGGTGTATTTAATCTAAACTTTTATAGACTTTGATTGACATTTTTTAATTGACTGACTTTGATAGATTTCATTAACTTTTATAGATTTTAATAGACTCTTACAAACTTTTATGAATTTGTATATATTTCATTTTAAAAGATTTTCCTAGACTTTTACAGACTTTTATGACTTTTATAGACTTTTATTTAATTAAAAATTTTGAATATAAAAATTTAATATCTCACAATAAAAAAAATGTCGTAGGAGAAAAGTCTAGTAATAATTTATTTAATTGTATTAATATTATTAAATTCATAAAAAAATGTTATATTTAATTGTTGCAAGTAACTATGTCAAAAGTTAATGATATAAACTATTAACTCACTCTATTTTTTCTTTTGGGTAAAATTATAAAACTTTCAAATGGCTTGTGGATAAATTCAAAAAATAATGGCATGCAATTCCTTTTAAAAATATTTTTCAACAAAAAAATTTATCCAGTTTATAATCATCATTTTTATATTTAATAATCTATAGGTAACATATTATTATTAATCACGACAATTGCATAATAAATAACCAAAGTACCAATTTACAAAGAAAAAAAATGCAACCATTATATAGAACGAAAATGAAAATGAAAAAAAAAATACATTTACAAGAATGAAAATGAAAAAAAAAATACATTAATAAAAAACTAATTTTTAATCCGATTAAATTCATTAATAAACTATAATCAACAATTATATAAGAATTTAATTATAAATTTATCTTGTTTTTAATGAAAAATGAAAAATCGATGAAAAAATAGTTATGAGAATATTGAAGAAAAATCACATTGTTTCTAAAAGTTCATAGAAGGAAAAAGAAAAAAATGAAAAAATGGTTAGGAGAATATTGAAAAGAAACAAAAAAATCAAATCGCCTAGAGATAAAAATATTAATATTTTTTTTTTCATAAAAAAATATTGGTAATTAATAATTGTTATAGGTTTTGTAGAAGGAAAAAGAAAGAAGAGAAAAAAAAAAGTTCGGGGAATATATTGAAGAGGGAAGAAAATCACATTAAAGAAAGATAAAAATATTAATCTTGACTCTACAATTTGTTGAATGAAAAAAGTGTTGCATACAGAAAAAAAATAAGGGAATGAAATTTTTTTCCCTCAAAGTCTTTTAAAATCTTGGGAGTTAATGGGAGAGAAATTGTAATATCGTTTATTTATACATTGTGCTTTAAAATTTGTACATATAAAATGATCTATAAGGTCATTAAAAGTCATCGACGTTTTGAATACCCTTGAATTTCGTAGGATTTTAAAATGTCTGAATTGAATATCGCATGATTTTATAAGATTTTTTAAAAGTCTTTACAAATATATATTGAATACCCCAAGACTTTTATGAAATTTAAAAAATCTAAATTGAATGCACATATACTTTTAAACTCCAGTATCAACTCTTAATTGAATACACTCCCCTTAGTAATATCTACTAGAGTTGAGTCACGAGCATATCTAAACGCAGATAAATTAAAGCATACTAATAATTTATCTAAGATGAACATTTTATGACAATATTAAATAAAAATACTCACAACAAGATGCTAAATACTTGATCGTGCAAAATTTGGGTGATTTATCTTTTACGAAGAAAAATACTTGACCTTACATGTAACAAAATTATGTATGGACCTAATCCGCATTTCACCCAGTCTTCTACTTTAAACTTAGTTCATTCTTGTAATAGCAAATCGGATTTCAGAATGTCGTGATTTCTAGTGCCCGTTTGGTGTAGATAAAAAGTATATCTTTAGGAGATTTTTATAAAAGACGATGAAATGTGTGGTTGAAATATTGATAAAAATTGTGAATTTCATAAAATATATGGTTAAAAAAAAATAATAAAAAAATGGTAACCAAATAAGTGCCAAATCTTTAATGCCAAAAGGTGGAGTGTCGTGAGAAGTATAGTAAGAATTCTCAAATATTGTTAGAAGATGCTTATCTTGAACAAATATTTTTCATTCGTTCTACATTTATTTTACTCTCTAATGGTAATGATTCTCTTTTGGATTATTCTTACATGGTATATCTAGTTCCTATGCATTGGTTCGTGGAGTGTTATTTATAGTATTTTTTTCTCAATAGTTATTCAATTGTTATGAACTATGACGACAATATTTTATTTCTCGTCATTTATTGCCACTATGTCATACATGAGGGTTGATTAGCTATTTCTAAAAGTTTAGGACCCAACATGTTAGGACAATATATTAAAGGGCCATAGTGCAATTTTCTCTATAAAATTAGTAAAATAGACTTTCTTTTTTTCCTTTCCAACTTATCTCAAGAAATTTCATTTTTAATTTAAAAAAATTAGGGTTGAACTCCCTAACTTTTTTTGGTAATGTTGTTTAAGATCTCTACTTATAAGCACTAACAAATTTGTTAGTGCTTATAAGTACTTATAAACTGGTTAAACATCATTTTTATTCACACATTTCGTATGAACCACACTTTTTATCCACACATTCTATAGGATCTGCATATAATTTATAAAAATATTTACCAAACATACATTGTGTCATGTGGGAGCCTAAATTTACAGATTTAAATGGGTTAAAGATTCAGAACTTCGCTTAGGTTAGAGGCACTAATTGGAAGGTCATGAACTCGTTTTCTCAACATGAACACGATAAATAAGAGAAAAGGACAATCCCTGCATTTAAGATATGAAAAGGACAAAATATTTATAAGTTGAGTGAGCAATGAGTAATATTTCAAAATTATGTGAATAATAAGTAATGTTAAGTGATTATTTATTAATTTTTCGTCGAGTTCTTACATTCAACTTTCATTAATTAACATTCTGTCAATATATACTATTTACATGCTTTCAAACAAGGAAAAAAGTTATAAATATAATTACTATAATTATGTTCACACTACATTTTTTTTATATTACTACGTTTAATTGTAATGAATGTCTCAAATGTTTGTTCATTATTGTACTTACGTTTTCAACTTTTTTTCGTTGCATTATTATTCTTAACTTTCAATTAATTAGTATATATTGTCCTTAATAACGATTTATATCTAAATATTCTCTTAGCGTGTTTTTAAACGAAGTGTAAATATTTTCTCAAACTTTTGTCTGTTATTTTTTGTGTATTTAAAAATATTAAGGACAAATAAGTATTTTTACATCTTTCTAACAAATTTTTGAATTCGTTGTCAAAACAATATGATCTAATTAATAAAGTATTAATAATCAAAATACCCAAAAAAATGAAAAGACATAAATACTATAATATAAATAAAAATATAGTGCATCAAACAATCCACTTGACATATTGCAATCAATGATTAAAAAGGATCTGACGTATTACACTTTTTAAATATAGTGCATCAAACCATTGACACACAGATCTGCACGCCGCCGCCTTTGACCAGCCTCGCACGTGGATAGGAAGAAGAGAAATGCTGAACAAACCATTGACACACAAATCTGCACGCCGCCGCCTTTGACTAGAGTCCCAAAACTCAAGTCATTCCCGAAAATGATGTCTATGTATTACTTCAAAACTAATCCCCAAACCAACTACTAATTTAAAATTAACCCAAGGGACAAATTGTCACCGAACCACCATTTTCAACTTTAAATCTCTCAATATTAATTTGGCAAACTAATTTTGATTAACAATTAATTTAGAAGAATTCAATCAATTAAACTAATCAAGTACAAAATTGTCATATAAAAACCATTTCTAGCCCTCTCATGGAGTTTTTAAATTTATTTTTTATTTATTTACAGTAAAAATGTGCAGTGGTTGCGAACGTGAGCATTGTTAAGTTACAATACAATTTTTTTGACATAACACAATAAAAATCAAATACACACATTTCACCCTTGCTATTTCAAAATATAATCTTCTTTAAACCCTAGTTTTAAATCTATTTTGCAAACTAATTTCAAGCTTGAACAATTAATTCATGAAACTAATAGTCAATTAAAACTTAAACCAACTATACTAATGTTTAAACAATGTCAAGGGTAAAATTGCATTTTTAAAACATTCATATTATCTCCGTCCCACCAGGGACAGAGCTAGGATAGACAAAAGGTTGGAGCGTTGTTTGAAATGGACTGGACTATGCATGGAAGTAAATCTGTCTCCGCCCATGCATCCCATAAAGATAGATTTACTTTCATTTTCACACAGATTATGAAAATTTAATTAATATAGTTGAAAAGGTAAAATTTATTTATGTTTTTTCTAATATATCCTTATATATTAATATCTTTATTCTATTGAATATAATTTATACTTTGTTGATAAGAAAACACATTAAATAAAGATATATTATGAAACTAAGAAATTAACTATACTCTCAATAAGAAATTGTCCTATAATTTGAGTCAGATGAAAAAAAAAGTAAATCTATCATTGTAGAATGATGGATTATTAAATATCTATAGGATGAATCAAGTATTAAATATGTGTTTAAATACCTTTAATGCCACTATACTTTGCCAATCATTCATGGAATGCCATGAATTTTCGGAAGTGAATCACATATGCCACTTCAGTACATTCTGTTAAAAGAGTACAGATGTGTTGATGTGGCATAGAAATATGTACAAATGACACGTTATATTTGTCGTGTCAACTAAAAGATTGTGACATATATTTTACTTTAAAACTTGTTAGAATGAATAAAAAAGCAACTCTCCATATTTTAAGGTTTTACATTCTTTCTAACCTTTTTAATTGATATATATTTTGTATACATTTTCTATTGGCAAACACTTTATGTTTTGATGTTTATTTTTTTTGCTTTTTTTTTTTATAAGAAAATTAGTATATTTGATCTACAACCTTTCAAAAACATAAAGGATATACTCCTAATCTTTAAAAATAATAGTGAGCACTCTCAACGTTTGAAAAAATATGCATGATAAGTCTTTTATAACGAAATTGTCTCATTCTTTAAATAACCAAAAAGCAAAAAACAAAAATCAACAAAGAATAGAAAAATATCCAAATGTATCCTTAAAAAAATAAAAAACAATAAATAGGTCACCTTATTCTACTAACCATCCCACTTTCATTGTTTTTCAGTATCCATCATCTCCAAATGTAGTGTCCACAAAAAAAAAATCTACTATTAAATTTCTTAAGCTCTCCGAATCTGATATCCATATTCTTTCATGTCAGTACATTCAAAATGATGTCTTGTTATAACAACCAAAAAATAAATAATAACCTCGATTTTGGCGCTCGATGTTTCGACACTCTTAGTGAAGTTGACGCTGCCAATCTCTCATCGGTTTGGTTTGGGCTTCAATATATTCATCATTTTTTCCTCTTTTCAATTAGGGTCGAAGAGGGGGATCTAACTACTAATGAATTGAACAAGATCTCTTTGCAGTTGCGTGATAATTTTGTTATATCGTATTTGAATTCAGATTCATATTCAGCAATGGATTTGTTGGTTGGATTTTCTAAAAGCAATAAATCAAAAGAAAATTAGAGGAAAAAAGAAAAAATTTAGATGGGAAAAGAGAATATTTTCATGTAATCTGTAAGTAAATTTGACTGGAGGAAAGACGTCTCATATCGAAAACTTCAGTGAATTTGTTTGGCGATGAACCTTTACGTGATTTTTTTTTTCATTTTAGATAAGAAGTCATCTTGAGGTTTGGGGTGGTGGTGGATTTTGGATTTTGGAGTTGGGTGGAAGAATATGGGTGGAAGAATATGACGTCTTTATTATTTTTTATTTTTTGGTGTAGATATGATTATTTTTTGATTCCCCCCCCCCCCCCCCCCCCACCCCCTTTTGTTATTTAAAAGGGATGACAATTTCGTCATAAATGATTTTTCTATTTCTTTAAATGTTGATGATGTTCCATACTATTTTAAAGGTTGGAAATATATCCCTTACGTTTTTTAAAAGTTGGAGACCAAATATGATAATTTCTTTTTACTCATTATAATTAGTTTTTAAGCAGAATACATGCCACGTCAGCACTTTTTGTTGACGTAGCAAATACAAACTCTTATCTGTAAAAATTGGTATGTCACATCATTACGTATGTTACTTCTGTTAATGAAATATAATGAAGTGATATATGAAACTCACACTTAAAAATTCTCTATGAATGTTTTAAAGTAAAGGCATTTCACGAAAGTTTTTGACAAAATATAGGGACACGGAGTATTTAACAATGAGTCCCGATCTGCTGCCCACAGGTGGGCAGCTTATTCGACCCACCTGCTGAAGTGTCAGCAGGTCACCTCAGCAAGTGGACCGTCCATGTCCATGATAAAGCAATATGTGGGCAGCAGTTCATTGCCCATTTAACAATATTATAAATAGTGAACTTCACCGGCCCTGCTGCCTGCAACTGTTTCATCTAATAATAACAAACTTTAATCAAATCAAACCGCATCCTATTCCATTTCCCAACCCAACCGTCGCTTCCCAAATTAAATCAAACCCTAAGAGAGAGAGAAAGAGAGGGGGGACGAAAATCTACCGGTTTTTCCAGCGCCTCGATGGAGATCGGACCAGCAGCGTTGGCGTCGGCGGAGCCGTCTTCCTCCTCTTCATCGGCTCATTCGAACTCCGTGTCATCGTCGGGGGGTTATTCGCCGGGTTCAAAGGACGCCGGAAGTAGTTGTAGTAACGATGTTAATAAGATTAATGGCGTCAATAACCACGATTTATTGGATGAAGACGAGGAGGAGGATGTTTGCCGAATCTGTCGGAACCCTGGCGAGTCCGATAATCCCCTACGCTACCCCTGCGCTTGCAGCGGCAGCATTAAGTTCGTTCACCAAGATTGCCTTCTTCAGTGGCTCAATCACAGCAACGCTCGTCAATGCGAGGTTTCTACTTACCACCACCCTTCCCCCGTCTTTAAATTTTCTTGTTTTGGTATAACCTGTTTGGTTTTGGATTGTCATGGCAATCGCTACTTTTATATTTATGATAATTTTTGTGCGTTTTATGACTGGTGTTGTTGATTGACGAGATTTTTGAGTGAATTAAAATATTTAAAGAATGTAGAGGTAACAGTGTCTGTTGATTATCTTGTAGTGTTGCTTGGCAAATTGAGTATGTAAGAAACGGGGCAAAGTAAGAAATGTTAATTCAAATTGGAGGATTTTAGTTTCTTATATCAGCGGCTTCCTTTTTTCTTTTCTTCAAATTGTTATTTTTATGCCTTTGTTTATTTTTTGGCTTCAAATTACTGATACTGACATATTGTTGTAGATTGTTTCGTAGGAAGTGATCAGTTGTCCTCTAATTGAAATGATACCAGCCAACTGTTGAGAAATAAACACCCAGATATTTAATTTTCTCAATGAATTCCTTTAATAGCCAAGCAGGTCTTATTATACGACAGTGACATTTTAAGCAATATACATATTAACCTCTCCCAAGAACTTACGTATATTGAAGAGTTGTGTCATGTATGACATGATGTAGCATTTGAATTTGGTGAATGTAAGTTACAGTGGTAACTGCTGGTTTTCTCATCTCAGTCCTTTTATATGCCAAGTTATATTCCGTCATTTTAGCAGGTTCTTCTAGACATTGCCATCACAAATACTTCTCGGTGTGTGTTTAAGACTTAAGAGGACTACTGTTATTCCTTTATGCTCTCTCCCAGTCTCCCTTATTCTGTTAATGTGCAATGCAGGTCTGCAAACATCCATTTTCATTCTCTCCAGTCTACGCTGAAAATGCTCCGACAAGGCTTACTTTTCAGGAATTTATTGTTGGGATATCTATGAAAGCCTGTCATGTTCTGCAATTCTTTTTGCGCCTGAGTTTTGTACTTTCAGTTTGGCTTCTCATCATTCCTTTCATTACGTTTTGGATATGGCGATTAGCATTTGTTAGAAGTTTTGGTGAAGCTCAAAGACTATTTTTGAGTCACTTATCAACAACAGTCATTCTGACCGATTGTCTGCATGGATTTCTGCTCTCTGCAAGCATCGTGTTCATTTTTCTTGGAGCAACTTCTCTTAGAGATTATTTTAGACATTTACGAGAGCTTGGAGGACAGGATGTTGACAGAGAAGATGATGGAGATAGAAATGGGGCTCGTGCTGCCAGAAGGCATGCTGCTCAAGTCAATAGAAATCTTGTTGGTGATGGGAATGGTGAAGATGCGGGTGTAGCCCAAGGAGTTGCTGGTGCTGGTCAGATAATCCGAAGGAATGCAGAGAATGTGCCAGGACGATGGGAGATGCAGGCAGCTCATCTCGAGGCTCATGTTGAACAGATATTTGATGGTTTGGATGATGCCGATGGTGCAGAGGATGTACCTTTCGACGAACTGGTTGGCATGCAGGGACCTGTATTTCATTTGGTCGAGAATGCATTTACTGTGAGTTTTTCTGTTACATTTTTCCTTCTACTCTTTTAAATAAATGAAAATCACGAAGTAGATTCTTTTTGACTTTCCACTGTTACATGGAATTCTATTTATGGTGTACTTGATGATGTATTGAATCGGTGTTATATTATGGATTTTATTTCAGATTTATCACAGTATTGCCAAATGTTCAACATGATCTTAATGTGCCAATAGTTGTTTACCAAGTGTTATATGTAATAAATGGAAGTTTTTCAAAGCTTTTCTTTTGTTTTTTATACGTTCAACACTAACTGTTCTTATTCTTTCCTGCAGGTTCTTGCAAGTAATATGATATTCCTTGGAGTTGTAATATTCATTCCTTTTTCATTTGGGCGTATTATACTATACTATTTATCATGGCTTTTGTCCTCTGCGACTAGTCCAGTGTTGTCAACTGTCATGCCGCTTACAGAATCGGCCCTTTCTTTAGCCAACATCACACTTAAGAATGCATTAACTGCAGTTGTGAATATGACATCTGACAACCAAGAAAATAGTTTGCTTGGCCAGGTTGCTGAGATGCTAAAAGGAAATGCTAAAGGACTGAATGAAGTAGTATCAAGCAACCTAAGTTCAACAGATTCTAATGTCCTCTTGAAAGGACAATCTGCTGTGGCATCACGGCTTTCTGATGTTACCACACTTGCTGTTGGCTACATGTTCATATTTTCGTTAGTTATTTTCTATGTTGGAATTGTTGTCTTAATTCGCTATACTAGAGGAGAGCCTTTGACCATGGGTAGGTTCTATGGCATTGCTTCGATTGCAGAAACCATTCCATCCCTGTTCAGGCAGTTTGTCGCAGCCATGAGACATTTGATGACTATGATTAAGGTTGCTTTCCTTCTGGTCATTGAGCTTGGGGTTTTCCCCTTGATATGTGGTTGGTGGCTGGATGTTTGTACCATAAGGATGTTTGGAAAGTCAATATCGCAAAGAGTTGAGTTCTTTTCACTCTTCCCGCTGGCAAGCTCTTTGGTTCATTGGATTGTGGGAATTGTTTACATGCTGCAAATAAGTGTCTTTGTCAGCCTTCTTCGAGGGGTATTCATTCTGCAGAACTAGTTATTGAATTATTTATATTTTCTAGTAATTAAGCTTATACGTTTTCTACCGCTAAATTCGTGTGTTTCTCAAGGTATTGCGTAGTGGAGTTCTATACTTTCTTCGAGATCCAGCTGATCCCAACTACAATCCATTCCGTGATTTGATTGATGATCCTCTGCACAAGCATGCCCGTAGAGTTTTGTTGTCTGTTGCTGTTTATGGGAGTTTGATAGTGATGCTAGTATTTTTTCCCGTTAAACTTGCCATGCAAATGGCTCCTTCCATTTTTCCACTAGACATATCGTAAGATTGGTTTTCACGTTTTAACATCAAAATAGCATTGTCACTTTAACACACCATCTCTTCCCTAACTTACCGACGAGCACTTGTTATTTTGCAGTGTTTCTGATCCGTTTACTGAAATTCCTGCTGACATGCTTCTCTTTCAAATATGCATTCCATTTGCTATAGAGCATTTTAAGCTGCGGACTACCATTAAATCCCTCCTACGATATTGGTTTATTGCCGTTGGCTGGGCACTTGGTTTAACAGATTTTTTACTCCCAAAGCCAGACGATAATCATGGCCACGGAGATGGAAATGGAGTTCCTGGGAGACAGGATAGGGGACATGCATGGTTGGGTGGACCTGAACGAGCCCCTGTAGGAGTTGACGCAGATGCTGTAAACAGAGACATAAATGCCGGAGCAAATGCTAACTCTGCCCAGGAGTACAACGATGACGAACCAGCAGATCCAGAGTAAGTTGCAACAAAAATGATGAACTATAAACTTTTCACTGTGTAATTTGCCTAAGATATTCCTTGCCCTTGATTTTTGCCTGTTTGATTCATTCCTTTGTCTATATTATCCCCGTTCGTGCGTATCTGATAGAAAGTTGGAGCATGGAGTTGGTTTAATTTCCATTTCCTCAACCTCACTTGTCTCTCCACCGCAGTCCCTTCTTTAAAGCAATTTTTTGTTATACTTGTGCATCAAAAAAACATTCTTTTCACTTTTTGCCTGCTTTCGCTTATCATTTCTTTTCTTTCTAAGGCACAGATGTGTCCCTTTTTCCTGTGATTTGAAGGCCTGGTTATATAATTTTTTATCTTCTTAACAAGATTTACCTACTAAATTTTTGCTCCCCCAATCTTGTATGTGAATCCTAATGCTTTGTGTCAGAACTATTACTGATTTATGCTTAACTGTGTAAGTGGATATGTTTATTATACCGTGATGAATAATGAAACATGTACGCCAATTCTTCCTTATCTCCGTGTATCTGTGCAAGCTGTTTCAATTTTTGGTGTGATTTTATTACTCTCAAGTGAATTGGTAGTGTATGAACTTCTCCACGTTCTCTACAGTTGTGTTTCTGATTGTATCTCTATTATAATTGACCCTCTTGAAACCATTTATCATGCAATTTATGGTAGGCTCTGAGATTTTTTTTCCAAGGACTTCTTATTAGCCTCTTCTTTTGTACGAGTATTTGATGCTCTCTGGTTCAATTTTTTAGCAGGTGGGGCTTTGTGCTTCGCATCGTGCTGTTGCTATTGGTGGCTTGGATGACTCTACTCGTCTTCAACTCCGTGTTGATAGTTGTACCCGTTACACTTGGGCGAGCACTCTTCAATGCCCTTCCACTTCTCCCAACAACACATGGGATCAAGTGCAACGGTAAATTAATTGGTGGAGTTGGTTAATGATCCCCTTATTTTAACTTTGAAAGGAATGAAGCTAAAATCTTTACTCTTCCCATGGTCCTCTTTAGATTTATATGCTTTCATCATTGGAAGCTATGTCATTTGGACTGCCTTGGCTGGAGTGAGGTATTGCGTCGAGCATCTTAGGAGAAGAAGTACTAGAGTTTTGCTCGGTCAGATTTGGAAGTGGTATGGCATCATTGTCAAGAGTTCTGTGCTGTTGTCAATATGGGTAAGAATGGGTAATTCTGGTTATGGTTAAATTATATCATAAAGGAATTTTGTCTGGTTAACTCTTGTTATACTGCTTGGTCCAGATATTTGTCATTCCCGTGTTAATTGGACTGCTTTTTGAACTTCTGGTAATCGTCCCTATGCGGGTTCCTGTGGATGAGAGTCCAGTATTCCTTTTGTATCAGGATTGGGCTCTGGGACTAATCTTCCTGAAGATTTGGACTAGACTTGTGAGTACTGATGTATTTTGTTAGTTTTGTACCGTGTCTTTCTTTCTTGGGATAGCATTAGCTTCAGTTTATTGCACAACTAACCTGTGTACCTCTAATGTTTGAGTATTTGGATGGACACTTAATTAGATTTTTGTTTGTTTAATAAGGTCATGCTCGATCATATGATGCCACTGGTGGACGACAGCTGGCGTGTAAAATTTGAAAGGGTGAGAGAAGACGGTTTCTCTAGGCTTCAAGGTCTTTGGGTGCTGCGGGAGATTGTGTTTCCAATTATTATGAAGCTGCTTACTGCATTATGTGTTCCATATGTTTTAGCAAGAGGCGTGTTCCCAGTTTTTGGCTATCCGTTAGTCGTGAACTCAGCCGTTTATCGATTTGCGTGGTTGGGATGCCTCGGCTTTAGTTTGCTGTGCTTCTGTGCCAAGCGATTTCATGTATGGTTCACCAATCTCCACAATTCCATACGTGATGACCGGTACTTGATTGGTCGTCGACTCCATAATTATGGAGAGAATTCAGAGCGGCAAAGTGATTCTGGCACTCAAAGTTATAATGAAAGTGGCACCGGCGATGTTCAAAATAATCGGGAAGCTGCAAATGTAGGGATGAGACAAAGGCATGCTATTCACCAAGATGCTTGAACTAAGAGGTAACTACAATTGCCAGATTTTCCGGTTTTAAGCTTTCGTGGTGTGAATATATAACTGTTTTAACAGGTTATGATTCCCCCATTGTGAAAGGGGTTGGATCGGTTTGGGTTCGGGGGGGCTGTCTGTTGTTTGGGGTTCGGTTACGTAGTGAAATTTTGTGAATATTGTTGGAGCTTCTGTCGATGGTACAAATTAGTGAGATATTGTCCATAGAAAGCATATTTTGTTCATCATGTGAAGTGCAATCTCCAAGAAGTTATGTGATGCAATTGAGAAAATGATGTGGTGCTTCTAATTATAATCAAACAAACTGCAAATCGTGCAAAATCTTGCAGTTGTGAATCAAGTGAATATGCTACAATTTTCTGTACATGCATGAATTTTAATTGATGCCTTGTCTTTTGCGAGATTGGCACCTATTCTATTTGAGTGAGTTGATTTTGATTGGACCACACCGAGCTAGAAATGAACATAATGAACTGTGCAAACCCAAAAATCTGGTGCACCAACTGAATATTATTAAAACGGTATTGAATGGGTTGGAGTTGAGAACACTACTAGGATCGTGCTTAAGAATTTCTATTGGACTTTTCTTATCTTTTGAAAAATTTCTTCACACAAAAAATTCTGATAACAAATCTAAATCATCATATTTGTAAGTTCATAATGTTTCAAGATATTTTGGAGATTCAAATAATATTTTTCTAAATCATTTTTATCCAATGATTTGGAGTTGTATTGGGTTGGGTTGTTAGAGGTTGGTTGGGATTTATTTTTAAATTTTTTCAAAAAAATATTACATATTAAAAAAAATTTAAAGCAATTTAAAAAATTTGGAAGCCAAATCTTCTATAAATCAAAGGTCACCTAAGCCGCCAGATGCCTTAAGCCACCTCTGACTTGCTCCAAATGATTTATCCTTCCTCCATTGCAGTGACGTTTTTATCGTAGAATTTGGCATAATCTCTCAATGTATGCTTTAGCGTTAATTGGTCTGGCGCTTCAAAATTGTCAAAATCTACTAGTCAACGTAGTCATTGAACCAACAATCGTGAACAATAAACATTAATCAGATGTAGAAGGTACAATCGTACTCTGGCAAATGCAGACCTCACGAGTAATTTAGGAATATTTTTCAGACACTCCTTACCAGAAAACATGATTTACTCATCACCACAAAGGATAGAAATGAAAATCAAAATGTTCTAAAAGTGCCTGCTGAACTATTTAAGTTTGAAAATAAAAATCCAACACAAGCTTTTATAGCCACTGAAAATGTTCAAGCAAACGGATCAACAGAAAATGTCACGAGTTCCAAAGTCATCATACATATAACAAACCACAGCAGGAACTTGCTTTGAAGTTTAGCAGAACAAATATTTAAAACCCAACCACAGTATATAATTCAACCTCCATTTCACATCAAATCATTCATTCAACGCCAAAGAAGCCAATTGTTCGGCCGGGCTGCTGGCCTGCTGCTGAGACACGTTCCTCAGAACTTCCATAGCCTCTGCAACCTTGGCTTTTAGAGCTTCTGGTGATTCCAGCAAATGTAAAACTTCCGTCTGGTCCATTTCCAGAAGCATGCCTGTCACCTTAGCTGCAGTGTCAGGCTCTAGCTGTTCAACCAATGGGTACAGATTTTCACCCAACATCTGCAGACAACACGCAACTTAACATTCAATAATGATGCACATGTACATGACTCTCAAAGACGAGTTAAATTTTACCAAACAATAAAAGTTCGCACATGTTTGGCAATGCTTCAATTATAATTTCAGTTGGTCAAACTAATCAAACATACTTTTTATCCACACATTTAATAGAAACCACAACTTACAAACTTTTTATCCACATTCACCAACAACTTAAAATATAAGCACTTAAAAAATAATTTCAACACTACCAAACAAGGATACTAGTCCGTTGAGTTAAAGGATGCACATGTACATCCATATAAGTGAACATTATAGTCAAACACACTATTTTTGGTTGGAAAATAATTGACATTTTGAAATCCCACTTGTAAATGTTAGGAGTTGTTTCTCAAAGTCACATCTTAGAATAAGTTTCTCGAAAGAACTTTAGTAATAAGTAACATATTTGGGTGAAACAATCACAGGCAAAAGGTTGCACATTTCTTTGAGCAACCTCTAAAAAGTAAAAACTGAATATATAATCGGGAAAAAAACATAAATTTGTCGTGAAATATGGCCTTATAGATTTAAAAGATAATGCATCAATACAGCTACATATGCATAAGAAACATTAGAAAAGAATGGCTAGACCAACACAATCAACATATAAATTGTCATCTCCTAATGTGAAGCTGACCACAATGAGAGCCTAGAAACATTAATTATTTCTCACGGTGACCATCAGATTGGATCTATACTATGAACAAATATGACTTGATATGCAATAGTATCCAAACCAGAGTTGAAATCCCGTCCCCGTAAAAAGAACTTGGTCAATTAAGGACATGGAAGAAAATGCTTACAGTCCTCTGTTCTGTGGGGGATGCATTTGCAAGAGCAGATGCCAAAGCCCCGATTGGCTGAGGCATTCTCACATCACGCAATGGCATATTACCCATTTCATATGGGACAGAAAACATGCCCCCAGCCACACCTTGCATGGAAACATCTGGCATTCCATGCCCAGGAGGATAACGATAGGCACGTCCCCTTGGAAGCATCTGAACCAAATAAATGAAGTAACAGTCAAGAAATGTTTTGGAGAACAAAAAGGCACAGAGGTTAAAGCATCAAAAACCTGTTGCTGCATTATTGGAACTTGTTGTGGGTTCTGCTGCATCGGAACAGTATTGGAGCGCCTGCCACCAGGACGTGGACCTTGCTGACCTTGCTGAACCAAAGGCACAAAGACATTTGGCATGAGAGGTCCGGCAGGCCTCATACCAGGAACAAGTTGCTGTTGATACCCAAATCCAGGCTGTAAAATCAGGCAAAAGAATTGTTGTCAATATGTTTTTAGCCACGAAAAATTGCCTACGCCTTAAACTAGAGACAATATTGCATAGAAAACAACATTTCAAATTCAATAGCATGTCAACAAATACCCTCATGTAATCAAATATTTGATCTGTTTAATTGGCTTATGCCTAATTCTACAGATGAACCCGGCATCCCAGATAACCGTTTCACAGTTTTTGAACAAGAGCTTTAATCCTTGAAAAGAAAAATGTTTTTGTCACTCTCTCCCCCTCCCCCTTCTCTCCGTACGCGTCTCTGCGTGTGAGAAAGGAGAGTGCGGGAATCACACAGCAGAAGAAAGCAAATGAAAAATAATGCAACTGGTATTGACCCTTTTAATTATTATTATTTTTCTTCACAAAATTCGTATAATTAAATCAAAACTCTGAATCTTTTCAATTTTCTGTTGCCTCAATCCCCTAAAAATTAGTGCAGGCTTCCCTGTTTCCCACTTTTCACTTAGCCAGTTTGTCTTTTGCCCACGGCGTGAACAAAAAATAAGAAATCCATCCAACAATTTCAGAGAACCTATAGCACAGCAATCGTGTCTTGTTACCTTCCATCGTGGGGACAATGCCAGAGGATTAAAACTATGGTTCTAATTTTGCATTTCTGTTCAACATGACTTGATAATCCTCTTCTTTGGAGAAAAATTTAGTCTTACGTCTTTTTTCATGTTATAAGTAAATCTTAATACAGAAAGAAAGTATAAAAGCTATCTTCTTAATAAAGCCCTTTGTCCCTTGGACTATGAAGTGATTGTTCAAACACTAGTATCTTTTTCTTGGTCATTTTTCTCAACCTTGAAGTTCTATTGGAACAAGAAGAGAAATTCTCCTCTCACAAAACGAAAAAGATCAGTTTTTGGTCAGGGAAGCAGGGAACAGTTTTGTTTCTTTTCAAAGTGTACACTGGCAGTCCAGAATGTTGAGTCTGCCATGAAAAGAAGTGAACGCTGGCAGGCCAGAATATTGACCTATTATACATATAAAGACAGAGAAAGAACATAATATCTTGCAATGCAATCATCCACAAAAACAAACTTTATATCTTCCTATTTTTCGGTGATAAAAATGCCCTTCATCAAAACTTATGTTTTGTCAAAACAAAAAGACAAATTTCAATTCATTTGCTCATCCATCAGAACTCCAACATTTTGAGAAGCAGTAACAATTTTGACTGAGGACAGATTTCTATTGATTTAGAGCATCTCCACTCCAACAAACTCTTTTTATTGTTAGCTCTTTATTTTACTTTTTCCAACAATCATTTATTGCTTTTCCTTCATTTTTTAATTAACATATATATTTTTTAGATGTCAAAAACTAAAACATTCAAATACAATTTGAATAATTCAAGTGGAGAATTGAAAGTTACAATTTATTAAATCCGATCATTATACAATACAAATAAAGAGTGGGTTCGGCTATCCAAATGTAGAGAGCCAAACTCACTCTCTATTTTAAAAAGTTAAATTAATGAGCCTATCGGAGCCTAATTTCAAGAATTGGCTCTTTAAAATACAGAGCATCTTACATTTAAAGAGTCTCTTGGACATGAACTTATATACCATATTTCCTCATGGTCAACTCTATTTCATTCGATATTAATTTTTCATGCAAATTAGATTTAGTAGTAATGATCACTTGTTCTAAGATATCAATCTAATATATATAGAAATCACAATGACACAACATTTGAAACCCAACAATTTTCTCATCCATCACATAAATCCACGTTACGAAAATGAATGCAGAAGCTTCATAACTTGCAAGGCACCAATCAGAAAACAATTTTGAATTGATAACCTCTACAAGAACATCAAATACCAGTTCATATAAAAATTGTATCAAGGACAAAAGTATCTAATCATCATGAACATCAAAATCATCTTCACGTCAAAAGTTTATAACAGTAATAACAATACGAATATATAATTTTTCAAAAGTTTCTATCAGTAAGAACAATATGAAGATATAATTACTTGTGGAGGAATCATGGCAGGTGGAGGTTGTCCATAGAATATCTGTTGCCCTAGACCAGGACCACCTGGGGCATACATTGGCATACGAGGAGTGACTGTAGGTGCCACAGTAATTGGCCGTACTTGAGAAAATTGAGCCTGGATAAAATGATTGGTGAAAAATACTTATTCATGTAATTATTCACAATGTATACCATAAACCGAGAACATACAGATCAACATAATAGGAATACATTAAAATCACAAGCCATTAAAGCGTTGAAGAAGAAAAAAGTTTTTTTTCTTTTGACGTGGAGAATGAATATAGAAACAGAACTAATATGATATTATATGTTGCATAAGGTAACAAGGCTTAGCCTTTCAATTTTTTTCTTTTTCTTTTTTATCACTTTTCTCATCGCTAACTTCTGGAATAATAGATTGAAAGTGAAAGCCTAGGGAATACCTGTAATCGTGCTCTTCTATCTTCTTTCCTTTGAGCAAGGGCAACATAAAGAGGTTTGCTAACAATAATCTTGCCATTCATTTCTAAGAGCTAAAATAACAAACAAATAACTGTGAACTTTTCTTCCTTGAAGGACGACAGGTAAAGAAGTCTTAATGAGGAGAATACCCCCCCAAAAAAACTTACAGCTCTAGAAGCCTCTTCAGGCGATGAGAATGCAACAAAACCGGATCCTCTGCTAATTCCTTTCGGATCTCGCATAACCTGTGCAAAGGAATGATTATGTATAATATTCGTAAACTGCAGCTGATTAACATGATTAAATTGTCAATAGTGACATTCCCAACCAGAGGCAGAAACATCTACCAACCTTGCATGATGTTATAGAGCCAAATGGGGAGAACACTTCCTTAAGCTCATCATCCCCAATGCTGTCATCCAGATTTTTGACATATAGGTTGGACCCTTGTGATTTGTCAACTGCTTCCTTCACACTCTGCTCAAATTGGAATTTTAATTCTAGCTCCCTCTCAGATTTCTTTTGGGCTCTTCCGACATACCATTCCTTGTTATCAAATTTCTTACCATTAAGCAACTCAACAGATCTAGCAGCATCCTCTGCATTCTCAAAGTTAACAAATCCGAAACATTTTGACTTTCCATCTTCATTTCTCATCACCACAACACTGGTGAGTAATCCAAATTCACCAAATATCTTCCTCAGATCATCTTCAGTTGTTTCTTCAGACATATTCTTCACAAACACATTCGTAAATTTTGTCTTGTTTACTGATATATCTCTTTCTTGCTTTCGAACAAAAGGTCCTACATAAACTTGTTTCCCATTCACTAGCATGCCGTTTAGCTTCTCTATAGCTTGTTGGGCAGCTTCTTCACTGGTGAATTGCACAAAACCATAGCCCTTCGATTGACCAGAAGCATCTGTTGCTACCTTGCACGATAGAACATTCCCAAATGAAGAAAATGTCTCGTGTAGTGCTTTGTGATCGATTTCCTTGTCCAAATTCTGCCAAGGGCAAATATGTGGTAACCGGGTAAGAGAAGCGGAGAAAGGATTTATAGGAATCAAAAGAAAAAAGGTAGGTATCAGTACCTTAATAAATATGTTCCCAGAACCACTTCTGCGCACACTGGGGTCTCGATGAGAGTACATTATCCTGATAGGTTTTCCGTTGAGAGGAGTGAAGTTCAGCTCCTCCAAGGCTCTCTCCGCTGTCATGAATGTAGAGAGAGGACATTAGGCATGGCAGGAAGAAGCTGAAAAGTTTCTACTCATTAAACAAGTTAGAGAAGTACTCTTATTGACAATTATAAGAAACAACTGCCACTCAACTGAAACATGCTCCTGGGAGGTTAAAGTGCACTAAATTTGCAAGAAAAATTGTAAAATGGGAAATGTACTTCATAAAATTAACTGAGTAATACAAATATACAAAGGCGTGGAACATTGAAACTTTAGAAAAACCTTCTAGGCCTACAAGTTTCTCATGTTGTGATATTTTATTGGACTATCTTGGAAATCAGAGAATATCTTACCACATAACAAACATTGACCCTTTTTCATCAAATGTGATCTTGCAACTCCAGCAATGCAAAAACTTTATAGGCGAATGTTTGTATGTACAGAATTTGCTAGCATGAAATCAAGTTCACCGCAGATAGTGATAGGGAAAATTTCCATCATGCGATCTAAAACACCAGACATGCAAATAGTTTCAAGCCTATAAAGAGTACCCTTGAACCGGAACCGGGCATTCACAGCTTAAACAAACTATGAGAATTGCGCATTAGTTAATGTTTACCAATTATAAATATATAGTTTAAAACCACCATGTTATCCAAGCCTTTGTGTGCTATCAGTGTATGCGCCAAGTAGCAAGAGCTATGCTCTAGATCAATTAATCAAAATTATGGGTCTTATTTACATTGTGCCATATCTCCAATTGTACTAAACTAAATTTACTATTCATGTTCAGAAAATTCTTATTTATTTTTAAACATACATCACAAAAATCATCTTTGAAGGTCTCACTTTCCTGTTGCATGTTGAATAACAAAATTAAGCAGCGATTACCGACTACCTCTGAAATCAAATTTATTAGGACAAGTAATGAAACATAACTTACGAACCATCTTGAGGGTTGCCGTAGTTGACATAACCATATCCGAGTGATCGCCGGCTAGTCAGGTCCCTACATACCCTAACCGACACCACATCTCCCATCTGGGAAAACAGATCATAGAGTTGCGAATCCGTCACGTTCGCATCGAGGTCACCCACGTATAGTGACGTCACAAACTGGGCGCCTCCGGCAGCCGCCGTGTTCACCGCCTGCATCTGAGGCTGCATCTGAACCTGCGTCGCCATCTCAGTCCAAAAAACCCTAAAAAAAACTTTTTTCCTTTTCCGAAGAGTTTTCTTTTCTTTTTCTTTTTTTTTTTGGGTATTTTATCTTATCACTTCCCTCTCCTCTTCTTATTTTCAATCAAACGAAACAATATGTAAATAGAATTTAATTTTTACCTAGACTGCAGGTGAAAAAGAAAATCAGATTGTACCGATTTTGGATTTTTTTGTGAATATTTTTTTCTTTTTTGAATTTGGGATAAAGAGAGGAGAGGGAAGGATGGATAGGTCGGATATCCGACGGAGGGGGAGAAGATCACCGCCGGCAGCGACGGCGACACCGGGAGAGGCGGAGAGAAAAGGGGGTAAAAAATTGGAGCGCAGCTTGGAACTGCGCACTACAGGATTTCGGAGCCTTCGGAGCGCTATTATATATATAGTCGGCGAGGGTGTCAGGGATTACGTGTGTACCCTCAGAACCCTAGATTATCTATGCTGCGACTATAGCCGTTGGATTGGACTAAGTGGGTCTAATCTTCTTGTCAGAGGTGACGTGTCCCGGGCAGTTGGCTTTCGAAGGCGAGTTGAGACCCTGAGATATTTTGTGGATTTATTATTTTAACACTTTTTTCATTTTTCTTTTGGATATTTTAGCCCTTGCACTTTACATTTGATGCTAAAAGAGTTCTAAAAACTTTTTGAATTAGCCAAATTTCGTCATTGTTGGGTGATTTCCCTAAAATTTGGAATAATATAGGGCTTGTTCGGTAGAGATTTTTTGAGAAAAAAATTAGTTTTTTTTGTTACTTTTTGACTTTTCAAAAGTTTAGGTAGTGTAAAAAGAATTGAAAAGTAAAAAATTGTAGGAAAAAAAATGAATTTTTTTGAATAAAATAGCTACCAAACAAGACCATAATCTCGCCTTGTTGTGTTCCAAACTTTGAATTTGTGATAGATCTTGATGTTATCTACTTAATTCGTGGAATAGTAGTTGTCTATATTAAGTGCCCGTTTGGTGTGGATTATATACTGGTTTATTTGACAAATTTTGGTCAAAAATGTCATGCTACAAGACAAAAAATTTGGTCAAATAAACTGTTTTTTGTCAAATAAACTAGTTTATAATACACACCAAACGGGTTCTAAAGTTCACAATATAAACAAGCAAATTGACGATATGAAGATTTAGTATTATTTCCAGGAGAATAGTAAAAGTTATACGAGCTATTAAGATGGAGAAATTTGAACTAAGTACAAAGTGTGTGTACTTATTTGTGCAAGGTTTCGACAGTTTTTTGTGTCGACCTAGAAATGGCCACTCTCCTTCATTTATAAAGGACACATGAAGAGTATAGTAGTTTTGAGACGACTCTAGGATTAAGAGTAAAAGAGTTGCATATTTGTTTCGGTATCTGTCAGCGATTTTGTATTTTAAATAATTCTGCATGTAACGCCCCGAAAAATTTGTATTTTCAATTTAAATAAGAAAATGAGAATAAAGCAAGAATTTTGGTTGAGTTGTCCCAAAAAGTATTTCGAAAGTCGTAGCACTTAGAATTTAATTTAAATCCGAATATTAAAAAGGGAGAAAAATCGGATTTAATGTTTTATAAAAGGGCTAAGATGAATTTATTTAAGATTTATTGGCTTTTATTAAGCTTGTGTTTGGTTTAGATTAAAAACCATTTTTGGTTTTTTTCAACCTACTATTTTTGACTTTTCAACCCATTTTTAACATGAAAAGTCAACAATTTCAACTCAAATAAACTACTTTTGGTTTATAAACTGTTTATAATCTCTATCAAACGCACTTTAAGACTTGTTTGGTTAAAAGTGAAAAAGTTGAGTAGAGACCCAAAAAGTGAGAAAACCAAGTTTTGAGCCTTTTGATTTAAGTAAGTAGCCAACTTTGGAGCCATCGTATGAATTGTGTATTGGTCGAAATTCTGCGAAACTTATGATGTTGCGAAGTACGCAACGAGACCTTCGGAATGGTACCAAATATGCATACTTTCGACTATGAAAACGGCCCCGAAAAATTATGCCAAAAACGTGCCAGGATATGAGAAATCTGGAAAGCTGAAAAAGAACTCCCAGCAAACACGTTTTCAGGCAGCTATCTTTAGAGTGATGTTTTAACCTCTGTGTTGGTCTATTTTCTACGATTCAAAGTGCGTTGCGAAGTACACAACAAGACCTTCGAAATGGTACCAAATACACCTATGTTCGACTCAGGAATCAGCCCCGGATTTTTATGTCAAAAACCTTCCAGGAAGTTGGAAATCTGGAATTCTCAGAAATTTGGTTACGAGCAGCCATTTTTGGGACGATTCTGTGATCGCTGTGATGATCCGTTTTCTACGATTCAAAGTTCGTTGGGAAGATCCCCGTGAGATCTTCGAGATGGTATAAGGAATGTCGAAAGATGAGCACGTTTCGACCTTCAAAACTCGACCCAAAAACAAGTCCAGAAATCTACCTTAATTAGAGTTTAGCATTAATTGCCCTATAAGCTATACCTAGCGCCTTTATTATGGGTAGTTGGTAAGCGCCTTAAATGAAGGCCAACAAGAAAATCTTCAGCAAATCTCCCCAACTTTACATGTGTCACAATGAGGATGAATGCAATAATGAGGAAGGAGTTAAATTCTCCTTATAAATATCCCCCAAACCCAAGCCACCACTTGCCCATTTCCTCTCTCTAACCTCCATAACACTTTCACACCACTCCCTCACGTTTTCTAGCTTTAGGCAAAGAGGAAATAACCCTCCAATAAGAGAAAGATACCAGAGATAGAGGTGAGTGGTTGTATATGAAGAAAGCTTGGGAAGGAGGTTCTCTAGTTCAATAGATGAATCTTCAACCCAAAGCACCAAAGCCCCATTTTGGGCAACAGCTTAGAGGGACCAAGGAACTCAGGTTTTTGGTGTAGAAAGTTAGATCTTATGGGTCAAGAACATAGCTTTCAAAATAAAATATTTTAACACCTTTCTGCCCGGAAGGGTATCGATACCCTGTATTTCAGTTTTATGACAGGGTACCAATACCCTAAAAACTGCTGCACCAGAAATAATTTAAGGCTGTTCTTTCATGGTTCCAGCACCCTCAACTTCAGATTTAAGTATCATTCACCCCCATGCAAGGTTATGATGTTTAAAAACCTTTTATTTTCAGGTGGATCAAGATTTAATAACAAAAAGTTGTGAGTAAAATTATGTATATGACTTATATGCAATATGACAATTATATACATCTATATGTGTGTATATTCCATGTGCTCTTGATGAACTATATTGATGAGTTACATGATATGATTGTGAGCATCTTGAGCTTATTGACTATTTTATGCAACAAGAATGAAGAACAAGAATGAGAAAGCTATCTTGTGCCATTTATGCTCAACTTGAGAAGGCAAAAATTATATGTAAACAAAGATGAAGCATGTTTGAACACATAAAGATTTTCCCCAAACTTATTTGTACACCACGGGCAAAAGTGGCCCATAGGGGACGGTAAGGGTCCCAAGAAAAGAGTTGATTCAACTTTTGGCTAAGGGTTAGAGCGACCCACATGAGGACTTGAGGTCCGATTGAATTACGGCCAAAGGCAAAAGTAGCCTACATTGGGACGGTAAGGGTTCCATGAGTTGATCAACTACGGCCAAGGGCAAAAGTAGTCCATAGAAGGACGATGAAGGTCCTAAGAATGTTTGGCCATGTGCTTATGCACAAAGAATGTTTATTTGAGCGCTCGGTGTACAAGTATTGTTTGTGGGAAGGGCCCTAAGAAAGATAAAAGACATATCTACATGCAATATCACACAAGCACCATATTTTTACTCATTGAATGTCACCATTCATAGTCGTTTTATGACTCTTGTAGGAAATGGATCGAGACATTTATGAAGTCAAGGGGCAACGGGTAGAAGTGGCCTTCGATGAACATGAATACCATTTGATCACAAAGATTGAGATATGGTCCTCCAATCCTCTTCAACCCGGATTGCAAAAGCATGAAACCACCTACCTTTGCGTGGACGTATATGATTTTTAGACCATGGAGTATCTTACTACTCGTTATTATGAAGTATAATATTTTGATTAACCTTGTCTTTATCATATCAACTCTCTCTTAAAGTATTTAGTAGTACTTGCTAACGGGCTCAAGCTTTTGGAGTGTTCATGAGATGTAACGATTTGTCATGAACCGTTTTGAAACAAAACTATAGGTGAGGTACTTCTTTTACTTACTTGGGACCATATTTTGTGTTAACTTATGCCATTGAAGGTGAAATGAACTAAAAGACCGGATTTATATGTTTTAAACTTCCGCTATATTTAAGTTGTCATACTCTACCTTATGGTTCTTTATTTCATCAAGTATACATGTTTTTACTTAACAAAGAATAAAACAAATTCGAAGCAAAATGAGAAAGGGTAATCTCCAAATACTGTCTAACATTAGTTTCTAATTACTTTCCTCAAAAGAAAATAAAGAAAACATATTTCAAATCAGTTTTTCATCAAACCAGGAAGTAGAACTGCTTTCTGCGTAAAAGGGTATCAATACCCTCAAATATGGGTACCATTACCTTACTGGGCAGAATACAAAAAAAAAAAAGTTTAGGCAGAATTTTGAGGTCGCCACACTGCAAGTGCACAGATTGCTCAAATAATAAAGTGAATTGTGAGTCCAAGTATCGTTCTCACGAAGATTTAGATAATTCAATTCAATTACAATAACCTTAAACCGAATCTATTGAACTTTTGAAGTTTGGTGTTTAAGAACTAATTAGAATTTGAACTAAAAACAATAAATCAATTATAAATCAAATAACTAAAAATTAGATTAATGAAGATTACTTTAAAATTGAGAAAGAAGAGTACTAGGATCCCAAATCTACTTATAATTGTTAATCCCTCTATCTTAATTCTTGGTTTTGACAAAATACATCAGTTATGAAGATCAATATCCCTAGATTGTTTAACAGTTTCTCTCGAATAAAATTAAACCTATTCACATGCATGATTCGACTATATATCTATGACGAATGCGAATACAAATGAAAGCATTAAATTTCTGTGAATAATTAAATATCACCTAAAGCATAGCGGTATATTTCTATCCCCTATCGGACTTTAAGATAATTAAAATAGCGTCTAGCATACTTTCGATCTTTCAACAGTAAAACACACCACAACAATTATACAATTATTACGCATATAATTGTAGATTCATATAAATCAAAATTAATTATTCAAAACTATAATGAAATAAGTTGTCAAAAACCAAGCCTCAAGATGGAAGAATTTAGATTACAAGCTTTATCGTAATCCTAGCACCAAATAAACTAGCATAATATACTAATAATAAGAGAAGAAAGGGAAGAAAAAACTATGGAATTCATAACCCGAAAACGAAGAAATCTTGAGCGAGAAGAAATCTTGATCTTGATCTTCGTTCTTGGAGAGATGAATATTGGTCTTCTGTTTTGTGTTTCTTGTAATGTTCTCTTCCCCAAAACTCTACTAAAAAACCCCCTTTGATATGAGTTAATAACTCGTATATATACTTACCTAATTGTGCCCTAAAAGATCCCAAAAATTCATTAAAATCATGTCTCAAAGGTTTCCTAATTGTATTAGGACTCAAAAAGGAAAGAAAATTACGTTTCTGCCGAAAATACACTGGGCGATCGCCCAGTACATACCTGGGTGGTCGCCCAGGCAAAGGAAAAACCATTCTGCTGTCGAAAAAGGGTTCCGGGCGATCGCCCCTCTTTATCGTGGGCGATCGCTCAGTTCAGCATTTTTTCTTTGCGGCGGCTGTTTTTCAAATGGTCATAACTTCTTGTAGGAAACTCCAAATTGAGATCCGTAAAAAGTGTTGGACTCATAATTCAATTATCTTTCAAATGGTATATCATTTGGCTTATATAGATTTTGATATCAAAAGTTGTACTCTAATTTCTCCACATACTTCGGTAGATAGTTTCTCAATTCGGTTCTTTAGCTTTCTGGCGTCTCAACCATTGATTCAACTATTCATTGTCACTCCAAAACACCTTAAACTTAATGATTTTATCATTTTCCTCATTCTCCAATGTTTGGCTCTTGATATTCATTTCAAAAACTCAACTTACTCGCCGATTTCATCAAATTGTTGCTCTTTTCATCCATTCTTCTCCATTTATTTATAAACGGGTCTAAAACTGAAATAGGAAGAATAATACAATAAATCAAGTAAAAATTCAATAAAATAACTGGATAAAAACTTAGTTTAAAGACCCGAATAAGTGCATAAAACGCACTTATCAGTGTCATTACATTGCCCCTATCTTTCATGCACTAATCAGATGTCAGTCCTAGATTTTTAGGACTTGTGTATAAAAAAAAAGTCTTGTTCATATCTTATTGAGTCGTTGAATAGATTGTACAACTGAGTAATCAACATCGGCAGGATATGGAGTTCTCATTCGACGAGCTCGTTAGCATGGTTGCTTCCTTCGAAATTTTTTTCCATGTGTGTTAATTCAATCGTCATTGGCAAGTTATTCCTCGCACATGCTTTCTTCTTATTTAGCTTCTAAATGTGGTAATCTTACCCACCTATCAACCTTTACGATAGAAATTGTCTTTTCTAATTATGATATTATAGAGTTCCTTAAAGAGCGGTAAGGTTTAGTCCAAGTACTTGAAATAGCTTGTATGAAGAAATTGATAAAAGTTAGGTTAGGTGCATGTTTGGTGGCACTAAGATTATTTTTTAAGTGTTTATAAGTTGTGAGTTTTATTGAATGTATAGATAATAAATAAGTAGTAAGTTGTAAGTTATATAAAATGTGTGAATATTTAAGCTTTGACAAATATAAAAAAGATTTCCACCCTCGTCGTAAGATTGTTATTTTTCTTAAAGACTTGTTCTAGCAATTAGCACATTTCATAAACTCAAGATCGTCACTATCACAAGCTTAACTTTCACTCTCCTTACAATACCATCATTGTACAAACCTCTTACTATTCTAAGCATCTTGCCTATCTTGCCGAGTTTTAAGCATGCATGTTTGACTTGTCACGCTGGGTGTGATGCAATGTTATGTGGGAGTAGTAATTCGATGTATGTACTCAAACAAATCCGAACAATGTCAAATTAGATTGTACTTATGCCTAGACACATAGTAAGCTTGTTGGTTCATATGAGGCAATTAAATATTTCTTCCATATTCATTACTTTTACAAGAGAGGAAACATTTAGTAGGACAGTCCTATATATTTACACAGTATGCTATCCATTCAAACAACGACATATGCTCATTTGTATTATATATAATTTCTACTCTATTTAGCACATGTTTAGACATGCATAAATTAAAATTTTAGTTGGTCAAATTAGTCAAACATACTTTTTATCCACACATTTCATAGGACCCACAATTTACAATTCACTTTTTAACCACACATTTACCAACAACTCGTATTATAAGTACTTAAAAAATAATTTCAACACTACCAAACATGTGCATATTTTTTTTCCTAAACCACCTACTCAAGCCACATGTTTTGTGTCATTTCTCTCTCTGACTTTTTACAAAGTTTAGTTTTTTATTTTTAATTTTTACTTGTAAGCTTCTGGTTTTTTATCATTCCTCTCGCTTCATTCCAAAATTCCTTATTCTCTTACGTGGTCATTTGACTGGCATGATTTTAATTAAATAAAATATATTTCATAAAATTACTAATCTTATACGAATGAATGAAGGGTCTAAGATTTTTTTTTAGAGATCATAGATTTATAAATCCTCTCTATCTAATTAATTTTCTTAGCTTCTTTAATATAAGTTCTAGATTGATTTTTCAATAACTATTTAAGGGCCCAGAAGAAAAAAGATGAGATTTTCAAATCGAGGAATATAATGGGTAAATTGTAGCTAGTGTCTCCAACTTTTGACTTCATTTGCACTTGTATCTCCATTTTTTAATTATTGGCATCCATCACCCCAACCTTTTATATGATTAGCAGTCAATGCCCTCATGTGAGGGCATTGTCTGCTAATAATATAAAAAGTTGGGGTGATGAATGTCAAAATTTAATATTGATGATACAAGTGTAAATGAAGTGAAATGCTGGAGACACTAGCTGCAATTTACCCTAATATAATTTATAAACTTCACCTCATTATGCCACGTAATTTATGGATTTCAAATCATTACACAACATAATTTATTAACCTATAAGAAATCGTAATATTATTTCTTATCGTTTTCAATTATCTGCTCCTTACACCTTTAATATTCTGAAAAGTGTCGCTACTAAGTCCAATTAACAGTCAAGAAAAGCTTCATTTTCTTTTACAATATTTTTATCTAAAGTAATAAGTATTATTAGTTTATTATTTTAAATCTCGTTTCAATTTATTTTTTCCTATAAAAGTTAGTGCATATGGTTGGGTACAACGCCGTTCTCTTGCCTATAGTGAGCGAAATTTATAACGTCCACTGTGGATTGGGCATGGTGAGTGTAAAAAAAAAACTCTACTTAAAATTTGTCCACGTCACAGTAATCAATTCCCAAATCCCAAACCCTCTTCCATTCCAAACCCATCCAAGTCTTTCCCTCTCTACGGCGAATTCCAATAGCGCCAACAGCGCCTCCTTCACGATCATGACCTGCCAAACGCTGGCGCTTTCTCGCGAACATCCAAACGCCGACGCTTCACTGCTAGTTCTTTCTCTCACGCTACTGTTTCGTGCCCTAATTCGACCGCGCCCATTTCGCCAGCCTATTCCACCGCTTGCTGCCACCGACCCATAACAGAAAACAGTTGCTCTAACGGTATGGGGAACCCTTCACGGAAATTTGAAAAAAAAAATTGCTGATTTATTAGAAAAATTACAATCTGATGTTGGTTGGCCGCTGTTGGTGGTGGCAGATGTGTGCATGAGGAAGTGGAAGATGGGAGAATCGGTTGTAGCCGCGGTGGTGGTGGAGACGACAGCGTGGCATTGGTGCAACGCGAGTGGTGGCGACAGATGTGTGCGGAAGAAAGTGGAGGAGGGGACAACCAGTTGTAGCCGCAGTGGTGGTGGCGACAGCGTGGCGTTGGTGCGACGCTGGTGGTGGGGTTGTGGTTTCTCAGATTGGCATGACGCGGGTGGCGGCGGCAGATGTGTGTGGGAAAAGTGGTTGAGGGGAGAACCAGTTGTAGCCACAGTGGTGGTGGCTACAGCGTGGCGTTGGTGAGACGCGGGTGGTGGTGGCTGGAAACACCTTCGGCCATGGAATTCGCTGCAGAGAGAGAGAGACTTGGATGGGTTTGGAATGGAAGAGGGATTGAGATTTGGGAATTGATTAGTGTGACGTGGACAGATCCCAAGTGGAGTTTTTTTTACACTTACCATGCCACATCCATAGTGGACGTTATAAATTTCGTCCACTATGGACAATTGGCTAAGCTTAGAAGTAAACTTGTAAGGATAATTTGCACTTTTGGTCTCCAACCTTTTAAATTTGTAACAAATCTATTCCAACTAATTTTTTTAGCACCAGGCATCCCAAACCTTTGTATTTTGTTGCAAATCACGTCATTTTGACATATTTTGACGGTTTTGTCCTCCTCTTTAAATAAACAAAAATAGAATAAAACTAAAAACAACAAAAAAATAAAAGAAAATTACAAATAAAGTCCTATAATTTTTAAAAAGTATAAAATAAGTTCATCTTCCCATCACACCCATCCCATCTCACCTATCTTCTCTTATTTAATACCCACTCCACCCTACCCTACCTTGCCCTACTCTACTCCCACCAAACACCAACAATGGAGCACAAGCAGGATCTCAAGCTCGCCATTCAGTGAGCCACTCCTCGGAGTATATCACCAACAAGCAGGGTCTTAAGCTATTCACTCAATGGTAGACCCCAAACCAAACCCCCATCAAGGGTATTCTGTGCGTGGTCCATGGGTACATCGGAAAGTCCAGCTGGTTTGTTCAGTTGACTTCTGTCCATATCGCCAAGCATGGATTTAATGTTTGTGCTATCAACCATATGGGAAATGGATTCTCCGAGGGACTCGTCACTCATTTTCTCGATATCAGTGTATTCTATTTTTTAATAAATTTGTTACAGGTTATGCCCTAAATCTACAGGCGTTTTGTAGCGGAGTCGTTGGGTGGGAAAATTGCGTTGCTGATCACGCTCTGCCGTGATGGGGTGGTACGGGTCAAGCCATTTGATGGCGCCGTATTGAATGGGGTTGTGTGTGGTATAAGCGATAAGTTCAAGCCCCTATGGTCGCTTGAGCATTTCCAATTGTGATTGGTGAAAATTTTGGTTTACAATTCAAATGGGCAGTGGTTAATTGGATTGTAGGTTTACCTGTTGCTATGATGTGCATTACTATCATCAGCGCTTGGAGCTTAACTTCACATTCTTCGAAATGTTGGTGGATTCCTGACAACCCTTGGATGCGTGGGGTGGGGTTTTGGAAAAGATTAACTTATTTTGTATTTTTTAAAAGTTATGAGACTTCATTTGTAATTATTTTTTTTAGTTTTGTTGTTTTTAGCTTTTTTAGTATTTTTGTTTATTTAAGGGTAATTTGCAATTTTAGTCCTCAACATTTCAAAAAAGTTACTAATCTACACCCAAACTTTTATTGGCATTGCTCATCCCCAATCTTTGCATTTTGTTGCAAATCACGTCTTTTTGACATATTTTAAAAAATTTGCTCTTCTTTTTAAATAAACAAAAATACAAAAAAGCTAAAAAAAAAAAAAACAAATTGCAAATAAAGTCTTACAACTTTTAAAAATTACAAAATAAGTTCATCTTTCCAAAAAATCCACCCCACTCCAAAAAATTCACTTATACCACTTATCTGTCAGGTTGTTGCTCATAAATGTTGTAAATCCGACTACTCTCTAAACTAACAGTATAAGGTAAAAAGCTTATGTCTATTTCATTTCAAGTGAAAATCAATAGAAAGCCCATCTTCGTCAATTCAAAGTCATCCGCAGATTAAAAACAAATCCGTAAAAGCCCTTTTGTCATCTCTGTACAATTTCCAGTTTCAATCGACTAAAATGTTGCAACTGTTCTTCACAGTGGCATTTTCTGCAGTCCCTTTGATTCTTTACATCCCTCCAATCAGAAGCTTGGATCTCTCTGTGGAGACGATGGAGGATATGTGGAGAGAGTCAAGTGTTTATACTGGCAGAATGTATCCTCGTCTTAGGTATGCTTGTGGTAAGATTTTAAATTGTATTCTTAATAACCGCACTAGGTAAATTAGTTTACTTATTTCACTTTGAATTCAGAGATTAAATTGAACTCACCCATATAGATTCAAAACAATATTTGTAAATTCTTGGTTCTTTTTTCCTTATTTAGTTGTGATTTAGCCATCTATTTTAAGTGTTTTCGGATCGATTTGTAACAGTCTAGGGTTAGTTTCACTTCTAGCACTTCAAGTTCATTTTCGCAATGGGTTATGGTTTTCTTATTCCAAGATTCCATTTTTGTATTTGTTGGGTGATTTTGTGTAAAGTGACTGGAAACAAGAAAAATAAAATAGAGTAACGGCAAAGTCGAGGCAAATGTTCAAATGGTTTGTCCTTAAGTCGATTTTTCCCCGCAACGGTACCTACGGTTTATGGCAATCGACTCTCAAGATACAACGACCTTCACTTGTATTTGCAACACTTCAAAACACAAGCACAATGAACCAAAAATAGTTTTGTACTCCAAAAGACGAATATGAAATGAAAAAACCAGAATTTATGCAACAAATGCAAGAATTTTGGTTCAAGGGATGAATATATGATTTGAATGTGTTTGCATATCATTTCTGTATGGAATAGGACGTCCATCGGGTCCTATTTAAAGAAGATGAATAGTTAGGAACGAAGTGGTGTGGAACCAAATCGTGCAACACTTCAAAAGGACATGTCTGTTCGCGCTTAGACCCATGTGATCGCATGGTTCTAATATGCTGCGATTGCAATGTCCACTTTATGAAAACAAAATTAATCAATGCTAACTATGCGATCGCATGGCTTTGTCCCCTACGATCGCATGGTAGGACCTAAAAATATTAAGCTGAAAAATTTAGCAATTTGCGATCGCTGATAAAATACTCATGCGATCTCGCTGATAAAATACTCATGCGATGATCGCATGGTCAAATTGACCCAATTTTGTCCTTCTCCGTAATTTCTCATTCATCCGATATTGGTTTTGAGATGCCAAATATACCCTTCAATACATTGACGCCCCGAATCGACGAAGTGGCAAACTATTTTGCCTAAACAGATTGGGTCGAGTCTGAATATTTTGGCCGAAGATGACACAAAATCACTTTAGTTGTTTTAAACACTTAGTCAATTTCTCGAATTCTTAAACCAATTTCCAACAATATCTGGGTTTATCTCTTTAGACTGAATGAGCGAGACGTGGAGCGTGTTGCCACGAGCCCAAGAGATCAAAACGTGAGCAAGTGGAAGAGTCAGACCATGGTGTTGGATAGGGTACATTATGGGGGTTTGAGAAAGATTAACTTATTTTGTGTTTTTTAAAAGTTGTAATACTTTATTTGCAATTTGCTTTTTTTTTTTAACTTTTTTTTTTGTTTATTTAAAAAGAAAGGCAAATTCGTCAAAATATGTCAAAAGGACATGATTTTCAATAAAATACAAAGGTTGAAATGACCAATGCCAAAAAAAAAAAAGTTTAGAGGTAGATTAGTTACTTTTTTAAAATGTTGGGACCAAAATTGAAAATTACTCAACTTTTAATCTATAAACTTATTTAGAGACCTCTAGTTCCTTTTGTGTAAAATTAATAACTTTATAAAATATATTTTATTTAATTAAAATCGTACTAGACAAATGTCCATGTAAGAGATAAGATTTTTGGATAAAATGGAATAGATAAAAAAATGGTAGTAATATTCACACTATACTTTTTTATATTTTATTACTTTTTTATTGCACTAAAGATCTCCAACTTTTTTCTATTATCAAACTCATATCTCCAACTTTTTTCATTTAATTTTTATTCTTATCATTCCATTAATTAACATATATCGTATTTGAAAACGATTTCTATAAAAATATTATGTTAACGTGATTTGAAATAACAAACTTTTGTATTTGTTTTTTTTTTGTTTATTTAATAATAGGAAAATTTATAATTTTCGTCTCTATTTTTTGCAATTTGTTATTAATCTATCTTTTTTTAGTATCAGACATCCCAACTTTTTATTTAATTATAAATCACGTCCATATTGACAGATAATGACGAATTTTTCCTTCTCTTTAAATAAACAAAAACAATAAAAAGCAAAAAAACAAAAAAAAAAGAAAATTTGTAAAGAAAGTTCCATAACTTTTTAAAAAGTACAAAGTATCTTATTCCTCACTTACTCTGCCGCCATTGCGACCGCCAAGATTATAAAAGTTACATATCTTTCTTATATTACAAACAACAAATACAAATAAACTCACATATATTGATTAAGGGATAATTGCATCAAATGTCCCCAACCTTTCAAAAATGTTAAAAATATGCCCATAACCTTAAAAAATAGCACCAAACCTCCCCAACGTTTGAAGAAATAGGCATCACAGGTCCCTATTGATAGTTTACATCCATTTTCGCCTTTAAAAGTCAAATTTGGATTGCACACGCTTCTTCTCTCCAAAAAAGACGAATGAGAATGGCAGGGGTAAAAATGGCCACTAAAAAATGGCCATTTGAGGACCATATGCACCGCAGGTCATTTGAAATTACTTCAAATCTAATTCTTTTTGCAAACTTTTAGCTTTTCAAACTCTTACCCAAATTTTATTCAAAATTTGATAATTTCTCCTAGTTCCTACTGTTATAAAATTCAGATAACCATTAAGAACAGATTTCTAGATCTGTCCTACAAAAGTTTATATATATTTGATATGCCACTTTTTGGGGTAGAGGTATTTTTGCGATCCATAAATATCTCCTTGTGCTTTGCCTTCTTCACTGATAGTGGTTTTGTTCCTCCATGTAAATCTTGTGTCTCTTTAGTTGTCTATTTCTTCACCATTTGTTGTGTGAGCAACTGAATGTTCTTTATTTTCCTAGGATCAGCACAAGTTCTAACAGCTTTCAATAAAGAGAATGTGTGGAGAGATACAATGCTATGATTTGTGAAGTATAGTGCAAATAGACCAAAGATGAGATCCTTTCTGCTGTACTTCTTGCATGGCACAATATAACCATCATAAAATCCACAAAACAAGCTCGATTTGGCGGGCGGAGGGAGATGAAAGCTTTGATCCACCATGGAGAGAAGGCGGGGCTTGCTCTGAGGCAGATGGGTCAGTGTTTAACACCACCACATGAGGCACCTCGGATGAATGAATACGTAAATAAAGAGACACTGCAAAAGAGGTATTGCCATCAATGCCAACACAGTCCACATTATTTCTAATTGGATCCTCATAGAACTTCCTAAATGAACTCCACTTTGCGCTCCTCGAACCCAGAACTGACCGTGTGCAGAAGGAAAGTCATGTCATCTACTTCAAAACCCCAAATTTGTGTCTGGATTTGGAACTAGATTTTTCATGGCCATTTTTCTTCACTAAACAAGAACCTGAAACTCTGTTGGAAAACCGAGGCCATTTTTCAGTGGTCATTTTTACCCCTGTCATTCCCACTCGCCTTTTTTGGAGAGAGAAAGTGCGTGTAGTCCAAATTTGACTTTAGCGTGTGTAGTCCAATTTTGACTTTTAACGGAGAAAATGGATAGAAACTGTCAATAGGGACCTATGATGCCTATTTCTTCAAACGTTATGGACGTTTGGTGCTATTTTTTAAGGTTAGGGGCATATCCCTAACGTTTTTGAAAGGTTGGAGACCTTTGATGCAATTATCCCATTGATTAATTTATGGTATACATATGGTTTTTTTTTCTTTTTCTGAAAAGCGACTGAGTTTCAATTTTGATCCCGAGTTTTTCCAATTAAGAAATTCTATTCGTTGGGTTCTAAAATCAATCCCCTTTTTTGTTCCAACTCAAATTCTACATCTCAATTATTTCAATTCATTGATTTCTAAGCTTGGTTACAAGATTTCACATATCGATTTTCTAGACTTTTGCTTTACCTCAAAATGACGAATTTGTGTTGCAGTGGTAAATAATTTTTGTGATTTTGGGGAATAATGTTCTCTCCCAAATCCCAATAGGGTTTTAACTTTGAAGCATGACAAAGTAGTACTGCCATATCTCACATGGCTTCATGTAGTCCGTTCCATTCGCCAATTCAGCCAACACGCCACTGGATCAAACTATTCTTCAGCCCCAGCACCACCGCCATCTCACAGCATATGAGGATTTGTATTGCAATCTATTTTGCAAAAAAATTTCTATAGCTTTTATTCTTCAATTTCTTTTTCTTTTCTACAGTGCAAAAGATAAAATATCATGATATCAATGTTCTCTAAACCAAAGTTAATGAATTGTGTGTGCGTTTATTTATATTTGCTGTCTATAATATAAAAAAGTCTGTGACTTTTCTAATATTGGTGATGGCTGTGGTGGTTGGTATGGTGGGTGAAGAATAAGATACTTTATGCTTTTTAAAAAATTATGGGACTTTTTTTACAATTTTTTCTTATTTTGTTTGTTGTTTTTTTCTTTTTCTATTTTTGTTATTTAAAGAGGAGGGCAAATACATAATTATCTGTTAATATGGCTGTAATTTACAATTAAATGAAAGGTTGTGGATGTGTGATGATAACAAAAAAGATTAAGAGTAGATTAGTAACAAATTGCAAATGTTGGGAACGAATATTGTAAACTTTCCTTAATAATAAGAGGGGTAAATAAGTCTTTATACAAACTTTTTAACGAATTTTTGGGATGAAAATCGTCATTAGAAAAAAAGATTTGCTAATTAATGAATGGTTGATGCTAAGAATGTGATGAAAAAAATTAGAGACATAAATGCTATAATAGCAAATGTTGAAGGAGGACATTTAATAAAATTAAAATGTGGTTTAATAAATAAGAAGTTGCGTTGTCAAGATAACCCAAAAATTGAATTATGAGTTTTTGATTAAAAACTAATATGATAAAAAGTAGGTAAATTATACTCATAGTCCCAATTCTTTCAGTTTTGTAACAATATTGCCGCATTCAATTTTCTTCGCATATATCATCCTCATCATTTCATTAATTCGTGTAAATGGTCTCTTTGGACAATTTTTCTCCTTAAATAAATTAAAGAGAAAATAAAATAAAAAATTATTGTTGAGATCCCTAACGTTTTTAAAAGTGTAAATAAATCATAAACCTTCTATTTTTAAAAATTTAAAGAAAAAAATGGCCACCCAGTGCGAATTAATGAAAGGATGAAGACGATATCTGCTAATAAAATTGAATGTGGATGATATTGTTACAAAACTTAAAGAATAGGAGAATGTAAATGTAATTTAACCTAAATAGTAAGAGAGACAAATAAGTAAAAATTAAATTTGACGCAAAAGAGACATGTAATCATGTGAGTGGGTAATTTAAAAAAAAAAAAAACTAAATACAATGCAAATGATGACGTGTAGTTATTTGAAGTTGATGGTCCTCATCTTTTAGGCAAAAATTAAGCTATCCAGTGCCAACTGCTTAAGTGGCTTGCCACATCAATCAAAAATTTCCAAATAGCTATGGCCACCCCGCCCACCCCAACCCAATCCAACCCAACCCAACCCAACCCAACCCAACCCAACTTAAATGGACCTAAGCCAGTGTGGCTTCATTGTTCCCAAGCACAAATGGTGGCACCACAAAAGTCTGCTGTGGAGATGGTAGAGGGTTGTCTGCGTCGCGGAGGATCTCGATTTTCCGGTAGATCTGGCGGCAGACATCGGTGGGCAGTGGATAACCTTATAAACAGCGCAATCGACACCGCTGCTTATGCGATTCACGCGCTCCAGGTCGAAAAAAGTTAAAGGGGTTGGAAAAGCTGGATGTAGGAGGAGACATCGGAAGAGCTAGAAGCAGAAATGGAGACAGGGGAAATGGAAGCGGCAGTCGGTGGTGGGTTTCAAAAATTAAAAAACAATACATGTAAATGGAAAAAAACCAGCACCTGGGTTTTAAAAACTGGTTTGAAAGTGTTTTTTTAATATTGAATCTTGGCTTATGTATGTAGAGATTTATGGGCATGTTCCAATATTTCTTTAGAAAATTAAACATAAAAAATGGGAAATTCGAAACAAATTATTCGTCGATTGGGTCTGACATGATGGTGGTGGATTAGATCGGAGTTGGGAGGATTAGGTAGCAATCCGAGAGAGGAGAGAGAAGACTCTATGGTGGGTTGGATTGAGTGAGGTGGGGTGGGAGAATAAGGTTTTTGTGGCTCAATTAGTGTACGGTGGCTATGGCTATTTGACAAATTTTGATTGATGTGGCAAGCCAATCGAATGCTTAATTTTTGTCTATTTTGAGTACAAGATTTGGACTATTAAATAGATATATAGTTACAAAGTGGTGATTTAATATCTACAATGAGCACTAATTATAAAAGACATTGTTTACGTGGCATCACTATATTTATCATTTTTTAAAAAATTATTGATATTTTTTGTGAATATTTTTAAAAATGATCAATATACTAATGCTACGTGGACAAGGACTATAGGTTGTTATATATTACCACTCTATAGTTGCATGCAGAAAAGTCAATAATTTCAGCTGCAATTTGTGTTGACTTTTAAAACGAGAACAGGGGACAAGTCACTAATTTCACTGGAAAAGAGAATATTACAAATTTAGATATTTTTCAACTTCACATTTCTGTCTTTAATTTCCAATAAAATGCGAGGAACACATTTTCCTTGCCTAATTTCTTCCTCCTCCTCCGTGTTTCCTTTTAAACCACATTTTGTCCTACGAAAAAAACGCGCTAAGAATTAGACCTCTGGGCGGCGCTTTTCTGCAACATATAGAAAAGCACTGCACTTTTCATCTCATACGCAACGCATAAAAATCTTCTGCTAAATAGGGACGCCATCTCTCTCTCTCTCTCTCTCTCTCTCTCTCTCTCACACACACACACACACACACAGTGAACGTGAATTCTCTGTCAGACATTTCTCTCGTTCGAATCATTGTCTCTTAATTCTGATGGATACGATTCTTTTCGCTGATTTTCAAACAGTTATTCCACGTTCAGGCGTAATCTCCGCTATCCATAAGCGGAGTTTGCCCTGCACCCTTGCAAACTATAGCCGTTCCCTCTCTGGCAAGCCTGCAGTAGTTAATTCCAGTTCCCTCCGGCGACGGCGGTTCCAATTTTATGAATTTCGACGGCCGGCGGCGGTTGCCTCTTCTGCCACCGCTGACACCGCCAATTCTGTGCCTGTAAGTTCTTATCGTTTCTCTATAATTTTGCATCTTTGTACGAGTAACGGTTACTCATGTACTCCCTCCGTCCAAAGATATAACCACTTTTTTTTCCACACAGATTAAGAAAACTCATTTAATGTAATTGAAATTATAAAAATTTCACACAATTCTTCCATTATATTCCTATTTAAGTTAAATAGAAATTAAAAAGATAGATATGTATGTATATATATATATATATATAGAGAGAGAGAGAGAGAGAGAGAGAGAGTTACACGGAATAAAAAAACATTAATGAAGGTTTATAGACAGAAAGTGATATAGATGGAGAGAGAATTACATTGGAAAAAAGAAAAAAGTAAATGAAAGTTTAGAGAGATATATATTTTGGTCGATAACAATGTAAATTAAATAGGGGTATATTAGGAAAAATAAAAATTTAATATATCCTGTATAAAGTAAGTAGCCTATAATTTGGGTTGGGACAGATAAATAAGGAAAACGGGTCTATTTTTGTGGGACGGAGGGAGTACTACTTATCAAAGAAAAAGTGAGAAAAGATAAAGAGAACCCGAGTACATAATGAAGTAAGGTGTCAGTGAGAAGAGCTGTAGAAACTAGAACGTTTTATAAAATTAATATGAAAGGGATGTTAACATATTGATGCGAATTCGAAGAATAGTTTGAATCAAGCGTTTTGAGATACTCTCTTTGCATGTAATTTGCAACGAAAGAGGCAAAAGAAGATGACCTTCCAATGTAAGCCGATGGCTACCTGGTGGCTTTGCCCAGGATATTTATTTTTACTTCTTAAGAAATCATTTGGGACTAGTTGATTATTAAAATCTTCCTCCTGTGTGACCCGGAATCAACCGTGACAACACTATCCATCGTGTGGAAGAAGTGACATTGAGTTGATATGAAACTGACTAGAACTATGGGCAGGGTAAAACATTGCCACAAATTTAGTAAGATTGGCATCACTTGAGGTTTTAGGTTGGGGGAAGAGTTAAGTGAATGGTTCTTGGTAAAACAAAGTTGGAGAATAGAGGTTACATCATGTGAGGTTTCAAGAGAGAGAGATTTTGGGAATCCTATATTTACCGAAAATCGAATTTAATGAATTACAAGGAGGATGTCAATACAGAGGATGTTTACAGCTTGTAAAGAATAAATCATCAAAAGGATAAAAGAATCATTTAATACATTGTACTAGTCTAAACTGAATTTACTATGTTACCCTTAACACATAATCCATATAGTTGTCTTCTTTTATAATGATGACATGTTAATTGGCTAAATTCTTGAATGAAAAATGTTAATATTAGTAATACCTTATGCTTGTAAAAAAGACGGCAGCAGAATTCTATACTTACAAGAAATTTTTTCCCGAGGCGGTGGTTCTTGCCCTTTCTTAACATGTTATTTGTTACCTTAATATTTCTTTTTATTTATGCATGTCAATTTACAGCCTCGTGAGAGAACGTACAATGTTGGTGATTTTATGACAAGAAAAGAGAGTTTGATTGTTGTAAAACCTACAACTACAGTTGACGAAGGTATTTCGTACCCCCCCCCCCCCCCCCCCCCCCCCCCCCCCCCCCCCCCCCCCCCCCCCCCCCCCCCCCCCCCCCCCCCCCCCCCCCCCCCCCCCCCCCCCCCCCCCCCCCCCCCCCCCCCCCCCCCCCCCCCCCCCCCCCCCCCCCCCCCCCCCCCCCCCCCCCCCCCCCCCCCCCCCCCCCCCCCCCCCCCCCCCCCCCCCCCCCCCCCCCCCCCCCCCCCCCCCCCCCCCCCCCCCCCCCCCCCCCCCCCCCCCCCCCCCCCCCCCCCCCCCCCCCCCCCCCCCCCCCCCCCCCCCCCCCCCCTTTTATTTGTTCTAACTATATTTTTCACTCTTCTATTTTTCAGCCTTTATTTTGAATGTACAGCATTGGAGACTCTTGTTGAGAAAAGAATTACGGGGTTTCCCGTTATTGATGATGACTGGAAGTTGGTAATTCTCTGTTTCTTCCCGGTGGGCTGGTGGCTCTGCTAACCATTTTTATTATTAGAGAAGCTGCATATATGTTCACTGAATTTGTTTGTATTAGTATTTATGGGTATAGTTATGGCTAATGAAATTAAAGAGTTTTGAATTTTTTTTTGAATATTGGGTATACAAAACGTTACACATAGAAGAAGTTGGTGAAAATTTATTGATAACTCGAGCTTAATAAATCATAATACATTAACTATATGAAAGTCATTTTTATGTGAAAAATTAAAAATGTAACTGTAAAATTACTAGATATACAATAGAATTAACTTACCAAAAATAAAATAGCAGAAGTATGTCATGCTTCGGAGCAGCTCTTAATATTTTAGCTCAGTTAGATATAGTATTAAGTCAGTTCGAGCTGACTCGTGCTCAAGAATGATTGAGTCTGGCTTGAGTTCGCTCGATTCAAGCTCTGAAAGCTCGTGAGCAGGTTTGGTTTTCTTGCAGTAGTAGTCCGGCCTGAGTTCATGCTTAAATATGCACCTAAATTTTGCACAAAGTGTAATGTTGTTTTTGTGCATGATATAGAAATGTTGTAATTAAGTTGTACAATAAACCTTTCTGTACAGTTCTTCCTGTAAAGTTCAATGTTGTTTTTGTGCATGATATAGAAATGTTGTAATTTAAGTTGTACAATAAATAAACCTTTCTTTACAGTTCTTCATGTAAAGGTCGCTTTGGATGGGTATCAATTATCATATTTGATTAATTAAAAATGTGTGCTGCAGGTTGGTGTTGTCTCTGACTACGACTTATTGGCACTTGACTCCATCTCAGGTATCCTTGCAGTTCTGAAACCAAGTTAAAACGTCAATGACATCTTTTATCCTTGACTTTTTCTCTAAATGCACATTTTTTGATTTTCGCTAAATTATTTCGAATAGCAGGGAGCATGAGTTGTTTAAATGAGGTTATTTTCTTTAGGGTTGATAATTTCCAATGTTATTGAACCTGATACATAATTAGCATGCGCGGTTTGGGATAAACAGGTTCTTGGGGTAAAAGGGCTGTCTTTTTTTGGAAACAATATTTGTGTGATATCTCTGAGTTGAGTTGTGGGATACGACCTACCCACTTTCGCCAACCCCCAGCATTGCTAATGTTGTACTCACTTCTCTTGCCCCGAAACCCTGGTTGAACAGACACTGGCTGTGTGCCGTTCAACTCCCCCGTGGCCCCACCGTCTTGGGGAGCTTGATCTTACATTCCTTTGGGCGAGGAGAGAAGATGGACAACAATTTAGAGAGAAGGCAGAGAAAAGGGTTTTTTTTTTTTTTTTTTGGAGAGAGGTAAAAAATTGAAAATGAAATTGCAGATTACGGTAAAAAGGTTTTTCACGAGGGCCAAATTGAAATCTGTCATGGACAACACAATCCTCAACAGCTAAAAAATTATTTTCCTTGATTGACGACTTACAATTCACCATGGAAGGTTTATGAGGAAACTACGGAATGCTAGTTTTCATGACTTTCTTCAAGGGTGTATTTTTTGGGTGATTAAAAGTTGAAATTGTTGTATTGATAGTGATTCCACTTCATTGTTTTACCATGACTAAAAGAACTTCCCATTTATTCTATTCTAGATCTACTTAACCTAAAGTCTTTAGATTCCAAAACTCTCTGAAGTTTTGACTTTTGATTTATCCCCTTCCTAGTGTCGACAAATGAAATTATGACGTCAATGAATAACATACACCAAGGAAGCCAATCAAGGATTCTTTTCTAAGCTAAATCATGATTCATGACTAATGTGAAGAGATAAGAACCTAAGATAGAATCTGATTCAAGTCTACGGTGATGGGACATTCTGGTGAAAGGAAGAAAAAGAAGATTAGCAAACATGCACAATGCACAGTTTTCTAATTTGACGAGGTCGTCTGAATTTCTCCGCTGCTGAATTACTTGTCATTCTAGTAAAAATTAGGGCACCAGAGAAAGGAACTGATATCTGCATTCCAAAGTGTGATACCCAAGCTCCAAAAATTGAGAGGAATGAGTTTGGTATTACACTTTATGGAGTGGGAATATCAGTAAACCCCTAGATAAAAATAAACAAATAATAAAATAAAACTGGTAAAATTAAGTAGCTTCCAAACCACGGGTTCTGCAATTAGCATTATTCATCTTTGTCACCCATCTTACCGAAAGGAGGCACAAAAGATATTATGAGTGGTGGCTTGTATTATCAGCTAGGCCTTTATACCGTAATACAAATATCCAGACTAGTCTCAAGATACTTGAGACAATATCATATCAAAGATACGATAATAGTCATATTAAATTTTGGTTTTGCTTATTAGATGCCTTGTATTTTTTCCGTGTTAAATGAACTTGACAAGTTCACTTGCTTGAGCTGTGAAGTCTAATTTTATCCTATTTCCTTGTCAATGAAATTCAGGCGGTGGTCAGCATGATACAAACATGTTCCCTGATGTTGATAGTTCTTGGAAAGTATGTAAAAACTCGTCCTTGCGTGTTTGAATTTTTCTACACTAATTGATAAGCAGTGTGCTCAAATTTTGTTGTAATGACCTTTAGATATAACATTTTTGTTCTGTAGTAGTTGCGTGCTGATGTGGTGCGCTGTACATAATTGCTGCTTCTTAGGTACTAAGGGAAAAATAATGTTATATGATCGTAGAATATATGTGATTCAAGTGGAACGTGCTGTTTCTTTGTCATTTTTCCACAAATGAATTGAAGTTTATAGGTTTATTGGGACTTTACATGCAAGCATTGGCTACGGTGAGAATCCACTAGATCAATCTAAGTAAATAGGTTGCTGTAACATAACATATCATTGATAATAATGACTGCGTTTCCTAGATAATATGTTAATAAAGATATTTAAGCTTATCTATCAGAATTATCAAGTTAATATTCGTCTACACATGCTTATCTCTTTGATCAGTTTCTAATTTTTGAGCCACCACAGACATTTAATGAAATTCAGAAGCTACTCAATAAGACTTATGGGAAGGTTGTCGGCGACCTTATGACAGCTGCTCCCCTTGTTGTGCGCGAAAACACTAACCTTGAGGATGCGGTCAGGTATTAACTTCTTTTCTTTGATTATGTTTTCCTTGACATAAATGTTGATCTAAGTTTTCTGCTTTGTGCTGTAATTGGGATTCTTTCTTTGCCTTGCTGTTGCAACCCCACCAAATGTATACTCTGAAAAATGGTTTTTGGATCTTAGATAAGATCCAACTAAGATTTTAAAGAAGATGAACTTAATCGTCCTTAATTACCATAGAAAAAGTGAAGTGGAGATCTGCGGTAATGAATAATGGAGCATGATGAATATGTAAAAGTAGACAGGTTCATCATGAAGGAACCTTTTTAAGAAAATATTCCCTCTTAATCATTTTCTACCATTATTGAGGCAATAAGCAGATTATGGCTGACAAAAGGAGACGAAACAAAAACTATTTAGGCACATTGTTAAAGAATTTTGTCTGGGATGTATCATTTGATTAAATTCCAATAGTAGTAATTGATGGGTACAAGCTTGTAAAACCTTCATCTTCTAGGGCTTTACTTCCTTAGAATGAATCTCACTATGTCACTCTTTAACTCTTTCCTTTTTCTTTAAGTTTTGGAGGGGAGAATGGCCTTGTGGCATATATGTTATGTGGATGGAGATCCTTAAGGTGCTTGTGGTGTCAAACTGAGTGTGGAGTGGGGTATTTATAGGGAAACCTCGTTAAAGCATGCAACTTTCACCATGCAACTTCAGTTGCATTGGAAGGAATGCAACTCTAGCAGCATGAAAAATTTGGTCGCCTCAGTTTTTTCCTTTTCTCTTCTTGTGTTTTCCAAAAATTCCTCTCAACATAATTATAGGTGTTGGACATTTACAAGAAGACTTGAGAGGTTCTGCAAAGTAGTAAAATGACTCTAGAATTGTAATTTCTTTATTTTGAAAGTATGAAGGGGAAAAATTGAGGTGTTTATAATATAAATGCATCAAATTTCCAAAATATTGTTGCCTCGAAGAATAAATACTTGGTAAATCTCTTTGATTCTGATTTTAGGTTATTGCTTATGACAAAGTATCATCGACTGCCAGTTGTAGATGGAGGTGGCAAACTGGTAACATGATTCTACTCCGTATTCTTTGTTAGGATTTGATTACATTCATCGGCAGCACTTACGTTCTTATCGGTTTCTCTTTGCTCTGTCAAAGGTTGGCCTAATTACACGGGGTGATGTTGTCAGAGCCGCCCTTCAGATAAAGCATGCTAGTGAAAAAATGTGATAACTCCAGCATCACAGAATCAAATATCAATGGAAGCATATCAATATTAGTTGCTTCAGCATTAAATGAAATATGGATATGATTCCCCCAGTACTCTGTTGGATAGCATCATACGGTCAGAAGTATCGATTTATTCCCGACAGGAGTGTTCCTCAATATTTGGAGGTAAGCTATTGATATTTGTCTATATTAAATCTGTGTTCCTGTGCGGCTTCTATCTGTAGGTGTAGTGTTTATGTTTACTTATTTCGCAGTTGTTATGATCTATGAATTCTGTCAATATTGGAGATAGGAAACCGTGTAATATATCCAAGAGTTGCTTCATGGCTCTTATTACTACTGTAATTTCAAATATTGTGAGACTTTATGCAGTGTAACATAAAAACAAATATAATATGAAAGAGACTTCCACGATTCTTTAAAGTATTACTGTATTACAACATGCTTTCAATAGGGGACAATTGTGATAAATTTCTTACATATTTCTTCGCAATTCAAATATTTCCTCCAATTTCCAGATGGAAGGAAGTCAAATTTTCCTAATAAAAAGGAATTCCCCATTTGTTTATTTTATGTAGTTGTATACAAGAATGGAACAAACTACTGGAAATCCCGGACTTTAGATCAATATTAGGTGCATTGAGTGCATCTTTCGTCCCCCTTCCGTTTGTTTATGGTTTTCTTTTGCTGATGGTTCCACATTTGCAGTTGAATTCTTAGCAACGGAAATGTGTAATTTTGACTTAAATGGTTAATGGTTACCGAGGATCTTTTTATATTGCTCTGTTCCTTGTTGGACAAGGAAAGAAACTAAAAATTGGGTTCCTAAAATATAATGTAAAACTAAAAGAATGCCTTAATTGATAAAATTGATCAATGATCAATGTGTTGCGACATTTTTTCGAGGCCACACTTGTGCGTTCTGAACTTGGGACTTCTTATTCCATTGAAAATTCTTGTAGAAACCTTCTCCTAAGCTCTTGTCTGGTTGAGCTTCAATTAGAATTTAAGTTGGTTAAACATATTTTTTATTTACATATATTGTAAAATTCACAATTTACTTATTATTTACACATTATATATGATTTACAATTAAGCACTTAATAATTTCAGCATTGTCAAAAGTGTACTAAAATTCTTTCTGCAGTTATAAGCACTCCTATTACTCGATTTGGTCTATAAATTCATTTTTATAATCCTAATTTTCTGTAAAGTGGTGGGTTGCTGGAAGAATTTTGTAAATTGAACTGAATTGTGAGAAATTATTTGTGGAGTCTCGTTCTCCCCCTCCCAAGGGGTAGGAGAAACTTTGCGGGCAAGAGAAAATTTGCCCATCACTGATGTGGCAAACTCCACGTTAGTGGAGTTGGCCACGACAGGCATCGCCCTCGTCAGAAAATGACCGTCAACCACCAACCTTCTCCATTCTATCATCAACCAACGGAATCTACTATGACACAAAACTAAAAAAAAAATCTATCGGAGAAAACCACTGGATCTACGCGATTGTCCGTTGCGCAGTTTCGATAGATCCACGCCGCCGATCTACGGGACCCGGCACACTGATCCAGCGAGATCTGCGCGTCACTGCGCAAATCCGGTGAGATCTAAGTTGTCGGCAACCCCATTTTTTTTTTTTTTTTTTTTTTGTTTCTTCTTCGTCGGTTCGATTGTCAATTCTTCTTCTTCTTCACAGAAATGGGCCGTGGAATGGGAGTAGATTGGGTTTTTTGGCAACCTCTTGTATAGAGTTCTAAATCTATCTTACTAATAAGAAGAAAGGGACAATTTCTTCTTCTTCATAGCTTCTTCAAAGCTTGGGTTCTCTGGCATGCTTTCTTCCTCTCAGAGAATGGGAGTAGCAAATTTGCATGTCTATTTTGTGTTTCAAAATGGCCGCAAACATGGCAAGCTCCACGGCGGTAAATTTTCTCCCTCTTGTTATAAGCATGCCTAATTGCCATTATTTGTGTACTTTAAATTGTTATAAGCATGCCTAATTACCACTTCTGTCTAGGATCTCTTTTGGTCAGCAGTGACGTATTGGCCTGAAAAGTTTAGTCAAAACTGACCAAGATTTCAAAACTCGTAATAAAGTAGTAGCACCCAATTCAATTGAGATATTTTATCCATTGACTAATTGATGATAGGGTTACAAAAAAAGCTATTAAAACTGAAAGTTGATCTAAAATTGTTCACTTCTTCTCTATCTCATCTTCCAATCTCCGTCCACCAACGCCATCAATGGAAGCAGAAGGTCCAACTGTTAATATATTTTTCTTCCCATTTGTTGGCGGAGGCCATTTGATCCCAATGATTGATCTTGCTAGGCTCTTTGCATCCCATGGCGTCAAAGCCACCATAATCACCATCCCAAACGAGGCCACTGTCTTCCAAAAATCCATAGACAGAGACCAACAATCCGGCCTCGACATCAACTTCCACGTCCTCCAACTGCCACCTGATACCAGCCTTCAAACTGTCGACATGTCTGCTCCGCCAATGACAGACACCTCTATCCTCCAAGAACCCCTCCAGCAACTCCTAATCCAGCGCCGCCCCGACTGTATTGTCACTGACACCTTCCACCGTTGGGTGGCGGATGTAATTGATGCAATTGGAATTCCTAGAATCATCTTCAATGGTAATTGCTGCTTCGCTCGTTGCTGTGATGAGAATCTTAAGCGTTTCTCACCACATACAGAGGTGGCATCGGATACAGAGCTTTTTGTCATGCCGGGCCTTCCAGATAAGATTGAACTAACAAGGTCTCAGCTCCCGATCTTCGTCCGAACTGGAACTGAGTTTCCAGGGAAGTCCACGAAAGCTGAACAGAACAGTTTTGGACAGGTTGTTAATAGTTTCTATGCTCTAGAGCCAGCCTATGTTGATTATTTCAGAAATGTAATTGGTAAAAAGGCTTGGCTTGTTGGACCGGTGTCACTGTGTAACCGGAATCTTGAAGACAAGGCAGCGAGAGGACAAAAGGCCACCATTGATGAGAATAGTTGCTTGAATTGGCTCGATTCGAAGAAACCCAATTCAGTTTTGTACGTAAGTTTTGGCAGTTTAGCTCGCCTAAGCCCTGCACAGCTTTATGAAATTGCTCGTGGTCTTGAATCTGCGGGGCATCCTTTTGTTTGGGTGGTTGGGAAAATTTTGGATGATAAGGGAAAAGAAAATTGTTTTCCAGATGGATTTGAGGAGAGAATTTTGAATTCCAAGATGGGTTTGATAATCAAAGGATGGGCACCACAATTATTGATTTTGGAACACGAATCGGTTGGTGGTTTTATGACTCATTGCGGATGGAATTCCACTTTGGAGGGTGTTTGTGCAGGGCTGCCAATGATCACATGGCCGCTTTCGGCCGAGCAGTTTTACAACGAGAAGTTGGTGACTGAGATATTGAAGATTGGAATACGGGTAGGGAGCGAGGAGTGGGCGTCATGGAATATGGAGAGAAAGACGGTGGTGGCAAAGGAGAAGGTGGAGGCGGCGGTTGTCGGGTTGATGGGTGACGGCCATGAGGTGATAGAGATGAGGCGGCGAGCCATAGTGTTGGCAGAGGAGGCTAAGAGAGCCGTGGAAGCTGGTGGCTCTTCGTTTAACGATGTTGATGCTTTAATTAATGAAATCAAGCGTTGCAGTTCTTGAAGGCTTGGTAGCATTCGATAGTTTGGACTCTCGATTCCGTTATGATTTTGTGCTTTTTCCTTGATTTCTCAATATATAAAAAACTTCTACAATACAACAATGTGAACGTTAGCAAAAGTGTGCCATTTGGCAGTCGATAATAAGACTTCCAATATGCATGGCATAATGTTTATTGGGTAATTTGCAGCTGCGGTCTCCAACTTTTAAACTTTTGGCACTTTTATCCTCATTCTTTATTTTTTGGCACCCATATCCTCAACCTTTCTTATTTTGGTGGCTAAAGTCCCCAATCTTTGAACGTTTAGCACTTTTATCTTTATTCTTTATTTTTTGGCACCCATATCCTCAATCTTTCTTAATTTGGTGGCTGAAGTCTCTAACCTTTGAACATTTGACACTTTTATCCTCATTCTTCATTTTTTTGCACCCATATCCTTAACATTTCTTAATTTGGTGGTTGAAGTCTCCAACCTTTGGACTTTTGTATCATATAATGTTATTTAAAGTCAAATTTTGTGAGTAATTTTATCTATAAATGTTGATTTATTTAAAAAAAACTTATTTGTACAAATTTTATGAGATTTTCTTCATTTTTTTCACCCATATTTTCATTCTTCATTTTTTTGCACCCATATCCTCAAATTGAGCATTAATCAAAATATAATTTTTTAAATAAAACTATTTATCTGAATAATACAATATTCAGAAAATAGGATTGGTCATCGACTCAAAAAAGATAACGAGTCAAATGTCTAAAGGTCGAACCAAAGTCGACCCGATTTCAATTAAAATTCAATTTTTTGCATTCATATCTCATTCTTCATTTTTTTTTCACACATATCCCCAAATGGAACATTAATCAAAATATATTTATCTAAATAAAACTATTTATCTGAATAATACAATATTCAGAAAACAGGACTGGTCATTGATCCGAAAAAAATAACGGGTCAATGGTCAAAAGGTCGAACCGGGTCGAACTAATGTCGACTCGGTTTCAATTAAAAAATTAAAAATTAATCTAAAAATAAGTTTTTTTTTAAATAAATCAACATTTATAGACAACATTACTCACAAAACTTGGCTTTAAATAGACTTTTCATAAGTTTCAATTAAAAAATTATGATATAAAAGTCCAAATGTTGGAGACTCCAACCACCAAATTAAGAAATGTTAAGAATATGGGTACAAAAAAATGAAGAATGAGGATAAAAGTGCCAAATGTTCAAAGGTTGGGGACTTCAACCACCAAATTAAGAAAGATTGAGGATATGGGTGCCAAAAAATAAAGAATGAGGATAAAAGTGCCAAACGTTCAAAGATTGGAGACTTCAGTCACCAAAATAAGAAAAGTTGAGGATATGGGTGCCAAAAAATAAAGAATGGAAATAAAAGTGCCAAAAGTTCAAAGGTTGGAGACCGCGGCTGCAAATTACCCTAAATAGATAGTGAAACTCAAAAATCATCTCTAATTCATTATGTCTACAGCCCAATAGTGTTTCTTATGTGACATTTATTTTTTAAAAATAAAAGTAAAACTAAACTAAAATATATTATATCACTGAATCAATACCCAAATATTCAGTTAAAAGGAATGCACGATCTTTTCTCCTTAATAAATACAAACCAGACAAACATCAATAATTCAGGTACGGAAAAACTCGAGAAAAAATCTAGATCACCAACAAACCATGTCTTCTGAATTCAACTCTCTTTACCCAAAAGTAATTTTCTCGGATGGTGCTATAAATGGACACTCCCTGGAGTCACCTTCTTCTTCTTCTTCTTCTTCTTCTTATTCTTCAAGAAGCAATAATTCGCCTTATGAGTGGGAGAAATACTGTGAAGAGATTGAACAATATGTTAATCAATTGTTGGCTTTAAATGAAGAAGAAGAAGATACAAAGTATAAAGCCTTAAAGGAAAAACATGCAGATCTAGTTATGCAGGAAAATAAGGTAACCTTTTTTAAGTTCTTTATCCAACTCCATGTTCCCAAATTTGGTTTTGTTTTGTTTTTGTATTCAGCTTCTCTGTGTTTTGAAGAAAATTCGTTTACTTCTCCTTTCGTAAACATGATAGTCAGAATGTTCATTTGATTGATCAACAACTCCACATGAACATGAGCTTCAGATGCTCCAAATTTAATTTGAATGCTCTGGCAATTTGAACGCTCCCTGGAAGTAGAATTTTTTGGTGGTTGGAGGTGGGCAACCTCTTCCAACTCAACATTTTTTTTCTTCACATTGCTGAGTCAGTATGTTACACTGACCTTCTAGATGTGAACAGTGGCTTTGACAGTATTTGCAATTAATTTTTGCCATGTCAGCATGACATGATTCAAAACAGAATGCATTGGAGAAGAAAATATTTAGACATTATCTATTTTGATGATTAGATATTCTTTTTTTCACACTATTTAATAGTGTTGCATTGGAGATGCTCTTAGGCTATTAATTTCTTGATCTAATTATCTTTTGAAATTTATAATTTGAGTCGTTTCATTTTAATTAATTTAGCTAAATCCAAGGAAGAGGGAAGAATAGATTGAAAATGTTCTTTTTGATAAGGATCACATTTATTATGTGAAATGACCATGTTTTGTTGTAGAAATATTCGGACTCATTCATTGAAAGTGTTTGTGTAGTGCATGTTTGGTGAAGTTTAAAAGTAATTTTTTAAAGATATTTTGATAAAAAAATGTTAAATTGTCCAGTAGAAAAGTTTATAAAATTTGTAAGTTTCATGAAATATGTGGTTGAAAATGAGTGTGGAAAAAAGAGAGTTTATTTGTACCAAACATGTGTGTGCGTCTCAATTGACATAGGTCATAGATTAGATGCACATGGCACAATTTTTCATAATTAATCTAAACTAGATTTTATTTAAATTTATAGGATTTGTACATACACTACATCTTTACATATACGATATTTTTATTTTAGACATGTTAAATTCATTCCATTTTGAATTTCATTTCTTAATATATTTTCAAAACGTCCAAATCCTAAAATGTCATTGTCTTTGTCCTGACTTGTGACCTCTATTATTATTGAAAAAACAAGGTAACAACTGAACATGAAGTCCCTTTTAAGCCCCTGACACCCTGTTTGAGATGATTACAAAATTGGTGAAAAATTGAAGTGAAAATTAATAATTAATCTTAGGGTCCGTTTGACAGAGATTATAAACTAGTTTATAAATCAATTTTTGGTTTATTTGAGTTAAAATTGTTGACTTTTCATGTTAAAAGTGGGTTGAAAATTCAAAAATTACGACTGAAAAAAACCAAAATGAGTTTTTAAGCTTTGTCAAACAAGCTCTTAATTACACAACACATGAAATTTACTACTTTCATGAACTTCTATAAAAAAAAGCTTTGTCAAACATATCTTAAATCATGTATTTTGCTGCACTCTCTCCTCCTCTCCATTACAATATCAGCTTTGCCAAGTGAAATGGAGCAGATTAACTGCCAAACTTAAATATATTCAAACTCTGATTTCATGTCATGCAGTCTACCATCTAGAATTCATAACACAGAGTCTAAGCAAGCAACGGAGCAAGGCTTTTGCCTAGCTGTAGCAGTTTATGGCTCGGGCAAGCAGAGCACAGCAGAGCAGAGCAGAGCAGAGCAGCAAGACTATATTGTCTTGCTGTCTTCTCTATATTGCTCGAGAGACCTATCCGTAGAAAGTTCTAATTTATTTGAACTTTCAACATGAAAGCTTGTCTCTTCGTATGAAGGATAACATCCATTCAAATTTAGGTTGTCAAATGTGTATAAATACGATATATAAAATATGTAAATAAACTTCTTCATCTTTTTCGTTGTAACGTAGAATTCGTTGAAGTGTTTATAGTTCGACCTTTTTATAACATCTAATGTAATCTCTCTCTTTTTCCATTAGACACATTGCTCAAAAGTCAATTCATATTGAGATGGTGTTAAGTCGTGTATCGTGCGAGAAACACATGATTTATTAATGAATTTTTAATTTCTTAGAACAAATTATTTTGAGTAAACAGTCTTGTGCTGTAAAATTTAAAAGGGATAATTGCATCAAAGGTCTCCAACATTTCAAAATCGTTGGGGATATGCTCCTAACCTAAAAAAATAGCACGACATAACTTCAACGTATGAAAAACTTGGCGTGGTAGGTCATTTATGACCAAATTGCCATTCTTTTTAAATAAACAAAAAAAAGAAAAAAAAAAGAAAAACATAATTGAAAACTAACCGTATGTACTCTAAAAAATAAAAAGTAAAAAATGTACCAAAAAAATAAAAATAAAACGTAACAAATACGTCATCTTCTCCAAAAAGTCCTACAACCAAATTTGCCAGAAAACACCACAAACTCCATACAAAACCATACAAAAGTTCTTGCAAGCACAGAGCATAGTAAATCCCAGTGCATACATATCAGGAGCCACGCTAGTCGTCCACTTATTTTTAACATGGCTGGTGTTGTATAAGTTTGGATGGGGATTGCTGGGTGCAACATTGGTTTTTGAGTTTTTCATGGTGGATTATAGTGATTGCACAGTTTGTGTATATTTTGACAAAATGCAAGAAAACTTGGAATGGATTCAATATTAGGGCATTTCATGGGCTATGGGACTTTCTTAAGTTGTCCACTGCATCTGGTGTGATGCTGTGTCTTGAGACTTGGTACTTTTAGATATTGGTTTTGATTGTTGAATCTTCCAAATCCTGAAATTGCATTGGATTCCCTGGCTATTTGATAAGAGAATTTTATGTTTTTCAATTTCATTTCAAATAAAATTTTAGGATTTTTGGAGAAGATGGCTTATTTGTTACTTTTTATTTTTTTGGAGTACATTTTTTACTTTTTATTTTTTAGAGTACATATGGTTAGTTTTCAATTATGTTTTTCTTTTTTCTTGTTTTTTCTTTTTTTTGTTTATTTAAAAGAAAGGGCAATTTGGTCATAAATGATCTACCACGCCAAGTTTTTCATAGGTTGATAATGTATGGTACTATTTTTTTAAGTTATGAGTATATTCTTAACGATTTTGAAACGTTAGGGACTTTTGATGCAATTATTACAATTAAAAAAGTTAAAATCCAAAGTTTATAAGTTCAAATGTTCAAAAAGTTAGTGTATATTTAGTAGTATTAAAATTATTTTTTAAATATGTATAAATTATAAGTTTTATATAGAATGTATGAATAATAAATTAGTACTGGATTGTAAATTCTATGAAATATATATTTAACTAATTTAATCAATTTGAATAGATACGTCATTTTCAAGTATTGACCCCACTATCTCCAACATCGGACCCCAAGTCCAACTCAAATCATTCCAAACATTAATTTGTTCAAAAAAAAAAAGAAAAAGAAAAACCCAGTCAGTTACAAAATTACGTACATATTACATAGCGAATCGTGCTCTTTTGCAGAAATCCTGTGTTTTCTCTGCACTTCCATGTGAGGAACAAAAGTAGAAAGCCAAGTTTACAGTACAGTGTGCGATGAAAACTAGTGCGAAATTCATAGTTCTCCACCCTTCAATTCACAAGCCAAGCGGCGGGGGCGGTGGATCTGCAGTTCCACCGCCGTCTCACCGCACTTGGCTTCTGGTTTTTATGCTTTTCTTTACTGTTACTTTCGCTTTCACTCTGATAACCACCAGGGACGCCGCCAGAACCTCCGCTGGCGCCACCACCACTGTCAAGTCTGTGCTACCCAGGCCCATCTTTGACGCGCTTGTTCACTATGCTTCCACCAACACCACTTCCTCCTCCGGCCGGATGTCGTCCGCGGAGCTGAAATCCATTACCGCCGTCCTCCGCAGCTGTGCTGCCCCGTGTAACTTACTTGTTTTTGGGATCACCCATGAAACTCTCCTCTGGAAATCACTCAACCATAATGGCCGTACGGTTTTCGTTGATGAAAGCTCGTACTTAGTCTCCAAGCTAGAAGAAAAGCACCCTGGAATCGAAGCTTACGACGTGCAATTCACCACCAAAGTAAGCGAATTGTATGATCTAATGGAGCATTATAAAGAACAGATGAAAAATGAATGCCGGCCCGTGCAGAATCTGTTATTTTCAGACTGCAAATTGGCGATAAATGATTTACCAAATCACATATACGACGTCCCTTGGGACGTGATTCTTATAGATGGGCCTCGTGGGTACTTTCCGGCGGCCCCTGGGCGGATGGCGGCGATATTTACTGCCGGAGTTTTGGCTCGAAGTAAAGGGGGCGGCGCCGCGGATACCCATGTGTTTGTGCACGAAATATACAGAGAAGTTGAGAGATCGTGCAGTGATGAATTTCTTTGCAGGGAAAATCTGTTGGAGACTAAAGATTCGTTGGGCCATTTTGTGGTGGGAAAAATGGAAGCTAATAGGTTTGAGTTTTGCCCCAATTCCGATTCATCTTCTTCTCCTGAATCAAATCGAGAAGATTAAGGAAAACATGGCTTTGTAAGTTGTAATTACTGTTATTTTTAATACTATATTTTCTACTATATTTTTCTGTCAAATTCTAGATATACAGTGCCCTACGCCCCCCTAAAATGTGTAATTTATATAGATTTTCGGGTGCTAAATATTTATGAAATTATTATCCAATTAGATTTGAGCTTTTTTTAGAATGGTGATGAAAGTTGAGGGTGAGTGTACACTAGTACGTAATATTTTGCAATGTTACAAAAGTGCTAGTATATCGCTTCTTTGCTGTGGTTTCGATCATATGTTATATTATAATGATTGATTAAAACGATGAACAGTTTTTGAAGATAATCGATGGAGGAAGATGATCAATTGAGAGAGATAAATTGAAGAGGTGAACAGATTTTTGAGATGATCGGTTGAGAAATATATCGAATCAGGGAGATGGATTGAAGCTGTCAGCAAATTTTAGAAGAGATGATTTTTTGATAGGAGAAATTGAAGATATGGTACACACAGACATTTAAATATTTTTTTTTCTTCCGTAACAGAGAAAACTTCCTAAAATCATGATAACCTTTAACTAAAAAAGAAAATTAAGAAAGTTCAAGCTGGATTAAATATTTTCTTGCAATTTAACCCCTCATCGAAGAACCGATTCATAAGAACTTAAATAAACTCAAAAAACAAGCACAAGTTTGATTTTCTTGTTGCTGTGGAATTTTGGGTTTCAAGATTTTTAACATGTTTGTGTGTGTTTATAAGTATTTATAAGTTTGTCAAACATTATTTTTATTCACACATTTCATAAGATTTACAAATTTCATAAAATTCACTATTTATAATTTACAAAAAACTTTACCAAACAAGCACATTTAAAAAGGTCGAAATAGATATGCACCTTAGTTGCATGTCGTGAAAACTCCGTCACTGTGAAAGGCTAGTGTGAAAGCATTTCATGTGAGTAATTTGGTGCATTTTTTGGTTTGTAACATTTTGGTGTGACAGAAGAGAGGGGCAATATTATTTATTAGTAGTTGGTTGGAAGGGAAGCGGTGGAGTCTGGAGACCGTGTCGGTGAGGGGACATTAGTCCATCTTAAAACGGTGGTCCAGCGCCAGGACGTCCACAAGCTATGTCGTACGATATTTCTAACATTTCCTCTACAATTTATCAAATAGACAAATATCATTGGAACAAGAATTTCGTTTATGCGCATATTTGGCCCCATTTTTGTTATATATCATTAGTAATTGATCGTGACAAAAAACTATTTATCATTGACATGCAGATCTGGCCCCACCTTTTGATAAGCCACGGCCCAACTAAATAAAATATAGGTCTTTCCTCTTCCAAAGATTATTGTTACTCTTTGGAGCCAATTCAAGTCTCAAACTTGAGTTATATTAAGTGACCAATTGTCTCGATTTCTTATTCACTCAAGAATTGGTTTCAAGAAACATACTACGATTATTTTCTTGCGAAGTAGAATACATTTGGCTTAAGAACTCCTGTTTCTGACTTCCGGATCTTGTTTAAATAATTTATCAAAGTTGGTCAAAATCAAACTATTAAACCAATTTCCAACAAAAAATAAAAATAAAAAATTCACCTTATATATCCTTTATTCTACTCTCACCTAAAAATTACAATACATTGAAATTGGAGAGCATTAATTTTCATGTCATGGATCACGTGATTATTGAAAAGAAAGATGCTGCAAGCCCATAAATCCCATTTCTTCTGGAACAGACATTAGCCCATTGAGCTAGGCCTTGTTTTTAAGGCCCATAAATCCTATTTACCGTAGTGAGCGGAACCAGCGGGTCAACTATCTATTGGACTGCTAATGGGGTTTTAAAGCAGTGTAAGATAGTGGTGGTTCGACCGGAGCTATAGACTTAGGCTCAAACTCCGACGGCTCGAGTGAATTACGATTAAACCCCTTGCAAGGCATCCAAGTATTAGTATACGAACTTTGATCAGGACAGTACTTGGGCCTGGACAAGAATGCATGACATTGGGCTGGTGATCTCTGCATTGGAAGGCCCGGAATGCAATTCATACTCACATCAAGAACCCTTTTTCCAATCAATTTCCAGCATTCCGGGCCTATCTCTGTGAAATAATTATTGGACAGTGACAAGTTACCCAAATTAGGCAGCCTGCACACAAGGTCAGGAACAGGCCCATAAAACTGATTATTTGCCAGATTGAGAATCTCTATCTTAAACAAGCATGCAAAAGATTGTGGAATTGGGCCTGTCAAGAAGTTTCGGCTCACGTCAAAAACTCTGGTCTTTCCCAAAAGCCCAATCTCACTCGGCAAGCAGCCCGATAGCTGGTTATTCAAAAAGAGAACTTCAATCAAGGTTTTGGAGGCTTGACCCAACCCAATGCTTTTAGGGATTGGGCCAATAAATTTGTTATTGGCAAGGGTTAAGTAAAGAGCTGGGGTGGAGCCCAAATTGTCAGGAAGTTTTTGCATGAAATTATTGTTGTTGATGAAGAGGACATCAAGATCTAGCATGAAAACTTGTGGTGGAAGAAACCCAGAAAATGTGTTAAACCTAAGGTCCAAGAAAGTTAATTTGGTGGCACCAAGAATTTGATATGGGAAGTCACAAGAGTATTTGTTATTGCTTAGGTCCAGTTCATACAAGTATTTGAGCTTCGAAAGCTTCCATGGAAATGCACCTGGGAAATTGTCGAAATTACGCAGTTAAATTACGAGAGAGTTGGAAAAATATGAGGAAAAATACTCCATCTGTCCTATAAAGATAGACTTATTTTCTTTATTCATCTATCCCAAATTATATTTCAATTTCCTTGTTGATAGTATACTTAATTTCTTATTTTTCTAATAAAGGTCCATATTTATCAACAAATATAAATTATCATTATATTAATGTAGGGATATATTAGAAAAAACGTAAGTAAAATTTATTGTTCTAACTATAATAATTAAATTAAGCCTATCTTTATGGGACGGATAAAGTATTTTACAATTCAATCCATACAAGTAATTGAGCTTTGATATATTCAAGAGAAACGCACCTGTGAAATTGTTGGAATTTGCATGAAAAATGATTATGTCCGGTAATTCTTCAATGAAGCCATTGAGATTGAGTTCGGGTCCATCAAAGTTGAAGCCATTGAAGTTCACTCCTGCTAGAACCTTTTCGCCATAGTCGAGAAGGATGTCACACACGAAACCTGTTGAAGATAAAATTAAAAAAATTAAAATTTGAGCAATTAAGTTTTTTTTGTATACGGGGGAGAAGGAGAGTTGGAGATAAAATTTAATTTAATTTATTTAAACTTTTAAACAAGATGATTGAACCTTTATATTTGTTGCATATGTCAGGACCATTCCACGTCTTGGTAATGCCATGTGGATCATACTTGACTTTGCTCTTGAATTTTTGGATAACGGGGTAGACTATCTCGATCCGCTTACTCTCAAAGGGGTACGGAGGAGGAGGCAGTGATGGTGGCGGTGGCGGACATGGCGGAGGAGGTGGAGGAGGACAGTCTTGGTAGTCAGGAGGAGGAGGAGAATTGCTACCACCTCCACCGATGATTATTTCAAGTGCTTCTCTGCTCTTTCCAATTACCAAATCAATATGATTATTGTCCAAACATATGACATGAAAGAAAAAACTGATTAGTACAATTAAAGCAAATGTGATTTCCATCTCTCTCTCTCTAGAACTCTTTATCTTCTCTCTCTAGCTTTCTTGATTTATATATTGGATAAGAAATAAGAAATTTCTAATAATTCATGCATGCATATTATAGATTTATAGGTGTGGAATAAAAACAATAAAATAGGGTTCATATAGGGGCAGTGCAGAATCACGGGCAAAAAGAAGAGCGTGTCTCATTTCAGTATTTTGGAGGAAAATAGATTTTTCAATTGCAAGAGTGGAGCCCACTCGACTAATTGTAGCCTACAAATGTTGACTTTTCTTTACTTGATTTATTACCAATTTACCAATTTATCCTTCTATGTAATAATTGGATACAGACAAAAAAGGGTAAAATTGGACTTACAAATTAATATCCTGAAATGTGGGCCCATAAATTGTTTGGAAAAAATCGATTTTTCCTCCAGATTAGTGGAATCAGACACAACCAAATTAATTATTTTAAATAATTTGTCCATGAGTGAGAAGTTGTTGGCCTCTCACTTTCTTCATCGACCTTTTCTATTAGAACTCATTCGTTCTTAATGATTCCATTATTATTGTAATCTTGATAATAAGAGTTGGGAATATATTGTTAAAGGTATATAGCGAGAAGTCTCGCTAATCAGAGTATAAAAGGGTCACATTAAAATTTGTGCACATTGAAAATGACTCGACTCTCGGTCTTTTTGTTTATAGTGTGGTCCCACCTCGAAAAAAATCGTTTTTTATAATATAATTTTTTCTCCAGCAATAGTCTATTCTACAAAAATTCATGATTCTTTCTCTATTCGTATAGAAATCTAACAAGAGATGAACAATGACTAATTAGTTCATGTTTGGGGATGCTCAACTTATAATTTCAGTTGATCAAAATAATACTTTTAATCCATACTTTTCATATGACCCATAACTTACAATCTACTTTTTATTCACATATTTACCCATAACTTATAATATAAATATTTAAAAAATAATTTTAGCATTACCAAACATGAATTTAGTATGAATACCAACAAGCAAGTTTCGACCGAACTAGAATAATTTTCAAATATATATTTCAACATTAAGTCCACAATCGATACAAGGTGGTTGATGACCATCTGCAACCGTACACTTTTTTCTTCCTTCCCTCTATTTAAATGAAAATAAAATAAAAAGAAAGGGTAAATAGCACTAGGGGTCCCTAACCTTTGGACCTTGTAACGATGGGGTCCCTAACCTTCTATTTTGAACTCCCGAGTCCTTAACCTATGAAACGTTAGCACCTGAAGTCCTTTTTTGACCAAAACTGTTAGTTTGACCGTTAAATGGTCAAAATCTTGTTGAATAGACCAAATTACCCTTAAATTAAATGATAAAAAAAAGAAAAGAAAATGAATAATAAAATAGAAATTGCAACAAAACCCCAACCAACAAAATAAAATATTTCAACTAAACTCCAAATACTTTTTCTCCTCCAAAATACCGCCGCCAACCACCACCCACCGGAACCACCACCCCACCGCCGCCATCCAAAAAATAATTTCAACAGAATGGTCTACGAAATTCCATCAGAAATCCGAAAACTCTAAAGTCTCAGCCTTTTGATATATTTTCTGGCTGTTCTTGGGATTGTATGTGTGTGTGTATATATATATATATATATAAAATAGAGCAAAAGAAATTAATAAACCTTTGGTGGGGTTGGTTTGGCATCTAGTTGTTTTGCCTGTGTAATTCCTGTCGTAGGGTTGTTACTTGCACTGGCCATCTCCATTTGTGGTTGGGTTTTTGGTGGATGCGGTGGCTGAAGGCGGTGGCGGGTGGTGTCTCTTCTACTTGCAAGTGTATTCAGTGCTGATTCTGAATCGGCGCTCTCTTCTTCAGACTTTGAGCTTTCCTTTATTAATGATACAAACCATCCAAGAATATGAGTAAAAAATGGATCCTCAGCCGTGGCGAACGTTCCGAGCCACCGTCGTGCCCCAGCTCTGCTGCCTCGTTCTGTGTTTACCCAATTAGTCAAGAGAGATGACTGTAAATGGCACGGCCGAGCAGATCTCAGATCTCAGATCTACTCGATTTTCACGTTGGCGCGCTGTGCCGGAGTTGCACATTTTAATTTTCGATTTTTTCTCAGATCTGCTCGGTTTGGAGGTGGTTTTTCAAGAAATCTATGTACTTTTTCTTGTATTTGCCGATGGTTTTGTGGTTGTTGAAATTATTTTTTGGATGGCGGCGGTGGGGTGGTGGTTGGCGGCGGTATTTTGGAGGAGAAGAAGTATTTGGGGTTTAGTTGAAATATTTTATTTTGTTGGTTGGGGTTTTGTTGCAATTTTTATTTTATTATTCATTTTCTTTTCTTTTTTTATCATTTAATTTAAGGGTAATTTGGTCTATTCAACAAGATTTTGACCATTTAACGGTCAAACTAACAGTTTTGGTCAAAAAAGGACTTCAGGTGCTAACGTTTCATAGGTTAAGGACTCGGGAGTTCAAAATAGAAGGTTAGGGACCCCATCGTTACAAGATCCAAATGTTAGGGACCCCTAGTGCTATTTACCCAAAAAGAAAACTAAACTATTATACATTTTTGCTAATTTTCAATATCATCATCGTTCTTATCTGTTCTAAACTCTTCTTTTCCTGCTCATTTCCCAACCCTATTCCATTCCTCCTTTCTGGTATGGTCAATTTGAGAGTGAGAAAATAATTTATTTTCTTCTATTCTTTTTACTTTTTTAATTAACAAAAATTAACAAACTGTTGTAATTGTCAACTAGAAGTCACAAAATGGATCTCTTAGCAGACTAGCCCAAATAATTCATATTTCGGACCAGTATGACCCTTAAAAAATGTGGCGCCAAAAGACGAGAGCTATTTTTCTCGACCCAGTTCACTCCATCGGGCCAATCAGACTTGAGCCAGGTTGACTCGATTCTTTTTTTCTCTAAATCGCCGTGTAAAAATCTATTCATCCCACTTGTGCAGAACATAGATTAAAGCAGTTCGATGTAGAAATAATAGAACAATAATATAATCAAGAAAAATACTAATGACACACAAACCACAAACCACAAACCACAAACCACAAACCGCAAACATGGACATATGTACATTGATATTTTTAAGTCTTTTTTAGAATTTTCGGGACAAAACGTGGAAGAGATTATTATGAATGAATAAGGGTTTGTTTTATATTTCTTCTTTTTTTTTAATTGTTTCATATTTATATTTGGGTAAATAGCACTAGGAGTTCCTAACCTTTGGACCTTGTAACGATGGGGTCCCTAACCATCTATTTTGAACTCCCGAGTCCTTAATCTATGAAACGTTAGCACCTGAAGTCATTTTTTGACCAAAACTGTTAGTTTGACCGTTAAATGGTCAAAATCTTGTTGAATAGACCAAATTACCCTTAAATTAAATGATAAAAAAAGAAAAGAAAATGAATAATAAAATAAAAATTGCAACAAAACCCCAACCAACAAAATAAAAATTGCAACAAAACCCCAACCAACAAAATAAAGTATTTCAACTAAACCCCAAATACTTCTTCTCCTCCAAAATACCGCCGCCAACCACCACTCCACCGCCGCCATCCAAAAAATAATTTCAACAACCACAAAACCATCGGCAAATACAAGAAAAAGTACATAGATTTCTTGAAAAACCACCTCCAAATCGAGCATATCTGAGAAAAAATCGAAAATTAAAATGTGCAACTCCGGCACAGCGCGCCAACGTGAAAACCGAGTAGATCTGAGATCTGCTCGGCCGTGCCATTTACAGTCATCTCTCTTGACTAATTGGGTAAACACAGAACGAGGCAGCAGAGCTGGGGCACGACGGTGGCTCGGAACGTTCGCCACGGCTGAGGATCCATTTTTGACTCATATTCTTGGATGGTTTGTATCATTAATAAAGGAAAGCTCAAAGTCTGAAGAAGAGAGCGCCGATTCAGAATCAGCACTGAATACACTTGCAAGTAGAAGAGACACCACCCGCCACCGCCTTCAGCCACCGCATCCACCAAAAACCCAACCACAAATGGAGATGGCCAGTGCAAGTAACAACCCTACGACACGAATTACACAGGCAAAACAACTAGATGCCAAACCAACCCCACCAAAGGTTTATTAATTTCTTTTGCTCTATTTTATATATATATATATATATATATATATATATATATACATACACACACATACAATCCCAAGAACAGCCAGAAAATATATCAAAAGGCTGAGACTTTAGAGTTTTCGGATTTCTGATGGAATTTCGTAGACCATTCTGTTGAAATTATTTTTTGGATGGCGGTGGTAGGGTGGTGGTTCCGGTGGGTGGTGGTTGGCGGCGGTATTTTGGAGGAGAAAAAGTATTTGGGGTTTAGTTGAAATATTTTATTTTGTTGGTTGGGGTTTTGTTGCAATTTTTATTTTATTATTCATTTTCTTTTCTTTTTTTATCATTTAATTTAAGGGTAATTTGGTCTATTCAACAATATTTTGACCATTTAACGGTCAAACTAACAGTTTTGGTCAAAAAAAGACTTCAGGTGCTAACGTTTCATAGGTTAAGGACTCTGGAGTTCAAAATAGAAGGTTAGGGACCCCATCGTTACCAGGTCCAAAGGTTAGAGACCCCTAGTGCTATTTACCCTTTATATTTCTTCTTTTTTTTTAATTGTTTTATATTTCTTTTTTTTTTAATTGTATTTTATATAATAAAATAAAACTAAGGCGACCTACTAGCTCCGTGGCCCAAATTGAATTGGGCTGGCCAGCAATTTATTGGTCCATGTAAAACTGGGTCAAGACTAATTCGACCCTTTTTCTTGTGTGGTGCTATATTGGCTTGTCTCATGTTTGAGTGTTATAAATATACAAATAATAAGTAAATAGCAAAATATAGATATTATTAAATATTTGAATATAAATTATATTTAATTAATTTAAATTATAACGCGGAGAATTCAATAGTCACAAATAGGTTAACGATTATTTATTCCTAATATAAAAAATTCACGCGCACGGCCAACAAGATTTTACGCGCACCTTCTTCTTTTTTTCGTACGCGCTATAGTCCGTCCTTGTCAACCCTTTTACAAATTCGATTTCGCTTTGATTAATTCAATATCTTCAAGTTCAAGATAAATTAGTCCCTCGCAAATTTTCTATAAAAGGGCAGCATTTCTTTCCCGTTGTAGAAAATCGGAATACAAAACAAAAAAAAAAAAACATTAAAACATTAATCCTGTTCTTCTTCCCTCCCATGTCGTTTTCTGGCATTCAAGGTCAACTCATCGAGATTACAGGTTCGTGTTTTCAAAATTTTCCCTACTTTACTTCGTCTTTTTATTTTCAGTTTCCTGAAAATAAATGTTTATTTCTTGATGATTATTTATGTATGTATTTTTAAATTTTTTGGATCGCAGTGGTTAGTTGTACCAAATTGAAAGACACCGAATGGATTTCAAGGCAAGATCCCTACGTCTGTCTCGAATATGCTAGCACCAAATACCGTACACGTACCTGTACAGGTATGTTATACGCTTATATGCATTATACGCGTTTTTTTTATTGAATGTGTTTATTTTAATCAAGATTTTTTATGGTTTTGATTTTTCATTATATTTTTGGGTGAAATTTGTGAAGATGGTGGAAAAAACCCTACGTTTCAAGAGAAATTCGTTTTCACGTTGATAGAGGGATTGCCGGAGTTAAATGTTGTCGTCTGGAATAGCAATACTCTAACTTATGATGATTTCATCGGCAGTGGAAAGTAAGTATCTTGGATTTTTTGAAATTTCCTTTTTTATATAATTTTTTAAAAGATTCGCTCTTGTATGCCGAGGCTTGATCTTTAATTTGGTGTGTCTAGGGTTCAATTGCAGAAAGTTCTATCTCAGGGTTACGACGACAGCTCCTGGCCTCTCCAGGACAAGAAAGGCAGGTAATAATATACTGAACAGAACTACATTATAATTGTGTTGATGGCATTATGTGTTTGCTCTGTATGTTCGTATTTTTTTCCTTTTTGTGTTTCAAGAATAGCAATTTATACAGTGCTCATAAAATTAGGAATGCCTCCAGAACTATTATGAACTTCTATTTTATGATTATCGAGACGAATCATCCTATTGTTCCTTTTAAATATCCTCACTTGAAACTTTGTAGACTAGGTCATCACAGACACTAAGTGAAAATAATCATCACACTTGCTATAGCTATGGTGTGGAAGTTAGTGTTTCTTATTTTTGGTAACTGTAATATTCGCAAGATTTTTAGCTTTATGTCCATGGAAAGTGGATATTGGCTTCAAGAATTTAGCTAGTTCTATTATCCATTTTGATGCTTCTTCCTGAAATTCTTTTTCATTGTGATCATGAGAGCCTAGCTTTCTGCTGGGATGATACTTATTTGCTAGCGAGTAGCAATGCTATTGGAACAAACAATCCCCCAACCCCAACCAAAAGAAAAGGAAATATTGTTTTCCTGCACTAATGTTTAGAGGGATTCAATTTTAATGAATTTATAATTTGGGTAGGCTATGTTGAACAGGCATAAGTTCATCTTTGACCGAAAATTAATCTTTGTATAGTCAGTCTCATGCAGTCTATACCCTGTGAAAGGAAAACCACAATTGTCGGTGAAGCAAAATATATGTATGTATGTTAATAATGCACGCTCACAGACAAGTACACATTTACTTTTACGTACAACCACGCTAATGTGAGCACATAATAATGCATGGGAGAGAAGCAGCTGGGGGGGGGGGGGGGTAATGTGCTAGCAAAGGGCTACCATGATGTGTGGCTGTGATATGGTTGGTGAGTCTCATGGTTAATTGAGGGGGTAACATTGCTGATTTTTGAGGAGGAGAAAAGATAATTTTTGAATGAATTTAACATACCATGTCAATGATTCTGGGAAAGCAGTGACAAAAGATTTACGCTTATTTTGGGAAGGAGTAAAAAGGAAAGGTTGACACAGGTTTAAAATGGTTGAAGTAAGTATTTTTATACGTAAATGTACTATGTTAAAGCCCGTGGGATGTAAATTTTTTCATCTGGACAGTAAAGTCTGATGGTGAATGGAGGGGAGGAACTAACAGAATTTGTGGAAGGAAAATGATAATTTTTTTATAAATTTTATTTATCATGTCAACGATTTTGGGAAAATGGTGGGAAAATATGTACGCTTATTTTAAAAAAGGAGTAAGAAGGAAAGGAAGACATTAATTTAAAATGGTTGAGTTATGTATTTTTATATATTTCTGTTTCACTGAAGGGAGGTTCAGTGATATACCTAGTCCTTGATCATGAAACTAACAAGCGTTCGCATACCTTGGCAAACTAGCTTGTTAGATGCTGTACCGTGTGATACCTGATGTCATAAGATATTTGCATACTAGAAGAAGGAAAATTATTGTATAACTTAAGTGACCTTCTCTTGGAGAACTCCACTATCCAAACAATTGTTTGATGGAAAAAAGTTGGTCATTTCCCATTTCCCCGTTCTGCAAGATCAGTTAGGACACTTAACAAGCAGTATTTGCCTCATTTTCTTGTGCAATATCGATGGATTGGGTTTCAACTGCTGTTTCCCCGTAGCATGTCCCAAAACCCTACATACGGTTTTTCATTATTTAGAAGGTACATAGAGAGAACAGGTTCTCTAGACTTTTTTCAGGAAATGAGCATTTCTATGTTGTGCTCCATTATCTAACTTCACCTAGGTGCCCTTGATGTGCATTTCTTAGGGGACCATTTTATTATCTGTGGATTGTTTATTCTTTTTGTAATATTTAACTTATTGTTGATGTTGAATAACGTGGAATGTGATGGCCTGCCTTCAACAAACATGTTAGATTGATAATTTTCATATTAATAGAACAAATTGCTGATTGAGTACTATTTGCTCTTGCCACTTGTAACTTAATAATGAACACTTCTCTTGTTGCAAAACTGTGACAATGCAGAAGTTTTGTAATTAGAATTTGTAGATATTTATTATGCGTCTGTTCGTCTACAGGCACGCTGGAGAAGTTCGACTGATAATGCACTATTCTAATGCAAATGTAAGCTTGTTTCTTCTTTCTTCTTTTGATTTTTGAAAATCTTGTTTTCCCATTCCGATTAAATTACATGGCTTGTACCTGCTATTACGAATAAATTATATGTTACTTAAGAATATTTCTTCATTTGATATTATTTAGAAGCCAGTAACTAGCTATGCTCCATCAGCTCCACCATTTGGGGCCGCACCAGTACCTCAGGTTCCTATCTTCTCTACACCTCCATCCGCCGTTTCTTACAATCCATCAATAAATGGCTACTCGGCACCATCTCCGTATCCTTCATATCCTCCTACCTCAGCAGGATACCTGCCTTCGTCTTATCATTCTCAGCCAGCTACATATCCTCCGTCTTACCCGCCACATTCAGGATATCCTCCATCACCATATCCACCACCACCTCAGAACCAGCACTATTACCCTCCAGGTAAAATCCTTCTCATTTATAGCTTTTTACACAATATGCTCAGCTCAAAAGACTTATTCTACTTCTTCATAGCAGGTTCATATCCTCCACCACCGTATCCTCCCCCGCCCTACTGACGCTGAATACTTCCAGTGAAGCAATAGCGTCAATCAGTTAATGCTAGTCATCAAGTGTATTATCATATTCGGCAAGCCTTCTTTGTTTGGAAACATTTATGTTGCTTTATTCCCGAAACAAAACTGTATTCTTTCATTAGTTGATTGTATTGTATATACCTCTGCAAGGCATGTTGTTTGTTTGTTAGATAATTTTGTTGGGAAAAACAGTTGCATGATGAAAGATGAAGGGTAAATGATTATGTATGAGTGGATATGTCACATGAGGTTGAATAATTGTAAATCATAAGATGAATAGACCTTTCAACAGTTTGCCTCTACTTTTGTTTGACTAAATATTATATGGTGGATTTAACGCCTTTGGCACTTGAGACTGCTTTCCTTTCGGCGATCCACTTCCACTTTCATTATCTCTCAGTGGCAACCTCAGTTGGTGAACCATCTTTTTGTATACTTGGATGTGACCTTTTCGCATTGTCACTTGTGAATCCTAAAACAGTGCCTGGCACGATTGGCGCTAGTCGAATCTACAGGGTTGATGGACTCGTTGGGTTGATCCATGTGTGTTGTGGGTTCATTAGTCATGCCCAGCAAAGTCTGTAAGCTGACCTACGGGGCGGCAGGACTCATGCTCGGTTGGACCATGCCTAAAGTGTGCTCGGCCAGGCGGCGCATTTTGACGCCCTAATATGGTAAAATTCAACTGAGATACGATGCAGCAATTGTAAGATCCCAAGAATGGGAAAGTAGGAGAGAAGTGATTTGAGAATCTCACAATGTCTTCCACATTGAAATCAAAACAGAAATTGTGGTCTGCTTTTGACTTTAAAGAATCATGAAACGACTTTTGTGTTAGCGTTGTAATTGGGTGGTTAATTATGGATTAACTGGATAACAACTGTGTTTTAATAGTATATTTATCATTAAATCTTTTTAGTTAGTTGGATTGATTTGGCTGTCATTCAATCTATTCATGCTTTATTGCAAGATATAAAAAGTTCTTATGGATTTTATTTTCTTTTTTCTTTTGAGATTAGTATATTAATATATGTAGACTAATTTAGAGTTGACGTGTTGTACTAGTTAACGTTGTTTATGATGTGGTGTACTAGTCAACATTAGATAGAAATTTAATAGTGTCACGTAGGATTTTAAGTTAAAGTTTTCAATCAAGTGACCATTAGTGTAATTATTAAAAACTTAAGTGATTACTCCTATAAGAAAGTTATTTCAATGACCATTTTAAAATTTTTAACAAATTTTATTGACTGTTATTGAAATTAACCCTTTGTTGTTATATTAACAAGTTTGATACAAAAGTGTAACACTTGATGTAATTATATTATTATCAATTAAATCTATTTGTAACTTCCATCCATTGTTGTGATAGGTGAAATTCTTACATTTTTAATGAAATTTATCTTGAATTCGTATTAAACCGTTGATATCTACAAAAAAGAAAGTCAATATAACTTCAAGAAAATGCTTAACACAATCCTCTAAAAGTTAATGATTTGTTTGCACACATCATTGTCTTCCATTTCTTTTTTTTTTTTTTCCCTTTTAAAAAAAATACTTCATTTGTCCCATAAAAATATATTTACTTTCTTTATTCATCTGTCTCGAATTATAGACAACTTTTCTTCTTAATAGTATAGTTAATTTTCTTATTTTCTAATATGTACCTTGTTTAATATGTCTTGATAGTATAGTTAATTTTCTAATTTTTTAATATGTTCTTTATTTAATATATTTTAATTGCATAGTTAATTTCTTAGTATAGTAAATTGTACCCTTATTGTTAGCCGAATGTAGTGTGGTTATAAAAGGTATTGACATAGATGCATTATGTACAACATATTCAAATAGAGGACATCAATGGAGAGAGTGCCACTTTTACTATTCTTACAGCTTTACAGCTGTATACAGATGAAATAAAGAAAAGAAAAAAAAGGATTTATTTTATAATGTAAATACATGGCTTTATTAATAAAAACAATGACGAGAACAGAGAAGAGGGAGTGCATGTCAAAAAAGGAAATTTAAGATCAACAAGCTAAAATCTTCTGGCATCATATATTATTCAACAATTATTGTATGTATGGGACCCTTCATTTTTATCAAATGCATCTTGCCTCTAAGGATATTCAATGTATTTTATGGATTTTTATTTAAATGACACGAAAATTAAAAGACTTTGACTTGTGAGATTTCTATCTAAATGTTTTTTATTTTCTGAAAATAAAAATAAAATTGTATTTAAATCTGAATATAAAATTTAATTTTTACTGAGTCATCATGTCCAATAGAGTTTCTCAATCTATATAGAGTTCTAGACAATATTTAACTTTTTTTTCTACCACATGAACTTGACGGATTTTGTGTCACGTTGCATTACACCATATATTTTACTTATGTGACACGATTTATTAAACAATTCACAGTTGTATTAAAGATATTCTTACATTGGATAACGTTAGTTCAGTCGAATCAAGTAACAACGAAAACTCCACAAGTGGAATTTAATAGTTCTACGTACATACATATATGAAATCGAACTGAATCAAAACCGACTAATTCTTGTTCGGTTCTTTAGTGCTTCATAAAAAGATTGTAAAATGTAAATTGTCGTGTAAATTTTCTGATTTCAATTTCGTGCTTTCTGCTTCAAGCACAAATGTTGTTGATTATTTTTGAAAACATTTTAATTCATGTAAATTCTGCTTAGATTAACTCAATCATTCATTTAATTGAGATATTATATAAAATAATATTGGCTGAATTAAATTTGATTCTTTTGTCAAAATCAGACTAAAACTATTTAGTTCTCGATTTGAAGACTCCAAACCAACTAAATTTACTAGCAGCGAAGCAAACACATAGATTCAATCATGCTCTAGTCCAATTTGAAGGGAAATGATCTCCTGCCATAGTGGGCATGAGATATGTTGCCCACTATTGATGTGGCTGATGTGAGAGTGTCACATCAACGGTAGGACACACAGCTGTGTGTGGACTCAAATATTGTCCACACACAGTAGGCAACATATCTCCTGCCCACCGTAGACAAGAAATCATTTCTCCCCTCCCACCCAATTTGAATGGTTTCCAAAAAAAAAAAAAAAGAAGAAGGAAGAAGCTCACTCCTACCTACTACACTCATAAATACCTCTTTAAAATTGTGCTTAACTAATCTTTATACTCGTTATCTAAATAATTTTTTTACGAAAAATTTACAAGATTTTTCTTTCGTATTATTTATTATGGAAGAGGGTCCATTCAGAGACATTAATCCACATGTCTCAAACCTAGCAAGCATTACTACCATCAATGTTCTCTCTCTACTTACCTTAAGACAAAGCAACAAAATTAGGAAAGAAGACATGTTCAATCTTCCACAAATTCAAAGATTTTGTCTCCCAAATTCAAATCCATCACTGTCAACTTTTCATTAGTTGTGGAGTTTTTCCAACCAAATTCATGACCCTTATTTTTTTTTTTATTCCTTCTATCCAATAAGTATATAATTTAGTAATTTGGCTTTTTGTTACGTATAGGAGGCGGAATTAGAAATTTTTAAAGATCATACTGTTAACAATAAAAAAAAAGTTTACACTTCAAGACCGGATTAATAGAAAACAAAAAATTTACACTATAATAAATAAATTTTTTTTTTGAGAGTGAGACGAGACTAAATCCGCCCATGGTTACAAGCAATTTTCTAAAACCCAGTATTTCAACTTAATATTTTTAATGTTTAAATAAAGAATTTTGATGTTGACAACTCATTAAACGTGTAAGTTAGGTTACTTGAATAAATGACATAAATAAGCACATGTAAACAATAAATTATATTAGTTTGCTTAGACTAGTTAAAAGAATATTTGTCGGTGAATTAAGTTAAACTATACTAGTCACGTAGCTTACCACTTTCTCGATCAACCATTTTCACTTAGAGTAAATATGAACGTCCTGTTAGCTTGACCAGACAACTAAATTTACCAAGAAATTATCTTCTTGAGTTAAATTAATACATAACATTTAGTCGACCACTTCAGTTATTCAATCACTTCACATGACTAGGTCGACACGATTGATTTCTCTGAAATGTGACACTTTTAAGAAACATATAAAATTTGATAAAATAACAATTGTCATAATCAACAACTATACTACTAACATTAATAAAAAACAACATGCTCATCAACTACACAAAAACTCTCTACACTCGTACATACACTTTAAAAAAAAAAAGGCCTCCAACTAATGTAGATTCTACTAAAATGGTTAGACTCTATAAATCACCAAAGTAAAAACGACGCAATCATTTATAGATGATTCTAGACATTTATAATTTTGTATTTCACCTAAATTTTATTATTTCCAATATTTATACTTTTAAAACCAATGATTTTTATAAGAAATTTTGCTCCTCGTAAAAATCAACTGAGCAGAAAAAATAAATTATTGAGAAATATAGTATTTAGGCCATGTTCGGTAGCAATTTTTTTTTTTCAAAAAAATCCATTTTTTTGCTTACAATTTTTGACTTTTCAACTTTTTAACACTATAAAAAAGTTTGAAAAGTCAATAAAGTATAAAACAAAACTATTTTTTCTAAAAAAAAACTACACGAAACATGCTTTTAATAAGTGAAATATGGATTAAATTATGCATAATTAATGTCCCAGGGTGTTGACACGATTGGGAGCAGGCAGTGTTAGATTGACAAGTGGCTTGAAATCAATTGGTGGAATCATTTATTTTTACTTATAGCCAGTTGGTACGCATGCAATGTCTATATCAATTGATTTTTTTAAAGAAAATTAATTTGTGCAACATAAATTCATGTACATAAAATAAAAAAGTTAAAAATAGAAAATCAAATATGTTGTAGAAATAGTCCATTATGTGTATGCGCCAATCCGTTTGATTAGATAGAATTTGGCTGAATTAATAAATAAATACGTAATTACTAATTTATTATTCCATGAATTAGATCTCTTGTACAAATAATATTATTTTAAATTAAAAAAATTAGAAAATATATTTATCTTAATTTAACTTAATACTATCAATACAGAACATCTATTTTAATTTTACACTTAAGGAGCATTTAATTGCAAACATTGAATTTGAGTGAAAAAAAATGAATTCCTAGAATTGAATTGTCAAGAAATTGTTAATTAAAAAATATCAATTTAAAAGACAAATTTTACACGGAAAATTAAACATCTTCCCCCTAAGAAAACGTTTTCTTTATTTTCAAAGAAAATGTATCAATTTATGTTGAAATGAGAAAACGTTTTACCTGGAAAAAAATGACCATCAATCAAATCTGTAGTTGAAAAATAGATGGGAAAAAGCTTTTTTCATGAAAAAATGTGGCTACCAAACGTATCAGTTAAAAAATAAGTGAAAAAAAGATTTTCTATAGAAAATAGATTGCAATCAAACGCACCCTTAAATTTTCTACACGATCTAATTCTATATACACCAAACACAACCTAGATATAGTGAAGTGAAATAAAGAGAGCTTTGTTCTAAAATGCTTGTCTAGGTGTGCGCTTAGACATGCCTAGACTTGATGTTTGACTTTGTCGTCTCGTCTTGTATAGCTCATTTTTGTGCATCGGTCGCGCATTGCCACGCTTAGACGCGCTTAGGCTCAATGCTCGATCTCGTTGTCTCGCCGCACATTACGCAATACGCATTTTAGAACTTTGAAAGAGATATTATTGTCACCTCCAAAATCTGAATATATAAGGGCTCACGCTTCGAGGTCAAACTGGCCGACAATAACTATTTTTTCCCTTCACATGCAAACCTCTATCTCTCTATTGTTTACGGTCAAAGCCTCGAAGGATTTTAGATTTGAGGGACAAGATTGAACATAAATCCGTTTCAATTTAAAATTTATACAGATTTGTCCATATAAAAAACGAGAGAGAGAGAGAGAGCTCTGCCAGCTCTTTCTGCCAATACCAACTCTTTTGTTTTTTCTTCTATTGCAGAGATCATAAATGAAAGGCAATTTAATACAAAAAATTAAACCAAATTAATATATAAATTAACGAGGGCTTCCCACAAAAACTCTGGTCAGTGATGGCAGTTTCATTTGCTGTTCTTGAACCCTTCTTTTCTTCAACAGAGGCTGACGGGCTGAAGAAGAAATGCATGATGCCATTCCCCATGAATCGTTTGAGATATCGGAACTCAATAATAATGCTTCCATTACACCTGGACTCCTTGGAACTTCACAAAATTTGCACTTCTCATGAATAAATGAACCAGTTTTTGATGTCTCTGAAATAAGCTCACAGCAATCATTCACTTGCTCCTGTTCAAAACACAAATAAATGGTCGGAAACTCGGAATAGCCCATTTATGAAGATTGTGTAGCGTAGATCTTTGATATAAATAAATAAATGTGAGTGAACGTGTTAAAGATTAAATTTAAATTAATAAGTGAAAAAAATTGTTTTAACATTAAAAGACAAATGAAAATACAAACCATGTTTCTTTTGAGAATCCCAAGAAGCTGGTTTTCATAGTCAATGGCAGTGAAATGTTCAGCTTGATGAATAACGCAAAGCATGGTTGCAGTAGCAACAACAGACGGCAAATAACGTGCGAATCTTGAATCTGTATAGTCATAAACAAATTGTAACGCATGTAATAAAAAATGTTGTAGTATTTTTGTCATAAAGATCTAATGGTATATATGAAACTTGTATGCTTACCAGGCATTATAGAGAGGAGTAGATTTTCACATTTCCTGAGAAACTCCAAATGAATATATGATTTAAATCCAAGCCTTCTTATTAAGTGATCAAGAAATGAAAGAGGGGTCACTGGATTCATCCTCCATTTGAGTGCAGAAAGCACCAAAAGTTCCATTCTTTGAATAGTTTTGGACTCAAACAAATAACTTGAATTCTCCACCTGTTTATCGAGATTAACAAATTTAAAAACAAAAACAAAATGCAAGAGAACAGAAGACAAGAAGACGATCTTTTGGTATGTAGTACTAGACAAGACGATACGAGGCGACATTGGAGGGTTGGAACATACTTGAAGGTCTAAGAGGAGTGGAACGTGGGTTTCTTCGACCTTTGCAGCCAAAGAAAGACAAGTGACAGCTGCAAGTTGAATCATCCATGGCTTATCTTTCTGAAAATGAAGGCTGGAAAGAAATCTGTCAAGATAATTAACTGCAAAAATAGCAGTCAATGCTGAAAATCCATAATGGGCAATTACTTTCAAGATCCATTCTACAGCCTTTTTTCGAGCAAGAGACAGATGAAATTCGATTTCAACAATATTGTTTGATTCAAAAAAAGTTTCCTTCTCTTGGCAGAGCAGAGATTGAAGTTCTTCATCATCCCAGAACAGATCTTGTTCCATTAACAGCACCGGAAAAGTAGAAAAAGATTTGGCATTAAAATGATTATTTTTGTTCAAAATGACTTTGCTCTCTTCTTCTTCAATTTCTCCCCATTTTTCTTCTTCTTCTTCACAGTAAAGAGCATCAAACAAAGAAGAATCTGAATCCAGATTTTGCTCTATAGCCATCTTCTTCTGAGAAGAAGAGGTATGTAATTTTCTCTGTTCATTCTACAAAAGAGAAAACACAAAACCCCATTTTCAACCTCCCTCGCTCGCTCGCTCTCTCTCTCTCTCTCTCTCTCTCTCTCCCCTCTATATATATATATATCTATCTCCGTCTCTCTCTCTCTGAATCTGAATGGGGACTGAACTCACTGAAGAACTGGAGTTCTCAAAAACAGAGAGATAAAGGAAGAGATTTTATCGGAGTGGGTTTCACGCTTGTCCTTTCTTTATGCTTTGAGAGATTGTAGTAATAATATTACATGTATATATTGACATTTTTTTGTTTTTTACTTTAGCAATATTTTTGCGGTTTTGGACTGTGTGTGTGTGTGTGTGTTTTCTTGGCGGGCAAAAACGCAATGGCACACACTGACACCGAGTAGGCCCCTAGAAAATTATCGCTCATAGAAGCATCATCAACACACGCTGCGCAAGATAGATATGGCAAAAGGGCTGGGCCGTCCATCTGCCCGTGAGTGGTCCGGGCTTGTCCAAAGACGGGCCAGAACCAAGGTTGGGCCAGGAAAATAAAGCTCGGCCCGTTGGCGTGGACTAGTCCGTGAAGATGGTCCCTCAGCCCAATTTTTTTTTTTTTTTCAAACAGCTATATTTTTTTTCTATATAAATGCTCCGTAAATTTTTCATATTCTTCACAAATTCACAATTTTCTTAACCTACATTCCTACAACAATTCGAAAAAATTATATTGTCAATATAAACTTTTTTATTGTGCAATTTATTGTTGAATTTCCACATTTCTAATTTTCTACATTCTTACATTTTTTGTTATCTACATTTCTAAAGAAACCAAAAAACTTATTAACTTCAAAAAATAAAAAATAGAAGTTCATGTGGGTCTTAGGACCGGCCCGTGGTCCACGGGCCGGTCCGAACTCAGTTTCCATGGACGGACAAGACTTGGCTTGACCCGTGACACGAGCCTAGCCAGACCCGTCTTGGTACGGACCGAGCCAGCCTGGCCCGGTTCGGTCCTTTGCCATCAATAGCGCAAGATATATATTATTCAACTACAAATTATTTTTCATTCCCGACATATTTCACCACAAATTTATTGTCTTTTAAGGACGACATTTTTCTTTGCAATTTTAAATTTTACCGATGTCAATTTGAAAAAAGGAATTTTTAAACAAAGTTAAACACATAAACTTCGGTTGAATAAGACAATGTTATACGTGTTTAAGAAGAGTTTTAAGGTTAACACGATGAAGAAGAAACTTCAATTTACTAAGTATATGTTGAACGTTTGCCAATGGAAAATCTGAACCATGGTGATTAATCCACCAATAATTTCGTACGCAACTATTGTATAACACCCAGTTGACATGTGCACTATTCACAATTTATTCTAAAACGACGTCGTTTGATGACTGATTTTTTTTTTTTTTTTAAGTTTATAAATGTGGGTGCTAAACAAAATAGTATTAGTCTAGGTATAAGACGACACGTTTTGCTTGATGTCAACTCCTCTATTGTGAACTCTAGAATCGCAACCGAGGATTTTGTTCTCTCTATCGCGAGAAATTCTTCTCAAGAATCATCATAAATAAGGAAAAAATGTCCTAGCTTTCTTTCCTTGTCCGTCGCTTGTAGAGTTGTGTTTATTTTTGTGTTTTTGGGTCGATCTCCATAAATTAATGAAAATTGTTCGAGATTTCTTTCTTTATGTTCGTCGCTTGTAGAGTCTTTGCGGAGTTTTGTGTATATTTTTATCTTTTTGCATAGTCTCCTATTTTGTAGCTGTAAAAATCATCACAGATCAATGGATACTCTTCAAAAGTTCAAATTTTTGCAGGCGCGGATGGGGCCAGGAGGTTCGATTGGGTTCAAGTTTCAGCCCAGATCCAATAAACAAGAGCCAAAAAAATTTCATACTAGCTGGTTTGTATGACACTCTTTATCGCTGGTTTGTATGACACTCTTTATCGAATGAGAACTTGCTGATAAAATCAGATAAAGTTAATGTGTATCAGGTGTTGGGCAAGGTAATGTTTAGTGCCTTCCATTGCATTCTCAAGTCATACTCCCTCCAGGAAAAATAAATGATTTTTTTGGCCGTTTAATTGGTTTTAATTGAATTAATGAAAATCATATGTATATATATTTTTTGTTTAATTGGTGGAAATTGGTTGAATATTAGTCAATTAAACATTTTGGACATCTTATGTTGCGGGGATTATGTTTTAAAAGTTATGATTTAGATTGATTGTTTTTGCTTCATGACAGTTAATTCGCCTCAAATCATACTTTTTAGACATGGGGCCAAAAATCAAGAGCGTGTATATTTAATCTAAACTTTTTAAGACTTTGATTGATATTTTTTAAGACTTTTAAGACTCTTTAAGATTTTAATTAATATTTTTTAAGCAGTTGAGTTTTATAGGTTTTTATTTTGGAAGACTTGTCTATAATTTCACATACTTTTATTGATTTTTATAAATTTTTATTTTTTTATAAAAAATATAATGTCTCACAGTTCAAAAAAAATTGTTGAGAGAAAAGAATCTAGCAATAATTTATTTAATTGCATATTATTATTAAATTTATAATATTCTATTTATTTGATATTTGATGCAAACTACGTCAAAAGTCAATAACATAAAATATTGTATAGACTAATAAATAAGATTTTAACTTCTTTTTCATGTGTTGCAAGCTCCTCACGGTTTTGGGTTACTTTGGGGTTACTTTGTGCAGCAAGTGAAGGATGTATTAATCAAGTTTCATGGCTGTAAAGGTTTCATTTTGCTGCTTAATGACTCAAAACAAGATGAACAATACAAGAAAAGTAGCCATTTCTTTCACTATCTTCGCCGGGCAATGTGTTTTCTTCTATTCCGCATTGAAGTTAAAAGCAACAAAATTAATTAAGTGAGAGTGTAAAGATCGTTTGACTTGATTAGAAAGCATGTAATTTGACTAATTAAGCAACAAACACCCCTTTTCTAATTATTGGATTAATTATGACACTATTATCCGAAATAATAGGAATTTGTTCTCACTCTCAAGTCTTTCCTCCTATAAATATTGGACTTGTATCCATGTCAAACTCACTCAAAAATACAATATAATTTTGATTAATTAAGAGTTTTAATGGCTAAGTCATTGAAGCTCAATCTGGTTTGGATTTTGTTCATGATAGTAATAGCAGTAGAAGGGGATACTCCGCCAGGAATAGCTAACAATCCAAGCCATGCAAGGTGTCTAATCAAAAAATACAAGCTTTGTTATAATTTGGAGCATGTTTGCCCCAAGTTTTGCCCTGATTCTTGCACTGTTGAATGTGTTTCTTGCAAACCTATTTGCTCTGCTGGCTCCTCACCTCCACCATCTGAGGGCGACAACAAGGGTGATGGAAAATCACCTCCACCATCTAAGGGCGACGACAAGGGTGATGGAAAATCACCTCCACCATCTGAGGGTAACGATAAGGGTGATGGTAAGGGCGACGGTAAGGATGACGGAGGTAAGGGTAATGGAAAATCACCTCCACCATCTAAGGGCGACGACAAGGGTGATGGAAAGGGTGACGGTAAGGATAATGGAAAATCTCCTCCACCATCTAAGGGTAACGATAAGGGTGATGGAAAGGGCGACGGTAAGGGTGATGGAAAGGGCAACGACAAGGGTGAAACATCTCCTCCACCTATCCCAACAACTCCCGAAACTCCTCCCACTCCTACACCTTCGCCGCCAGCACAAACACCACCACCTCCCACTCCTACACCTTCTCCACCAGCACAAACGCCATCACCTCCCACTCCTACACCTTCTCCACCAACACAAACGCCATCACCACCCACTCCTACACCTTCACCACCAGCACAAACGCCATCACCTCCCACTCCAACACTATCACCTCCAGCACAAACCCCAACTCCTCCCTCATCTCCGACACCTACTCCTCCCCCAACCTCTTCACCCAATCCTCCGTCCAACACGCCTTCACCACCAGTTTATCCTTCCCCAACACCTCCGTGGAATTCATCTCCCCCTCCACCTGCCACAGATGTCAACGCTGCAAGGAGAAAAAGATGCAAGAATAAAAACTACCCACAATGTTATGGAGTGGAACATGTATGCCCTAGCTCCTGCCCCACGACATGCGAAGTTGATTGTAACACTTGCAAACCTGTCTGCAGTAAGTCTCATACTCATACTTTTGAGTATCATTCTTCCATTCAAACCCGATTTTCAAATTCATTTCTGTATCACTTTGTATTTTGATGAAATTTTTTGCTACTGGAAATGCAGAATGTGATTATCCTGGAGCTGTGTGTCAAGATCCTCGTTTTATCGGCGGTGATGGCATCACCTTCTACTTCCACGGCAAAAAGGATAAAGATTTCTGCCTTGTAACAGACCCCAACCTCCACATCAACGCCCACTTCATTGGAAGAAGAAATGAAAACATGAAGAGGGACTTCACTTGGGTTCAGTCCATTGGAATCCTCTTCGACAACCACAACCTCTTCATCGGCGCAAAGAAAACCGCCACCTGGGATGACGCCAACGACCGCCTTACCGTCGCCTTCGACGGGGCTGCCATCCGCCTCCCGGAAACAGACGGCGCGAAATGGAAATCTGAAACTCTTCCATCAACAACCATGAAAAGGGATGCCGACACCAACAGTGTGATAGTCGAAATTGAAGGGATTGTGAAGATTACTGCCAAGGTGGTGCCCATTACTTCACAAGAATCTATAGTTCATAATTATGGCATCACAAATGAGGATTGCTTTGCGCATCTTGAACTGGGATTCAAATTCTATTCGCTGAGTGGCAACGTAAACGGTGTTTTGGGACAGACTTACAGAAGTGATTATGTGAGTAAAGTGAAAATGGGTGTATCAATGCCAGTTCTTGGAGGGGACAGAGAATTTGCAGTTTCAAGCCTCTATGCAACAGATTGCGCTGTTTCCCAATTTGTTCGAGGCGGAAAAGATCAAGTTTCTGCATTAAATTTGGAGCTGCCAAGCATGAAATGTGGTAGTGGAATTGATGGCAGAGGTGTTGTTTGCAAGAAATAGGGTTTCAAATTGCATTTAGTTCACTTATTATGGGACATTTTTTAAATAAATAAAAAGATGTATGATTTAATAAAGTCTCAATAACATTGTTGTAAATTGTTCATTTCAAAAGTTTCATCCAATACACTTGATATTATTTTACATTTGCATTTGATAGCTACTGAAATCTCAACATATTTGGTACGTAATATTGTACATAATTAATAAAATTTTAATTTCTCATTTCTGATCATATGCACATTAATTTTGTAATTCTTGTTTTCCTTTATTTTCTCTAAATATTCCATATTGGGCTGTAGTCTAAAGTGTTTTGGGTTCTGTTATTCTTGGATTGGGCCCATCACAATTGTTTTCAATGGGCTCTGGCCTGTCCATGTGTTTAATCATTAACGTGACAAATGTTTACCATTTGCATCTCAAAAGGAGAGTTTGGTCTAGAAATAATATAATGATACGAGATATAACTACAAAATAGTATCGACTATGGAAGAATAAATTTTAGCGAATGAAGTAGGTTATTTTACACATATGGGAGGGAGGGCACCACTTTGTTATATTTACCTTTATTTGGACCACTTGAACATGATTCTACATTTAATGCTTATATCTTCCTTTGTTATCTAACATTCCTTTTCCCAAATTAAGACAACAAATATGCACATGTAATGAATTAAAAGGACACAGTACCCATATATCAACATTAATCTTTTAACCTTCTATCACAAAAACATATGTTCTAGACAACATATAATTAATGCATTAACCTTCCATCACAGAAACAAACTCAAATATTTATTATTACATGGTACTGTGTCAGAAATTTTCCAGTACCTTCCAACAATCTTTTTACCTGTTTATCAATTTTGCTTCATTATGTATTATCCCAATGTTTTGTTATTTTGCAAATAGACCCTTCTGCGATTTTTATCCTTTTTTTTTTTTTTAATTTCACCCCAACCTTTTAATTTCTATCCTTTACCTTAAATAAACTAAAATAAAAATTAAAATAAAAAAACAAAAGACAAAAACAAACAAATAAATAAATAAAATAACAAAATACCTAAAAAAGTAAGTATACTAGCATTGAAGATATTTAACTCGAGATTTGACTGTGGCTGAGTGGTGGAGGTTTAAGCGACAGTGACATGAGGTGGAAGTTTTGGTGGGATGGGAATGGGATGAAGAAGAAGATAAAAATATTTTTTTTCCATTTTTTTCGTATTTTTATTTTATTTTTATTTTTCATTGTATTTCCTATTTTATTTTTATTTATTAAGTTAAATGGTAGAATTATCTTCTTACACATAAACATAAATTTTGGACGAAAATTATCACGAGGGATCATCTGCATAAATTAATAAAAGGTCAGGGATGATAAGTTTTACGAAAATTTAATAGGGACGATACTTAAGACAAAGTAGAAATGTTGAGAGCTCAAAGTGTAATTTACCCATATATTTATGCAGTGAAATTTGCAACTTGAGCTATGACCGTGAGCATGTAAAAATAAAACAAGAACCGGTCATTCTGATGGAACGTTCTATAATAATTATTATTTGTATTTGTTTAAAAGAGTGTTCTCAATAGAGAGAAGTACAAATCCGATTATTATATTAAAATTAAAAGATTCGAATCAAACATTTTTTTGGTATATAGTTAACAATGTTGTCTCTAAGCTAGACACAATTAGATTGAACGAAGTATGAACAAATTTCATAGGATGCCAATTGCATCGCACATAATACAGTGAGAAGAAAAGTACTGCCGCGTAGGGACAATTATTTGACTCACGCAGTGTGTATGCTAACTGCTAATGTTAGCAAGTTTGTACAGTTTTATCATTTATGGGTCTTTTTCTGGTCCATTCAGGCCCACGGACAGAACTGATGATTTCAGAAGCCCAAGTAGATTTTGGGACCCATTTAGATCTTGGACTTAATTTTTTAAATACAATTATTGGATTTATATATTGTTTCTTCTAGTTTAATAAGGTCACTCACAGGATAATTATATTCATAATACAATTGCAATGAAGGTCCTCAATTATTTTTCATTTTCACACTTATGTCCCTAATTATTTTTTATCTTATTCTGATCATCAACCTATTAATTTGCACATCTTATATTTGTCTTTGGTGATGATTTTTGTCCAAAAAATTAATTAAGATTTAAAAATAATTAAAATAAATAACAAATATAAAAATTTGACAAAATATTTGCCCTCATTTCAATACACATTAGCAGAGTACTTAGACAAAAATCTTCATCAGATACAAGATGTGAAAATTAATTGAAAGTTAATGATAAAAATGTTACAAAAAAAAATTGGAGACATAAATTCAAAATTTCAAATGTTAGAATTAAAACGTAGTGTAGATAAAAAAAAAAAAAAAAAAAAAAACTGTAATTTGAATATAATTAACCACTGGCATTGAAACCGAAGTAAAATTACTACTAATCATATGGCATTGTCCTAAAAGAATCTATTTCTCTCATTTTTTGTTTTTTGTTTTTATAATAATAAGTTTGATACCACAGTTATTTTATTATCGATTAAATCTATTTGAAATTTCCGTACATTGTACTAGATAGGTGAAATTTTCACAATTTTAATAAAATTTATCTTGAATTTGTATTAAACCGTTGATATCTACACGAAAAATCTTCAATATAATTTCAATACAATGCTTAACACGGTCCTCTAAAAGACAGATTTGTTTGCACACATTATTGTCTTTCATTTCTTTCTTTTTCTTAAAAAAATTCTTTATCCGTTCTATAAAAATAGACTTACTTTCTTTATTCATCTGTCTCAAATTATAGACAATTTTTCTTGTTGATAGTGTATTTAATTTTCTAATTTTCTAATATATTCTTTATTTAATATATTTAGTATAGTAACTTGTACCCTTATTGTTAGCCGAATGTAGTGTGGTTAGAAAAGGTATTGACATAGATGCATTACGTACAACAAATTCAAATAGAGGACTTCAATGGAGAGAGTGCCACTTTTACTATTCTTACAGTTTTACAGCTGTATACAGCAGAAATAAAGAAAAAAAAAAAAGGATTTATGTTATAATGTAAATACATGGCTTTATTAATAAAAACATTAACGAGAACAGAGAAGAGGGAGTGCATGTCAAAAAAGGAAATTTAAGATCAACAAGCTAAAATCTCCTGGCATCATATATTATTCAACAATTATTGTATGTATGGGACCCTTCATTTTTATCAAATGCATCTTCTGATGCTTTGGAGTTTTTTTTTTTGAATTTTTATTTACGTGGCACAAAAATTAAAAGAATTAATAGAATTATATTTAAATTTGTATAAGAAGTTTAAAATTTGATAAGTTAGCACGTCTAATAGAGTTTTTGAATATAGACGTAGTTCTAGATAATTTTTATTTTTACCACATCAACTTGATAAAGTCCTTGTTAACTTGTATTGGAGATGAATTTTTTTAAATACCGTCTATTTTATTTATGTGACAATTTTTTAAGCAATTCTCGATTACATTAGAGATGTTCTTAGATTAGATAACGTTAGTTCAAATCAATTAAGAGCGAAAACTCCACACATGGAATTTAATGGTTCTATGTACGTACAACGATGAAACCGAATTGGATTAAAATCGACTAATTCTGATTCAATTATTTAATAATTCATAAAAAAATTGTAAAATATAAATTGTCGTGTAAATTTTCTGAGTTCACTTTCATGCTTTGTGCTTCAAACACAATCGTTGATTATTTTTTAATACATATTAATTAATGTAAATTCGTATAAATTAACTGAATCATTCGTTTAATTGAATATTATATAAAATAATAATATTGTATGAATTAAATTTTGATTTTTTTTCCTTCAAAATCAGACTAGAACCGATTGATTCTCAATTTGAAGACTAAATTTAATTGTTAGCTAGCAAAGTAGACACATAAAATCAGTCATGCTCTAGTCCAATTTGGTTGGTTTGAGAAAAACATGCTCACTCCTACCTACTACACTCACGGATACCCCTTTAAGATTGTCCTCGACTAATCTTTATACTTGATATCTTAATAATTGTTTTACACAAATTTTCATTCATAAATATTTTTGATGGACAAATATTAAGACAAGGCAACAAAATTAGGAAAGAAGACACGTTTGATCTTCCACAAATTCAAAGATTTTGTCTCCCAAATTCAAATCCATCACTGTCAACTTTTCATTAGTCGTGGAGTTCTCCATCCAAATTCTTGCCCCCCCCCCCCCCCCCCCCCCTCCCCCTTTTTTTTTTCAATTCCTTCTATCCAATAAGTATATAATTTAGTAATTTGACTTTTTGTTACAAGTAATTTTCTAAAACCTTTTATTTAAACTTAATATATTTAATTTCTGAATAAATAATTTTGATGTGTTATGTATACATCTCATTAAACGCGTAAAATAAGTTACTTGGGTAAATGACATAAATAAACACTTGTAAACAATAAACCACACTAGTCAAAAGAATGTTTATACATCAGTTAACTTAAGCCAGATTAGTAACGTCGTCTAACTATTTTTACTTAGAGATAACACGAACAACTCGTTAGCTTGACTAGACAACTAAATTGACGAGAAACCCATCACCTTGAGTTAAGTTTATACATAACATTTAACCGATTACTTAAGCTATCCAACCAGTTCACGTGACCATGTCGACACAATTGATTTCTATAAAAATAGGACATTTTTAAGAAACATATAAGAATTAACAAAATAGTAATTGTCAAAATCAACAACTACAATAATAATAGAAAACATGTGCATCAACGAAGAAACTCTTGTCGCAAAAGAACTCTCTTCACTTCTATAAATAGTAGTGTAAATTTTACATTTTGTACGTACACTTTAAAAATATTCCAACTAACATAGATTCTAGATGCTTGATAGTAGACCAAATCACCTAAATAAAACGATGCATCATTTACTGAAGATTCTAGACATTTAGAGCTTGTTCGGTTGTCATTTTATTAAAAAAAAATCATTTTTTTGCCTACAATTTTTGACTTTTCAATCCTTTTTACACTATCAAAAACTTTAAAAAATAAAAAAATAACCAAAAAAACTTACTTTTTCTCTCAAAAAATTCTATCGAACAAGTCCTTATAATTGTGTATTTAACCTAAATTTTAAATAATGTCCCAGGGTGTTGACACGATTGGGAGCAGAGCAGGCAGTGTGAGAATGACAAGTGGCTCGAGGTTAATTGTTGGATTCATTTATTTTAATTATAGCCAGTTGGTACGCATGCAAATTGCAATGGCTACATCAATTGGTTTTTATAAACAAAATTAATTTTTGCTATATTAAAAATAAAGATATACATAAACAAGAGGAAATGGGCTTTGCAAAAAAAGAAAAAGAAAAAGAAAAAGAAAAAAAAAAGAAATTAAAATATTTGAAGCGATCTACTATAACTATAAGGCTACTATATATCCATTCTAATTCTACACTTCAATTTTATGTACGGCTTCTATATACCAAAAATTTGAATATATACGGACTCACGCTTCGAGGTCAAAGTCAAACGGGCAACGGACCACTGGTGGACAACAACTATTTTTTCCCTTCACATGCAAACTCCTCTCTTTCTCTCTCTTGTTTACAGTCAAAGCCTCCTAGGATTCTAGAATCGAGGGACAAGATTGAATCTCTCAATTTTCTTAATAAATTTTGATAAAAATTAATATGATATATAGATGATAAAAATTGTTAGTGTTATAAATATTAAGTAAAATTTAATTATTAATTTTAACTATAATTTCTTTTAGCAAAATCATAATGCATTTCAATGTATAGCAATACATATTTTGTCCCTATATAAAACAACATGTATGCTTCAAAGAAACATACTAACTCTCTCTCTCTCAACTGCCAGCTCTTTTTGCATTACTCTCTTGTTTTTTCTTCTATTCTTACGCATTAATGGCAGAGATCATAAATGAAAGGCAATTTAATCCAAAAAATTAATCCAAATGAATATAAAAATTAATGAGGGCTTCCAACAAAAACTCTGGTCAGTGATGGCAGTTTCATTTACTGTTCTTGAACCCTTCTTTTCTTCAACAGAGGCTGATGGGCTGAAGAAGAAATGCATGATGCCATTCCCCATGAATCGTTTGAGCTATCGGAACTTAATAATAATGCTTCCATTACCCCATTTGGACTGTTTGAAACTTCACAAAATCTGCACTTCTCATGAATAAATGAAACAGTTTTAAATGTCTCTGAAATAAGCTCACAGCAATCATTCACTTGCTCCTGTTCAAAACACAAATAAATGGTCGGAATAACCCATTTATGAAGATTGTTTCAACATTAAAAGGCAAATGAAAAATACAAACCATGTTTATTTTGAGAATCCCTAGAAGCTGGCTTTCATAGTCAATGGCAGTGCAAGGTTCAACTTGATGAATTACGCGAAGCATGGTTGCAGTAGCAACCACAGACGGAAAATAACGTGCGAATCTCGATTCTTCATAGTCATAAACCAAATGTAACGCATGTAAAAATAAAAAAATGTTGTAGTAATTTTGTCAGAAATATATGAAACTTGTATGCTTACCAGGCATTATAGAGAGGAGTATATTTTCACATTTCCTGAGAAACTCCAAATGAATATATGATTTAAATCCAATCCTTCTTATTAAGTGATCAAGAAATGAAAGAGGGGTCACTGGATTCATCCTCCATTTGAGTGCAGAAAGCACCAAAAGTTCCATTCTTTGAATAGTTTTGGACTCGAACACGTAACTTGTATTTTCCACCTGTTTATCAAGATTAACAAATTTAAAAACAAAAAACAAAATGCAACAGAAAACAAGAGGATGATCTTTTGGTATGTAGTACTAGACAAGACGAGACGAGGCGACGTTGGAGGGTTGGAACATACTTGAAGGTCTAAGAGGAGGGGAACGTGGGTTTCTTCGACCTTTGCAGCCAAAGAAAGACAAGTGACAGCTGCAAGTTGAATCATCCATGGCTTATCGTTCTGAAAATGAAGGCTGGAAATAAATCTGTCAAGATAATTTACTGCAAGAATGGCAGTCAATGCTGAAAATCCATAATGGGCATTCACTTTCAAGATCCATTCTACAGCCTTTTTTCGAGCAAGAGACAGAGGAAATTCGATTTCAACAATATTGTTTGATTCAAAAAAAGTTTCCTTCTCTTGGCAGAACAGAGATTGAAGTTCTTCATCATCCCATAACAGATCTTGTTCCATTAACAACACCGGAAAAGCAGAAAAATATTTGGCATTAAAATGATTATTTTTGTTCAAAATGACTTCGCTCTCTTCTTCTTCAACTTCTCCCCATTTTTTTTCTTCTTCACAGTAAAGAGCATCAAACAAAGAAGAATCTGGATCCATAATTTGCTCTATATCCATCTTCTTCTAAGAAGAAGAGGTGTGTAATTTTCTCTTTTCATTCTTCAAAAGAGAAAACAAAAAGAAACCAAAACTCCATTTTCAACCTCTCTCTCTCTCTCTCTCTCTCTCTCTCTCTCTCTCTATATATATATATATATATATATATATATATATATATATATATATATGTCTTTCTCTTTCTCTGAATCTGTGAATCTGAATGGGGACTGAAGAACTGAGTTCTCAAAAACAGAGAGATAAAGGAAGAGATTTTATCAGAGTGGGTTTCACGCTTGCCTTTCTTTATGCTTTGAGAGATTGTAGTAATAATATTACATGTATATATTGACATTTTTCTTTGTTTTTTACTTTAGCAATTTTTTTTGGCTGTATTGGACTCTGTGTGTGTTTTCTTGGCGGGCAAAAACGTAACGGCACACACTGACACCGAGTAGGCCCCCGAGAAAATTATCGCGCATAGAAACAACATCAACACACACTGCGCAAGACATTACTCAATTCTTTTTCTAGACATATTTTACCACAAAATTATTGTTTTTAGTATGATATTTTTCTTTGCAATTTTATATTTACCGTTGTCAATTTTTTTTTTAAAAAAAGTAAATTTTAAACACAGCTAAACACATAAACTTCGGTTGAATTAGTTAGTGTTATACGTGTTTAAGAAGATTTTTAAGGTTAACATGTTGAAAAAGAACATTCGATATACACTTTGTGGGGATTATGAGCCCGTTTGATAGAGTTTATAAACTAGTTTATTGGACTAAAATGATTTATTTGACCAAAAATAGACTATGAACCCGTTTGGTAGAATTTATAAACTAGTTTATTATACTCAAAATTGGTTTTTTTAGCCTATCATTATTGATTTTTCAAACTTTTAAAGGTGGTATAACAAAATTATTCTTAATCAACAAAATGTCACCTCAAAGTAGAAATGACAATTTTGTCACATCACTTTAAAAATTTTGAAAAATCAATAATGATAAACTCAAAAAAACTATTTTTTTGTTTATAATCCCCACCAAACTAGTCTAAGAGCTTGTTCGGTTTGATTTTCGGCAAAAAAAAAAAAAGAAGAGGTTTTTTAAGCTTGACATTTTGAACTTTTTAAAGTTTTTGAATGTGAAATCACTTCAAACAATTTTTATAAATCAAAATTGTCAAAACTAATAACACTCTTTTTTTTTTACCCAAAACTCAAATTAAAGAGCTTGTTTGGTTTGGTTTTGTTTAAAAACAGTTTCAGTTTTTTCTGCAAAGTCAAAAATTTTCAACTTCAGCACAGGTTATTACATGTATTACATGGCCCACACTGCTCCTGTGTGATTCTTGATTAGAAATTTCAGCAGACCATTTCCCTAACTGCCCTTAATTTATTTACTATCATGCACTGTTCTAAAATGTCCGCCTAAGCTTCACCTAGACGGAGACGCTTAGCCACGTCTCACACTTCGCCTTCGCCTTTCCCTTGTCTTGCTCTCGCCTAGGCCTCGCTTAAGCTCGAAAAATTTGAAGTTCGAACTCTACGCTCAACCATGTTTTACGTTTTTTAGAAAATTGCTATCATGTAATTGTGGGTTCAACATAATGTACAAAACAAAAGGGGCAAGATAGTCATTTCGAATTTATGCTCAAAGGCTGTGTCAAATTGTCAGAAATTCAAATTCCAAATTTAATGCATTCTTGGGCCCACCAGTCAAACGAAAAAAACAATTCGATGTTTTTTAACAATACCAAACAACAGCTAAATATATGTTGAACGTTTATTAATGGGCAACTTGAACCATATATAGTGATTAATCCACTAATAATTTCGTTTAGCAATGGGGCAATTTTATGCTAATTTTACTAAGCTCGTGATAAACATGCTTTTGTAATGTTTGAAACGTTTATAGATGTTTATAAATACGGGTGCTAAACAATATTGTATTTGTCTAGGAATAAAAATAAGACGACGAGTTTTGCTCGATGTCAATTCTTTTATCCTGAACTTTAGAATCGCAATCGACTTTTTACTTCTCTCTATAGAGAGAAATTCTTCACAAAAATCATTACAAATAAGGAAAAATTGTTCTAGATTTCTTTCCGTGTTCGTCATTTGTGGAGTGGTATATTTATTTTTATCTTTTTGAATTGATCTCCAGATTTCTTTCTTTGTTCTTCGCTTGAAGAGTATTTGTGTATATTTTTATCATTTTGCGTAGTTTCCTATTTTGTAGCGGTAATTTGTTCACAAAAAAAAAAAAAAAAAAAAAAAAACCTGTCACATATTGATGGATGCTCTTCAAATTTTTACACACGCGGATGGGGCCAGAAGGTTGGGCGGGTCAAGCCCCAGTCCAGGTTCAATAAACAAGAGCCAAAAGTTTTTTCATACCGACTTATCGTATAACACTCTTCATCGAACGAGAACTTACTGAGAATTACAATTACAATAAATAATATCTATTGATGACTTTTTATGTTATGTACGAATTATTATTACATTGATCAACTTAAATTTCAACCCTCGTGAATTAAATTCTTGTATGTGCTATTGAATTTGTGTGATTTCATCCATTCTAGAGTGTTTCTGGAGTTTACGATTCGATTTTCCTCTATCCGGGTTGTAGTCCACTATCTGGCTGGTTTCAATATTCCTCAGTTTACAAGTATGAATTTATGTAGAAATTTGGTGGAATTGTACGAAATCGTTTGTTTTCGGCTAAGATCTTTTCCTTTTACTCTTTTTAATTATTACTAGTTCTTTTTCATTTATGTGTTTTGGAGGTTTTTAGATATTTTGGCGAAAATATTTGAAATTGTTTATTTTAAACTATGATGTTTTCCTTATTTTGGCTTTTGAATCTTTTCCTATAATGGTTGGAAATAACTGCAATACCGTAATATTTTTCTTAATTGGTCCAATGTAATATATGTATTCAATTTGATTGCTTATATGAGCTCAAGCAAGCTTGTTGGGTGTTCTTTGGACACCAGACCACATGTGGCTTATTGACAGGATGTTCATAAAAGAGAGTTTAATGGGCACTATCTAAATGATTCCTTTCAATTAAAATTAAATTTTTAACTAGTGGGCACTCCTTATTTGATCCACTGAATACTTGTCTAGTGGGTGTGTCCAGTGGACATTAGAAGATGAAAAAGTATTTGACAAACAAATCAAACACTCTTCCAATGCCCACTGGACAAGTGTCCAGTAGGCACTTCTTATTTGACCCACTAAAGATATTAGATCATTCTCCTAGGATAAAGAATAGTAAGGGGTTGTCTACAAGGTAAGGACAAATGGGTAAAATTGGTATGCATATTTGTAAGCGTGTGTGGTCAACAAAACAGTTGTTAGGAGAGGTGTAATAGTCACGAACGACAAGCGCTTGTATTTACTTATGAAAAACGCAGTAGTCAAAAAGGTGCTAACATAAGAAGCTTGAATGCTTGTATGTTGAGAGATGCTAGTGAAAGTTGAGAGAAAATTGAGGTTGTGATTCTCAACCTTTAACGTGGTGTGCATATATGGTTCCATCCTTCTAAAGTGGTGTTCTGAGTCTCCAATCTATTTAAATTTATGAATTTGAATTCCTGTGTAATCGAAATTATTAATGTGGATATTAAAATCGAAGCGACTATCAGTTGAATTGAGGGAAGTGTCAAGTGATTTGACTAATTTACCATTCAACTTAAAGTGACGTGAAAGTTTTGTGCAATTTTATCATCTACATTGACGGTTTTGATTACATGGTGATTCAAGTTCATAGGTTGGGACAAAACCTCACTTTTAAATATTAGTGACCCGTAACCACACCCGGGAGTCCAATCTTAATTTTTCCAACAAATTGATATGCTAGGAAGAAAAAAAATCATTAGTTCTTGACAATCTTGGATTCATTATATAAAAAATAATTAGTATGGGCTAAGGAAAATTGTAAGAGTGAAGAGCTTAAAAAACATAACAATAGAATTTAAATAAAAATGTATAGAATCTTGGATTCATTATATAAAAAATATTTAGCATGGGCTAAGGCAAATTGTAAGAGTAAAGAGCTTTAAAAAAAAAAAACATAACAATAGAATTTAAATAAAAATGTATAGAATCTTGTAAAGATATACACACTTTAGAAGTTTGTTTTTAGTTTGTGAGCTTGTTAGTTACACATATCAATTAGTTAGGAGAGTAGTTTGTTATTTTATAGATGGTGGGTTATTCTTAGCTTCTTTGTAAATAAGCTCTTTTGTAATTGAATTTTGGTGTGAAATGAAGAAATATTTTTCATTTGGTTTCTCACATTTACTATTCACAAAACCTGTTAATAGAGTTGATACTAGCATAATTCATAGATTATCTAAACTGTGAAGATAAATAGGATCTCCATTGCCACAAGTTCCATTGGGTTCATCTTCCATGATTTACAACAATCAATCAATGAAAAATAATAATTTTCAACGAGAACACTCTAATACCATGAAGAAAATTAGATAATTATTCTGCTATTATGCAAAAAATCAAGAATCAAGACCAAATTGATCAACAAGAAGAGGAAAATAGAAAATATCTCTTTATTTCACACCAAGATCCAATTACAAAAGAGCTTATATACAAGAAATCTAAGGATAACCATCGATCTGTAAAATAACAAAATACTTTCCTAACTAGGTGATATGTCTAACTAACAGCTAACAAACCAATAGGGATGGCAATGGGGCGGGACGGTCCTTTGACCCGCCAACCGCTCCGTGGAATTTTTTTTTTGTTAAACTGAAAAATAATTAAAAAATATATACAATTTTTTTTAAATATTTGTACCAAACAAAACAAAAAAATTATAAGATTTGAATTGTGGTGTAGTAGTTAAGGTTGATAGTTTATAAGTTTCAATCCGGATTCGATTCTTCTTTAGTTCATTTTTAGTGAAAATCATAATTTCTACTATATTTTATGATTTTTCAAAAAAAAAAAATTTAGGGGCGGGTCGCGGCTACCCCGGACCCACCCTATCTGCCCCAAACCCGTACCTATTACTTGGCGGGGCGGGGCGGCTCTTGGCTTGGCGGAGCGGGTCCGGGGTGACGAGTTTTTTGCCATTCCTACAAACCAAGAAACAAACCACTGTCTCACGTTCTTCTACTGAGGCTGAATATAGAAGCATGGCTTCTACTGTTTGTGAGTTGCAGTGGATTTTTTAATTGCTATAGGATTTTGGTATTTCCCTTTCTTCGCCTATCCCTCTTTGGTGTGACAATCAAGCAACTCTCTACATTGACACTAATCCAGTCTTCCACGAATGAACTAAGCATTTGGAGATAGATTGTCATCTTGTTTGTGATAAATACAAGTAAGGATTTATTACTGCTCAATACATTTCTTCCAAGCAACAACTAGCATATTTGTTTACAAAAGCACTATCTGTTCCTAGTTTTTCGTCTCTTTTATCCAAGTTGGGCTTGTTTGATTTTCATCAAGCTCCAAATTTAGGAGGAGGGACTAAGAATATATACACATTAGAAGTTTGTTTGTAGAGATATATAAACAGTAGAAGTTTGTTTTTTAGATTGTTAACTATTAGTTACACACATCACTTAGTTATGAAAGTAGTTTGTTATTTTACAGCTAGATGGATGGTTATCTTTAGCTTCCTTGTATATAAGCTCTTTTGTAATTGGATTTCGGTGTGGAATAAAGACATTGTAATAAAATTTAGAAAGTAAAATTAAGAGATTTTGAGATTTGAGACATTAAAAACAGTTGAGTATTAATTGAGGATTATTTAGATAGGAAAAAAAAAACAACCAATTTTATTTTTCTTCTCTCTCTCTCTCTCTAGCAAGAAAACCAATTTCCAATCAATTTCCATGCACTCTCTCTCCATTTCTTCTGCAATTTTGATGGACATAAATTTGCATGTTATGAAAAAACTTGGATTCATTTAAGCCGATAAAATTAGATTTCAAATTGGGGAGAGGACGGGAGAGGAATTCTTCGTAAAATATACAATATTATGAAGTATTCTACACGGGATTCGGAAAATGTAGACCCTAAAGTTTATATGAGAGATATAATTGCAAAAATATACAATATTTTGAAGTATTCTACTTAAGAACATTTGTAAAATCTCTCTATTAAATCATTAAATGGGATTCAGAAAAGGCTATTTTTCAACTGGACTTCGTGGAGGAAAAACTTTAAGCTTTATCAATATATTTATACTACAATGCTGAATATTTTTGGGAGAAAGCTATGAGGATTTCATCTATGAAGTATGTTTTTCATCAAGTGCAAGAGAAAGGGAATAAGATTGATGTAGTTACTTACACTTCCCTATTGCATTTGGATGTCCAACCATGGAGGTGTTGATGGGGGCAATTGTAGAAATATAAAAGAGATGAAGAAATATAATGGAGAATACGTGTGGAGAAATAGTTCTCTCTGTATATTGATGTAATGTAATTATGAATGGGGTTACAAGATATATATATATATAGGTTAATAGAAACCTAATAAGGAAAGAAATAAAAAGAAAAGAGTTCTACCTAGAATAGGAATATTACATATATGATATCCTACTTATCCTACTATATGGTATTCTAATCTAAATGAAATTCTAATACTCCCCCTCAAGTTGGAGCATGTATGTCAAGAGTGCCCAACTTGTGAGTGAAATTGTGAAATACCTCATTCCCCAATGCTTTAGTAAATAAATCTGCAATCTGATTGTTGCTTGGAACATAGGCAGTCTTGATCTCTCCCTTATCAATTCGTTCACGAACAATATGACAATCTATTTCAATGTGTTTTGTTCTTTCATGATACACTGGATTAGCGGCAATATGCATTGCTGCTTGATTATCACAATATAATATTGCTGCTTGTGGATGATCTACACATAAGTCTGTCAGTAATTGTCTCAACCATATAAGCTCACATGTAATGGAAGCCATTGCCCTATACTCAGCTTCTGCTGAAGATTTGGACACAGTCGTTTGTTTCTTGCTTTTCCATGATATAAGTGCTTTTCCCAAAAATACACAATATCCTGTAACTGAACGTCGTGTAGTAATATCTCCGGCCCAATCTGCATCACAAAATCCTGCTAGCTGCAATTTCCCACTTGATGGGAAATATAATCCTCGTCCTGGTGCCCCTTTCAAATATCGGAGCAATCGGTGAACTGCATCAAGATGGGGCTGTCTAGGTGTCTGCATAAATTGACTGAGTGTATTGACTGAATATGAGATCTCTGGTCTGGTAATGGTGAGATAAATGAGCTTTCCTACCAACCGTCGATAGTATGTGGGATCTTTCAATAACTTTCCGTCAGTCAGATTAAATTTCAATGACTGCTCCATAGGAAATGCTGCAGGTTTTGATCCAAGTAATCCGGCTTCTTGAAGAATGTCAAGAGTATACTTCCTTTGATTTATTGAAATCCCTGATCTTGAGCGAGCAATTTCTATTCCAAGAAAGTATTTTAATGTGCCAAGGTCTTTCAACTTGAATTGAGATGCAAGGAATATTTTTGTAGTAGAGATTGCTTCTCTATTATTTCCTGTGACAATCATATCATCCACATATAATAGAACTGCCGTAAATGAATTACCATTGACCTTTGTAAAGAGTGAGTAATCTGCATGTGACTGTTTGAACCCAAACTGAATAATAGCAGATACAAATTTTTGAAACCAAGAACGAGATGCCTGTTTCAATCCATATAAAGATTTATGAAGTCGACATACAACTGGTGTCTCTCCCTGTCGACGAAATCCAGGAGGGAGAGTCATATAGACTTCTTCATCAAGATCACCATGAAGAAAGGCATTGTGTACATCCATCTGATGAAGCGCCCAGTCACGAATAGAGGCGATAGCAAGTAAGCATCTGACTGTAGTTAACTTTGCAACTGGAGCAAAAGTTTCATTATAATCAATCCCTTCTCGTTGTGTAAACCCCTTCGCCACTAACCGTGCTTTGTATCGTTCAACTGTACCGTCAGAATGAAATTTAATTTTGAACACCCACTTACAACCAATAGGATGAGAATTTGGAGGAAGCGGTACAAGTGACCAAGTATTGTTTTCTTCCAAGGCACGAATTTCATCATTCATGGCAGCGACCCATTTGGGATCCTGACATGCTGCCTCATATGTAGCTGGCTCTATGATATGAGAAATATTATATGTAAAAGCACGATGTATAGAAGAAAGGTTACTATATGATATATACCTTGATATAGGGTGTCGGGTGCTGGATTTGACTGGAAGAGACCCGGCTTGAGTAGGCAGAGTATGATTGATATAGTAATCTTTCAGGTGAAATGGGGTTTGAATTGATCTTGTGGATCGTCTAAGTTGGTCATCTGGAGGGTGAGAAGAGGTAGGTGGATCAATTGTGGTTGGACATTGCTCAACCGGTCGACCGGTAGGTGAAGACGGTCGACTGTTTAAACTCTCTGTTGAACCGGATGAGGTAACCGGTCGACCAGTGGATTGACCGGTTGGACTCTCTGCTGAAGCGGACGAGTGAACCGGTCGACCGTCTGGTCGACCGGTTGGTCCGGATGATGGTTCGGGATCTTCTGGCAAGTTATCCGTTTCTACTATGTGTTGGTCCTCTGGGTTTGTGAAATATGGTGTTTCAACATCTAGAGGCATAGATTGTGGCAATGGGATGGAGTTGGTTTCATCATGTTGTTGGGAAGTGTATGGAAATATATTTTCATGGAACACAACGTCTCGGGATACTATTAGCTTTTTGTCGGTTAGGTCATATAAGGTGTATGCTTTTTGTCCTGAGGAGTATCCAAGGAACACACACCGTTTGGCTCGTGTGTCAAATTTATGGCTGGGTCTAAGGTTGGTGGCAAAACATAGGCAACCATAGACACGTAAATGGGAATAAGGTGGTGGTTTCTTGTGCAATCTTTCGTAGGGTGTTTTGTGTGAGAGTAATGGTGAAGGTATCCGATTGATAAGGTAACAAGCTGTTTTGATATGTTCCCCCCAAAATTTTAAAGGAAGATTAGCTTGAAATTTAATGGCACGGGCCACATTAAGGAGGTGGCGGTGTTTTCTCTCTACCACTCCATTTTGTTGAGGGGTATAAGGACATGACCTATGAAAAATAGTACCATTTTCTTCTAAGAATGTTTGCAAGGATAAGAACTCTTGGCCATTGTCAGATCTCAGGATTTTTATAGTCAGGTTGTGTTGAGTTTTAACCCAAGCAAAGAAATTTTTAATTATGCTTTGAGTTTCAGATTTGTGACGCATGAGGTGTACCCAAGTATAACGAGAAAAGTCATCAACAATTGTAAGGAAATATCTAGCACCAGAATAAGAATAAATCCTATGAGGTCCCCAAATATCACAATGAATCAAATCAAAAGGTTTATTGCTAGATATTTGACTGACTTTAAAGGGTAGTCTAGATTGTTTTGCCAGATGACAAGTATCACAAATATCGTGGGAATCAAAACTAATACCTAAGATATTTTGTGCTAAGAATTGAAGAGGTGAGACTGAAGGGTGTCCAAGACGTTTATGCCATAGGTTGGTTGATCCAATGGTAGTATGATGTATTTGTGGTTTTTGTGAAAGGTAATATAGGCCGTTACTCTGCCTTCCCAAGCCAATCGTTTTCTTCGTAGTCAGATCCTTCATGACACAAAAATCAGGGAAAAAAGTCACATAGCAACCTAACTCTCTAGTAAGTTTACTGATAGATAATAGATTAACTTTGAATTTAGGAACATGAAGCACATTATCAACAGTCATATTATTTTCAAAGTTAATTGTACCAATGGATTTAATAAGAGCATGACCCCCATTCGGTAATTCTACAGTTTTGTGCATTGGCATGAATTTATTCTCAAGAATCTCATCCTTCGTCACATGGTCAGTGGCCCCGCTATCAATAATCCATGAATTACTCAAATGGATAGTAGAGATATTGATACCTGAAGTGTTAACACAAGGCTTGTCATTACCTGATTTGTTGTTTAGAAGTGTCATGATCTGTTCATATTCCTTGGTTGTGAGAGTTTTGCCTTCCTTTTGGTCAGGTGTAGAAGCAGTAGTAGTGTTTGTGAAGCGTTTGTTTCGTGGCTTCACGTCTTTTCCATGAAACTTGTGCCCTGGAGGGAAGCCATGGATGAAATAGCAGGTATCAATGATGTGACCAATCATCTTGCAGTAGGTGCACTGTTTCTGCCTGATTCCAGTTGAAACGGTTGACCGGTTGGACGAACCGGTCGACCGGTCTGACCGATTTTTGGTTGGCCGATTGTCACTTTTCCGGTTCAATCTCCAATTGATTGAATTGATTGAATGTTGCCCTTCATGATCGGATTGCTGTAGAGCCATGAGATCCGATTGGGCAATCGTCGTCTTTATGGTGTTTGTACCATAATTGTTTCCATCAAGTGGTTTAGAAACGGGGATGAAGCCGGGATGATCGGATTGCTGTAGAGCCATGGGATCCGATTGGGCAATCGTCGTCTCTATGATTTTTCTATCATCGTTTGTGCGAAGCATCGTCGCTCAGAATCGTTGCTTTGATACCATGTAGAAATATAAAAGAGATGAAGAAATATAATGGAGAATACGTGTGGAGAAATAGTTCTCTCTGTATATTGATGTAATGTAATTATGAATGGGGTTACAAGATATATATATATATATAGGTTAATAGAAACCTAATAAGGAAAGAAATAAAAAGAAAAGAGTTCTACCTAGAATAGGAATATTACATATATGATATCCTACTTATCCTACTATATGGTATTCTAATCTAAATGAAATTCTAATAGCAATTTAGTTCTGGAAGGAGATGAAACTTAAAAGGTGTCATGTCAGTCCAACCGTTGTTTCATTTATTGCTCGCACGAAGATTTTGTTTTATAGCAAAAGAGTGAAGGAGGCAAATTGAACTGTGCCCACCCTTAATAAAACCACACTACTTTAGCTGAAAGGTACTACACGAGAATTTTTTTGACACGATAATATATAACAATAAATATTTGAGTTTGTTTTTGTGATAGAAGGTTAATGCATTAATTATTTGATGTCTAGAACATAAGATGATAGAGGTATTATCTTTTAATGTGGGGCCTTTTAATTAATCACAAATGCATGTTTGTTGTCTTACTTAGATAAGAAAGGGAGAAAAGCATTAAATGTAGAGTTATAGTCAAGTGGTCCAAAAAAAGGTAAATAAAACAAAGTGGTGCCTTTCCGCCATATGTGTACAAATAACCCACTTCATTCGCTAAAATTTATTCTTTCATAGTCAATAGACAATACTACATTGTTGTTATATCTCGTATTTTGTATCAAACATCTTTATAATATTTATAGACCCCCAAGTATCCTTTTGAGATGCAAATGGTAAACATTTGTCACATTAATGATTAAACACATGGACAGGTCAGAGCCCATTGACAACAATTGTGATGGGCCAAGTCCAAGAATAACCCATAACACTTTAGACTACAGCCCAATATGGAATATTTATAAATAAAGGAAAACAAGAATTACAACATTAATGTGCATATCAGAGATGAGAAAAATCCAATCAAACTAGATTCCACCAAATAGATTAAAATGCAATTAAAGTTTTCATACTAAGGCTTGTTCGGTAGAGATTGTTTGGTGAAAAAATGAGTTTTTTTGGTTACTTTTTGACTTTTCAAATTTTTTTGTAGTGTAAAAAGAGTTGAAAAATCAAATATTGTAGGCAAGAAAATGGATTTTTTGGGGAAAAATCTGTACCGAACATGGCCTAAATAATATTAAATAAGTAAAATACTAAAATTTTATTAATTATGTACAATATTACCAAACATGTTGTGATTTGAGTAGCTATCAAATGTAAAATGTAAAATAATATTCAAGTGTATTGGATGTGGATGAAACTTCTGAAATGAACAAATTACAACAATGTTATTGAGTCTTTATCAACTCATAACATTGGATTTAAATGCAATTTGAAACCCTATTTCTTGCAAACAACACCTCTGCCATCAATTCCACTACCACATTTCATGCTTGGCAGCTCCAAATTTAATGCAGAAACTTTATCTTTTCCGCCTAGAATAAACTGGGAAACAGCGCAATCTGTTGCATAGAGGCTTGAAACTGCAAATTCTCTGTCCCCTCCAAGAACTGGCATTGATACACCCATTTTCACTTTACTCACATAATCACTTCTGTAAGTCTGTCCCAAAACACCGTTAACTTTGCCGCTCAAGGAAAAGAATTTGAATCCCAGTTCAAGATGCGCAAAGCAATCCTCATTTGTGATGCCATAATTATGAACTCTAGATTCTTGTGCACTAATGGGCACCACCTTGGCAGTAATCTTCACAATCCCTTCAATTTCGACTATCACACTGTTGGTGTCGGCATCCCTTTTCATGGTTGTTGATGGGAGAGTTTCAGATTTCCATTTCCCGCCATCTGTTTCCGGGAGGCGGATGGCAGCCCCGTCGAAGGCTAGGGCAAGGCGGTCGTTGGCGTTATCCCAGGTGGCGGTTTTCTTTGCGCCGATGAAGAGGTTGTGGTTGTCGAAGAGGATTCCGATGGACTGAACCCAAGTGAAGTCCCTCTTCATGTTTTCATTTCTTCTTCCAATGAAGTGGGCGTTAATGTGGAGGTAGGGGTCTGTTACAAGGCAGAAATCTTTATCCTTTTTGCCGTGGAAGTAGAAGGTGATGCCATCACCGCCGATTAAACGAGGATCTTGACACACAGCTCCAGGATAATCACATTCTGCATTTCCAATAGAAAAAAAATTTCATCAAAATACAAAGTGATACAGAAATGAATGTGAAAATCGGGTTTGAATGGAAGAATGGTATTCAAAGTATGATTATGAGACTTACTGCAGACAGGTTTGCAAGTGTTACAATCAACTTCGCATGTTGTAGGGCAGGAGCTAGGGCATGCATGTTCCACTCCATAACATCGTGGGTAGTTTATATTCTTGCATCTTTTTCTCCTTGCAGCGTTGACATCGGTGGCAGGTGGAGGGGAGGAAGAATTCCACGGAGGTGTTGGGGAAGGATAAACTGGTGGTGATGACTGATGAGGGAGGAGTAGAAGTAGGTGGTGAAGGCGTGTCGGATGGAGGATTGGGTGAAGAGGTTGGGGGAGGAGTAGGTGTCGGAGATGAGGGAGGAGTTGGGGTAGGAGTGGATGGGGTTTGTGCTGGAGGTGATGGTGTTGGAGTGGGAGGTGATGGCGTTTGTGCTGGTGGTGAAGGTGTAGGAGTGGGTGGTGATGGCGTTTGTGCTGGTGGTGAAGGTGTAGGAGTAGGAGGTGATGGTGTTTGTGCTGGCAGCGAAGGTGTAGGAGTGGGAGGGGTTTCGGGAGTTGTTGGGATAGGTGGAGGAGATGTTTCACCCTTGTCGTTGCCCTTTCCATCACCCTTACCGTCGCCCTTTCCATCACCCTTATCGTTACCCTCAGATGGTGGAGGAGATTTTCCATTATCCTTACCGTCACCCTTTCCATCACCCTTGTCGTCGCCCTTAGATGGTGGAGGTGATTTGCCATCACCCTTGTTGTCGCCCTCAGATGGTGGAGGTGAGGAGCCAGCAGAGCAAATAGGTTTGCAAGAAACGCATTCAACAGTGCAAGAACCAGGGCAAAACTTGGGACAAACATGCTCCAAATTATAACAAAGCTTGTATTTTTTGATTAGACACCTTGCATGGCTTGGATTGTTAGCTATTCCTGGCGGAGTATCCCCTTCTACTGCTATTACTATCATCAACAAAATCCAAACCAGATTGAGCTTCAATGACTTAGCCATTAAAACTCTTAATTAATCAAAATTATATTGTATTTTTGAGTGAGTTTGACATGGATACAAGTCCAATATTTATAGGAGGGAAGACTTGAGAGTGAGAACAAATTCCTATTATTTCGGATTATAGTGTCATAATTAATCCAATAATTAGAAAAGGGGTGTTTGTTGCTTAATTAGTCAAATTACATGCTTTCTAATCAAGTCAAACTCTATTCTTTGCACTCTCACTTTAATTAATTTTGTTGCTTTTAACTTCAATATGACATCGCTTCACCATAAAGTTGAAAAAATAGCACTTTCCAGCACATGTAATTGTTTTTATTTATTTGTATATTATTATTATTATTAATTTATTTGTGGGGGTGGGGAGGTTATATGCACATTATTCTGTTCCTTACTACTGGGAGTACGTTCAGTAGCATTGCATGTGTTATACTTTTGAGGCCGTACGAAGGGAGCCGAATAAATATTCATTATTTTATTTAGAAAGCTTTCTCCTACTTTTTATTATCCAATAGAGGGTTTTATTATTATTTTTATTTTTTTGTTTCCCCCTTTTAAATTCATTGAACATTTTTTTTCCCTCCTTTTATCCATCGAACGGATTTAAAAACCCAATTGAAATCCTCAATCAATTTAAATTATAATGATTGACTTAGATTAATTGCCAATTAATTCCTACAAAGAACTGGAGTTGAAGAAAATACATTCCCCCCGCGAAGATAGTGAAAGAAATGGCTACTTTTCTTGTATTGTTCATCAGGTTTCGAGTCATTAAGCAGCAAAGAAACCTTTACAGCCATGAAACTTGATTAATATATCATTCACTTGGTACAGACAGTAACCCAAAAACCATAAGCACCTTACTACATGAAAAAAAAAAAGTTAAAGTCTTGTTTATTAGTAACAAATCAGTATGAGTGTATGACATAGTACATAAGATAAAACGTAGTGATGGTTATTGCAAATTATATATAGTCGAAGCAGGATCCCGTTATCTATCGTTTCCAATTACAATTTAGAACCAAATCAAACATAAACTTATACGACACGGATTAACAATGTCTTTTGACAAGGCTTCAATAGGTTGTGTTATAAGACTGATTTACAGCAAGAAGATCCTGGATCTAAAAATTTCATCAAAAATGCAGGTAACCAATCCTGTCCCTACAATTAACGCTACAACCACGAACGAGACATTGGGTTAGCCAAGGAACAAGCTTCGGCTGCCAATTACAAGTGGCAAGCATGCAGGCTAAAGCTTAAAAAGAAGTAAATTTTCTTTGAAACATGTTTGGCTAGCTTACTTTTTTATTTTTAACTAAAAATAACTAGTATACCGCTTCTTTTACGATGGAATCCAACCGTAGGCTCTATTATAACAATGGATTGAGGTGGTAAACAGATTTTAGAGATGATCGGTGGGGGGAGATAATCAATTGAGGAGGATAGATTGAAAAGATGAGCAGATTTTGGAGATGGTCTTTTGAAAAAGATGATTCAACAACATATTTTGGAGAAGATGAAATTGAAGACGTAGTGACAGTGTAACACACGGACATGCTTTTTTCTTTCCGCAGCGGAAAAAACTCCCTACGGTTGTGATTACTTATTTTGAAAGTAACTCACAGCTTAGCTTACCTTCAAGTAACTTATATCGAACTTTGAACCGTTAACGAAATTATTTATTTAAAACTTAAAGTAAACGTTCTAAGCTCAGCCAAACATGCAGCTTAACAGAGAGATGTTTCTCAGAGCAACTTTCGCTTACAAGAGAAGATCAATGGACAAGGATGCATCTCGTTGGTGCTCCCTTAGCATCAGACATCCTTAAAGGTAAACAATGAAGGAAATATTCTCCGGGGTTGACTTTATCAAGTTTCAAGCCTTCCACGGGAATTACATCCTAAAATGAAACTCAATTGAGTTAGTAAACCGATATAACAGAACATGATCGGCAGTTTCTCGCGTAAAACAGTAGGCAGTAAATTGATATGTGGAGAATAAATGTATTAAAATCTAGATTTGAAATGAAATTATAATTTGATTTCTGGTCCCCTGTATGAAGAGTAGGATCTGAAGCAAATTGACTGTCATGCAGGCTGCAGCAGAAAAGATCGATCTAAACCATAACTTTCAAAACATAAATCTACGCGACCAAGATGTCCAAAATGTTTAATGGACTGATATTCAACCATTTTCCACCAATTAAACAAAATTATGATTTTCATTAATTAATTCAATTAAATCCAAATGGCCAAAAAGTTCTTTTGGTTTTCCTGGAGGGAGTGTGAATGCAGAGAAATACTGATGGAAGATAATAATACAAGGCACGAAACATTACCTTGCCCAATACCTGATACACATCACCCTTATCTGGTTTTACAGCAACAGATAAGTAATCAAGTCCTACAAAAAAGAATGAAAAAACATGCTTCAGTGCAACCACTTCTTTGCATTATAAAATCACAGAAATTTAGCAAGCAAAATTAAAAAAAGTTAAAATTGTCACCTAAGGAAAAAAAAAGCACAGCCCTAAACAAAAAGAAACTATATGCACAAAGTTTAACAAATCATAAAAAGATTGAATTATTCAGGACATTTCCTTCTTCCTTTTATCTACTCATATCTACATATATTTATCTCAATGCAAGAATGAATAACTTATTTTATTCAAAAACCCAACAGTCCATTACCAATAAGTTTGATGTCAGTGTTGTTCACCAACCACTCTGCCCCATCTTTCTGGAAACCAGTGTAGCTTGAGTCGAACTCCATTTTACGCATAAGATCCCTGAAAATGCAGTTGCTTTAGTTCAACTGGGATCTCCTTGTATTACAAATGAAATAATGCCCAAGCAATGTTTCAGTACTCTAACTAGTTATATGCCAATTGGCAGATCACAGAGGAAACATTGAGACAATACATAAGTTTAATCAAGTTTGAAAATTATATTTGCAAACCCCACTTTGCACGACATCTCGTGATCCCTCAAGTGGCATAGCAGACAAACTCAAAAAACCAAAAAGTGCAATAGCCTTCCAACAATATACATTTACAGAGGTAGTGTAATGACTGAAAATGGAAAAATATATGAATTTGCAAATAGAACAAAAGACAAATATCACTTTTTTATGAGTTTCTGTAATATGTAAAATACAAAGATTGACAATTATTATCTTGCCGCGTGATAATGAAAAAGATACAAATCAAAGCCTGGCCTACAAGCTAAAACTGTACCAAATAAATACAACCCTGCTAAAATTTTCTCCACTTTAAACTAGTCCATCAATGACAAACTAGGGGTCCAGATTAGAGTAATTCATCAAAACTCATATAAGTAAAGATTTTGAACTCATTTTGTGTCATATGTAGTTTAAACACCGAAGTTTGACCCATCTTGAAACACTTAGGAGGGTGTATTCAATTAAGACTTGGTAAGACTTTTATGGAGTTTAAAAGTCTAGGTATATTTAATTCAGACTTTTTAAACTCCATAAAAATTTTGGGGTATTCAATATAGATTTTTAAAGACTTTTAAAAAGTCTTATAAAGTCATGCGATATTCAATTCAGACTTTTTAAAATCCTACGAAATTCAAAGATATTCAAAATATCTATGACTTTTAATGACTTTATAGAAAATTTCATATATACTAACTTTGAAGCACAAAATATAAATAAAAGATATTACAATTTCTCTTCTATTTATCTTAAGACTTTGAAAGACTTTAGAAAAAAAAAATCATCTTTCGTTCTCTTATTTTTTTATATGTAACATTTCTTTTTTCTTTTTATTTCAACAAACTGGAAAGTCCAGATTAATATTTTTCTCTTTCTTCAATATAATTTTTTTCTTCAATATTCTCATAACCATTTTTTCCTCTTTATTTATTTATTTATTATTTTACTATTTTTCATTAAAAATAAGATAAATTTATAATTAAATTCTTATATAATTGTTGATTGCAGTTTATTAATGAATTTCATCAAGTTAAAAACTATTTTTTATTAATGCATTTTTTTTAATTCTTGTTTTTTCTGTTTATCTTGATGAGCATAGTTGTATTTTTTTCTTCGTCTAAATTAGTACTCTGGTTATTACTTTAAGTAATTGTGGTAACTAATGATGTGTTACCTATAGATTATTAAATATAATAAGAGAGATAATGAAGTGGATAAATTTTTTTGTTGGAAAATATTTTAAAATGAGCTGCATGCCATAATTTTTTAAATTTATCCACAATCTATTTGAAAGTTTTTTTATCCAAAAGAAAAAATAGAGTGAGTTATATCCTTAATTTTGACGTAGTTTACTTACAGCAATTAAATAAAAAATTAATTTTTATGAATATATTCATATTAATATAATTAAATAAATTATTATTAAAATTTTCTCTTGCGACAAATTTTTTTTTAATTATGGGATATTAAATTTTTAACTGAAAAAACGAAGTCCATAAAAGTCTGTGAAAGTCTAGGAAAATCTTTCGAAATGAAATCTATAAAAATCCATAAAAATTTGTAGCAGTCTGTTAAAATCTATAAACGTCAATAAAAATTAATGAAATCCATCAAAGTAAGTGATTTAAAAAATATCAATCAAAGTCTTTAAAAATCTAGATTAAATACACCCTCCTAAGGATAAAACTTTTGATGTAAATTTACCTCTCAGTATTCAGTGTCTTGAAAATTACACGCTTTACTCCTCTGGGTATGTTTAAGCACTGCATAACTTCAGCTAAAAGAAGCAAGGAGGAAGAATAATTTAAGTGCTATAAGAAATGAAAAATTGTTAGATGCTAAAACCAAATGATACAGCAATCTGTGAAAGTCACATTTTCAAGCTGTTTCTCACCAAATTTTCAGATTATTGATCAAAACCTAGAACAAAATGAAGATCAATGCAATTATTATGTGAATTTCCATACTTGAAATGGACCACAGTTTAATTAAAAGGTGACCACATTTCCAACTCGGACATTCTAAGATGTAGAGGAGCATCTTTGGGCTGAAGAAGATCAACTATTTATTAAGGCTGAGACATGGCCAAGCTCAATTCTGTAAACCATAGATAGGATGCGTTCATCATGCCACATGTCCCAATCCCAATGACCAGGAGGAATGCTCCAGGTGTAGCAAGGAACGAATTAGTTTTGAAAATGGGCTCCTATATCCACATCTCATATTACAGATGACAATTTTTGTTGCATAAATACCTAGTTTTGATTACAACAGCTGATTTAATTCAATACAGTGTTCAAAGTATGCTCATTTGCATACTTTCCATCTTTTTCTCAATTCATTCATCATTATATGAAATGATCTACACAATTATTTATTGTGACTTTTAAATTGATATTTACATAACTGAAGTTTCAAGTTTTGTATTTTAAACTTGGCTAGGTCGGAAAAAATTCTGGCATCAACCGAAAACTATAGGTCAGGTATGCTATTGAAGACCACAGACAATTATGTACATCACAATTCTAGTCTCAGGCACCATGGAAGCAAAGACAAGGGCAGAAAGACATACCGGTTATGTTCTTGTCCTTTGGAACTTCCACAACCAACACTGGACCTGTTGCGCATAAAAAATCATTACTAATTTAGTAAGCAGATAATTCATGAAAGTATTGGAATTTCATGTAATTACTTCATTCATTATACTAGTAAGAAAAAAAGATGTGATTTTAAAAAACTATGCAAATTCCTTTGACCTTCAACTAGACAACAATTCTAAAAATTCCATGATTTACTGAAATCATTACCGTTGAGAATGGTGAGGTCTAGGGATTCGACGTCAGTGAAGGCTTTGACGTGAGTCCCGCAATCCGTGCTCAAATTGAAATTGCGGGTGTTGAATAGGCTCCCTGTACGAACATCAGTGCTACTCTTCATGAACGTTCCCAGACCAGTGGGCGAATCATATTTGGGCAAGCCCGGAACATACTCGTGTGAAATGTCGACGAAGGTGGCGTTAACCAAAACGTCTTGCTCGGCGACAAGGATAGTGCCATTGGTGACGGAGAACGCCAGAATCATAAACCACAGAGCTGCAGCGAAGCAGGAGCAGGAGTTCATCCTCATTTTCCAGGGGTTGGATAGTTGGCGGTGATTCCTCCAACGAAAATTGCAAAGGAAAGGAAAGGAAAGGAAAAGACACTGGGGAATATTGGGAAATAGGATGGAAAATGGGAGGGAAAAGGAGAAGTGGAGGATGAGGTCAGTTCCAGTGAAGCCAGAGGTCCGAAACTCATGGTACACCCCTACCGCATCCAGGAAATATGCTATGCCGTATAATTTTCCGGGGAAGAAAATAGGAAAGAAAGTGGAAAAGTAATTTTTTTATTTTTTACTTTTTTTCTACTAAAAACGGATGTATGCAGCAGAATGCGGGATCAATCTTTAATATTTTTGTTATTTTATTTTTTGTTTTATGAATTTTTCATTTTCACTTTTTTAATATTTTAAATAGAATAATAGAATGACAATTAGCTCTTTTTAATATTTGAATCCCTTGGTCAAACGGATTGATTAATTGAAAATGGATAGAACTCATCTATTTCAATGAATTGTCATGATTGAAGATAAAATATCCTAGAATACACATGCATGAAACATCTACTAAATAGATAGTAAAATGTGCATTTTCCTAGTAAATGTGTCTAATTATACATGTGTGATTCTATGTATATTAACGTGTCTCGACAATATATAAAAAACATTAAAATTTATAAATATTATTTTTCTTGTCTTTTTTTTTTTTCAACATGTTAGGGTGGATAAGACGAGAGAGTTGGGGCGGGCACGAGCAACATTTATTTAAAGCCTTTTATATTTAATTAAGAATAAATATATAATTATCTTGTCAATTTATTTCAATCACGTAAAATGTCTAATGGTATATAAATAAATCATTGGTAGAGATTAACTTGCTAGCAAGACTGAAACAGCAATATACTTTACTTGCATTTTTCAATTAAAACTTCTTCTTTTTTCAGATATTATTTCAATCAATCTTGATGATCGGTTTAGTGTTTACTAGACATAAAATAGTGAAATTGTGTGTATCACATCGTTGCAAGTTGTCAAATTGATGAATTTGTCGTAGATGATGATGATGATAGAATGACAGCTGCTATATGTTACAATAACAGCTGCTATATGTTGTTTGCCCATAATAGTACATTCCAGCATGCTCGCCTCAACAATTGATTGTTTCATCAGCTCGTCCGTCCAGATTGTCTCATAGCTCACATTTGACGGGTGAATAGCAACAAATCAACTGTCGTTGGGTTAGCCAGACAGGCGATCCACAGAATAATAGTTACCACTTGCAATTGAAAATATATAACGTCCCTCATTAACTCCAAGTAATGAAGGAGATAAAAAGACACATGTCATTAAAGACCATTAAATGCCGTAACTGCAGGCTACCCTTAGAAATAAAGGTTAACCTCCAGGTAAAAACCAACTCTTATATACTATATATTATTATTCTGCTTATCTGATTTAATCATATACTGATTATCACATCAGAGTGAATAGAGGGGAAAAAAGTCCCGTCACCTTTTGCAGGTCTCCATAACTATCGCCGCCGTACTCGGAGGAGGAGAAAAATATTTATCATCAGATGATATTCCAAAAACTGTAATTTTAAGATTACAATTGTTGGAAAAATGGTTCCAAAAATTGTAAGTGGATGTGGATATTTGAATCAACCAGTGATGATCTCCTACCCACTTATAATGTCCACGTTGATGTGATATCACATGATTGGTAGTTCATGGTCTTATACTCATTATTTTTACCAATCATGTTATGCCACTTCAGCATGTACATTATAAGTGGGTAGGAGATCAAATCTATTGAACCAACTCCATTGAACCGTTACGGTGGTGTCAAGGTGGCATGCATTTTTGTCGGTGAAGAGATATTCGGAATATATTCAATTGCTCAAAATTATTTGTAGAAGAATAAGAAATTGAAATCGTAAATAAAAAGAAATTGGAAAATCCACCACCTAATATACTCGTAGTTTGGTATTTGAGTTTGAACCTCAAGTGACATTCAAGCTTTTGGAAGGAGAACACTTGCATAGTAATGATTGGTTTGCTGCCGGCTGGGTTCAAGTCGAAGGCTTGGGTCACAGGCTATGATCTTGGAGCAAGAGTCTGTAATATTTTATTGAAATAACATAAATTTTTATTTATTTTGTGTATGTTTGGTAGAATTTAAAATTAATTTTTTAGGAAATTTTGAAAAAAGTCGGTAAAATGTGTAGTTAAAAAGTTGATAAAAATTATGGATCCCATAAAATATGTGGTTGAAAATGAGTTTGAAAAAAAAAAAATTACTTTAAACTCTAACAAACATGCACCAATCCTTCAATAAGAATTTTATATGCAGAGCTTGATGTACAACGAGAGGACGACGTGTGACATAATGATCAATTTACCTAATCACAAGATGTGATGAGGAATATTTGAGAAACAGTTTTTTTCTAGAATAGAAAAGTATATTGTCTTTTTCCAATAGACAAAATTTGTAAATTGTTTGTATTATGCATTAGTTTTATTTTCAAGATAAAGAGAATGCAAAGTATTGCCCGATTCATAATTTCTTGTGATTCGAAGTGTTGATATTACATTAAATGTTTATAGTATATTGAGAGATGATTGTAATTAGAATGTGGACAGGACAAATTCGTCTTAAAGACAAAAAAATCGAACTTATGGTGGGGTAGCATGGGTAATTTTGCCTATTTTTAATTTCCTTTGCCTTCATTTTAATTCATAGTTGGGTATTTTTGTATTTTAGTCATTTTAAGATTTTTAGGGCTTGGAGTCTATTTAGAGTATCTCCATTTAGTGGATTGGAGAAAATGATGTGCCACATCATCAAATAGACAATGTCTATTAAAATTAATTTTTCAATGCACAATGTGGAATACTATATGAGATTGACATGACACCAAAAAAATAGAAGATGTGAAGTACTCCTTTTACATCTAAACGTTTTGTAAAATTGGATGAGTTAGCAATTTTTTAATTTTTGACTTAATTTTTTTAAAATTCTATTAAGTGGATTAGTTTTATTATTTTTAATTTAAAAAAATAAATGCCACATAATCAACATTATTGGATTGTAGAAGGAATCTATTGGAGAAAATTTTTAGACTTCACCGTCTATTCATTCCACATAATCTACAAATCCGTCTATTTAATTGTCACGTCAACTACAATCTATTGAGTGCATTGGAGATGCTCTTATATGGTTGTTTTCCTACGACTTTCTTGGGGTTGTTTATTAATTAATAATATTCTGTCTTTGGAATTCCTAATACTATTTTTATCGAAAAATGGAACCACCAAATTAAAGCTATTGTTATCTATATATGATCGTAGAGATAACATTATTGGGGTGCCTTGGCCATTCTGACATTAGATCCTCGTACACCAATTTTTGCTTCGTCCAGGCCTAAGAAGCAATTAAAGGAGCTTGAGATTTCATTTGGGCTTAAGTCACTACATTTAAGGATTTGGAAGCGCTTGAGTTTTTAGATTTATTTGTGTTGATGAATTCGGACTCTAATGGACATGTTAAGTTCCATGGCTTTCAAATTTTAAGATTAAAACCATGTGATCAACATATAATTGCAATAAACATTCAAGTGAGGTACTGTCGTTACGAGAAACAAATGAAATGCAACCAAGATTTGAGGGCGAATGTTCTCCAATTCGAAGAGGGTTATTGTGAAACAATATTTTACTTCTTTTTATTTAGTTTTTACATCATTTTAATTAATATTTAGAGGTATTTTGGTCTTTCAATCATTGTTAGGGTTCTTAGGGTATGGATTGCGTTTAAGCTGGAGTGCATATATTGCGACTGTAGTTTTCTTTTAGGTGGTTATATTCATACTACAATTTGTTATAAGCGCACTACATTTTAATTGTACTTAAGATCTTCAATTTTTGTTTATTATTATAATTATGTTCTTAACTTTTTGTCATCGAATTCTTATCTTCAATTTTCATTAATTAGCATATTTCATCATTAATGATAGTATATGTCGAGATATTTTGTTTACGTGCTTTGAAATAAAGAAAAAATATTTTATTGTGTTTTTGTATGTATTGTTTTTTAAAAAAAAATGATAGACAAATAAGTCTTTTTACAAATTCTCAACAAATGTTTTAGACGGAAATCGTTATCAAATACAAGATGTGCTAATTAATAAAAAGTTCAAGATAAAAATGTGATAAAAAAATTGGAGACATGAATGCTATAATGTTCATAGATTAAGGATGTTAAATATAATTAAAATGTGGTGCAAAAAATAAAAAATTTTGCGAGTAATTACCCTTTCTTTTATTGCACTACTTCGTAATTGTATTAAAGGACCCATTCTTTGTTTATTGTGGCACCCATTATCATCAATCTTCTATTAAATAACACGTATGGTTTCTGATGATGGTTTATGTCTAAATATTGTGTTATCGTGTTTTAAAATTAATGACAAATATTATGTCACACTTTTGTATTTATTATTTATTATTTATTTAAAAACATAAGTAGATGCTCTTGTAATTGACTTTTTGGATGAAACCCGTCATCCGGGACAATGCGTGCTAATAATTAATGGAAGACTGAGGATAAGAATACGAAGGGAAAAAAAAAGATAAAGATATAAGTGCGACATTGAACAAATGTCAAAGACCTTTAGTGCAATTAAAAATTGGTGAACAAAAAGAAAACCGGTAACGACATAACCACGCATTGAACCATTTTTTACCTATTATTTCTTGGGGTTTATTAATTAATAATATCGAGTCTTTGGAATTTCTTCCAAGATTATCAATCTCTTTCTGCATTCGTGTTAGAATTAATGAGTTTGATCATTTATTTCATCTCTATGCTCGATCGTGCCTTGTCACAAACTCTTATCTCGATTTTTTTTTTTTTTTTTTTTTTTGGTTCGGTTTAAAGCAACTGTAATTGTTTGATTCTATTGAATGTTTTCTGTTAGAAATAATCTTATTCTATGAATATTTTCTACTTTTATAATTAAAACATACACGCAATTGTTTTTATTACAACCGTATGGAGTTTTTTCCGCTACGAGAAGAAAAAAGTACTTAAATGTTCATGTGTCATTACTTCTTCAATTTCTCCTCTCATAAATCATCTTCTCCAAAATTTACTAACCGCTTTGATTATCTCTCTGATTTGACCATCTCCCTCAATCGATCGTCTCCAAAATCTGCTCACTTACTCAATCCATCTCCCTCAATCCACTATTTTCCTCCACCGATTATCTCCAAAATATGTCCACCGCTTCAATTCATTATCATAATAGAGTCTACAGTCAAATTCCACTGCAAGGAAGCAGTATACTAGTTTTATATGAATAGAATAATTATGCAATGCATATACCGACCGATATGTGAACAACATCATCCTATTCAAATTTATAAAACAATGACTTGCGTGTAAGATAATACCTATTATCATCTTTCTTTTTCTTGGGGTTAGACACTCAGATTTCGTAAATTTTTCCTTCAAAAAAATAAAAATAAATAAAGTGCTGTAAAGAAAGGCTGGATGTACTTCAATTGAACTTTGATTTGAAATTATCATTGGAGGATTGTTTTGATGTGGTAAGTGAATAAGACACGAGATTCAATAACATAATTGATAAATTTTATTACATTTTATTCAATTGTGATTTTTATTATTCGTTGAGCTTATCAAATATATCATTAAAAAATTTATAAATGGGACCTTGAATATTTTTTATTTATTTATTTAATTTTTTGGGATATAGCTCCACCAAAAAGTTGTAATACACAACTAAAGCATAATTTGCAGATGTTTAAAGTTGGATATAGTATAATATACTGTTAAGTGTTGACAATTGATTATTATACATATACCAACACAAACTTACAGAATGAATTATACATTTACAAGTCATACAGAGAATGATCACTGCATAAGGATGCATCTTGTGGGTGATCCATCGGCCCCCGGGATCCTTAAAGGCGAGCAATGAAGCATGTAGAATCCTGGATTAAGATCATCAAGTAGCAAGCCCTCCACAGGAATTAAATCCTAAAGCAATTATCAAATTCAGAATGTAAAGCGACCGAAAAAATAATCAAATTGTCAAATTAATATACAGTATGAGATTCTGCCAATATAAGAAAGGTCGAGATCGGTATTATGAGGACGAAGGGAAACAACAGAAGTTTATCCATTTTAAACAGTCCAGAAAAAAATCATATGTGTTCTTAAAATTTACTCAAAGCGAAAATAGTGATGGATGTCACAGGCATGCGCCAAAAAGGGTTGAAAAATAAAAATTGCCTCTGAAATTAGATGAGGTGCATCAACTTGAATTTCCATTCAATATTACATGAAGCTGCAAACTGTAAGTCAATGCACGGATCTACAAATATTTTATGATGAAAAATGTCACAAATTTGATATACAGGCTCCGACAGAGTAGAGAGGGTGGTTTGATTGAATGGCACCGCAAAAGTTAAAATTCTTGCAGCAACAATTTCTTTTTGTGTTCCTTTTTCCGTTTTTTGAACAGGGGGAGGGGCGAAGATATGGGAAGTTTTATATAAAACGAAAATATTCATGAAGGTACAAAACTTACCCCTTTGGCCAGCAAAACCCGATGAACCTGCGGTGCATCTGACTCTATAGCAACAGATAGATAATCCATTCCTACAATTAAGACCAAACACATAGATCAACAACAACCATTACCTTTTCTTCTCTCCTTCTTTTACTGTTGGGAAGGGAGATACATGCAATATAAATAATTTATAATTAGTGGGATGTGCCCCATGCTTTCAAACTTGTGCCTTGCCACACACCCAATAAGTAGAGAAAATAGTATTTGTCTTACCAACAAGTTTGATATCAGTATTTGCCACCAACCATTCTGCCCCATCTGTTTCGAGTCCAACATAGTCCATGGCGAAAGCTTTTTGATGCATCAGACCCCTGAAATGAAACCAGCTTATGTCACATGAAATGTCCTCCAAAAGAGTAACCTTATGTATACTGAAAAGAGTCTTTTGGCAATTCAAATAAGTTTTTAGGTTCAAATATGAGAATTTTGATCAAGAAAAGAACCATAAAGGTCAGCACATCTTGTTAGCAAACCACAAAAAGAGACAACTGCCATTAACTTCAGACTATAGAAGTTGCGGGGGCCACCATATGGAAGGAGCTTAATGCTTTGATCAGACTAAGACATAATTCCTCACCTTCACAACAAATGTGAATGAAAAATTTAATTCTCACCAGACATTTGCGATAGGTAGTTATACACAGAACTTAGATCAGTCAAATGCTGAATTTAAGCTTGATGATTTATTTTCACCTGTGAGTGTTCTCGGTCCTGAAAAGCACACGTTTGACTCCTCTAGGGATGTTCATGCACTGCAGAACTTCAGCTGAAAAAAGCAAGAAGCGTGAATAGATTCCTCTGAGAATAGAGAACACATATAGTGCTCTGAGAAAAACCCAGAAAGTTATTAAACTGCCTCTTTGTGTGATATGAACAACATCGCAAATGCATCAGCATATTCACGTATGACACTGTTGAACATCTAATGCAAATGTTGCCGGTTTAATTTGATTACATATAGGCGTAAACATTTGCCGATATATAAACATTTTGGGCACAAACCTTCCAGTGAAATGTTGCTTCTAGCATCCAGCACCAGAACTTAGCCAATTGATGCAAGGAATCACAGATTAGACGGTGATTAGGGAGAATCAGACATTTCAACCAATTAAAATCATGAATTCTTCTCATCAAGTTTGATACCTTTTGATGACTTACAACAACAGTTTATAAAAACCAGATGGATTGGCAGGTTAGAACCGAAACACGTCAAACCAATCGGTTAACCACTCAGGGTGAGTCCTCCAGACAGATTTGTAACCGCTTAAAACCCGTTGAACTGGCCTGTTTTTTTTTTTTGAAACCGTGACACAGTTTTTGGATAACTGGACGGTTCAATAAAATTCAAGGATGAAGCTTCGAACCTTTGACCTAAACGTGGAGCTTCAGCACCTTTACTACCAGGGAACGCTAGATACTTACAGTAATTATGTGCCTTCCACTATAGAAAACGACTATAGGTGCAATATTAAAAACTTCAATTTCATGGTAGTTCCTAATTATCAATATTTTTTGAGATGTCATATGATATATGAATTAAATATTCGACCAACCAATTACAAAATCTTAAAGAAAATATTCTATTATATATGAAAATAAAGAAATGAGAGATCCTAATTAATAATAAAGATTGCTGAAGAATAAAATTGAGAATAATTTTCAATTCGATTTGCCAAAAAAAATAAAAAATTTAAGAATATTTGAGAGTTTTTCACTAATGCTAATTTATTTATACAGTACATCTTCACTTATGATATACTTTATATTTTGAAGTTATAGGTAATTTGTATTTTTCTTAAAAATATCTTCTTAATTAAATTTGCAACGCGGATATCGACCTGACACTTGAACCAATTAATCACTGGTCGAACTAGTGACCTGGTAATCTGACCGAGTCCGATAACTTTCCTTACAACACTCAAGTATTAGATCACAGTGTGTCTATAAACACATGCACTGCGGCAAATAATAAAATATGAAGTGCTGATTAGGAAAAATACTTACTGATACTCCACATACATACCAGTTAAATTCTTGTTCCTAGGAGCATCCATCAACAACGCCAAACCTGTTTATACACGTTACTTTTCCATCAACGATGTCAGGAATTAGGTATATTTTGATCTTTCACTTCTATAAATTTGTCAAAAACTCCAGTGGCGAAAGGCTACCGTTGAGAGTTTCGAGGCTGAGTGAATTGGCATCACGGCCCTCGTCCAACAAGTTCTGATATATATGACCAGGGGCATCGGAGTGGGTGCCCATGTGAGTGGAGAACTTGTACACCAATTCGCCATTGGTTTCGTTGATGAATCGCAACTTAGCTTCTGGCATCCCTTGTCCATTGCCCCAAATTGTCATGCCAAGGACTATCTTGTTGGTAATGTCGTAGATTTTGGAGTAGCCGTACTTTCCACCGAGGGCGAGGTCAATCACTTCTTCCACTAATGCGGCGGCGGGGGTGAGAAGGAGGAGTGCGACGCACGGAGCCACCCACCACAACTTCCGCATCGAGGTGGAGCTTTTCCTCATCGTTACTTAATTGGTTTGGTCTTCCGATTCCCCAGGAAAAGGAAAAACTAAAAGAGTGGTAGAAAACGAGGAGCGGGAAAGAGAATGAGAGACCTAGAGTGGTTATTAAAGGGGGAAAGTCGTTGCTTCGAGAATTATGGTGGACTTCATGAAATCAGAGGTCCAGGACAAATGCGATTCAGAGGGAGAAGGAGAGGGAGAGGGAGAGGGATGAGGGATGAGAAGATGACACGTGTGATTTCTTTTATGGGTGGTGTGAATTTTCAGATTAGTCTCTACAACTAATTTGCAACTTTAAAAATCTTTTTCCCCCCCCCCCCCCCCCCCCCCCCCCCCCCCCCCCCCCTTTTACCGAGTATTATTATTTGTTTATTAATACACAGCCCTTCAGTTTTCTCTTTTCGAAAAGCTTCAGGGAAAAAATATGGACAAAAAAAAGAGAATCCACTGGAACTATGAAAAAAGTAGTTATTGTTGGGATTTTTGTGATCTTAAATAAATTCAGATTGTGCTGATAAATTGTGGGCGGATTTAGAGAATCGGATCGAAAAAAATTGTTTTTTACAGTATAAAAAAAAAAATAGTAACAGTCTGATTTTAAGTGAGCAGTTCTGTCTCCAAAAAATTATTACATCCAGCCTCATAGACTTTAGGTGTGGGATTGAAAATAATTGTATAGTATCTATACTCTATAATCTACCAGTCCAAATATATTATTGAACCACTTGACATTTTTAATGTACTTTTATATCGTTGTTCAATAACCTAATATACTTAACTCGATTTAAACCATCGTGGTTAAATTTAAATTATATATATATAGATTATATATTATCCCATATTTAATATATATTATATACATGTATAAATGGTCCCTTTGGTTGGCTGTCTTTTGTATCACACGATGAACCACCATAATAGACAATATACACGCAGCCAAGCATTTGGAATGGAATTGCAGTGACCAAATGTCTTCAAAAGCAGAACCCATTTTGAGTGCCTATAATTCTTGATGAATTCATTCCAGCCGCCATTCTGTGTCTCTATTGTTTTAGTGAAATCAATTCTTCCTCTCATCTTTCAATCTTTGATGTTGTTAGACAATATTAATTTGAGTTTGTTTGTTGTTCTTGTAACATAATATCGATCCGGTAACTCATTTTCCCAAAGGTTATCACTTGTCGGCTATGAAGAAATGAATTTTGTTAAAAAATTATTCATTATTCTCTTTTTTAACTCAATTTTTAAATCTTTAACTTTTCAATATTGTAGTAATTAACAACCCCTAAATTATCGCCTCAGATTGAGGGTGTTTTGGAAGGGTAATTAACAACCCCTAAATTATCGCCTCAGATTGAGGGTGTTTTGGAAGGGCGTTGAAGTTGTAGAATGCGAGACGGAATGGGGGAATAATGAGACGAGTTTTGTTATTTTTTCTCTCTCTTTTTTACTATTTTTCTTAAAGATGAACAATACTATCCATCTAAATCGAACCGAACCGGAATCGAATCGAATCGACCGGTTCAATTCGGTTCTCCTTAAATTTAAAATAGGTATTAGATAATAGAAGTGAGAACTGACTAGCTATGTAATCGAATCGAACGGTTTGGTTCCAATTTAGTTCCATAATTAAAATTAGAATCGATGATTTCATTTACAAGATCGAACCGTGCCCACACTTACTTTCAATTGAAATTATTTGAGTTTGCCTATTTTATTCTTCAAAAGCATTCTACACTTGACAAACGCAACGTGGAACAAAACCGTCCCTTAGAATTTGGAAGAATAAGATGCTCTACATACTTGATAGATTGTGGACCTACTACTCACAGAAAATAAAGGTTGAAGACCATATTTTACAACTTAATACATGAAACTTCAGCCAGTAATATTTGAAATTTACAGCATATTTCGCAAATTCTCCAAGCAACAAACCCACAAAAATCAGCAAATACCATGTCATCGATGTATTCTTATTCATGCTTCATTACAGAGAACCTCAGCCTACTCGAAACCTTAAAAGGAAAAGCCTTCTATTCTTCCAGCAGCCATGTAAATCATACAACATACTTGATTACATTTCATCTATGTATTCTTATTCATGCTTGATTACAGAGAACCTCAGCCTACTCGAAACCTTAAAAGGAAAAGCCTTCCATTCTTCCTGCAGTCATGTAAATCCTACAACATACTGCCAAATCAAAGCTTGTCAAGCTATGAGATTGATATCAAATTAGGATAAGCACAAGGAAAATGATCAAAATAGACAAGATAAACAAAGACTTGACTTATAAATCACTTACAAGAACAAGAAACGAAATGCTTCACTTGGTAAGGATGCATCTAATGGGTGATCCCTCTGCACCAACCAACCTTAAAGGTAAGCAATGCACCGTATATATTCCAGGTCGAACATTATCAAGTTTCAGACCTTCAACGAGGATAATTTCCTGAAACATTTAAGTATCAAATTTTAAGTAATTTTATGTTTCCAAACACGTTTGGTTATGTTCATCATTTGAGCTCCACAAAATATCTCATAAATACCAGTCAAAACGAGAACAATAATTCGATGCATAAAGAAAAAATGATATCTAGTTAAAATGTTGAAAATATCGGAGAAATAATGCTTACCCTGCTTTCTAAGAAAACGAGATGAGAAGTAATCACATCATCATGAGCAGCAACAGATAGGTAATCGATTCCTATGAGGATAATCAAATGAGTGAAACCAATAACTGAAGAAACATCGCATTGAAATGTCGAGTCAACTCTTACCAACAAGTTTAATGTCAGTGTTATCTACAAGCCACTTCGCCCCGTCTTTCATAAATCCCACATAACTCGAGTCAAATTCCTTTTTGTACATAAGACGCCTGAAAACAAATGCACGTGTTAACAACCTTAAAGGAAACTATCTACCACCATATGGAAAATATTCGGGTTACTTGTGATAATATTAGTTAAGTAGTCAGTTAGGCTGCTTAGTTATAGTTGTTAATTAGTTTATTTTCTGTTAAATAAATGATGAGGTGTCACTCTCTTATTAGTAGGATTTTTTACTCTTTTAGAATATATACATTGTACTCACAGACAATGGAGCTTGAGGAATAAGAAATGAAAATTATTTGAATTGTTTTCTTTGTAAATTGCTCATTACTTAAAGCCAATCTAAAAGTAGATTATTATTGAAGTACAGCCCAAACAATTTATGGGAGTAACTCAATTATCATAGTGAATACAGTAGATACAACTTAACATTTCTGGAAACAAAAATTTACTTAAAAGTAAGTTTAAGTTACTATTGAGCTCACCAAACATGCTCAAAACAATAAATAAAGCTTGTGAAGTGTTACTTATGTTGGGATTTTTGTGATCTCAAATAAACCCAGGACACTGATGATTAATAGACCCGTTATATTTTCATAGGCTTTGAGTCCAGGATTGAATGATAATTGTATAGTCCATTTCATAAGTGTGTCAGTCCAAATTAATGAAGGACGTGTGTGGGTCACTTGGAGGTTTTAATGTACCTTTAGGTCGTTGCTCAGTGGCCCAGTGTGTTTGACTCGGTTGAAAGTGGGACGGCTAAGTTTAGGAAATATATATATATATTAGAGGGGTATAATATAATATCGGTTATTATATTATTACCATATATAAATATATATATTATACCATATATATAATATATATTACACTATATATATACTCTTGGTTTTGGGCAGAAAGACAACCATGAATTATCACCATATTCTTTATTACCACACGTGAATTCAGCCAAACCAGAAAAGAACTTCAGCCATTGATATTGAAATATTTTCTTTGTGAAAATTGCAACATCTTTCCTCCCTTTATTTCTTTTGGTGAAATAGGTCTTTCTTAGTTTGTCCTTGTAATTTGGTGTTACCTTTGTAGAGTTGGACAGTATTAATCTGAGTCCTGTCAATTGTTCTTGCAAGAATCAAAGATCCGGTGAACTATTTTTCCCAACAATTGGTATCAGAGCGTCGGTGGCATTCCGTAGTACAAGAAAATTAATTTTGGATCGTCAGATTAACGAAGAAGAAGAAGCACAAATCTGCCCAGATCTGTCCGTCCATTTTCTAGCCAAAGTAGACGTCATCTTTGTGAACGGAGACCATATTCTGACTCCTAACGTCAAGGCGGAGCTGACAGTGGGACGCGTGCGGCGCGTGGAACAACGGAGGCGGCGCATGGTGGCGCATGATTTTCGACTGCAAATTTCTTCAGGTGGCGCGTGGAGGCGCGTGAGGGGGTATTCCGACGAGTGGCTAGTGGCGTTGTGATCCTCGTCCTATTTCTGACCTTCTGTGGTGGTCAGTTATAATTTTGGTGGTCCGGACAGCTTGGACAGCGGTTCGATAGTGAACGTATTCGGCGTTTGCAAAACCTTCGTGATTTTTCCAACTTGTGTGGTTGCTGTTGCTGCTGGAATTCTTGTTTAATTTGTTTCGCATCTCTCCTATTTAATACGGACCGTCAGATTTGGTCCGCTCTGGTAAATTGGCTAATCTCTTTTACATTCCAGTACTAGCAGGTCATCGTGTGGGGTGGCCAATAGGTTTTGGAGTTACTGTGTGGGGTAACCATTGCCTGTTGCTAGGAATTTTATGTGCCCATTATTGTGACTTGTGTTAACTTTTGTTTTGGTGCTGATTATTTGCGATACTTATTTTTTGTACATTATTATTTAGAACTGTCACCTGGACTTTACCCGTTTGACAATTTCCTTGATCTGAGATCGTGAATCTCACGAAATCCTGAGAATCTAAAACGGCGTATATTGAGGCCTTAAATATTTCTGCGTGATTATCTTGAGGTGCTTGTTGGTGTGTATTCTTATTTGTTAAGATGTCTGCACATCGTTTTGACTTGAGTGTCTTTACTGGTAAAGGTGATTTTTCTATTTGGCAACAGAAAATGAAAGGTATTTTGGTTCAGCAAAAGGTTTCGAAAGCTATTAATAATTCTTATGGTCCTAATGTTATTGAGGATCAGAAATTTTTTTTTGATGAACTTGCTTACACTTCTATTATATTGCATTTTTCAGACCCTGTTTTGCGAAAAGTTAAAAATTTTGATTCCACAGAAAAGCTTTGGAAAAAATTAGAAAAGCTTTATTTAATCCAATCCACTCCAAATAAAATTTATCTCTTTAAAAAAAATTTCAGCTTCAAAATTGATCCATCAAGAGATTTGGATGACAATCTTGATGTTTTTAATAAGCTTGTACAAGATATTACAAACTGTGGTGAAACGGTCCCTGAAATTAACAAAGCTATCATTTTGTTAAATGTCATTTCTGATTCATATAAGGAAGTCAAGAATGTCATTAAGTATGGGAGGGAGACCCTTACACCTGACATTGTCATAGACTCTTTAAAAAGTAAGGAGAGAGAGTTGAAGTTCGAAAAAAATGAAAGAAAAAATGGTGAAGTCCATTTTGTGAGGGGTAGACCTCAGTCGGGGGATGAGAATGGAAGTGGAGGTGGGCAAAACAGTAGTAGCAATAGAAAGGGTAGAAGTATTTGGCAAAATAGTGGTAGCAATAGAAAGGGTAGAAGTATTTCTAAGTCACATAGGAGGGCAAAAGAAAAGAAATGTTACGGGTGTGGAAAAATAGGACATTTCATTAGTGAGTGTTATAAAGAGAAGAACAAACAAAGAGGAGAAGATCAGAGAGAGACAAATGTAGTGACCTCTAGTGATGAGTCTGGTGAGGTTTACATACTTTTAAATTCTGAGCCTGGTGAGATTAACCTGTCTATGAACTCCCATGTACATAAGTGGATTCTTGATTCCGGTGCATCTTTTTATGTCACTTCAAATAAGTTTTGGTTTGATCATTTGCATGAGGCTGATCATGGACATGTTGTATATAGAATTACTGGTGCTGCTAACGTAACTGTTAAGTTTGACAGTGGCTTTGTGCATACATTAAGAGAAGTCAAATATGTTCCGCATATAGATAGAAATTTGATTTCTATAAGAGAGTTAGAGAGTACAGGTTTCATGGGTAGGCTTGGTGATGGCATGATTAGAATGTGTAAAGGTGCACTTAGAGCTTTTAAAGTTACTAGGAGAAATGGCATATATTACACATGCTGAAGTGATGAGTGGTCTAAATTCCACTATCTCTTCCATTGACACTGATCACACACAAATGTGGCACAATCGGTTAGCTCACATTAGTGTTAAGGGACTTAAGTTCCTTAACGACAAGAGTGTGTTTGGTAAGGATCAGGTGTCTGACATTCTATTTTGTGATCATTGTGTGCTTGAAAAACATCGTAGAATATCGTTTTCATCTAGCACACACAAGACAAGTAGAGTGTTAGAATACATTCATACTGATTTGCAGGGTCCCGGGAGCAATCCCACTTTTGGTGGTAACAAATATTTTTTGTCTATTGTTGATGATTTCTCCAGACGTGTGTGGGTTTGTCTATTGAAAGATAAAAGTGAAACTTTCATTAAATTTAAAAATTGAAAAGTTCAGGTAGAGAATCAAACAGGTAAAAAGATAAAATATTTGTGTAATGATAATGATCTTGAATTCTGCAATGCTGACTTTGAAAATTTGTGTAATAACTGTAATATTACTAGACATACAACTGTGCCTTACACTTCCCAACAGAATGGGGTTGCTGAAAGGATGAATCGTACTTTGCTTGATAAGGTTAAATGTATGATGTTTAGTTCTGGTATGCCTGAATCATTTTGGAGTGAAGATGTTATAACTGCTTACTATTTGACTAATATGACTTCTTCTATTGTTTTAAATGGTGATACACCGTATGAAAAATAGTATGGTAAATGTGCTGATTACTCCATACTTAAGACTTTTGACTGTGCTGCTTTCTTTCATCAGAGTGAGGGAAAATAGATTCCAAGACTAGGAAATGTGTTTTCTTAGGATACCCAGAAGGTGATAAGGGATATAGGTTGTGGGATAGGAGCCAAAAGGGTGTGAAAATCATCATTAGTGAGGATGTCATTTTTAATGAGTCAGATATGCCTTGTTTAGAGAGTGAAAAACAGCAAAAAACCATTAGGAAAGAGTCCCTAGTTGAGGTGGAGAAAGTGAGTACCCACATCCCCATCACCCTTAGTGAGGTGGAGAGTGACACACATCGAAATCAGCAGAACATAGATGTAGAAGGTAACGAGGATGAGATAGAGGAAAATCCCGTTGACCAAAATCCTTTAGCTAATTATCAATTGGCTAGAGATAGAGAGAGGAGACCATGTAGGAAACCCCAAAGACTATTCGACTTCACTATGGCCTATGCTAGTTATTAGGAACTAGTTGATAAGGAGCCAAATACCTTTGTGGAGGCTATAAAGAGTGAGAAGTCCATAGAATGGTTTAGTACCATGAAAGGAGAGATGAGTTCTCTTGTTAGGAATCAAACTTGGAATTTAGTTCCTAAACCTAAGAATAAATCCATAGTAGGATGCAAATGGGTTTATAAGGTGAAAAGGAGTACCACTGAGAGTTAGCCTGTGAGATGCGAGGCTAGGCTAGTAGCCAAGGGTCAGTGGTATAGAATGTTTGATTCACATGTTTTTGGTTACAAGAGAAATGAGTTTGATAATTGCTTGTATTACCTGCACCACAGCACAAATGATGATCGTGTGTATTTGTTACTTTATGTGGATGACATGTTATTGAATGGACCTAACATGAAAGTGGTAAACAAGATAAGTGTTGAGTTAAGTAAAGAATTTGACATGAAATACCTAGGACATTTTAGAAGGTTCCTTGGTATGATTGATAGAGATAGTTCAAATTCATGCTTATTTGTGTATCAAACTCCGTATGTGCTTAAATTTTTGAAAAAATTTGACATTGTTAATTGCAAACCCACTTATGTGTCTCTTGGTAACAAATTTATCTTGTCTGAGGAACAGGATAAGAAAAAAGAGTTTATGAGTAAAAACTCCTACTCAAATGTTATTGGCTCCGTTATGTACTTGATGGTTTGCACTAGGCCAATAGTTCACCGGATCTTTGATTCTTACAAGAACAATTGACAGAGCTCAGATTAATACTGTCCAACTCCACAAATGTAACACCAAGTTACAAGGACAAACTAAGAAATACCTATTTCACCAAAGGAAATAAAAGGAGGAAAGAGGTTGCAATTTTCACAAAGAAAATATTTCAATATCAATGGCTGAAGTTCTTTTCTGGTTTGGCTACTTTTCTGCTTTGGCTTAATTCACGTGTGGTAATAAAGAATATGGTGATAATTCGTGGTTGTCTTTCTGCCCAAAACCAAGAGTGTATATATATATATATATATAGTAATAATATAATAACCCATATTATATTATACCCCCCCTAATATATATATATATATTTCCTAAACCTAGCCGTCCCACTTTCAACCGGGTCAAACACACTGGGTCACCGAGCAACGATCCAAAGATACATTAAAACCTCTAAGTGACCCACACACGTCTTTCATTAATTTGGGCTGACACACTTGTGGAGTGGACTATACAATTATCATTCAATTCTGGGCTCAAAGCCTATGAAGATATAACGGGTCTATTAATCATCACTGCCCCGAGTTTATTTGAAATCACAAAAATCCCAACAACTTAAAAGTAAGTTTAAGCTACTTTTGCACATAAATTTGATGAAAGACTAAACATATATCGTTCAAGGCAAAGTTATGCTTAATGGAAGATTACCTGTCAGTGTTTAGTGTTCTAAATAGCACTCTTTTCACTCCCCGGGGAATATTTAACGATTCCATAACTTCAGCTGAGAGAGGAAAGAGGAAAGCACGAGATTCTAAAAACATCAAATACAAAGCCAAATTTTTGTTTTAATGTATACAAGAATGGCATGTTACAAGTTAAGCAAATGCAAATAGATATAGGACTAGTATACTGCTTTTTTGCGGTGGAATCCGACCGTAGGTCTATTATGATAATGGATTGAGGCGGTATACAAGTTTTGGAGATAATCGGTGGGAAAGATGATCGAATGTGGGAGATGATCAAGAAGGTAGCAGGTTTTGGAGATGATCGGTTGAAAGAAATGATCGAATCAGGATATTGATTGGGATATTGATTGAAGCGATAAGCAAAAGACTTGGTGATACACGGAAGTCTTTTTTTTCTTCCAGTAATAGAGAAAACTCCCAACAATCGTCATTACATATGTAAAATATGGTCGAAATGCGCGTACCAGTTATATTTTTATCTCTTGGAACATCAACAAGCAATGCGGGACCTGTTCAAAAAAACCTTAACTTATGTGAGAAAACGTACACGGAATTTAAATCAGAAGATAATTTCATAGTTCACAATTCACACAAGTCACACCGAAGAAGGAAATATCTACAAGAAGATACCATTGAGAACTCTAAGGTCAAGAGTATCCACGTCATATCCTGCATCAAAGTAGTTATCATACATATGCCCCGGTGCATCAACATGAGTACCAGCGTGCACGAGTATTTTCATTTCCGATAAATTATAATCCGATCCATTCTTCATGCTCAAAAAGAGCGATAGAAACCGCCCAATACCCTCAGCAGAGTCCCCCACAGGTGTATGGGGAGTGAACCTGTGCGTGATGTCAAATATTTCTCCGTCGTCATATTCATATACTTCCCTTCTCAAAGGGCTCGAGATCGTATCACCACTTCCAACACAAGAGTCCGGTTCATCGCCATATCCAGAAGGGTAAGCATCTTTGGATGACAATAAAGCAACAGATAGTATAGAAATTGCCAGAAACTCAGTAAAAACCAGCAAAATATGCACAGACCTCATTCCTCTTCCAAGTGATACAAATTTCAACTGTAGACAGTATGAACTTCAAAAGACACCCTTGAATTGAGATCAAAAGAGCAAGTTATACTTATCACTTAGTACTAAAAGACATTTATAAAATTGTGGTCAACGTTTAAGAGCATCAACATCAAAATTACACATCTCTAGGCATAATTTCGTCCAAGTGGCAGTGTTGTACTGGATTAAAAAAAATATCTGTTTTTTTTTATTCTTGTCAAAATTCCTAAATTATCCATCACATGAACTCAGTTTGATCCCTTTCATTCAATTTTCAATGTTAGAACATATTCAATGCAATAATGTCCTCTTCATATGGTGATAAGATGGAGAGAATAAAATTGTTGTGGCAGTACTTATTATAGATGAAAGGACGTCCAACACATCGCCTAATTTTAAATACTCTGTTAGATACATTCCACCTATTTTTTTCATTAAATTGTGAAAATATTTTTTTAGGAAGAGAGATTTTATTTTTCATAGAAAATTTGTCTTTATTTTTCAATTAACAATTTATTGACAATTCAATTCCATGTAATTCATTTTCTTTCCACCTAAATTTCTTACTTGCAATCAAACACAATTCATAAAGTTTTAATTCCTAAATCAAACGTAAATGTTCATGTGATCTTATGCAATAGTAAAGTAGATGAAAATTGTTGCTTGTAAAATGAAATACATCGAAAATACAACAATTTGTGGATGAAACGAAGCTAGACTATGAAAATATCACATGTACGACTCGACCACGACATTTCTTTGTTGATCTATTCAAATCTTTAGGAAGATGAGTTGAATAATTAAAGGTCACTAATTTAATTGTCCATTTTGTTCACTCTATAGGGCTGTAGGGTCATTAGACGAACAATATTTCAATACTATCAAGTAGCGTTTAGTCCTTCTTACCAAATAAACAATTACGAAAATGTAACTGGCAGCTGTCAAGTAGCCAATAGTCCATCCTTACCAAAGGTGAGTGTAGTCCTTGGACTGGAGGGATCAAAAAGAAAGGCCCCACATTCACTAACTAGTTCACACCACTTGAAAAACTCAAAAAACTCCTTCAAACCAAACCCAAAAATTAACCATGTCCGAACCTAAATCTAACCTCTTCATCTTCTTCTTTTTACTCTTCCTTTCCTCCCTTCTCTCTGTCCATTCCATCACCTTTCCCTCCGACATTATAGCCCTCCAAGCCTTCAAATCCTCCATCAAACCTGCCTCCATCCCTCACAACTCCTGCCTTGCCACCTGGAATTTCTCTACCGACCCATGCTCCATTCCTAGAGTCACTCATTTCACCTGTGGCATCACTTGCAGCAGCGGCCGAGTTGTTCAACTCACCCTGGACTCACAGGGCTACTCAGGAACACTCACTCCACTCATTTCCAATCTCACTCGCCTCGTCACCCTGGACCTCACAGAGAACAATTTTTACGGCCCAATCCCATTGTCTATTTCCTCTCTTCCCAATTTACAAAACTTAATCCTTCGAGTCAACTCGTTCTCGGGCGTAGTCCCACCTTCTGTTACCTCCCTTAAGTCTCTGGAATTTCTTGATCTTTCCCAGAATTCTCTTTCTGGGTCGTTGCCGAACTCCATGAACTCGCTCACCAGCTTGACGAGACTGGACCTGAGCTACAACAAACTCAGTGGCTCGCTCCCGAAACTCCCTCCAAACCTTAACGAACTAGCTTTGAAAGCTAATTCCTTATCAGGATCTCTTTTTTATTCCTCGTTCGATGGGTTAAGTCAGTTGATGGTGGTGGAACTCGGTGAAAATTCTTTCCGCGGAACTCTAGATGCTTGGCTCTTCCTGTTACCCTCCTTACAGCAAATCGATTTAGCCAATAATAGCTTTACACGGATGATAGTCCCAAAGCCTCCCACAAACTTTAACAGCCAACTCGTCGCTGTAAATCTGAGTTTCAACAGGATTAATGGATTTTTACCCGCGAATTTCGCTTACTATCCTACGCTGCGGTCTCTGGGACTGAGTTACAACCAGTTACGTGGACCAATCCCGAAGGAGTACAGCAAGAAGCGCTCATTACAGAGGTTGTTTCTAGACGGGAATTTCTTGATTGGATCACCGCCGACGGATTTTTTCTCCGGCGACACGACTGTTTCCGGCAGCCTAGGGGACAACTGCTTGAAGAGTTGCCCGGTTTCTTCGCAACTTTGCTTAAAATCCCAGAAACCTGCTTCGATTTGCCAGCAGGCCTATGGTGGGAAACCAAGGTCTCCCCACCATAGATCTTAATGTCAGTCAATCTGTCATTAATTTTGTTTTTTATTGATAATTACTGTTGATATAGTAAAAAAAATTGATAATTATCTTTGTTTTTAAAGTGGATATTTATCATAAGAAAATTTTATATATCGTATTAAAATATAATCATGAATTGTAATGGTAGAGCATACTATTTTAATTTAATTTTTTTAATATTATTTAATACCGTCAATAAAATTTTCCAAACATATTTATGATCACTTCAAATTATACATGAGTTTATAATAATGTAAAGAGGTGCACCCGACAACTACAAGTGAGATAGGAAAGATAAAAAGGTCAAGGGAATATTATTGGAGGAGACGTTGAAATTGGCAAAGCAGTGTCGGTACCAACTGCCATTCAAGTTGCTACTTTTCTCTTACAAATTTTAATTGATATTTTTTTTTTAAATTCAAGAATTTAAACAAATTAAATAAAAAATATTGTTTGAAAGAGCTATACGATTTCAATAGAATATGGTGGAAAAAAATAAAAGTTCGAACAGTGATGGATTGCAACGGAAAATAGAAAAAAAATTATAACTGAACATCTACAATAGATTTTAGCTAGTCGTCTTGTGCGAGTATAAATATGATCATAAATCTATCATGCAACCCCTTTGTCTCTAATAAAAAAACTTTTTAAGAAATTTTAAAATTTAATTGCCTTTTTCTTCAGTCTCAACCCATTTTATTTATTTACATTTTAGTTTTCTTACATTCGCATCAAAATAGTAAAAATCTAGTCGATTTTGAATGTGCAATGTTCTCAATCTATCAATTTTCCTTTTTTTGCTTATATTTATTTTTTGGTTGAGATTTTTATTATTTTTTACATGTATTTTATGTTTTTAATTTGAAAAACTCCATGAAATAAGTAACTGATGTTTCAACGATCTTGAGGATCTGCTTGTGAGTTTTGAAATATCGGTTATAAGAAATTTTTAAAATACCAGTTTTGGATATTTATGAAGAGGGCGATTTTGGGTGATTTTTAGTAGCATTTTTTGAAACGGTCCAATTCATGCTTGAGAGTTTATTATCTAGGGATTCTAAATTTTTTTTAAAAGAATCAAATTATATATATGCTCATATATAAAAAAAATTTAAATTTTAAAATTTTTATATAACCACCTATTGAAAATAAAAATTAAATTTATGTTCTAACATTTTTTTATTATTTTGCATATTTATTTTTACAAATATTAAGTTTAGAATAGTTTTGAAAATACATGTTTGACATAAGATAAAATTGAAAGAAATTTTGACGAAGTTAAAAGAGGAGGGAGGGGTGGTGTCACTTGTGACATACACTTTAATTTACACTACACCAATTTTGGACGGTTTAAAAATCGTCTAAATTGGTGCTCTAAAATACTAACAAGCATCGATTTTTTTAACCATTCATAAATGGTACTGCTCAAAATCGATTAAAATCTGTAGAAAAAAAACTCACAAGCAGGCCATGAAAGTCATCTTAACCCGTGTGGAAAACATGTTAATGAGTTGGACATAAAGCCCAACTAAACTTGGGCTGGCCCAAATTAGTTGGACATAAAGCTCGTTAATATTTGCACGCGGTAGCTCAACACACAAATTGAATCGAGGACCATATTTTGAAATCTCTTTTAAAAGTTCTCAACTCCAGAGTCCAGAGCAAGGGTGTTCTCCTCCATTCTTGTGGGAAAAATTATTTTCTCCACTCACCTACGTGGCAACACACATCAGCTACAATGGCCAAGTAGGATTAAAAAAAAAAAAGGCAGCCAAGCTCCCCCTACAAGCCCCCCAACTCCAAAAACTCCTCCCCCATATTCTCCATTATGTGATATAACTCTCTCTCCAAGGAAAACCGAATCTTGGAGCCCTAGATTTCCACCGCCGTAGATTCACGCTGGCGACCCACCATCGCCGTCGAAGTGTTTTACCTCCGCGAACTCCCTGTCATTCCCAATCTCTGTCGCTATATTTTAAGTCCGCGAACTTCCCTCGCTGCAGCTCTTCCTTCGCCGTTTTCCGCAGCTCCTCCGCTCACCGTTTTTCGGTCGCACATCTCCTTCCGTTTTTCGGTCGTGAGAAAGTATGATGCAACTAACTTCCCTCGCTGCAGCTCCTTGCAGCTCCACCTTCGCCGTATTCCGGTCGCTGCAGCTCTTCTGCTCGCCTTAAAAACCACAGCCGAAGCCGGTATGAGCATCAATTCGCAATTTCGTATCATTGGATGTTTGTATTAACAAGCAACCGGATACTTATTATTGTGTTTGTTGGGAACCGGCTAATGTGGTCGAAAAATTACATCTGAGGGTAGATGTAGATTGGGTAATCATTATTGTTTGATGCCAATATTATTTCTACCCAATGATTTTATAATGAATCGATTTGTTTGTGTTGTTGAATTTTGAAATTTTGTTGCAGTAATTGGTACCTTTGATCCTGATTTGAATTGGCATGTGATGCAATTTGGTACCTTTGATCCTGAATATGAAATGTGATGAAAATTTTTTGTGAGCTGGAAAGGAGAACGGGATTACAATTAACGGGCTGTGATGATCAATATTATTGATTTTGTATGATTATTCGATTTTAGTTACTTAGACCATTAGTTCCGTATCTTGGCTTGGCAGCCCGGACGCCATGAGAATGGAGGTCTTGCACTTTCATGCAACCGGTGTTCTGCAGCCATGGCGGTGCAATGTGCATCTAGTCCGAAACATGATCTGAGCCTTAGATATATTTCTAATTTCATAATAGATTGTATGCCGTATGGAATTTATTGGTATACATGTGATATTGGCGTAATCTTTGAATAACAGATAGATAAGGAATGTCTTCTTCTAGTGGAAATGATCCCCAGCCATGAAGGTAAGTGACCTCTGATCTTGTAGTTGTTGGATTGGATAATTGCGTTGATTTATTTTAAATTTTGCTATTGCAGGATGGTGTAATGTGCGATGCCATGGCCTTTGGACAATTTTTCCACTACCAATTTTTCCCGAGAAAATAGTAAGTCACATACTGCCATGGCCTTTGGACACGATGACAATGATCCTGACCATTCAAGCATGTTTGGGATAACAATGTCCATGGATGATGAATACGATGCACATTGCATGGAGCTTTCTGGTCCAAGATAATAGAATCTTTTTTATTCATTATTGTTATTGGATGGAGCAATGGAGCCAAAGTAGGCCTAACCCTCTTTAAGTCGATATGTTTCTAATTTTACTTTTATAATGTAAATATTGTTTCATCAAGTAAATAGTTTTTTGTACTTCCACTTTTTAACAATCTGTGGTCGATTCTCATTAACGCGTTTTTTCTTTCACTAGTTATTTAATTTCTAGCTTAATACATTGTAATTTATCATCTAATGACAATCTTGATATTTCTTTTGTGGGGGTTGAGATTGAGATTATAACACTTGATTCATTAGATTCCCTACTCAAATTTTGAGAGAGTGAATGAATGAAAGGGAAAGCAGACACAGACTTTGACAGCTTTGACTGAAGATTGGCAAAAAATCTTGATAAACTAGCAATATTAGGCCCTAACTCGTAAAGACCATTGAGGGATCAATGAGAATATGCTTGGCCAAGCTTAAAAAAATTACTTTGAAGTAGATAAGTTTGTTATAACAAAATTGGTGTCTCTGAAAGATTGTATTATTTTTCCCCGCTCTTGTATATTTTGGGTCAAAACTGCCTTAATTATTTCATCTAATTAAGAAAAATAAGGGAAAAGGTCGGGACGAAAGCAACAATATGCAATACCAAGAGGATCAGAAGCTAAGGAAAACTTGCTCATAAGTCTAGTAAAATTCAGTAAAATCTCATAAATAAAGTTCCACAAGTAATGATAAATGTTTTAGCAAACACTAGTGTTAAATTATCCATTTGATTTACTACAAAACACATACAACATGACTTGCATAGTTGTACATACTACAAACCAAAATAGAAATTACTACTAGCAATTGAAGTAAAAGTAGCATCATCTCTCCCGTCTTCTTGTGCGTCATCGTAGTCATATTGTGTCTCGGAGAAGTTGCCGACATTTGACCTACAAAATGAAAATTTTCAGATTCAGTTTGCATAGCTGCTACATGACTAAAAGAGTAAATAATTGAATAGATTATAATGTACCTATCATGAAATTTTGGGCAAGTTTTTTTGACATGTCCATTTACACCACAAATTGAACATTGTCTATTAGATCTTGCCATCGCCTTCTCTTTCAAAGACTTCAATCGTTTTCCACATTCCTTAGCTCGAACTCCACTTGGATCTTCTATTACTTGTTGCACCTCACGGCTCTGGCTACTGGACTTACCTTTATCGAAATTCCCACCATTGTCAATTTCTTTCACTCTCAAAATCAACATTTTAAACTCACCTATTAGAAACGTACTGCGAGCTTCTGTTAAGGCCGCATCATCCACCAACACTTGAGCCTTCTGTGATAATAGCCCATGGCGTCCCATTAACGATTGGATAGAAGAGTCATCCCCCAAGTTACTTGCATTAGTTTTGCATTCACTACCCTTTTTGGCATTCTTTGTCCAACGTCGCAATATATATTTTTCTGGAAGTAAGAGCACTTATTTTTTTTTTCAGAAAACAAATCATGTGGCGACATTGATAACCTTCGAAATCAAAAGTTCGGCAACTGCATGAAACAAAATCACTGTCTGTGTAATACTGCAGCTCCCGGAGCCTATCAAAATTCTGTCCAGGCTTTAATCTCTGAACACCGTATGTTTTCATGTGGCTGAAAGTTTCTTTCTTTGAGCAAATGTATAAATTACTCTTTACAACTTCTGTCTGAAACAACAAAAAAACCTTCTTCGTGTAGATTTGAACCATTTGACTTTCCATCATAACGCTAGACGTCACCCGTGGTTGTTCATTAAGATCAACATGGTTTGCTACTAATTCTTCATGGCGTTGATGACTCAATACCTTATTGAACCTCGTAATGAATCCCATCAATGAGTTCTTTCTGTTCACATACTTTTTCAGAAATGAGTGACCACTCTCGGATCGTTGGCTACTAGATATTCCTGCACTAAAGATGTGTTTAACGTACGCTGGTACCCATCGACTACAGATATCATACATCATTTGTAGCCATTCATGACAATGCAAACCTGTGTTGACCATTGCTTCATTCCATCGCTCCTCGAATTTGGCAGGGAACTTTGAATTTTTTATAGTACGAACTAGCAAATGATACTGCTCATTGTACACCATCGAGTTTATTTTTTCTAAAAACTTGTTTAAAATGTGCCAGATACAGAATCTATGGAATGTCGATGGCATGACTATTGATATGGCTTTCGCAATTGCAGCATCTTAATCGGTTATAATCATTCGAGGCGCATGATTTGAGATCGAATCCATAAACTTGGACAACAACCACACAAAAGACTTTGTCGTTTTGTCGCTCAAAAATCCACACCCAAAAATAATTGTCTGACCATGGTGATTTACTCCTACGAAAGGGGCAAATATCATTGAGTACCTATTCGTGTTGTAGGTTGTATCGAATACCACGACATCGCCAAAAACACCATATGACCGTCGAGATTCTGCATCAGCCCAATAACACTGAATAAACTTATTTGCTTCGTCGACCTCGTAGTCAAAGTAGAAGTTTGGATTTTTCTCTTTCTCGAATGTAAAATGTTCAATTAGTGTTTCAACATCATTACCCCTTTCCTCTTCTCGAATGTTTCTTTCATGGTTTCTAATATCTCTCTCTATACACCCAATTGATGATGGACCACCCAAATCTATCTCCATAAGCCGTAACTGCTGGCACGTCGATATATTTGCATCAGTAAATTGTTGACTAAGCGCTTTCTTTGTAGTAGACACAGTATAGTGAGATCTTAACAAATGCACTAGACTTGGAGTAGTGAGAGCATGATTGTGTTCCTCAACAAATTTGTTGACTATCCATAGTTGTCCCGTTTGTCGCTTCACAACTGCTAATCTAGAGCAACATCCAACTTGTGTCTGCCCACGCTTTCTTTCTCCAGCACGCGGTACGGAATCTTTATGTTTCTTCTGATATATATCATCTAGTTTTCCTTCCTTCGAACAAACAAACAATTTTCAGTATATTTCGTTATTAACCTTATTCTTTTTAGTGTTCTCAATTCTTGCACTAAATCCAGCTTCCCGAGCATATTGATTATAAAAATTGTAGGCCGCCTCATGTGATGGAAATTCTTGTCCAATTGCGGGAATACTTTGAACAGCAACTTGAGGAACATACACATCATCAGCAATTTGTGATTCCATTCCTATCATAATAAAAAATCAAACATTATCATTACCCAGTTATCTTGCACGTATTAAAATATATTTTAATAACAAGGTCTTCATTTTCATTTTTTTTCCATGAGCATATAGTTAAAGACATTACAGTGAAAAATTTCATTCCATTTTCCAAATTTCAAGTTTTCCATTAGCTAGGCAAAAAAATCACACTTTTTCACGACCGAAAAATGGAAGGAGATGTGCGACCGAAAAAACTGCTAGCGGAGGAGCTGCAGAAAACAAGGAAGGAGGAGCTGCAGTGAGGGAAGTTCGCGGACTTAAAATACAGCGACAGAGGAATGACGGGGAGTTCGCGGAGGTAAAACACTTCGACGGCGATGGTGGGTCGCAGGCGTGAATCCACGGTGGTGGAAATCTAGGGCTCCAAGATTGGGTTTTCCTTGGAGAGAGAGTTATATCACAGAATGGGAATACGGGAGAGGGGTTTTTGGAGTGGGGGGAGCTTGGCTGCCTTTTTTTTTTTTAATCCTACTTGGCCATTTTAGCTGATGTGTGTTGCCACGTAGGTGAGTGGGGAAAATAATTTTCCCCACAAGGGTGAAAGTCATCTTAACCCACGCGGAAAACATGTTAATGAGTTGGACATAAAGCCCAACTAAACTTGGGCTGGCCCAAATTAGTTGGACATAAAGCCCGTTAGTATTCGCACGCGGTAGCTCAACACACAAATTGAATCGAGGACCATATTTTGAAATCTCTTTTAAAAGTTCCCAACTCCAGAGTCCAGAGTGCGTAAAACCTGCTGACTGCTTCAATTTCCCCTCTCCACAAACCCTAAACCCTAATAAAAATTCTGATCATTTTTATTTGACATACGGTTATCTGAAATAATAAAAAGTTAAATCTATAGGACTGATTTGAAGTTCAGCGATGGGGAAGACTAGATCGCGGTAATATTCATTCAACAATTTGTTTTCGTGCGAATATATTTCTTGTATTTAATTCAGTTTTATGTTTTGTTAGTACCATATCAGATGGAGATGGAAAGACTCGTGCAGATCACAAGTTCGACAAAAAAGTTCAATTTTATGAAAGTGAGTGCGTGGACTTGTCTATTGTTGATTTATTTCATTGAAATTGTACGTGTTTGGTTCAATGAATCCTAAATTTTCGAAGTGTATGCATAATTTCCAATGCTTTTTTTTTTTGTACATTAATGAATTTGAAAGTTTGTATCACCTGGAACTAGAATTAGTAAAATATAGACTTTTGAATATGATGTTCAGCATTATATCTAAAATTCTTGATGTGGATTATTGCTTTTTGTAGCTATCAGAAGTACTGTCGCTCAAAAATCTATTACTAAGGTATGAATTTTTTACCTGTTTTCACTTTTCCTTACAAGTGATGTAATGTACTCATTTTTAAATATGAACGCAAAGCTAATGAAGCTTGAAGGCATTAAGTTTTTGTTTGTGGTTGGTTCAGAAAATTTTATGCCTCATTAGGTCTCTTAAGGAATTTTGAAGCTCTTTTCCTGAGGATCGTTTCATATCTCTGCATTTGTGTTTATCTGTAAATTTGGTTAGCTGCTAAAGAGATATCCTAATAGGGTTGTAGCCAATTCTCTGGATTAATTATTGAAAAATACTTGTTATAGGTTGATGGAATGTATTCAATGTAGGTGCTGATTACTTCATTACTTGGTTATCATCTAACATGGGTAAAAGTTAGTAGCTGGACATGTGAAAAGTTTTTCATCAGAGCTTGAATGTGAGGAAAATGTGAGAATTTGAAGGCCTTGTTGCCCATTATGATTTAGACATTATATTAAGAATACATCTATTAAAAACTGTGATCTACTTCGGGTGCAGTGGTTTCTTATAATGGCTGGCAGATTCATTTTAGGAAAAGTTATTTGCCTATCTTATCTTCTGAGGAAGTAACTGTGGTGCTTCCAGGATAAGAAGCAAAGGAAAAGGAGCCGGCAAAAGAAACTGAAGGCATATGATCTCTCTTCCCTTTCGGATTTCCTTCCAGAACTGAAGGCTTCCCAAGAATCAAGACCTGCTGAATTTAAACTGAACAGTAAAACCAGAAATAATCTAGTGTATGTATTCGAGCAATTAAAGATTGCAATTTTTTCCCCACTATATTGTGACTTGTTCCTGTGACATTCGTCATCAGGTTGAGGGAGAGCAATCAGTTGAAGACAGTCATAAACCATCCTACTTTCCAGTCAGATCCATTGGGTGCCATTTATCAACATTTGCAGAATACACAACCTGCCAGGGATGAGAAACCTAAAAGAAAGGACAGGAAGGCTGGAAGCAAGAAAGCAAAAGGGAAAAAGTCCAAAGCTTTACCTGGTACTCAATCAATGGAGATATGATTTTCGACAATGGCCCTTTTTTTTTGTGACGGTACTGTCCCCTTTTGGTATCTCATCTACCATAAATTCTTGATCACTCAATTATGATCATATAGTATTAATATAATATTTGGAGTGAATTTCAATATTAGTTGGAAACATGGATTGATTCTTGATTATTCTAGCATATGAATGTAATTTGACTGTAACTGGACGATGGTAGCTGTTCTCGTGTTCATACTTGTTTAATGACATTATGGATTTGTCTTTTGCAGAATTATCTATTCATGTGTTAAGAGCCTGCAATCTGTTAGCAAACAGAAAGGGGGACTCCACAGTCTTGTCTATACTGGGCAAACTAGTTTCATTATTGAATGCATTTCGGGCAAAACAAGAGAACCAAAAGCTTTTTGCCGTCCGCAAGATCCTCCAGCAAGAGTTTTTAAGATTGGAGACGGAAAAAAAGAGATCTACCCAACAGGAACTTGTTATTTTGCATATTTGTTCTTAAACAATGTCCTTTTCTACATTTTTCTTGTTATACATTGAAATAAACTCTCTGAAGTGTAGGATGAATCCCAATGTTATAATACAATTGAAAGAGGTGTGATTACATTTGAAACACAGAAGGTTAAAGATACCGTGGCGCAAGGCAGCCCTTCGTATGGCTTCTTCGCTGCCAAAAGCTATGCACAAGGCACAAGCCCTACAGCAATCAAAATTATAATTGAAGAAGAGCAAAAATACTCCAGCAATCAAAAAAATTTAATTCCTCAGCTAGCACTAGTATGCAGTGTCATGTAAGAGCCAAAGGCACAACACAACAAAATGCGATAACCTTAGGCATCTAGGTTATACTTGAAGTCGAGAAATGGACAAGTTTGTCACGTAGAAGCAATTTAATAATGCATCACTCAATTACAAAACTGTGTATAAAAACATCACTCATTGCATTGCATGTTTATGATTGCACAACCGAATTATTTGTTTGCTAAGCTAAAGCTACCGAAGGACAGGTAATAATATCAACATTGAGCGTCAGATAACAATCCAATGATGCTAACATTATCCTACAAGTTAAGATAAACAAATTCCTCGACTGCTGGAATTTCCCCTATCCTCTTTAATGACTGCTGCTTTGGTTCTTCATCGACTCCAATAGCCATTACAGCTTGCTTCCTTGGAGCAATCCTTCCAACGCTCATGAAACTCACATTCACATTTTCCTCACCCAAAATGCTTCCCACTTTTCCAATCATTCCTGGCTGATCAACCTGCCTGCATAGGATGATACTACCTTCTAAGCTTACATCAACTTCAAAAGACCCTACCTTTGTTAAATGTGAAATACCATCTTTAACTCGACCCTCCACTTTAATCTCCCCCAACTCAGAAATGGCACTGTCGAATTTTGATTCTACATTTGCAATCTGAACTTGAATGAACTCGAGTGGACTTTCGGGTGAACCATTCAGGACAATCCGTTCTTCAGTTATGCGGAGTCCCCTCTGTTTAGCGGTGAAATCAGCATTCACCAAATTAACGAAAACATTGGAGATGGGCTCAATGAGACCCTTGGTGATCATCGCACGAAGCAACCTTGTGTCAAGGTCATCTGGAGCTCTGCCAGAGGCATATGTCACCTTCACAGTTTTCACACCACTTCCACCTGCTACTAATTGGACAGCAAGCCTACCAAGTTTCTCAGCAAGAGCAACAAATGGTTTCAGCTCAGTGAGGACCTGCAATCAAGAAAATTTATAAATAAGACTCCTACAGTTTACCAATTAAGTGCGCGTATGTGGTGATACAAATAAAGGCCCAATATCGTTTTATTGAAACTTTTGGCAAAGCGCACACAGACGATATGACACGTAATAAAGCTGAGACTAAAATGTTCACAGTGAGCGAAAGGTAGATGGAAATGTCCACAGGATAACTATGGCTACCGTGTTCACAAGTTTCCTGGGGCTGGTCCTAATCTCATGCGCCAGATCTTTCTGAGCTCTATGTACATGCCTATAATTTGACACTGAACCAAAATGAAAGATGCAAAAGAAATGGAAATAGTAAAACCATACTCCTAACCAATGTTCTAAAAAACGCGCCTAACACATATCCTAACACATATCCAGGGATATTTTTGTCCCAGCTCAAATTCAAAACTGAAGTTACACGAAGTCAAGGAAATGAAAAGAGAAGAAAAAACAAAGCAATACATTAGTGTGCAAAAAAAATTGTATCAGGATGGTGTTGTTTTAATTGATTACGCATTGTACAAGAAACAAATTCCATTAAGGTATCTCCAGAAACATATGGTAGTTTACTACTCATAGAAGACTGGTGTTACAGGAGTTAAACCTATGCTATCTAAAATAGGGACCCCTCTTTAGTAATCAAAGAGTGCAAGCACCAAATCTCTAAGGATTGACGAGACAAGTGAGAACTAAATAAATTGATGCAAGTACCTCAGCGGGAACCATAGGTGCATTAACAGCAGTAGCAGCAAGCTCCCCCTTCAAGGCCCCAACAACAGCTTCAGCGATTTCAATGGCTACCCCTTCCTGGATAAAAAATCAAATAGTATAAGTAAGATGGTGTCGGCAATAGAAAGGGAGAAAGGAAAACAGAGACACATTATTGCAAACCTGAGCTTCCATGGTACTAGCACCAAGATGAGGAGTTGCAGTTACATTCTCATGTTGCACCAACTTGGCGTCCTTCGGTGGGGGCTCCTCCGTGAAAACATCGAGTGCCGCCTACAAAGATATTCTCAAAGGTTAACATATTTTAAATATACATGTTATTTGCCTCATTAATTTTCAGTCTTAAGTCTTAAATAATAGATCATTTGAACTTCCATGACGACAAAGCAAGAACCTGGGCTACAATTCCTGCATCAAGTGCCTTCACCAAGGCTTCTTCATCAATCACTCCCCCACGTGCTACATTGATGATCCTCGCTCCTTTTTTCATCTTTGCAAAAGTTTCATCATTAAAAACTTTAGATGTCGCTGGGGTCAGTGGCATGTGAAGTGAGATGAAATCAGCAGATGCAATAGCCTCATCGAAGCTCACAAGCTCTACACCTATTGCACGGGCACGGTCAGCAGGGGCGTATGGGTCATGCGCAATTACATGCATACCAAGCCCCTTGGCACGTCTAGCAACTTCCGATCCAACTTTCCCAAAGCCCATCACCGCAAGTGTCTTGCCAACAAGTGAGACACCAACATATTTATTCCTCAGCCATTTACCTGGATTGATTACACTATAATAACTTGAGGATATGTTATGGCTATGCAACAAAAAAAATCAGAAAAAGTCCTAACAGGTGGCTGGGATGGGCTTTGCATTCAGAAGAGCTGAGATCCATGAATCATCAAATCATTAAGGGAACAAAATAACTCCAAACACCAAAACTCTATTGTTTGTGTTGTGGGATTATATTTCGAATTAAAACACCTCAGTTTACTATTAGCGTGTAAATAGGTTCCTCGAAACAAAAACAATACCAGCCCCTCCATGTACAATACCCTTACAATCTAATTTTAAATTACTGAAAGACAAAAAGAAGCAACAGAAGAGTATAAGATCTTTAATGACAGTTTGCAGATATTTTTAGTCCACTTACAATCTAATTTTAAGAAACGGTATATCACTATTCAGATGTAGTTATACTTGTCTGTAGGAGTGGTGAAATGTACCAAAAGAAAGTCATCTATGCTCAAAGTGAAGAAATGTTCGAAAAAATGTCTGCCTTGTCATTGACAACATTCGAAGTCAAAAGAAAAAGTTTGAGAAGATAAATAAGCACGCACACACATACTAGAAAGCAAAAACTAACTTTCATATCAAAATAAATTTTTTACAGATTTCCCTCGCTCAAATCAATTGTGTCATGTTGAATCTTTATGAGCTTGTTAGCATTCATACTTCAAGAATTTAAAAGCTTAAATGTCACTTACTGAATCTCCAGTTTTTCTCAATGTAATTTTATTCTAATTTTCAAAACAATAAAGTATCTTCCATCTGGTTAACAAGATAGGTATTTTAATTTTATAATAGAAGCAACATTTGAAAAATCACAATATTGAGATCTAACACTGGTCTAATAAGCCTGTGAAAAAATAATTCCTTTTGTGGGAATCCAAAAATGCACTTTTCTTATCCTAAATCTAAAACTTTCACAAAACAGAACATTTAAATTACAAATCATCAAAACAGAAAAATAAAAACAGCAACTATTCCAAGAAATGTTCAATGAGAATTTAAAAACCAAAATACTTTAATTTAAACAAAACAAATAAAAAATGCAGAATTCATAAGTTGCGCGCACGTGTATCGTGTTTATGAAAAAATTTGTTTGTGTATAAAATGTATAACTAACCAGCTTTGACAGAGGCGTCAGCCTGAGCAATATTCCTCGCCATTGCCGTAAGGAGGGCGATCCCATGCTCGGCCGCCGCAACGGTGTTTGCCGTTGGCGCATTCACTACAAGACACCCGTGTTCAGTAGCTGCCGCCAGATCCACATTATCAATTCCTACACCAGCTCTTCCAACAACCTTGAGCCTTCCACCTGAGGACTCAAACACCTTGCGGTTCACCTTCGTCCCGCTCCTGACAATAATCGCATCGCATATAGAGATCTTGGTGCAGAGATCCTCGGGACTGAGGTTATAAGAGCAATCCACGTTAGCAAATTCTTTGAGAACGTTGAGACCCGCCTCACCAAGCTTCTCGGCTACGAGGATCGTCGGTTTAGCGTCCATAGAAATGACAACGAACCGTCGAAGTTGTCGGTGGTGTTGGCGGCGGAGAGAGATGGTGGCCACGCCGAAAGTGGATGAGAGGGAGTGGCGGCTCTTCCATGGCAGGGTGGTTGACAGCGTAGATAGTTTAAGGCTCGTAAACGAAGATGTAGCTGCCATTCGATATACACACACCTGTGTTTTTTATTTGTCTTTAGGGCGGTGATGCTAAAATGCGCCGGGAGGAGTGGGAAGTGTAAACGAAAAGCGGAGAAAACGATACATTATATATTTATTCCAGACCTTGCGGTAGGTGCTGCAATTTTGCTGTTAGAGCGAAAGACCAGGTAATTTTTAATTTTTAATTTTTATTTAGTTCGAAATATTTATTTATTTATCCAAACCTTTTGTAAGTGTAGTATTCAGTCCTCTTTGTTTCGTTCATATCTCCAACCTTTTAAAATTATAGCACACTTGTGTCCCTAACTAAACTATTAATATTTATTTGGATGTCAAATGATTACGACATCACAATAAAGTAGTTGTTGGCGTAGGTATCATATTCAGCCCGAACGAAGAGACAGGTCACTTGTTGTTAGTTTAACCGATGATTCGGTGATTAAACTGGTGGATCAATTCTTGTCAAATTGATAGATAAATTTTTATCAAATATAACATATAATTGTGACTAAATATCACTCTATAAGTTCAAATCAAACAAAACACTATGTATATGAATAAAAATCTAGAATTTTTACATTAACTCTTCTTTTTTCACTCAATATACTTTAAAATTGGAGGCAAAAATTTATGGGTTGAAATTTGAATGTAAGAGAAATTAATAAAAGAAAATTTTTGGTATGAAACACTCGATTAGGACTTTGAATTAGATCTAAAAGAGATTATCTATTGAGAACGAGTACTTGGTGGATGGTACCTTTTTTTGAGTAGAATATGATAACAAAAAAAATTAAAGAATTCCATTATGTAATGACGTGGATATGTCATAAAATTACGGGTGATAGGGTTACTTAAAAAATCGATGATTTTTTCAGGTTGTAAATGGTCCAATTGCTGAGCAGTCAAATTATGAGAACCAACCCAGTTTGGTGTGGGTCGCTTGTTTTTCGATCAGATTCCGGGTTTAATAACATTGGTTGTTGCAACCGTCGTAATTAAATTGTGGGAAAATCTTGTAGAACAATTTTACACTTTTTGGTTTAATATCACGTGTCAAGTGGCTGTTCAAATAAACGTTTTTTTGTTAGCTGGAGACATTGATGTAATTTTAGAAAGTTGAGGACTCATGTACAACGAATAATAAGATATGGATGCAACATTTATAAAAGGTTAAATCCCGTATTAAATTAATTCAAATTAACAAATGATCAATTCGTTTGTTGAATAATTTGCTCAATTGTCAAATACATGTAGTTCCAAGTTAAAACAACTAAAGACATGTGATAGAAGAATGATTAACTTAAGTTTTGTTGGATTTTGTTTAAAAAGTTGATAAAAATTTAAATTAAAGTTAATAATTAATTTTAATCATAAATTTTATAGAATTCAGTATTCATAATTTTTATCAACTGTTCAACTATATATTTCATCAATTTTTATTAAAATTTGCTAAAAAATTAATTTTTAGCAAAACGAAATAGACACTAATCCAAATTTTGTCACATATATTCATTTGTAATTTTTTTTAATTTAATGATAAAAAAGCTTACCTTTAAATTATTAAAAATTAATTATGGATCAGGGGAGTGACCCATTTGAGTTGGTGAAGGTTAAGAAATAAGAATCAATGTGGATTTTTTCAATAGCAGCTTGGTTGGAAATGAATTTCTAGTCTTGATTTGGATGATTGCAGTTGATTCCTGTCTTTTTCTTCTACTAGTAACATTGACATCTTTGTTCCAACTTTGTTTTCATGTTAGGTTGAATTTGATGATGCATTGGAATAAAATCTTGTCTTTGTTCTTTGTTACTCAGATATTAAATTAGATGTCAATATTATATGCTTATTATATTAGATAAAATAAAATTAAACTAAGGAAACTTCATTTTCATTTGAAAGATAAATATGTAATGTAAATAAGATAAATAATCGACCAACTATTTACTTCCTAATTTTTTAGCCTTTTCTTTGGAATTCCAGAATTCTATTCTTTAATTGTTTAAAAATTGAACAAAACAGCCAATTTTTATTTGAGACAAATACAATTACGAGTTTCAACTTCGACACATGTCAAAACACAGTTGACCCGTTATAGGGATTAGGCCCAAATTGTGTTCTTAGAGCTTTTTTAGATGTTTTGGGAAAAAATATTGCATGACATTTTTGATTTTTCAAAAGTTTTAAAGATAGAATAATAAAATTATTCTTACTATTTAAAATAAAATTGTATTGATTAAAAACAATTTTGTCATTTCACATTCAAAACTTTTGAAAAGTAAAAAATGTCATGCAAAAAAAATCAATATTTTCTCTAAAACCTCTATCGAACAAACTCTTGCACAGAGAATGCTTTTTGAATAACATCGAGTAAAACTTATACTTATAAAATCATTTTGTAAAGAAATAATGATGAAACGAATATATTTCCAAAAATCACACTTTCTATGGATAGAACTGAAGGCATAATTGATAATTTAAAAAAAAAAAAAAAGGCAACAATAATATTGTATTAATGGATTATCCTCCTCGTTTAGAGGTACAATATTGATGTAATACACCAATGAGGTAAAAGGAGAAAAGTGAAAATGAATCCAGGTTATGCAAAATTGTTTAAATATGCGTCAGCCAACAATTTGCCCATTTGAACCTCGGCCTCCGTATTCAAGTGAATTTTATCTTTGTTGAGCTCCAATCCATTTGAATCCACATGTACAACATTAGGCATCTGAAGCGCCTTTTGTTGTTCTATAACAACGTCTTTAAATGGACCATCTGATGATTCAATTATAACTTCAAGAACTGGAAGAGAACATATATCTAAATCAGCACGCACATTATTAATAAATTTTTCAAGTCGCTCTTTATACTTTAGCGCTTCTGTCAAACTATACGTGTCACTCTCACCCTGATACCACAAAAGTGCCTTTACTTCACCACCACCACCGACTTCCACTGCTGCTTTAGCCCTCTTAATCATGTTCTCATACAATATACCTCCTTTCTCCCACTTATTGATCGAGGTGCCACCTATGGCACATGGCACCAGACCGATTACTCCCAACCGGTCCTTCACGGTGTTTGCGAACGACATCCCTGGCCCCACCCCACATGGCTTCCCGAGGTCGATGTCCTTGTGGAGGGGATCACGCGCCACCTCCCACTCAAGTAGAGCATTTAGTCGGAAGATTTTGGACGGGTCGGGAGTGTTATCCGGTGGAACCACGCCATTGATAATTGCTCCACGGCCTGCCATGTTGCTCTGGCCTGCTAGGATGAAGATTTTCTTTTTGGCACTGACTTCATCTTTCTGTATTCGAATTGGAAAGAAGCTCCATTAATCAATTGATGATTTGGGCTTTTTAAGAATGTTCATTGCTAAGTTAATTAAATAACAATCTCCCGCGTAAATTAAATATTAAATAATTTAAAAGTTAACAATTTAAAATTGAAAATAGAAAACAAACCTGTGGTTCTTGCCCTAGCTTTCTGATCCCATGGACGAACTGTCCGGTGAAGTTGTAGAGTTTGGAGTAGCCGTACTTTACACCATCAGCAACGTCTTTGACGATGTCTTCTCCATGTGCTGTGGAGTGGGTGGCGAGGAGGAGGATGGCAACGCACGGCGCTAGCCACCAGAGTGGCCGTGTCGAGGCGGTGGTGTTCCTCATTGTTGCTTAATTGGTTTAGTATTTCTGAATCCTTTAGCTGCGGGTTTTTGATAGGGGTCGATTCCCCAGGAAACTTTCCGCCAAAGAGACGGAAAACCCAAATGATGGAAAACGAGGAGGTGAGATGGCAATGGCGACATCCGGCGGCTTTTATCGGCGGAGATTGGTCTTCCGGGAATGGCGGTTGGCTCTTCCTGAAATCGTGATTGTTCGGAGGACCCGATTGGACGCGATTGCGACGGACAGTGAGAGGGCGCAAAAGAAAAGATCTCGTCCACTGCTTTTATATATGGCGGGAATTTTTGAATCTTTTTTCCCCCCCTCTTTTTACGAGATGGAAAAATTGTAATTTGTGAATAATTTCACTAAAAGGTATTTTTGGGCGAAAATATGCTAAAAATCAGGGGCAAATAGAGACGGGAGCTCTCCTTGGCCCACCCCCCCACCCACCCACCCACCCAAAAAGAATAGAAAAGAAATTTTATATAAAAATTTTATTTATTTTTATATATTAGCTCGATTTTAAAAAAAATTTAACTTGTCTAAATTTACCCCTACTAAAAATACATCTATAACTTAAACAATTCTTCGAGTGAACATGAATATTACAAGTGTGTATGTATTTCTCTTGGCCTTCTTCTCATAATGTTACGTGCTTATTTTTAATTTATAAAAAAAATTATTTTATACTTTTAGATTTAAATTATTTTATTATATTTCAAGGGGTCAAATTAGTTATAGGAGTCATGGCCATATTTTTTGCTAAATTTTTAACATTATTCGGTTAATAGGTTATTGGATCTTAGTAAGAATTATCTTATATATTGTATATGTAAATATGTGTATATATATTTTATATCTATTTAAAAAGTGTGAAATCAATTTTGGAAGATCTAAACGAACTCTCAGAGTAGACACTTCTTAAAAAATAAGTTATTGGTTCTCTGAATTACCAATATCATTTTGAGATGCTATGTTTACTCGAATTTGTTGATCTTGCGTGATTAGAGCGTTTACTTATAATGTAAAATATCGCAAAATAAATAACTTAAAAGATTGTGAAGAAAACTAAACATAAAAATTAATATGAGCCTAGTTGAACTCACAATGCCTCCTTGAGGAAATTTTGTGTCCTCTAGTGTCAAACGTTTTGAATAATTTTCTTTTAGAATAGGACAGATTTCGTTCTTGAGACGGAGCACCTTAATCTACCAAGAAACAATGAAGCGAACTTTTTGACTTTTAAACCGAACTTTGAAGAAAGAATCTATTGATAAACAAATTTTAATTCTCAATTTTAGATTAACGAAATGGGGGAAGGAAGGCCCTTTTAAATAGCCATGAATATGACCTTTCGGCTTTCAGAGGGTTGCACTTGCTGGGAGGAACACACCATAAAATCTGAAGGAAAATACAATGTTCACGAAGAAGACACAATTTGAAAACTAAATTTAAACTAATGTGCATCCATAATTATTTTAGTTTCGACAAAAAACAAATGGGCTCCAATATTCAATCTGTATGACAATTTATTATGTCTACTTCAAACAATTAAGAGCCCGTTTGGTGTAGTTTATAAATTAGTTTATTTGATTAAAAAATTTGCTTTCACAGCATGATATTGTTGACTATTCTTGGTTAAATAAACTATTTTTAGTTGAAAAACTGGTTTATAAACTATATCAAACAAGCCTTAAAACTTTATTGACCTTGATTTGAGTCTACCTTCTTATCTACTTTTTATCCCAACCATTTTGGAGTTAACGAAGTTTATTTCTCTTCTCAATGTCCCCACGTGAATGAGAAATTGATGGAATTAGAAGAATAGAATAGAATGAGTGTTCTAAAAAAACGCAAAGCGTGACTAGACATAGAAGTCGAGTTTCAAGCTTTTCGGACCTAAGCGATAGGCAATGGAGAGGCAAGGGCGAGACGTGAGGCGTGGCTAGAAGCTTAGGCGGAATCTAAACGCCGCATATGCAAGTTTTTTAGAACAGTGAATATAATTCAATTTATAGACAAGAAAAACTGCATCCAAAAAAGTAGTAATAGATATGAAACTTTCTATAGTGAGAATCTATAGAATTTACTTGATTGAGCAGTGGGTGTGATGCCTAAAACTATCAATCATTCATTTAAACTAAGATAATGGAAACACGTTATCAGAGTTCGTTCTTACGTTTGTTTCTGTTTTGGCCTTGGACACCACCTTGTTTTAAGAGTGTTTTAGAGAATTCAACTTACAAAATTCTCATAAAAGCGACCCCTAGATGATTTCTAATTTTGGGTTTACTATTGTACTCATATGGATTTCCCTAAATGCCATAAAAATCATTAAAAGCATAGCTTACCCTTATAATATTTATGCATTGTCTTATTATAAGAATGGTAAGAGATAGATTCTCTCTAGTGCTTCCAAGCCAGACAAAGGTCAATTGTCCCGAACCTAAATCCAGGGATCTTCAGTCAACTAAGTAGGATTGCCTCTTTGATGATTTTTAAAGACTCGATATAGACTTTAACCACATTCTCCTCGATTAACTTTCAACTAACTCTCTGTTAAGGCCTTCAATAAACAGACACTATATTATCTTTTAAACATGTACAAGAAACCGTGGTTGAAGACTCAATCTCTCGTTGCATAGATTACAACAACAATTGCATGGAATTTTCTGGAGATTGAGAAATGAATAATGGTGCAATCAACTCCAGTCGCTTGGAAATATTGATACACCATGTTTCAATTGCAGAGAAGCTTTCTATGCACAAGAAAAAGATCCGGAGAAGAAAAGAATTTCACAAAAAGACGAAGAAGTTAAAGACAATAATAGTAAGTATGAACTTAACAAACCATCGGTCAATCAAATGTCAAAATTGAAGACGAAAGATAAGTGTGAATCAATGGAGCCAAACAATATTTCACACATACAACATGAGACATTGAGCCGAGTTCAATAACCGTATCAATCTGAATAAGGTTACATAGAAATAATTCATTAATCCACATACCGATAATCGATCCATATGAAGAGGACGAGCAGACGAAGAAGGCTACGGCCCAAAATGGGCAAAATAAGCGTCGGCCAACATGCGGCCTAATTGAGCCTGGGCCTCTGTAGTCAGGTGAAGGTTATCTTCCTTGAGCTTCAATCCCATAGCATCAACACAGACAACATTGGGGAGGTAAATCCCCTTCTGAATTTCTCTAATTTTCTCCACGTATTTGCCTTCTACTGATCCTATTGCAACCTGTAATATCATCTAGCATTCATTATACTAAAGTTGCATAAATCGTGGATGCAAAGCTGAAATGAGAGTTAAGAAGTAAAGGTTTAATTGAAACTAGTTGCAAGCACATTGGGTGGAACTTGTCCTTAAAATACTCGACTTGTGTGCTTATAACTAGTTTTAACTTTTAATTACGAGTCAATTTTAAAGGGTCAAATCTATCAATCCACATAGATTAAATATGTGGATTTATCATTCTCTTGGAAAGATTGACATTCTTGATATGGTTGAAATTTTAAGATAGAAAACTAACTCTTAATATGCTATCTGCACCCATTAAGCTCAAACAAGAAATCGATCCATTTTAAAGCTCAAATGAGCATTCAAATTCCAAAATTGGTGTGCGAACGAGTTACCATCTTGGTATGCAAAGCATATTAAGGGATAAATTCCGCGTCCAAATTGCAACATAAACAATGAATTGTTAACTTTGAAATCAATAAACGTAATCAACTGACCTGAATCACTGGAAGAGAAGGCAAATTCAGATCAGCACGCACATTATGAACAAGTGTTTCCATATTCTCCTTATAACTCTCAGCATCATGCTGCGTTAATGCATCACTCTCCCCTTGATACCATAACAGCGCCTTAATTTCACCTGCGCCGTCTTGCACGGCGGTTGCAGCCCTCTTCACCATGTTCTCATACAGTGGGGTTCCACGCCCCCACTCCTTGATCGCGGTCCCACCTACAGCACACGGCACCAGGCCGACAACTCCCATACGCTCCTTCGCCGCGTTTGCGAACGACATCCCGGGCCCCACTCCGCACGTTTTCTTGTCGTCGATATCACGGTGGAGGGGCTCAAGCGCTGGCTCCCACTGGAGGCGCGCGTTGAGACGGTAGATTTTGGAAGGATCAGGAGAGCAATCCGGCGGAACAACGCCGTCCCAGATCTTGCTCTTGTCGACGCCGCCGCGACCCGCCATGTTGCTCTGGCCTGATAGGATGAAGATTTGTTTTGTGGGGTGGGGATCATTTTTCTGGGTCGAAATCGAGTTGGGAAGCTCCATTAATGGACCTTAAAGAGTAATTCTTGTTTTTCAGATGAAAATGGGAATTAGATTTGTAAGGACAAAATAAAAAAATAAAAAATCAGCCAAATTTAAGATTAATAATAATCTACGTGATGAATCAAGTACTGTCGAGAACATTGTAATTTTAGTGGTGATGACAAATTATGAGAACAATCGAGTTTTTATCTCCATTGCTTAAAGTTAAAGCGTCTCTGTCTCTCTCTCCCCTTTCCGTTGTTGAATTAATTATGCAATTTATTGTGTATAACGGATAAAAGACACTTATATATGTTGAAGAAGAGAAGTTGTCTCATTTCAATTCTATCACCTTTGAATTGAAAAAAATGAAGTACACTATAGTTGACTCTACCTAGTTACAAGTTTGGAAGTCTGAATTATTCTCTCTCATTAACAAAAGTCAATTACACATTGTATAATGTAGCGTGTAAAGTTGTGTAGAGATGTACATAAGCTTTTAAAACAATTCAAATAAGTTAAACAATCGATACCATTAATTAACACGAATCTAATAAGAACCGAATTCTCGAAAACCGACAAAGATTTGATAGTACTGAGCATAACAAATTGGATGTTCAAAGTCATTTGCTCCAGAACCTGCTGGATTTCACAATATGAAAACAAAAGTGAAGTCATATTTTATCATTCAATGGCTAGAAAGATCATACCTGTTCTCTAAAATTCTAAAGCCCAGTTCATTACCTTGTTCATTCAGCTTCTCTTCCAATTCCTCCCAAGTAAAAAGCATAGGCAAGGTAAATGCACCCCACGGGATGAAAATTGAAATCTAAAACTCGTTTGTCTCCCGTTACACATCAAACGTGTAGCTCTCACTTTCAGATTCAAACTTTCCCTTAAGCTCTGTGATAAACCAGATCATTATTTTCAATTTGTCTTTCTTCTCTAAGAAAAGGATACAAATTACTAACCTTGCATTGGCAAAATTTCCACAAGGACTCAATTGTGTATAAAGCCACGGAGCGCAAGAAAGAAACTATATGGCCCTGAAGCAGGCAATCAAAGCGGTCTTATTTGAATTACAATATCTACTGTTCCTGATTTAACAACTGAACACTAAAGTGGAGATTAAGCATATGAAGAACCTAAAGTGGCCTAGGAGACTGAATAATCTACCAGAATCTAAGGAGAGGGACAAGCATAGAGACCGCATGCATGATTATTTGGAGAGTTTTTTTGAATAAGTTCGTCAAAAGGGATTTTCTTAGGGAGCGATCATGGGCAAGATCAGTAACTGCTAACGAAGCAGGTAATAAATGTGATTCGAGGGGAAAACACAGCCTGGGGAGATGCCTCTAATTCCACAAAACAATATGCTTGGGGACTGGTAAATAAGCAGCTCAAGAAGAGAGAGATCTAATCAACTAATTACAACTTTAGTTATTCTGACCTTCAGGGAGTGGTAATCCCCATGATGACGTTGTAGATGAAACTGCGACCATCACTAACTGTGCATGATTGCAGTGGCATTCGACCCTATGCTTATGGTCTTTGTCATTGCACGTCTGGTCTTTGAGATTATCTAAGTCCTTTGAAATAGAGGTCGTCATCCCGGTATAAATAAGCGTTCCTGGTCTAAGGATGAAGGTAGGACAAAACACAAACCTTGACAACATAAGGACAAACTGGACTTGATAGAAGAAGTTAGATACACCACAAAGTTAAGTTTTTTACTACACTGACTTTTGCATGGGTCAAAATAGGAGTTAAGAGACACCTTCAATCTGTACTTTTTGAATGCCAGAACACACAAAGCCCGGAGATTAGTTTTTTACATAAAAGTGTGAAAGTACTAATTACATGGCCAGAACACACACAGCCCGGAGATTAGTTTTTTACATAGAAGTGTTAAAGTACTAATTACATGGCGACATTCATCAAAACATAACCAAATACTAATGGCAAAAAAGTTATAGCTCCCACATCACCGTCTCACACGTCATCACCCCCAGGGGACACAGACCCAACATCAAGTGCGGACAGGAATTCCTCCAGTTCAGTAGGATCAATGGCCGGATGGCTCTGCCTGAGCCAAGCCTTCACATGGTCAAGTGCCAAGACATATGATTTTGACCCATACATGGCCAATGTTTCCTTATATTCATTTGTCTTCTTGTAAATAGATACAGCATCAGACTGAGAAAACTCATGTGTGGCCATCTTTCGCTCCAACTGTGCCAAAGCATTCTTCACAGTACGCAACTCGGTGTCTTTCTTTTTCATTTCCACCGAAGTCCTCTCCCTCTCTGCCACCAACCGCACAACTTGGAGATCCTTTTCATTTATCTCCTCCTTCGCCTTTAGGGCTCTTCTCTCAGCATCCTTTGCCCGTTCATAAAGTGTTTCCCCGAAGGTTGCTACCTATAATGATGACGGGATCAGCACTTGAGACATCTAACTACAAATCAGCTAGGAGGGTACTTACCCGAGATATCTCCACCAAGAGTCCGTGATGATTCTCTTTCAGAGACTTTCGCTCTAAGCCCTTCTTTAACTCAATATCAACACAGCCTACAATTCGGTCTACCGGTGACTGAGGAGAAGAGGATTGGACTGAAGTCAATGGATTCTGTCGCGTCAGCACATCCCGAGTGGGCGAGCTAACTGCTGCCCTCTTTCTCCCTGAAGGGGAGGAAGCACCAGGTGCTCTGGACTGTTGTCTAGCCATCTTGAAAACGGCTGACGCATCAAAATTCATGCCTGCGCACATGTACTAAGTCAAAGCCCCATCACATAATAAGAAAATAAAGATATAGTTGTCGAGATCTACCCTCAACATGCCCAAGCCCAACGGACGCGAGCATCTCATCAGATAACACCTCAAACATCTTTCCCCCAAGTGGTGCAAGCCCGAGGAGCCTATCAAGCTGTTGCTTTAAAGGAGCAGTACGAGGCACCGGTCGGTTGAATTTGGACACATCTGGATAACCCCATATGTTGGGGAACGAGAACTCGCCTACCTTGGGGCGGATGAAGAAAAACCTTCTTTTCCACCCCGTATTGGAGCTCGGACATATGGGAACATTAAAGTTTTCTTTACATGATATATATACAAAACACTTTAAACCCACCGAACGTTTCATCTCAAAGACTAGCCTACATAACTTTACAGAGGGAGAAATGTCATTCTTCAGACAAACCAGCAAAAAGTACACCAACATTCGCCACCCATTCGGAACGATCTGACCAGGGGTAAGATTATGTTTGATCAGGACAGACTGAAGGAAGGGATGGAGAGGAAACCTAAGTCCCCCGTCTAAATCATCCTTAAACACAGTTATCTCTCCTACCCTACAGCTTGATGGAATGTCCGACGATTTGGGAACCCTGTACAAGAAATTTTGACCTAAGTGAAATCTATTAACCACGTCTCCCAAAGTGACCTCTGTATACACACTAGGCTCATTCGGAACGGCAAATTTTGGGGCTTGATCATGGCATCGAGTGGAAGGACTAAGGGGTATTCCCTCGGGAATGACCTCGACATACGAAGGCAGAATAACATTTGGATACCCCCCAAGAGTTGAGCTTGAGCCTGAACTACCACCCAAGGATGAGCTCTCAGAACCTGAATCCCGAGAGTGCTTAGGGGCCATGTGTAAGAAGAAAGAGGAAGATGCACGATTTCAAGAAAAGACTCGAGGCCAGAGAAAGAACTCCATGAGCCACGGGGGAGTTATTTCAATTGGTATAGGGAGAACTATTCTGGAATATCATCACTGTTCATCATTAATTCCTCTTACAAGCGCGAAAAAATAAAACACATATCAACAATCGCCAGAGAATATAGATAGACGAAATGAAAACATTCAAACCTCAATATTGATTGTCCCTCTCTACAGTACTGCTATATTTCCACCACCTTCTTCACAAAATTTACATATGCAGATTTTATACCAATGCAATCTTCCGGAAAATCAAACCATTACATTTTCATCAACTACCGTGTGTATTTTAGAGAGAGATAACAAGAAATGAGTCAGTGATGGTTGAAGAGAGTTAGGGCTTACTGGAAATTGTGATGATTTAGCGGTGGTTGAGAGCGAAAGACAAAACGTTAAGAACTTCGTTTATGCGACTTCCTATGCGCTTGTTCGGTTTAGCTTAAAAATTTATTAAAAAATTGAGGTATTAATTAATAATAATTAATTTTAAATCCTGAAATATGCATAATTAAAGGGTAAATTATATTTACAGTCCTATCTTCTTAGGTTTGTAACAATTTCGTCCCTATCTAATTTTAATAGCACGTTTCATCCCCAACTTTTGAATAATCCACATACATAGTCTTTTTTTTCTTTTTTCTTTTTTATGATTTTGCTCTTTTTAGGTTTGTAACATTTTTGTCCATATCTAATTTTAATAGCACGTATCGTCTCCAACTTTTCAATAATTCATGTAAATAATCTTTTTTTTTACGATTTTACCACTAACTTGAATAAACTAAAACAAATAAAATAAAAAATTACAGTTGGGATCTTGAACTTTTTCAAAAATATAAATAAATTCTTTTTTTTTTTAACAGCTCTGAGAAGTATTTCATTGGTCTTTGTACATGTTTGAGCCGTCGTGAATTTTTTTTATTGAAATTTTAAATATTGTATTCTATTTTTGGTGGAGATGAGAGGCGGTATGATAGCTAATAGCCTAATAGTACAATTCTAACTTGTAGTAATATCACTAAATTTACTGAATTTTTATGACAACAATTAAAAAAAAAAATAGTTTAATAAACATTAGTATTATCAATTTAGTTTTTATCTAAATTATACAGTTGTGGTGGAAAATGGCGAATGCGTATAATGTTTAAATACCTTTAACTTGTATCCGATTGACTGATTGAGAATTACATGAAGAATTAGATAGTATTTTCTTTCTACTAACTATACCACTTTCAAATTTATTATGTACTTAATCTGCTAGTTCTCTTTATTCATTTTTAAAATTATGTGTTCGGCGCTTATTTATTTTCCTTATTTGTTTGGACTTCATTTGTGATTTCGTAGGCATTAATTGATTTATCTAGCTTCAATTATTTTACCACGTTCTTCATTTTTAAAACTTGAAAATTTGATATAATTTTATTGTGGCTTCAACATGTTTTCATCCAAGCAGTTGAATGTCCGATCTGAACGACATTTATGTCTCATATTTATAGGAAAATATGCAATGACTTCTTTCATTTAATGCTAAGCTAGGCATTAAATGGCCAACCTAGGCAATTAATGCTTACAAGACATTCCCTTTTCAGGAGCATTTAATGCGAAGTGACGTCTGACATATGAGTAGGACAAGCCATGTTGATGACGCGAGTATGACGTCGGACCCAATAGGTCCGACCTGGGGATCTACGGACGAGGTCCGAACTGAGATGAAGACCAGGCTGGGCTCAGAGCCAGGATTAGGAATGAGGTCCGAACTGATCATATCATACTGGACTGTTGAGCAAAGTAACATCTAACGTGGCAGAACTAAATCGGAGGCCAACATGTTTAATAATATTGATAACGATGTAATTATACAATGTTTTCAAATTATAAAAATATGTAGGCTAAATTATAGTGATGTATTAGTTTATTTTTATTGGTGTTATATTATTTTGAAAAACAAATTTCAATATATATTTTTACCATAAAAAAATATCTACCTCTGTCACTCTATGGCATGCTGCCTCCCCTTGTTACCCATATTTACCAGGCAATGGACAATTCCACCTTTTACCATGGCTGAAAGTTTGCCTCTATTTATCAAAAACTCAGCAATCTGAAATTTAAACTTATGATTATGTCTAAATTAACACTCTGGTGTATTGACAGGCATGTTCTCCTGGGCAGGAGTTATAGTGCCCACAGTTGATGTGGCATAGCCATGTCAATAATTTTTGCCACGTCAGCTGTGCTACATCAGCAATTAAATAGAAAGTTTCATTTCCAATTAATCAATTCCCCTCCCAAAATTCGATTCCCAAACCCTAATTTTTTTGCTGCTAGTATCTCTTTGCCGCCGACTCCACCATTTTTCGACTATCAACGCCGCCAACATCAACAATCAAGCATAGTGTGGTTGGGTCAAAGTGTTTCTCGTGAACTGGTCGTTTTTTTCAGATTGAGAATTAGAATCTGCTAATAGCCCACTGATGGTGGTGGCTGGTGGTGGAAGAGAGAGAAGGCAGATGAGTGGCCGCCAGATTCAAGTGCTTTCACTTCGAGCTGCAGATCTGGCCTGGCGATGAGTGGCCACCAAAATTGAGGGCCTTCACTTCCGAGTCGCAAAATCTAGTCGCAAAATCTGATGGCTGGTGGCGGAAGAGAGATGAGGTGGAGGAGTGGCCACCAGATTTGAGTCTCTTCACTTCCAAGAAGCATATCTGGTTGCCATTTGGGTGTCAAATCCAAGGTCATTCATTTCTGAACAAGGTGGTGGTGGTAATCATTTTGGTGGTTGGAGGTTGGAGCAGATCTAGATCCGTCGATGGACTAAGGTGGTCATTGTCGCCGTAGACTAGAAGGTTGGAGGTTGGCGGCGGTGGCACAAGTCCAAAGGTAGTGATCCATAGAGAATTTGACGATATTGGTAGATGGTCAGAAGTGGTGGAGTCCAGCGGCGAAGAGAGAGAGAGGGGGTGGCAGCGGAATTATTGGATAACCGAATTGGAGAGTGATTAATTGAATTGGGGAGTGATTAATTGGAAATGAAACATTATATTTAATTGTTGATATGGCACAGCTGACGTGGTAAAATTTATTGACATGGATGTGCCACATCAACTGGTGGGCAGGAGTTATAGTGCCCATAGCTGACTAGTATGTTAGGTAGAAAATTGAACAAGTTGTTTTCTTCAGACATCTTTTTCAACTGTCGAAGTAAAAAAAAAAAGAGTTGATACACAAAAAATGACAAATTACATTTACCATTTTGTTTCTAGAGTAACATGCTAGTTGGAAAATACGGAATATAATGAGTCTCTTTTCAGGTATTAGAATTCTATTTACTATCTCGTGTTAGATCTATAGATAAACATTATAGAGTGAAAATTTGACAGTAGATATTTAGTGAAAGACGTTTTTTTTTTATGCCTTTAACTTTTTTACTATGTTCTCTAATATGTATATATGTTGCCATCTCCTAAATGGACTATTATTGAAGGGAAAGGGTAGAACACATAATCGGTTTTATTATGGGTGGGTAGCGATTGATGACTTCGACGTTGGCGACAACCGACAAACAAAAAAGAGAGCAAGGCTAGAGAGAGAACGAAAATTCAGTCTCATGTTGGGACAATTCATATGAAATTAAATTGTTATTTATTTTTACATACTTTTTATGAATTGGGTTGGGTCGATTTTTATATGAAATTCCACAACCCAATCCAAAATTTGGACTATTAGACCTGAACCAGATCCAACAAAAACCAATCAAAATGATCAGTTGATCGATTTGGATCAAATTTTACCCAGCCTAACTCTTAGGAATAGATCCACTATAGATGTTGAGAATTTGTTGCTTAGATGGGGACTTGCCGGTCAATTTTTTTACTATTACAAGAGAAAATTTTTAATGTGTTACTCTAGTTGAGAATGAAGCTACTTCAAGTCTTCAATTATCCAAAATAAATCAAAGAATTTTTTGAAAATTTTATAAGAATTTTTATGTATCTTAATAAATTATTAATTACTCGAGTGTCTTAATTTACAACTTTGTAAGACTAGTATTTCACGCCTCTAGCATCAGATTATGGACATCTTTCTTCTAGTCCTCTGCTCATACATAAGATCTTGATATACGTATTGGCAGTTCAATTCCTCTAGCATCGGATTGTGGGCATCTTTCTTCTAGTCTCCTGCTCGTACATTAACAAGGGAAGTTGTCATTCAAATAGCCAATTCCTACGCCATTCAAGCCCGGCCCAAAATAACCTCAACCTTTTATACTCACAAAGGCACAATTTACAATTTTACATACTCTCAAATCCACATCTCAATTACTTGAAGGGAACCGTTTTTCTTACCAATAAACTTGACAAATAGTAACCACATTTAATTTCAACTAATCTAACGGTCTAGATTTATTATTTTTTACATATATTGGTAGGTGAAACCAGTGCCGGAGCTATACATTTTAAGTTGGGGGTCCCAAAACAGGAGCAGAGCTAGGATATGGCAAAGAGGTGGTTGTCCCTGAATTTTTTTTTCTCAAACTACAATTATTGAGCTCATTTTTATGAGAATATAATATTTTTTACGGCAATCGACCATTCGATTCGACAAAAGAACTCAGACGACATGATTCTTGCTGTCGCCTGCCGTGCGTGAATTACGATTTGAATTTCACAGACCAGAAGGCGTGAAATCCAATGGCTGAAGAAGATGAATGTCTATTTTTTGGCCTTTTTTGTTTAGGTTATTTATCTTTGTTTAGGTTATGAGGTCTTTTCACAATAAATAAAACATTTCTTAAAATACTGTCATACTTTTTTATTATAAAAATACTATTTTCAATTTTTATTACACATTTTCTTGCATTTGTTATTTTAGTTATAATAAATGTGATAACAAATGTAACAACAAGTGATAACAAATGTAACAACAAGTGTAACAAAAATAAAAAACAGTAATTTTAGAATAAAAAAAGTTAGATAATATTTTTTAAATTATTTTATATTTTGTGGTGTATCATAAAATTACCACTTAGGTTATTCATTTTGGGCCTTCTTTGTTTAGTAAATAAAAAAAATATATATTTTCAAAGTCGAGGACCCCCCTCCCCTTCCCCCATGGGTGAGACAATCTCCTTACTTAAAATGTATACATTTCACACTTTTTGTGTGATTCCGAAATTTTATTATTTTTATCACTATTCTTTCATTTTGAAAGATTTCCTTGGGGTTGGGCCGGAAATCAAGAGGTCTTGCGGTCTTGGCTTATAGCTTATTTGGTAAAATTAAATTATAATTTCAGCTAGTCAAATTGGAGTTAACGGTAACATGCTTCAGTTACCGACATTGAAACTTCATAACTTCAGTGACTATTTTATAATTTCGCTAAAATTTTAGTGACCACATGTGAAATTAACCCAATGGTAATATGATATTCAGAATTACACCAAATTCCTAATAATCTTAAAGACTTGATCTGAAGAGAATTTTATGACATCTTGGACATGATCAGCATGTAATGACATCTACAAAGCATTATCCAGTTCATATTCCTACTAAATTTGAAGATGCTCATGATAACATATTTCTCCAAGTATTTATGGTGGTTTCATATGCACGCATTCGGCAAGGAAAATGGTCCTCCATCATAACAGAACTATTATATGCATATCCTATCCAATATGCTGATCTTGGTAATGGTATGTGAAATATCTATTTTAATTAACTCTTATTTTTGTCTAGAATTAAAATAATTGAAAAGATCATACTTAGTACTCCGAGACTAACAATATTTACTATGGCTGTTATTGTATAGTTTGAATGTCTGATTATTTATGCACATTTATCTCTCTAGACTATTGTGGAAAAGCTAGTACACTGGAGAAGATGGACCACTTTGAAAAATAGAAGAGTGGATTACACCCCAAAGTGGGAATGGTGCTAAATAGTCGGGTGACCCGGCTAATTTTTTAAAATAGCTGTTGACCTATCTTGGTGTGTAAATTACCAAATATAATATTGTCTCTTTCCCCCGCTTATAATTATTTCAAACGATTTCAAATTCATGTGTCTGTGAAAAAAAGAGAAGATTTCAATGTTAGAATCTAACTTATTTCAATGTTAGAATCCAACCCATTTCATTTCAAAGTATAAATTCATCATTCTCTAACTTCTTCTTTTAATTCACGGTAGAAATTGTGGATTTTGTAGTATAAATCATAAAAATATGTATAAATCTGAGTATGAATTGTAATTTTTTCTTTAAATTTCTGCAAATCTGGATTCATTTGATGTGAATTAATTGAAAAAATCAGTTATAATTATAAATTCGCGTTAACAAACTCATAGTCTGTTAACATATGTTCACACATGTTAACAAACCATGGGTCTGTTAACATGCATGAATACCTGTCAAGGCCAAAATTGATCTTAATAGATAACGGAACCTGTTAATAGGCCCTTTTGTCTGTTAACAGACCAACAAGCCTATTAACAGGTTCTGTTAACAGACACTTGTTAACAGACTCGTAATCTGTTAACCGATCATATGTTAATAGATGGTCTGTTAACAGTCGCGAGAATGTAAGGGTATTTATGTCTTTTATGTTTAAAAAAGACTTTTAAAACTTATTTGATATAAGTTAGGTTCTTCTGCAATTCTGAGAGTTTGAAAAGGTCATTTAAAAAATTCACCCCACCCCAAATCAGTGTTATTAACTTTTGACCCTTCATCAAACTCAAGCGACTGAGTCAATGGTGTTATCATGCTTATTTTTTCAACATTGGACATGTATGATGCTATTTTTAAATGATGGGTATAATCCAACATTTTTTAAAAGTTGGAAAGGAAATATGCAATTTTCCCTAACATCAACAATTCTCCATCTCCAAAATTTACCCCAAATCAATTATCTGAAACGAATTCTAAAATAACAGTACAATCAGAATTACCCAGGGTTTTGCAGAAAATTGAGAATTAGTATGTCATCGTCATCCGATAGGCCGACGTTCGTCGCGGCCGGAGACCTGCAGATGGTTTCGGTGGCGGAGAGGCAGTTGAAGTCGCTGCCTCCTCGGCCTCCGGCATCGTCTTCTTCCACTGCTATAGTTGAGTATACGCCGCCCGCACCCAACCCCGAAGATGAGGACCTCGAGGTGAAACTACGCCGTATTATTGATTGTGTGCCTGTTCGAGTCAACAACACCTCCGGTAGTTCCGCTGGTTCTGGCTCCGGCGACTTCCATCAGGTATGCATCCAACCGTTTGTTTTAACGTCGAAACCCCATATATCAAGTATTAATATATCACTTAAGTTTGCAGTCTGTTTTGGTTCCTTGGATTGACTGTTCCTGGAAATTGTTTTTGATCCACCAGAATCACGTTATAGTTTCACTAATTCACCTGAACATGGAGTATGAAATGTCTGTAGTTAAGATAACTTGTTGCCATTTGTTAACAATTCCTTACTCTATTCCTGACCATCGTGTTATATGGGTAAGATCCAATTGCAATATAGAACAAGCAAAATGGTTGTTCACCAGGTTGAATTCTAGTTACACAATATATTTGTTGGAAGATATTGCTTCTCTTGGTGGAAGGTTCGGGGTTTAGGTGGGTTAGGGGAAGAACTATAGGATGAGAGTTATTCTTGTTTCATCAATTGGAAGGTAATTTGGGATAGTTTTAGTGGAAAGAACTTTGACGAAGAAAAGTCGAATGATTACAATCTTAATAGCAGGTTGCGATTTCTGTCATGGCAAACAAACTTGATCAGACTATAACACATAGTTAAAAGGATTTTTGATTAGGCAAACCGTGGTTTAGTGTCATAATCGGAAGGGATGCTAAATGCTCTTGCAGCTGTAGAAACACATAGATTTGAACCATCTGTGATGACAATGTAGACATTGTAGAAACACATAGATTTGAACCATCTGTGATGACAATGTGGACATCTGTAGAAACACATAGATTTGAACCATCTGTGATGACAATGTGGACATTGTAGGAGGACCCACAAGATAATGTGTCTGCATGCTCATACAAATGGTTTGATCCCTGCACTTGCAAAGCGCCAATGCATTTAGCATACCTAAATGGAAAGCTGGGGATATGTGCGTCTTGTCTAAAATTTTAAAAAAAAATTCTATCATCATTTATGTAATTAGATTGAGAAAATGGGGCAACATTATAACGCAAGTGGGAATGGTGCTGAATGGCCTGGTGACTCGACCAATTTTTCAAAATGGCCGTTGACCAAATTTGGTCTTTAAAATACCAAATATAACCCTGTCTTCTTCCCCGATTATAATCATTTCAAACGATTTCAAATTCATTTGTCTGTGAAAAATAGAAGATTTCAAGGTTAGAATCTAATTTATTTCAATGTTAGAATCCAACTAATTTAATTTATATAAGAAATTTAATTTCGAAGTAGAAATTCATTCTTCTCTATCTTCTTTTTTTAATTCACGGTAGAAATTGTGTATTTTGTAGTATGAATCATGAAAATATGTATAAATTTGAGTATGAATTGTGATTGTGGGTTAATTGAAAAAATTAGTTATAATTGTATAAATTCGCGTTAATAAACTCATGATCTGTAAACACTTGTTAAGGCCAAAATTGGCCTTAACAAACTTCTGTTGGTCAGACCAACAAGGCTGGGGTCTGTTAAGGGTCTGTTAACATGGTATAAAATAAGGGTATTTTAGTCTATTTTACTTAGGTTTTTTAAACTTAAATTGTATAAGTTGGGTGTTTTTGCGATTCATGTTGTTTGGCAAGGCCATTTAACCAGAGCGGCCTATAACGCAATTCTTGATTATTAGAACTGTATAGGTGACTGCAAACATTGATGTAAGGATATAGAGAATATAGTTGTCGAGTAACCCAAATGCGAGATTATTTGATGTAATAATAGAGTGCCTCCACCAATTAATAACGAAAGAAGTGCCCACTCAGGGATGAAAAATAATATAATTATGCCCTCATCAATTGCAAATAATAGCACTTGTCATTTTAATGCAGAGGAACCTGTTATGCGCTTATCTACACTGCAAAACTCGTCTTTTGTAATGTGTTAGGTCCGTGTTTACATTAAGAAACACTCTTTCTTTTTGAGAGGACGATTATTTTCCTTGCTATTTGATGAGACTCCCTTCTAGGGGGAGTTTGGTAACACTGAAATTTGAACATGGAAAACTGAGAATATGATAGTTGTTGAACACTTCAAGTAACTGAATTTTGAGTACTGAAATTTAAGCATGCTGTTTATGAATTTAAAGCATTGAAATGATTAATATGTTCAATAATTATGCGAAGCTTAAGTGTGAATGCAAAGTTTTCCAATTTCAACCTTTTGTTTGATTCTTATGTATGAATGCGTATGCAATAAATATGTAATTAAATATTTCGCATGTATGAAACCAAAACAAACAAAAAAAATCATTTTACTTATTTCAATAGGAGCGATAAATCTCTTACGATGTCCTAACAAATACCAATCTCTCAAACCATACTCCAGCTGCCTGCAATAATGCGAAGTGCTTCATTGCAAACATTGATTAATATACAAAATAAAGTATGGGAAACCCATGTCAACAATTCATCTCCCCATCGAAGAACACAAACACAAATTTTTTGGATAATTTGTTCTTTTGCCTGCGACTCCTCTTAAAGAATGGCATGCATCAGTATTTACTTTGTTGAAAATAGAGTTTTCTTTCTCTGTCTAGCAGTTTTCCCCTGTTATGTCTAAATTAATACTTCAGTGGATTAAAAATGTGGCAGCCGACCTGAATGCGTGAGGCAAATATTGGACAAACCGTTCTCTTTAGATATTGTGGGCAACTTTGTAGATTTGCATATTAGGTTTGAAAGAGCAAATCGCCGAGTATCTTATGTGATCAGATTAAGTTTTGTTTCTTCGCTGGAATATTCATGCATAATTTTGGAAAATCTAATTTATTTTAGATGTGGCGAAATATTGTTAACAAACAATTCAAAAATAATAAGCTCAAATAGTTTTCAGCTTTTGGCACATCAATGCTTAGCTGCTGTATGAAGATTTAACCCATTTTGGATCATGATTACAGTATCGGCAGATGAGACGGAAAGAACAGGACCGTCTTGCAAGGATGGATGCTGATTACCTGAAAAGGAAAGAAATAACAGAATTCGTCCAGAGAAGGGAAGAAAGATTAAAAGCTGCGGAGGAGCGCACAGCAAAAAAGCGTTTGAAGCGACAGAAAAAGAAACATAAGAAGCAAGGGAAAAAGTGCAAATTGGATGCAGGAGGAGAAGAGCATCAAAAGGAACAATCTTCGGATGAAGATGGAGACTCGGAAAATGATGAAACTGAGATATGATTGAAATGAATTTTACATTTATGCTCCGAAACCATAGGTTGGTGCTTGGATTTATAATGGGCCATCTCGATTGTCTCTAAGTTTTCTTATGCTGTATCTGTTGTCGTGGCAATGTTTTACAACCTTTGAGGTGAAAAAATAGGTGGATTCACAAAAAAATGACTTGTTACTTGGCACCTAAAAAGAAAAATTCTTTGTTTTCCGCTGAATTGCAAATGCATGATCCTATTGGTTTGATTGAGTGGGATTTATTTCTTTTTGAAATTAGAGAATGTCATAACTCGCTATTTTGTGAAGAGGTGTGATGTATAGTGTTAATCTTGCCATCGACAACTACCAAAGGTTGTATCTTTGGTAGTATTTCAGCACTTGGTTGAAGCAGTACCTCAACAGCATGCTGCCTCCCATTGTTACCCCTATTTACCAGGCAATGGACAATTCCACCTTTTTACATGGTTGGCTGTTTGCCTTTATATATCAACAATTCAGCAATCTGAAACTTAAACTTATGATTATGTCTAAACGGTTTTGATCTAATGCTCCCAGTGGGCATTATAACAATTCCCATCGGGGGCATTAGATCAAGCCCTCTATGTCTAAATTAACACTTCGTGGATTGAAAAATACGGAGCTCACCAGTATGTCGGGTAGAAGATTGAACAAGCTGTTTTCTTCAGATATCTTTTCCAACTGTTGACGTAAAAAAGTGAGTTGATCCACAAAAAATGACAAGTTACTTAGACATTTACTATTTTGTTTCTAGAGTAACATTGCTAGTTCTTTGCTTTAACTGGAAGTATGGGATATAATGAGTCCCTTTTCATGTATTGGTATTCCATTTGTTATTCTTCTTCTTTAGAGAGACATTGTGCACTATAAAATTGACAGCCCAGATATCTCTAAAATGTATGTTGCCATTGGATTGTTGAGATAATGTTGCACCAGCTCATAAATGTACTATTATTGAAGTGGAATGGTAGAATACAAAGTCGGGTCTGCGAAAAGTAAAATTTGGTTGATCTACACCATTAGAAGTTGGTTGATTGCATCAAATGTCCTATTGTCATGGATGTTCAAAAATATATGAAATCAAAAAATTGATCAGGCTAATTTGTTGCAAGGCATTTAAATTTTGATATTCATGATGAACAACCATTGATTAAAATTTTCTGTTTGGTTTTGAGTAATTCAAGATCAAACTCCAAGTTATGCACTATAGTCTATAGGTAAATCCTCTTCTTGAGCAGACACTTCCATTTTGACCTCAGAAGTGAGCCGTGCTTGAATGTCTGCCAAGCCGGTCCTGACCATGATGGGCTGGGTACAATTAGGTATTTGGAAGGTCATATTTAAAAATTACTTTTTTTTAAAAAAATAGATAAAATAAAAGTTACAAAGACTTGCACAAACTCACAAAGTAGGATTCAAATGCTTATAAGCTAGTATAAGCACACCCAACATGTACCAAGAAACATGACACAATTAATAGGACGTAGTGTTAAATATAGTGAAAATTAAAATTTGGGATGGTAGAGTGATTTCTTACTCTTCCCTTTTTTTTTTTTTTTTTTTTTTTTGTTGGTAATTAGCACACTTTGTCCTTTTAGCCTATTGTGCAACTCGTCCCTATCATTTAGATTTTGGCATTTGAAACCTTAAATCAACGTTTCTTTGCGCAAAAGGTCCCTACCGTCCAAATATGTGAACTTTTACCGTTAAATGATTGCATACAGTACATTTTCTCATTTTCTGAAGGAGATTTTCGTCAAGTCACAAAAAATAATGTTTCCTCAACACACACATATAGAGTTACAGACACATAATTTAGTGGAGCTCAAATTTGTAACAATGGCGAAAAGTTTCAAGTTTCGAATCACAAGAGTGATCACTACTACCTTGCAATCGACGGGGAAATCAAGAAACCAAGAAATTTGTTCATGAGGCCATGGCTGGAACTGAAGAGGTTGTGGTAACTGATATGCCGGAGGCTCAGAAACCCACAGAGAAGGAGGTGCCACCACAGCCAGAGGCGAAGTGTGAGGTAAAAGAGGCTAAGAAACCGACGGCGGAAGAGGTTGTTGAAGGTGGTGCTATTGAAGAGAATAAAATAACTGAATCGTCTTCATTTAAAGAGGAAAGCAACAAGGTGGATAATCTGATTGACCCACAAAAGAAAGCTTTGGATGAATTCAAATTGTTGATTCAAGAAGCGCTTAACACTGCTCCGCCTCTGTCGCATGTGGCCAAGGAGGAAGAAAAGAAACCTGAGAAGAAGAAAGAAGAAGAACCAAAAGCTGAGGTAAAGAAAGAACAAGAAGAATCAAAACCTGAAGAGAAAAAAGAATCATGTAAGGCTTCTTCTGAAGTTCCGCCGCCGCTAGTGTTGAAAATTGAGACAAATTTCTTTATTGCTCACAAGATCCTTGTTCAAAGAAAGATAACGAAACAGAAAAATTAAAAAGATTTATGGACTTTCAAAGCTTTCACCATATGAAAAATTGTTACAATCATATATATTTCACTAACTCAAATCCCCAAGTATCTCAATAAAAATAATATCTTAAGCGTTATCACATCCACCAATTTCTACTCTTTGTACAACCCACAAAGAGAACAATAATAATAACTAGATGCTAGACTTACAATTTTTCTCTTAAAAACCTCAAGTCTCGTCTACAAAAGAGAATAAACCACGTCAATTTATAGTTGATGTATGACCTAATTTTTTTCCAAGTTTCGATTGCCAAGGAGTCTAAGATTTGAAAATTTGTTCAATTTTAGTCGACCTAGATGTCTTCCAAGTTTTGACTATCAAAGTGTCCAAGCTTTGGAAACTTGTTCAATTTTAGTCGACCTAGATGTCTTCTAAATTTTGATTACCAAGTTTTGAGAAAATATCCCAACAATCTCCACCTTGATGAAAAATGAGTCAAAACTCAATTATCTTTTCTACAGCTCTTCATCTCGATACTTAAAAAAAGCTGATAAACTTTTACAATCCCAATTTTCAAAACAGAGAATTAACATACTCCATCATATAAGTATAATCACTTAAATTTAACGAATTCTAAGAATTTCACCGGCTCATGTTGAATAAATTCTCTAAAATATTATGGTGCAACTCCCTTGCTTGACTTACTTGGAAGTTCATCAGCCATCGACATCAATTCCACCATACACCCTTCATTAATATTAAGTCAATGTCTGTGTGCAAACATGTGGACTCGCTAGTAGTAACACGTCTTCTATCATGGCAACTAGTACATGCCACGATGATGTAAATATTTACTCAAACCACATCATCGTCTCCCATAAAGAGAGACATGTTGTCCATATATGATGTCGAACAATTAGCCGAGTCTGCTCTATCTTTTGGACAATTTTTCCTCACGTGATCAGGTTGTCCATAATTCCAACAAGATACTTTTTATTTTAATGGAGTTATTCTTCTTTCATTTTTCAACAACAAGTAATGAGTTTTCAGATGAAATATTACTTCCACCACTCAACCTTCTTTCTTCATAAATTAATTTATTTGTAACTTCTTCAAAACTCACAGATTCTTTCCTATACATCAAAATTAGTTTGGTGTGCTCATAGGAGGATGGAAGAGACAAGATGAGTCTTAATACTTTATCATCATCATCAAGTTTAATTCCAATAGCCTCCAGTTCAGAAATGATCCCATTGAGAACACTTAGGTGGTCTGAAACTTTTGTAGATGCATTCATTCGCAAAGAACGAAACTCTTCTTTCAAATACAAACGATTTGAAAGACTCTTTGTTTGATACAACTGTTCAAGTTTTTTCCAAAGTTCATTTGCAAGATCATTTTTGGCAAAACATAGACGTATCGTACTTGTAGCTTTCAAATCTAAATCTTCCCAAACATCATCGCTCATACTGGATTTTCAGTATCTTTGTCAGAAATAGAAATTGGTTTCCCTTTCAAAATCTTGTATAGTCCAGATTGAATCAAAACATCATTGACTTGTACTTGCCACAAGTTAAAATTGATTCTTCTGTCAAATTTCTCCACGTCATATTTGATAGACATATCTTCTCTGTGCGCTAACACTCTGAACCAACTTGAAGCTCTGATACCACTGTTGGGAATTGAGACCAATTTCTTTATTTTCCATAAGATCCTTGTTCAGAGAAAGATAACGAAATAGAAAAAATATAAAAGATAGAGAAAGATTTATGGAATGCCAAAGCTTTTACTATATGAAAAATTGTTACAATCATATAGATTTCACTCACCCAAATCCACAAGTATCTCAAGAAAAATAATATCATAAATTTTACCGTACCCACAAAATTTCTACTATTTGTACAACCCACAAAGAGAACGAGAAAAACAACTAAGATGCTATGCTTACAATTTTTCTCTAAAAAAAATCCTAAAGTCTCGTCTACAAAGAGAATAAACCACGTCAATTTATAGTTAACGTATGATCTAATTTTCTTTCAAGTTTCGATTGCCAATGAGTCTAAGATTTGAAAACTTGTTCAATTTTAGTCGACCTAGATGTCTTCCAAGTTTCGACTATCAAAGTGTCCAAGATTTGAAAACTTGTTCAATTTTAGTCGACCTAGATGTCTACCAAGTTTTGACTACTAAATTTTGAGAAAATATCCCAACAGCTAGAACCCAAGCCCCAATGGAGAAAAAGGAATAAGAGAAACCCACTCCGTACAATATAATTTGTGACTTGACATAAATGCCCTTCAGAAGATGAGAAAGTGTACTATACGCGATCATTTAACGACAAAAGTTCACAGATTTGGACGGTAGGGACCTTTTGCACAAAGAAACGTTGATTAAAGGACCCAAATGTCAAAATCCAAACGATGGAGACGATTTGCCCAATAAACTAAAAGGATAAGGACGAAATATGTTAATTATCATTTTCTTTTTTTCTATTGTTTCAGATTTATTTTATAAGGCTTTTTTTCTTAATTTTTTATTTTAAGGACTTTCTTTTCTTCTTTTTTTGACATTTAATCATAACTGTAGAGAGTTTTCACCATCACTCACGATAAAAACACATGTATATCTATCTTCAATTTTGAAAAAAAATATCATTCTCGTTAATTATCTCATTCTAATTTTTCTTCACCATTCTTCAAATCTCTCCTCACAATTTTGTTTATTTTTATTATTATTTAATACGAACAAACTTCTACGATCGGATTCTACCGGTAGGCGGTAAACGGTATACTAGTTAATGAAACTAGCACACTCGGCAAAAACAAAGAAGGCCTAACGTTGACTTTTTTAAGGACTTTCTTTTCTTCTTCTTTTTTTGACATTTATTAGAGTGTGTTTGATTGGCAAATATGGGTGGGCATATGTTGGGTTGGTTCGGTTTTGGACTCAAACCGAAATCGAACCAACCACTTTGGTTTGACGTTTCTCCCAAACTGAACAAAACCGCCCTGTTGGGCAAACCGATCCAAACCGAACCGACTAATCATGGGTCGGTTCGGTTTGGTTTAGGCAGTTTGGGCTTGAATGATTTATGTTTTCATTTGTATTCTAAAAAAATAACAATAACTCCAATTTCAAAATTTCTTTTGAACATTGCAACAAAATATTTACAAAACATTTAAATATAACTCCCATTTATAAATTAACCAACATTTACAACCTCTTTTTGGACATGTAAGTTATTAATTTTTGGACATTTACAACCGGGTTTTATTAAATTTTTGTTCTTATAAGTTATAATTCGGTTCGGTTCGGGTTGGTTTGGTTTGGTTTATTCATCACAAACCAAAACTGAACCAACCCAAATTTATTTTTTAGCTTAGTAAACCAAATCAAACTGCCAATGTGTGAAAAATCGAACAAAACCGACCCGAATCGGTTCGGTTCGGTTCGAACGGTTTGGTGGTTTGGATGCCCACCCCCAATGGCAAAGGTGGAAAAGAAAAAAATTTATATGTAAGTTGAAAAATAAAAACTACTCCATAAGAAAATATTTCCTATGGAATTGACAAAAAAACAAGCTTAAAGTGATTGTACTCTAAAATTCATTTTCATTTTTCACTTTTGTATCAAACAGCCAAAGCAGAAAACATTTTTCTCGGATGTGACATTTTCATCGAAAACTTGCCAATCAAAGTGTGTTTGATTGGAGGAAGGTAGAAAAGAAAACAATTTCTATGTAAGTTATAAAACTTCATTCTCCCTAAGAAAATATTTTTCATGGAATTGACAAAAAATAAACTTAAATTGATTATACCTTAGAATTCATTTTCCTTTTCCACCTTGTATCAAACAATCAAAGTAAAAAATATTTTCTTTGGCTGTGAATTATTTTTTTCAGATATGAAATTTTCTATGGAAAATTATGCAATTAAACCACCCTTAATATACGACCATAGCTTGTCTTTGGCTCTCAACGACCGATTCGGTTTTGTAAAAACCGTAAACAAAAATTAAATTAAAACCGAAGTTGTTTCTCTGTCGTCTCGCTCTCCTCTCTCTCTCCGCGCCAGTCGCCTCCCTTACCGCCGGCCAACCCACCACCGCCGACCAAATCTGCATCAGGTAAGCTCCTCGTCTTTAAAACTTTTATAGCTCAGTTAATTGAAAAACTTACGAGCACTAAAATATGAAAATGAGATTATGAATCTGAAATTTCCGTCTCTCTCTCTCTCTCGTCTGTCTCCAGTCTCCAGTCGACATCCACCGCCGAAGTATCTACCCACCGCCGACCAACCCACACTGCTACAGGTCAGCTCATCTTCTGTTGAAATTTGGAATTTTTCTGCACAGAATAATTGCATACATTGAGTAGAAAGTTTTGGACAAATAACTGATAATTTTTTGTCTCTATTCTGTCCCATTAAAAGAAGTTGAACGTGCGTGAACCCACTATTATTTCTCCATTCAAATTCCTCTCTAGAAGTGTCTACTGTTTAGCATTCAGTGTCTCAACTCTCAAGAGCTTCTAACTCAGTGCTTAAATTTCACCCTTTATCAATTTTACTTCAATTATGGATCTGTGTGCAATTCTATGTTTTAATTTGAGCAAATCCTACAATTGGAGACCATTACAAACCATAAAGTATCACTTCTACTCAGTAAGTTACAAAAAACTTGAATTTTATCCACCTCCAATTTGACTGCAACTGCGTAATTTAGTTTAGCATTGAATGAAAATCATTATAGCATAATATTTAAATTTCACATTCGCATTGGTTACATTACATACAAATCACTCAAAAAGTGCAGATTGCATGCCCATATAATATGTCAGTTTAAACACACGCGTGTGCACAATGCACTCCAATCCAAATGGCACTTGTTCTGTTTAAAAAAATAATGGAAGATGCTGGGGGGGATTATTTAATTTATGGGTTTGCATCCTATATGAGGTGGAGATTTGGTTTTTATGGCCGTATTGTTATTGTAGACAGAACAATATTCTGTGTAGCTACATAGAACAAGCAAGAACAGAAGATGGGTTCTCGATTACAGATTCAAGGGGATGAATCGGTTCTTTTACGTATCACCCACTCTAACATCAAAAGTTTTTCGGCCGATGTTCAATTCTCTCTACAGGTACACTTCATTTTGCTAAACTTTAAAATATTGTTGATGGTCAGCACTATAGGTGGCAATAGTTGATATGCCATTTTAAATGGGACCCACATCCCTATATTTAAGGTGGCATATCAATTAATACCACTTAATTGCCACCCAGATTGCCGATTATCAGCCATTGTGTTAGCATTACTCTTAACTTTAGTATGCTCTGACATTTTTCTTCCAATAAGTTTGTGCAAATACCAATCAATTCATGAAAAGCTACTTTGTAGTAAGCACTAGAATATCACCTCTGTAAATCCAAACATACTTAGCACCAAGTATATTAGATATAGTTAGTTGGGTACAAGGGCACACTATTTGTAGAATTAGTAAGCTTACTTTAGAATATCTGGACATGTCTTATATAACATGTCAACAAGGGAAATAATACATTTAAAAAAAATTATGTATTATAGCTGAAAATGGAACGAAAGAAGAACATTTGTGGCGCAGTGTTTGGAATTTGTACCAGGTGTTAAAAGAGTTGTGCTGTTTTTACGTGTTGGACACTTATCACATGTTGTCATGTCAAGCATGGAGCCTGCCATGAGTACAACATGGTAAACAAAGAGTCCAAGTAACATAGGTCGTAAGAAATATGTATGCATTGTAAATGTATTGGCTAGATAAAGTGAAACATGAATTGCTTGGCTTACTTGTGATGGATTCAACTATAATCTTGATTTTCTTACCAGATGACAGTAGAAGCTGTAAAAGAAAAGTTGTGGAAGAAATGTGGTACTTCTGTCAATTCAATGTTCCTTGAGCTTTATGACGATACTGGTGCTAAAGTTTCAGATATAGGCGATAACATGAGACCCCTTGGTTTTTACTCCCCGCAAGACGGGTCAGTTTAGTGTCTATTTCATTCTAAATCCTCCCCTTTTTTGGTGAATGTCTGCAAATAAACATCAGCATGTTAATAGATTTTTCGAAGTTTGATTTCTATCTACTAAATTCCAATGGTTTTTCATTCAAGAACTACTTTTCTGATAGTTCTCGTGGTAAATAATCTTAAATGCTTCTACCGATTTTTTATACAACTTCTCAGGTTTTTCTTGTGTTGTAATATTCATTTATTTATAACTGACTAATACTGTTATAAATTTGAAAGGTTTACAGTTATCAGAGGCTTAAAAATGAAAAGAAGTTTTTTGACTTTTGGTGATCATGATTACGCACAACTTCATTTGATATTACTTTTCTGTAACTTGTCTGGATCCATCATATTTTTATTTTTTATTTTAGTTTCCGGCTGCATATCATCGATATGGATCCATCATCTGTAACATCTGGTGGTTGGCTGGAAGACACATCACTTGTTGAGAAATACAAAATTTCTGAAGAGGCTTTTGACAAACTTGATGGTAGTCTCTATGGTCTTAATCTTTGTTTCCACATTGCCTTTTGCTAAATAAAGATACGATAGTGATTGAGTTTATTTGTTGCCTCAGAGAGTTAATCGACTCTTTTTTTTTAACCAAAATAGTAATGAATTACATTATTAATTATAAAATATCAGGGTCATAATAATGTATTATGTCTACCAGGTCTAGCTGAATAAGTTTTATGAATGGACTGAACATTGTGTAATTCGAGGTTTGGTTTGTGTAATACCATCCATCAGTTGTATATTAGTCAGGTGAGCGAGTCCATTCTAGAGGCTGAATTTGCAGTTGGCAGTTTAATTTTCGTGGGTAGTAGTAATTACATCTAACACATTTTTCTTGCATAGGTTCTTACCTTGTGACTAGATAAACCTTAACTTGATTTGGCCCACTACAGGTACTTTCAGAAAGTTCAAGGAAAAATTGGGACATCAGCATCCTTCTGATCACGAGTCTAAAGTAAACATCTCTTCAGTATCTTTGTAATGTATTGTGATTACCCTTTCCAAGTTCCCTTTTAGTATGATAATCTCTTTGTAGGATCACAAGTCTCCCTTGTCCACCTCAAAAAATATAAATTGATTGTGTGGCTTTTCCTCCTTTTATAAATATTTCGTTTTGAGAATTTCCTGTTTCAGAGCTGACTTCAGCAGGCATAGCTCTATAGTGAATAAAAATGTCCAAAAAGGATGCACGTAGCTGGATTAATGTTTATTTAGAATAAGGCTTAGCTATCTTTCATGTTCTTTTGAGAAGTATAGAATTTTATTCACATTATAATGTTACTGATGCTATGCTTGCTGTTTTAATCTCACTGAGCAAAAATTATTGCTAGTATAAGCACCATAATTTTTCTCTTTGTTTGTGGGATCGTTTGAATTTTTTCGACTTATATCCTTTCTTTTCTACTGACAGATTTCGGACAACTTCATGGAGGATGTTTGTGCAAATATGAAAGTTGGTTAACTTAAACTCTTTCATGTTCATTTTCTAGCTACATATCTTTTATATGTGCATATGGGATTCTATCAAAGATGCCGGTGTCCTGGGGGTCTGTTTTGTGCTTGCTTTTAACTTCACAGGAGTAGATCAAGGAGAATCCTCATCAAAGGCTAATATTGATCCAGGATCTGCAAAAATTCCACCCTTACTTCTTTTAGCTTTAGCATTTTCTCTTAACATTTTCAAATATGCCTATGAAGGATTGCTGCAATCCTCTAGCTAAGGTTTCTCTACGTCTGAATCATGTTTATTGTCTGCTGACGGCTAATTTCCCTTCAGTGTTATGATTTTGAGTATGTATAGAAAGATCAGGTGCCTAGCAAGATTCTTGACATTATAAACCTTTAGGTTGCAATATTTGGGCGTTTCTCAATCTTGAATCATCGACTGGTCATAGAGTTTTGTTCATTCGTTAAGATGAGCAGGCATGCTCCACATTAATGCCGGTTCCTGAAAATAAACTGTGATGTCTATTTATTCTGCCCTGCAAAACATGTGTTTCTTAAGCATGCTAATTTGGATCTGGAAAAGCTTGGATGCAAAACAAATTTTTTATTTGTTACTTATGATATATATTTCCTTCCTTTAACTAGTCATCCACTATGTTTCTTCAAATAAAATTTATATTCATTTCTTTTTTGGTTTGTTTAAATTCGTCATTAACAATTGCAATTTTATTTTCCTTGATAAAAAAGGTGGGGGATAGATGTCAAGTTGAACCAGGGGAGAAGAGAGGGATCGTCAAATTTGTGGGCCGGGCAGAAACTCTTGCACCTGGTTTTTGGGTTGGAGTTCAGTATGATGAACCTTTGGGAAAACATGATGGCACGTATGTGACCCCCAACTTCTAATGTTTGTAATATTTTGTGTGCAGCTTTAATGTATACAGCTTTCGTGGGCAGGGTGAAAGGAAAGCGTTATTTTGATTGCCCTCCACTTCATGGTGCAATGGTCAGACCAGACAAAGTGAAGGTTTGTACTCAAAGACGTATATCTCAAAAATGTGACCTGTATAGACTGCGCATAAGAATGTGCATAACGAAATCTGAAATCTGATTGTAGATAATAATGTGGTAGACATGAGTACTATTTAAAGAACCTGATTTCCTTATAATTATCTAGAACAAGCTGACATGCTTATCTAATAAAAGAACGGAATTTTACAATATTATATTCATAGAATGGAAAACTATTAGCTCAACTGCAGATTCAAGAAATCTGAAATCATAATGTACAAGTCGATTTGACATCATTTCAAATTTATGTACAAAATGAATAAGCATTACTGTTGAATTGTAGCTTAGAAGTCTTCCATTCACGTGCTCATCTACTGCCCCACATCATACATGACATTACTGCAGATCATAAATGTGAAAAATACAATTCCTATTTCTTTCTACATTAACATGATTGCATGTAGCTTCGACTCTTCAATAATCCATAAATGGTCGACATTTAAATGAATATTGCAAAATATGTGTATTTTAACAAAGAGAATGGAAAGAAATTGAATAAAGAGAGATGGATGGGGAAATGAGGCGGATACAGACTGAGGAGGGTGTTTCACGGAGGTGGACTTGAACATGGATAAGAAGCTTGGAGTCTAGTAGGAAAGTTGTAGTTATCATGTTATTTTATTTTTCTGATATTGTTTGGGGAGGAGGGAAGGGTTTTTTTGAACTGGCAAAACATTGTTGGGAAATGGAAGATGCTTGTCTCTAGGATAAATCGATTGGAGGAAATGTTTATGCCGAATTTTCCATACTAAAAATGTTTATCGCATGTTTTCCACCACTTTGATATAAGGAAATTGCATTGGGATTATGGGCAGCTGATTTTCTATCCTATTTCATTTTCCACGTCTCCCCTACATAGCTTTAGTTATCGTTCCCCGAAGTTCATTAAGCTGCATGTAAGATTAGCCCTTGTGACTTTGTTTAATTCACTGAAGATTATTATTTTTTCCCCTTTTGGAACACTTTTTAATTGTGTTGATGATTGAATAATTTGACCATTTCTCAGGTTGGTGATTTTCCCGAACGAGATCCTTTTGAGGAAGAGGAAATATGAGTCTAGAAGAAAGGCTTTCAAACTAAATTCAGGACCGGTTTAACCATGTCTGGAATGATACACCTGAAGGAGAAGTTGGCATTTCAAACGATGGTTAATTGCATGGCATGATTGCTAAATTTGTTATTGTTTTCCGGTTTGGTGAATGCAGCTTTGCTTTATGATGAAGATAACTCACTTGAATGTCTGCAACCAACTAATATTAGATATGCATCTGCTTTTTTATTATACATTTTTTCTTTACTTTTACTGAGATAATGTTTCATATTCTCTGCTTTGCTTTCAGCAATAAGAATTCTTGTTTGTCTTAGCCCCATATAAACTACAGCTTCTTGTTATAATTGCAGTGACTATTTTACCCTCGATAATAAATTGTACGAAAATTCTGGGTACTCATCCCTAGCAGGCTAGCACAATATTGGCCATTCTGGCAATGGGTCATGTTAGACATGGTCGGCCGTTTACTCATGGCCGGCCATAATCATTCCAAAAATGGCCGACAATCTAAATGCAACCAAAAGAACTAATCCCCACTCCCTCTCAACAAGAAAATAAAAAAAGGAAAATAAAATTTAATTTGAGAGAAAATTGGAAACCCATCAATTAATAAAAAGAATCACACTAAACTTATAAATTATTATTGCTAATCGCGTGAGCCTTAATGATCAATCATTAAAATTGATAATATATAGCAACTTTTAGCCGTTGAAACCCTTGTTTGAGTCAAACCTAACTCCCAATTATCAACAAACCGTGTGTTTGATAAAAATAATATTTTCCTAATTGTTTATGAATTAATTATATTCACACTACCGCACTTTTATTATTAACCATATGTTTTAATTACAATGGAAGTTTTTCAACCTTTGATATTTTAGCATTTATGTCATCAATTTTTTTTTTTTTTGTCACATTTGTATCATTAATTTTCAATCTTGTCTTTGACAAATATTCTACTAACGTGCATTGAAATTATGGACAGATATTTTGTCGAATTTTTTTATTTGTTATTTATTTTGCGTATTTAAAAATACGAGCATCAAAATACCTTTTACTTTATTCTAATTATTTTTTTGGACAGAGTCATCATGAAAGACAAAAATAAGATGTTCAAATTAACAGATTCATAATAAGAATGTAATAAAAAATAGTTGAAAATTTTTATTGTAATTAAAATGTAAGCATGAATATAATTAGGAAAATTGGCGCAAATAGTCTCTAACATTTGCTTTTAGTGCGGAAATAGTTCATAACTTTTGTTTTTTGGCACAACATTCACTAACATATGTGTTTTGATGCGCTATTGAACATTATTTAATAAAAAAAGATAAAAACGCTGTTGACCCCCAAAAATGGTTGCCAACAGGATCCCCACGCTCCCTGTGCTCACGTGTGTTTTCCTTTTCCTAAGACTGCCACGTGGTTTATTCAACCACGTAGATAACCCCCCGTCCGGATGGAAGAAAGATTCAAAGGAATACAAAAGGTTAAAAACACTCTTAAAGCAAAGGTGAAAGCCTGAGGGCCTCGGACTAACAGATTCCCAGGTGGTTAGGATACTTGAGAATAGTTAGACTAAATGACTTGTTATATGTATACTTAAGAGTAATATTTTCAACATCCTTGTTTTGTGAAATGAATTTGGTATTTATAGGCAAATCTTGTGGGAGCGATTCTCCTAGATGTGCGACACGTGGCCTCATCTGATGGGTTCTTAAGTCATATCCTTGGTGTCACGTCACTAGCATTAATGGGGCAGTCACTTCCAGCCGCAAACTGAAGGGCTATGATCATGACAAGCCCCCTTGGCAGGCTGTCCCATCACTCTTGTCAGGGTAGAGTTGCAGGGAGGCTTCCTTGGCACGCAACTAGGGTCGGCGCAATCGGGAAGTGCCTCGGCAGCCGGTCTCCTTGGTTCAAACCGCCTCGGATAAGGTGCACACGTGGCGCGTGGGTGCCCTCGTGGGTTGCCAACTAGGATCGGTACATAACAATAGTCCCCCAAGTTCAGAATCCGTCATTTATGTAGGATGCTGGACTTGGATATATGTTGATCTCGTGTGGGGTAGTCCCACAAGGCTCGGAATGCTCATTGATGTGGATGGTGAGCCTTGGAGTCATACCCTTTAGTTGTGTCGCGGATATGAATAGCCGAATCCCATGCTGGGGGAGGTCCCTTGAGGGGAGAGGCTGAGTGGATAACCGAGCCGAGTCCCATGCCGAGTCCCTTGCTGGAAGAGCCGAGTCCCATGCTGGGAGAGGCTGTTTGGATAGCCGAGTCCCATGTTGGGAGAAGCTGTTGGAATAGCCGAGTCCCCTGTTGGGAGAGGCTGTTGGAAGGCCGTCCCATGCTGGGAGAGGCAGTTGGAATAGCCGAGTCCCATGTGTGGGAGAGGCTGTTTGGATAGCCGAGTCCCATGTTGGGAGAGGCTGTGGGAATAGCCGAGTCCCCTGTTGGGAAAGGCTATTTGAAGGCCATCCCATGCTGGGAGAGGCAATTGGAATAGCCGAGTCCCATGTGTGGGAGAGGCTGTTCGGATAGCCGAGTCCCATGTTGGGAGAGGCTGTTGGAATAGCCGAGTCCCCTGTTGAGAGAGGCTATTGGAAGGCCGTCCCGTGCTGGGAGAGGCAGTTGGAATAGCCGAGTCCCATGTGTGGGAGAGGCTGTTTGGATAGCCGAGTCCCATGTTGGGAGAGGCTGTGGGAATAGCCGAGTCCCCTGTTGGGAGAGGCTGTTGGAATAGCTGAGTCCCATGTTGGGAGAGGCTAATGGAGAGCCGAGTTTTGGGCTGGCGTGTTCACGGGGCATTTTGTCGATTGGGATTCCCGCCGTACGTCTCTTCGGGCGTGGTGAAAGGACAGCTGCAGGTAATGATTATATCTGCATTTAATTTTGGGGGCTTTGGTATTGCCAAGGGGCTGTGGGCTACGCGCGCGTGGAATATACGTAGGCACGCTGACCCTTGATTTGAGCAATTGTCGGATTTGGACGGCTTGGATGTTCTCAGAGGCTTGCACGGTGGGGATGGATCTTGGCAAGATCCAAGGGTGGGGGATTAAAGCCCATCGTCTATATATAGTTGAGGGGAAGTTTCATTTGCACACTTGTGCTTTTTGAGAGGTTTTGAGAGGTTTTCAGACGAACATTTCCGGCGAACATTTCCGGCGACTGGTCTGCCCTCTTTGTTTCCGGTGAAGATATAGTGTTTAGGTAACCATCTTTTCCTGAAACCTTTTCTTTACTAAAGACGAATACTTTTATTTTATTGTCATGTCTGTAAGGGGCGATATTTCTCCTCCTGTTTCTCCGTCGATGGAGGGGGTTCTGCCTATCCGAGGCGTGGATGTCGACACGGGCGAGTTGTTGACCATATCCTCGGCTCCGAGCTTGAGGGAAGCCGAGGATCCGTCTAGCGCCGACCCTGTAAGATGGGCTGCAGGGAATGTTCAGTCTATCATGTGTGAGGAAGACTTGGGTTCACTGAGGGAGGCTTATAGGATCCCCTCAGGCGTCGAGTTACTGCTCCCGGAGCCCCATGAGAGAGCGTGTGCCCCGAGGGAAGGGTGCACTGCCTTGCACTTGAATGCCTTCGTGAGCGGGATGCGCCTGCCTCTACACCCGTTTTTTCAGAGGATTCTGCGGGCATATGGCCTCGCACCGACCCAAGTGGCCCCGAATGGGTGGAGCCAGATGGTCGGGGGTTTGTACCTCTGGTTCCGGCACTCATTTGGTAGGGAGATGCCACAGCACGTGTTCCAGACGGTTTATCAGCCGAGGAAGCTGCCGAGGAAGAAAGGTGGACAAGAGGAGCCGGGGTGGTACTATTTCTGCCCTTGGGGGTCTCATAAGCCACTGGTAACAGACTGTCCGTCGTCAATCAAGCAGTGGAAGGAATCGTGGTTTTGGGTGGCGGGAGATTGGCAGAGGGTCGTCAACGACCCGGAGCCAGATCTAGACGTACCTCGTTCCTATGGGATAGCCAGTGAGTAGGATTGGTAGAAGCAGTTGTTTAGGCATTTCCTCGTGTGTTCTAACAACCTGTTTGTTTTTTTCTTGCAGACGCTCTACCCCGTTGCGAGTTGTCCAGTGAGGACGTTGATTTGCTTCAGTCCATATATCAAGCCTCTCCAGCGATCCGTCGACACGGATATCTTTTAAACCGGCATAACTGTTTGGTGGAATTGGGCTTGATGACGTCAAAAGGTAATAAAGCTGAATTTACTTGGCCTTGGCTTTGGGAGCCAATTACTGATGGTTAATTGTTTCTGTGGTAGAAGCGGACAAAGGGGCGCGCCCCCGACCCTCTCTCGCAACCCTGGCGAAGAAGAAACCCCGGACTCTGGCTGCCGGTTCTGCTGAAGAGGCGAGGCAGAGGAAAGTCATTGAGGACCTCAGCCGGGAGGGCGTTCGAGAGGAGGCTGGAACTCCATTGGAGTCAGGGAACCCTAACCCCCAGGAGGCGGAGGTCCCTCTTACGAGGAAGAGGAAGGCTGGAGCTTCCACCCTTTCGAAGGGGAAAAGTGTTGAGGTGGCGGAGGGCAACGTTGTTTGCAGTGCGCCGACCGCCCAGCGGACCCTCACAATAAACACCTCAGGGGAGGTGGTCCTTGAAGACACTCCTCCACCGGTTCAGAGTTCTGGGGTTTCTGCCCGGGGGCCTTATGACTCAAAGAAGAAACTGAAAGAGTTGATTGGCGCCCCGGGATCGAAGATCTTGGACGAGGCGCTCCAGAACGTGCCCTTCTATCCTTCCATGGGCGCTCAGGCTGTTAAAAAATACTTCACCTCCAAGTGGGAAGAGTTTGCTTCCCATGGGGACTTGGGGGATGTTTTGGAAGCCGGCCTGGCCTCGACAATAAGAGCTGCTGGGATGCAATTAAAGGCGCTCGGAGAATTCCGTACCCGTATGCAAGAGCACAAGAGGCTTGTTGCGGAGGCGTCCAAATCTGATAAGGAGCATCAGCAGGCTCTGGAGGGACTGAAGGTTGAGGCTGATAGTGCTCGGTCGGCTTACGAGCTGCTCCAGGAGGATCTGAAGGAGTCCGAGTCCAACATCCTGCAGCTGACCAAGCGGTTGGATAACGCCAATGCTGCTCAAGTGGTGGCTTCCGAGGCACTGGAAGCAGCAAATAGGGAGAAGCGGCGGCTGCAGGGCGTGTGCGAGGCACACGAGATGGAGGTTCAGAGTCTGCGGGGAAGCCTGGAGGCCGCTGAGCAGGGGAGGAAAGATGCCGAATCCGAGGCTGCCAGATTACTTGGTGAAAAGGATGAGGTGTTGGCTAGGTTGGGAAATATGGAGGCGGACTTCGTAGCCAATTTCCACAATACCGAGGCCTACACCAATTTCTCCGATTATTTTGCCAAGGTCGGGCATCAAGAGGTTCTAGGCGTACTGAGGACGGATTACCCGGACTTTGACATCGGGCCTTTGGAGGCTAGGTTCCCCCCTGCTGACGTTGAGGGGGATGATTTGTAGTTAGGAAGTACTTTGTAATAGTTTCTTCGTGATAGAATCACTCTTTTTAACTTTTGTAATGGAGCCTCTGTTTTTAATGAAGTTATATTTTAAAGTGTATCTGGTGTCTTAGTTGATTATAATGATAGTGCCTCGATTACATCGGAACAAAGATAATAACTTTAAACGGAACCAAACACGGATAAAATGGACATTATACTAGTAACGACCCCATTTTTATGCTATTGGTAATACCGACGCAAATGTTCTGCGTTCCATACGTGGGGCTGCCGTTTACTACACAAGTCTTCGAGGCTATAGGTACCGGGTCGTGTCTCGTTGATAACTCGATAGGGACCCTCCCAGTTGGGGCCTAGGGTCCCAACGTCCGGTTCTTTGGAGGATAAGAATACCCTTCTCAAGACAAGATCCCCCAGGCGGAATGATCGCTTTTTTACCCTTTTATTGAAGTATTTTGCCATCTTTCTTTGGTAAGAGGCCAATCGGACTTGGGAGTCGGCCCTTTTTTCGCTAATTAGGTCTAGGTTCATTCTCATCGCGTCGTCGTTGGTTTGTTCGTTGAACAATAGCCGACGGGGAGAAGGTATGCCGATTTCGACAGGGCACATGGCTTCGGATCCGTAAGTCATGGAGAAGGGAGTCTCCCCGGTGGGGGTCCTGGAGGTGGTCCTTATGGCCCATAGAACATGGAGGAGCTCATCTACCCACGCCCCCTTAGAGGCCTCAAGTTTCCGTTTGAGGGTGTACTTGATGGTTTTTTTGACAGCTTCGACTTGGCCATTCGCCTGTGGGTGGTGGGGGCTCGAGAAGTGCTTTGCTATCCCCAATTCTTCGCACAAGTTTTTGACCCTTTTGTTGTCGAACTGCCTACCGTTATCCGAAACCAGGGAATGGGGGATTCCGAACCTGCAAATAATGTTCTTCCATAAGAATTTGGAAGTGTTTGCCTCGGTGATTTTTGCCATCGGCTCCGCTTCTACCCATTTCGTGAAATAGTCGATGGCGACTAGGGCGTGGCAAGCATTTCCTCTTCCCCTAGGCATTGGGCCTATGAAATCTATTCCCCATTTTGCGAAAGGCCAAGGGCTAGACACGGTAGTAAGCTCTTGGTGAGGCTGCCTCGGGATCGTGGCGAAGCGTTGACATTTGTCGCATTTCCTCACGTGAAGCACGGCGTCTTTCCTCAAGGTGGGCCAGAAGTACCCTTGCTTAAGGATCTTTTGAGCCAAGGCCATCCCACCGGTGTGGTTGCCACATATTCCTTCGTGGATTTCCCTGAGGATATATTCTGTCTCGCTGGCGCTTACGCATCTGAGGAGGGGCAACGAATAGCCTCGTTTGTACAGGATGTCATCTGAGAGTAGGAAGTGTGCTGATCGTCTTCTTAATTTCCTTGCCTCCGACGCGTTGTCGGGGAGGGTCTGATTTTTGAGGAAGGCGAGGATAGGGTCCATCCATGTGGGTCCTTCCTCAATTGACAATATCTCCTCAACACTGTCGATGGAAGGTTGGACGAGGTGTTCGATTGGAACCATCTTGAGGAGTTCTGAATCTTTGCTGCTGGCCAGCTTGGACAGTGCGTCTGCATTGGAGTTGTCGGCTCGGGGCACGTGGACCAACTCAAATCTGTCAAAGCGGGGAATAAGATTCCTTACCAATTTGAGATATGCGGCCATCCCTTTCTCCCTGGCGACGAAGCTCCCGTTTACCTGGCTCACAACGAGCTGGGAGTCGCTTGCCGCTGAGAGTTTCTGCACCTTCATCTCGATGGCAAGGCGGATGCCGGCTAATAGCGCCTCATATTCTGAGACGTTGTTCGAGGCTCTGAAGTCGAACCTGATGGCGCAATTTAGTCGGTGACCCTCTGGGCTGATGAGGACTATTCCGGCCCCTGAACCCATATCTCCTGAGGAGCCATCAACAAATAGGCTCCACGTAGGCGGCTCGCCCAGTGCCATGGGGTCATCCACTGTGGGGGGGTTGGTAAATTCGGCCACAAAATCGGCTAGGGCCTGTCCTTTGATGGCTGCTCTTCCCTTATAAACAATGTCGAATTGACTGAGTTCAATGGCCCATTTTAGCAATCTTCCCGAGGCTTCCGGCTTTTGCAAGACCTGCCTCAAAGGGAAGTTGGTAAGGACATGGATGCTGTGTGCCAGGAAGTACGGCCTCAATTTTCTCGAGGCTGTGATAAGGGATAACGCCAATTTCTCCATATTCGGGTAGCGCGTTTCTGCTCCTAATAAGGCTTTACTTACGTAGTAAACGGACAGTTGGTGTTCTTCCTCCCGGATCAGGACTGAGCTCACCGATTCTTCGGAAACGGCAAGGTACAACAGCAGGGGCTCGCCTGCTTTCGGTTTAGACAAGAGCGGTGCGTGGCCGAGGTGTTCCTTCAGAGCCTGGAATGCTGCTTCACATTCCGTCGTCCATTCGAATCTGGTGCCCCCTTTTAATATTTTGAAGAAGGGGATGCATTTGTCTGTTGCTTTGGAGACGAACCTGCTGAGGGCCGCCATTCTCCCCGTTAGGCATTGCACATCCTTCGGTTTTCTTGGGGAGCTCATTTCAATTAATGCTTGGATCTTTTCAGGATTGGCCTCGATTCCTCTTTGGTTGACCAAGTATCCCAAAAACTTACCCGAGGCCACCCCAAACGTGCATTTCAGGGGATTCAGCCTCATCCTATATGTCCGGAGAATACGGAATGCCTCGTCGAGGTGGCGAATGTGGTCCTTTGCTCTAAGGCTTTTAACCAGCATGTCATCGACATATACTTCCATAGTCGCACCAAGTTGAGAAGCGAACATCTTATTCACAAGCCTCTGGTAAGTGGCCCCGGCGTTTTTCAGGCCGAAGGGCATAACCTTGTAGCAGTAGAGGCCTTTGTCTGTTATGAACGACGTATGTTCCTCATCTGGTGGATACATCGGAATTTGATTGTATCCCGAGTAAGCATCCATAAAACTTAGGAGCTCGTGTCCTGCCGTGGCGTCGACCAGTTGATCAATCCGAGGCAGAGGAAAACTGTCTTTGGGACAGGCTTGGTTGAGGTTAGAGAAATCTATGCAGGTCCTCATTTTTCCATTAGGCTTCTTAACCAACACTGGGTTGGATACCCACTTCGGATATCTGGCTTCTCGTATAAAGTTGTTTTGTAGGAGTGTTCCTACTTCTTCCTTTAAGGCCTCGTACTTTTCAGCATTCAGTGGCCTTCTCTTCTGCCTGTGGGAGGGGAATTTGGGGTCGATATTGAGGTGGTGGCAACTTACCTTTGCGTCGATCCCAACCATATCCTCGTGTTTCCACGCAAAGACATCCAGATTTTCTCGAAGGAACCTTTTCAGGGCTTCCTTGGGCTCCTCAAGGAGGTATTTTCCTATCTGAAGTTTCCTCGTCGGGTCGCTGCCATCCGCCTGAAAATGTTCTATTTCCCCGCTGGATGTGGTATGGGAATCAGCCCCCGTCATTCTTGGATCAATGTCAACGGGGGTTGCTGCTTCCTCCATTGTAATATCCCCTGGTTCTTCTGCCACTGCTTCTGCCATTTCTACATCTAGCAAAGTCATGTTAACCTCTTTCTTCTCTGCCTTCCTCAGGGCATTGCGATAACATTTCCGAGCCTCAGGTTGATTACCTCGTACTGTTGCTATTCCCCCTTCGGTGGGGAATTTTATGCAGAGGTGGTGGATGGAAGTTATTGCCCAAAGTTCTTTCAGGGCCGGTCGTCCCAAGACTCCGTGATAAGCCGACCTCCTGTCAACGACCAGGAACTCCATGAAAGTATGGGATGCGAGGGGCTCTTCTCCCATGCTAACTGGGAGGCGCACTATCCCTTTCGGGGTTACGCAATCCCCGGTGAATCCGTAGAGGGGCTCGGTAGATGGTTCTAGCTGCACATCCACGTTCATTTGCTCATAAGTGCTTAAGAAGATGACATTGACGGAGCTTCCGTTGTCGACCAACATTCTTCCCAGCCCATTCCGAGCCACCACTGCTCTTACAACGAAGGCGTCGCAGTGGGGGTAATGTACGCCCTTCATGTCTTCTTCCGTGAAGGTGATGGGGTCGGCAATTTTTGATCCTGAGGGCCTGCTATTGATAAGCCAGTTAGTCATCTGGACTCTTTCGGCCTCTTTGGCGTAGCTTTTCTGAGCGTTCCGTGTCTGGCCACCAATATAAGGTCCTCCGTGGATGGTGTCAATCTCCCGAATCGGAGCCTTTTCCGGCCCCTTGATCATACGGGGCTCGGTGTTGCGCTCTATCCGAGGTTGTCTGGCAGGGCTTCTTGAACTACGCCTCGATCGCTGCTCGTGACCCGGAGGCCTCCTATCCCATTGCTGGGATCGTCTGTCTTGAAAATTGGTTCCACGTCCCCTTGCCGGGGCTTGATTTCCTCGTCTGGTGTTCATTCCGCGCCTGGCCCCTGAGTTGACCATTCTCTGATTGGCAAGTTCTTCCACTTCTCGACACTCGTCCGTGCTATGTCCATAGCTTCGGTGAACGCAGCAGTACTTCGGCTGAGTTCCTTGAGTGGGAGGAATTACTGGAGGCGTGCTGGTCCCGGCCTCGTAGTAGGTGGATGGAGGTGCGCCATAGTTGTATAGTCCGGCCGCGGGGATCGTTGGTAAGGGGGCCGTGTAAGGATGGAGCAGGCCTTCTTGTGCAGAGGCCACATAACTCATCCCGACATTAGGGTCGGATGGGTAGTTTCTTCGTCGGGGATTTTGCTGGGGAGCGGTTCTGTTGGGATTTTGGATATACCCGGCTCTCGACGCAGGGTTTGCTCCTAACCCGCCTCGATTCCTGTGGAGGATCATATTCTCGTTAGTTATCTCCTCAGTGATCATTTCCACCAACTGGTCAAAAGTGCCTGGGTTCTTGTTGCGTACATCCCTCCAGAACGGATGGTTCATGTCTAGTCCTGCCTTAAGGGCGGACAAGGCTTCGGCTTCGGCGTCGGTCCTCACCCCTTGCATGCATCATTTGGATATACCCCTGCATTTGCGCATGGTGCTGAGCCAGCTGCCTCACGCTGGCGGCCATCGTTTTCATTTCTCGTTCGAGGTTCGTGGGAGGCCTTCTTCCTCGCCTCCTTCGGGGGGCTTCTTCAGCCCTGACTTCGTCTTTTTCTACGGGCCTGGTTCTTCTAGGGTTCCCTTCTTCATTGCTTCCACTCATTTTGTGGGTCGGTTGATCCCTTTTCAGGGGGGTTCCTTTGTTCAAGGAAAAAGAAGCTTTTTGTCCCGATTTCCCACAGACGGCGCCAATCTGTTGACCCCCAAAAATGGTTGCCAACAGGATCCCCACGCTCCCTGTGCTCACGTGTGTTTTCCTTTTCCTAAGACTGCCACGTGGTTTATTCAACCACGTAGATAACCCCCCGTCCGGATGGAAGAAAGATTCAAAGGAATACAAAAGGTTAAAAACACTCTTAAAGCAAAGGTGAAAGCCTGAGGGCCTCGGACTAACAGATTCCCAGGTGGTTAGGATACTTGAGAATAGTTAGACTAAAGGACTTGTTATATGTATACTTAAGAGTAATATTTTCAACATCCTTGTTTTGTGAAATGAATTTGGTATTTATAGGCAAATCTTGTGGGAGCGATTCTCCTAGATGTGCGACACGTGGCCTCATCTGATGGGTTCTTAAGTCATATCCTTGGTGTCACGTCACTAGCATTAATGGGGCAGTCACTTCCAGCCGCAAACTGAAGGGCTATGATCATGACAAGCCGCCTTGGCAGGCTGTCCCATCACTCTTGTCAGGGTAGAGTTGCAGGGAGGCTTCCTTGGCACGCAACTAGGGTCGGCGCAATCGGGAAGTGCCTCGGCAGCCGGTCTCCTTGGTTCAAACCGCCTCGGATAAGGTGCACACGTGGCGCGTGGGTGCCCTCGTGGGTTGCCAACTAGGATCGGTACATAACAAACGCCATTAGTTTTAATTAAATAAAATTGCAATTTAATTTTTAATCTTTACAAAATGTGCAAAGAGGTCTAATATATTTATTAAATAATATTTAATTTAGCATTTAAATATATCACTATAGTCGTGTCAATTAAATTTTTTATAAAAGAAAAATATAAAATTATTGAGCTTTAAGTATATGTAATTGCTATGTGATGTGAAAAATTTGAATAAAAATTAAATTATTATGACAAAATAGCGTATATAATTTTATGATATTTAACCAACTTATTATGTTTTTTAACATAAAAATACTAACAAAAATTAATTTACACATTATGAGTTCTTTATTTTTGAACGATAATAAAACGATAAATTAAATAAAAATATTTGAACATCAAGTTTGTGACAGTTATTTTTTTGTGTTGTAACGATAAAATTAAAGTTTAAATTTAAATAATATGATTATTTAATAATAATAAAATAATTTTAATTAACATGTTTGTTAATAATTATGAGCTTAAATTTTAGTTATTTTATAATAGTTCGTAAAATTTACAAAATAATTTAGTATATTATCAATTTGTTAGTTTCTTCTAATTTTTACAAAAAATAAAGTATCGGACTCATTTGTACTTTTTTGCAAAGGTTAGAAATCAAATTAAAAATTTCTCTAATTAAAAATAGGGGTATATTTGTCTTTTTCATTAAATGAGGACCAATTTTGCACTAAAATACATAGGTTAGGGACTTCTGTGCTAAAAAATAAATGATATGGATAATTTTCACACTGAAGACAAAGGTTATGGACTATTTACGCCAATTTCCCATATAATTATACTTCAATATATTACTCTCTCCTTCGCGTTCTATGTACGTACGTAGGCTGATTTCCTATTTTGTGACCGGATAATGCCAATAAGAGTCAGGTCATTAGAATGACGTGTCCTTTATAGTCAGCCTGCCAGCCTGTAAATGAATCAATCAATATACGTCCTTTATCCGCAATTGTAATTTGTAAATTTGTCGTTTTGTCCACCTCACCACTTCCGTGCCTTGCCCACAACTAACTAATAGTAGTACATAATTCGCCTCCCACGGTCAAACCGTCTTTTCTTCGTGCTTATCCCCAACAATTGACCTTTTGACCTTTCTTTCAACATAGCTTGGCCACCAATTTTTTTTTTTTTTTAACTTTTAAAAATACTTACTAATTTGGATAACAGAAACTGTTTTTTTTTTTTCTTTCTGAAATTCATGCATAGGTCCCTATAATTGTCAATAAATGTCAGAAAATTAGCTGTTGGTGTTTTTAGTAGTTTTAAGAGATGAATAAAAATATTGACCGACTCTAATTTTAAATAGAATTTTGATATGTTGTTGCTAATGTCGCTATTTATAGATTCGAGATTTTTACATGATTTAGATTATTTTTTATTTTTTATTTTTGAGCATGTCCACCACGTATGAGTTATGACATGCAATATCTTGGGCGCCACCCTATCCCTTTTATTGAAATTTTTATGATTAAAAATCATTCTACCTTTTGATTTCAGAAAATGTCTATGTTTCCTTGAATGTATAGAGCCTGGAGGGGTGTATCTCAGGTGGATCATAAGACTCTAGAGCTTGTTAAAGTCATTCCTAGAATGTTGGATCTTACCTTAGATATAAGATGCTCAAATTTTGCCCAAGTGTGCAACATAATTTAATGAAGAATTAGTTAGATTTGATATTTTAAGAAAAATTAATTTTAGCTGTGCTGAATAAATAATTAATTGTAAAAAGAATCGATTAAGTGTTTGGTAAATTTTTATTTTAGAGTTGTTGTATGTTTTAAAATCATCATTTAAGCGTATGGTAAATATAAAAATATTTTATTGATGTGCATGTATAAAATTACTAAAATAGACATTAGTTATAATGACGTCACTTTGTATTATTATTATTATTATTATTATTATTATTATTATTATTATTATTATTAGCAGTATTAGTAGTATTGTAAAAATTTAATTTTACACACACACACACACACACACACACACACACACACATATATATATATATATATATATATATATATATATATATATATATATATATTCACTATTTATATTTTATAAGAAAAAAATAATATCTATTAAATTTCAAATTTATAAAATTAGAGTACCAACAAACGTATTGCATATAAGAGCATCTCCAATAGGCTCTCTATTTATAAAGAGCATATTTGGTATTTTAGAGAACATCTATAAATGTAGTGAGTAAAATTTTTTAAGTGCTCCAACAATCTCTTTATTTTTAACACTTTATTTTACTTCTTTCAATAATTATTTATTATTTTTTCATTTATTTTCTTTTAACGTGCATCTCTCTTAATTATTATATGATTTTATTCTATTTATTTTTGTATACACTATTTAATTCAATCATTATATGTAAATTGAAATTCTTTGAATGTATTTAATTATAGAGAGTGGAATTTGGAGAGCCAAACCCACTCTCTATTTTAAAAAGTTAATTTAGAGAGTTCGTTGAAGCATAATTTTAAAGTTTGGCTCTTTAAAATAAAGAGAATCTTATGTTTAAAGAGCCTATTGGAGATGTTCTAAGAAATTTATTTTATTCATGAGAGTTAAATTTGACATTTTAATAATAGATAATTAGATAAGCTAACTTTAGAAGCTACGCTTTTGCAGTTTATTTTCATTTACTGCCATTTGTATTTTTCTACGATCAGTTTTTTTAAGTTTATCAAACACCTTAAAAAATTGTGTTTATTTCCTGGCACGCCTCAGAAAAAATCATTTTTTATAGTGTAAAAAAAAAATTAATTTTTTTTCTTAGTATTAGCCTGTGCGAATTTTTTTTTTCAGCAGTAACCCGGACTCAAAAAATTCTTGGATCCGTCCCTGGTTGTGCCTGTATAAAATTACTAAAATAGATATTAATTGTAATAATATTCTTTTGTATTATTATTATCATGAGTAGTGTTGTAAAATTCATTTTTACTTTTATAACAATATGTAATATTATCAATATTTTTTTGAAGACAATGCATTCACTATAATTATTTTAAAATAAAAATAATAAACATAACAATTACAAAATAAAAGCGTAGTTATATAGTACACAAATTAATTAAATTTACATTAAAATTATTTTTGGAGATGTATTATAATTAGAATAATAATAAAAGAAATTATTTTAATTAATTATAGTTAAAACTAGTATTTTAATAATAGATAAATAGAAAAGCTAAAAGCAGAATATGAGAAACTACATTTTTGTGGCTTCTCAAAATCTGCTGTCAGATGGTACGAATTATTTTAGAATCACAATTATTTAAAATTTATCAAACGCATAAAACAACTTTTGATTGTTTGAAGTTTGAACTATAAAATAAATTCCAAACGGACTCTAAAAACAATCCCAAATGGACCTTAGGTCTAGTTTGATATTTTTATAGATTTTAAGAGAATCATCTTTAGGAAGGAATAATCAGTTGCGGTAAGACGTTAAGTGTTCGGTAATTTTATTTTATTATTATTATTTTTTTAAGAATTGCTATATATTTCACAACAATATGTAATATTATTAAATATTTAACTAAGAGCTTATTTGACAAAACTTTTTTATAGATTATAAATAGTAGATTTTATGGAATGTGTAGATAAAAAGTGGATAAAAATTGTAATTCCTACGGAATGTGTGGATAAAAATAATGTTTGACAAGTTTATAAGTACTTATAAGCAATGTTATTAAACTCGAATTGATCCGACCGGAAAACAGGCGACTCGGTGCCCTAATTGTCTAGTTCTCTTAATTTGATCACCCAGCAATCGAACCGTTTTCAATAAAAAAAACACTGATTTTTAAGTAACTTGGTGATCCGTACGAGTCATTACATAATAATTTTTTTATTACCATAATCTACACAAATATGCCCCAAGAACTTCTCCACTTCATTAATGAGATATTAATGCAATGAAATACAATAATTTATGTTATTTTTTTACAAGAATTAGTTGATGATAAAAATAATGTTTGACCAGTTTATAAGTACTTATAAGCAATGTTATTAAATTCGGATTGGTCCGACCGGAAAACAGGCAACTCGGTGCCCTAATTGTCTAGTTCTCCTAATTTGACCATCTAGCAATCGAACCGTTTACAATAAAAAAAAACACTGATTTTTAAATAACTTGGTGACCCGTCCGGATCATTACATAATCATTTTTTTATTACCATATTCTATACAAATATGCACCAAGAACTTCTCTACTCTATTAATGAGATATTAATGCAATGAAATGCAATAATTTATATTATTTTTATATAAGAATTAGTTGATGATACTAGTAGTCTTGTACATATTTTGCTAAATACATTTCTGATGGTAATGATTTTCTACTATATATATAGTGTATTTGTTTGATTTGAACTTGCAGAGTAATATTTAGTCACGAAATTAATATAATGTTAATTTATTGGAATGTAATAATTTATAATTTTATATTATATTTAACAAAAATAGACTTATCGGGTTGACATGAATTGCCTAATCAGTTTAACCATCGAATCACCGATTCAACTAGCAACACGATGATCCACCTCCTTGTTCAGATCGATGTCCAAATCGAGTCTGATAACTATGCTTTGAAATACTACCCAACATGATGTAAGACAATATATTAACTGTAACTGTTTTAAAAGAAACAAAAATATCAATTAAATTTTAAATTTTATAAAATTAGAAAATATGTGTCAATGGCCATTAAAAAAATAATAATAGAAGACGGCCTCGTACCTGAATAATGTATAAGATTTTGGCTTTTTTTTTTTCACAAATATTCTCTATCGTTTGTTCTTAATTGAAAATCAATCCTTTTATTTTTGACAATAAAATCCATATTTCACCCTTTCTTGACACAAATAGTCATTTATGTTATTGCCGTTGAATTCATCCATTAAAAGAGCATGCAATGCAAAATTTCAACAAATTTTAGCATAAAAATAAAGAGAATTTTGCACCAAAAGTCTAAAATCTTTCAAAAATACGTCGAAAGGTCTCAAACCTTATAATCCTAATACATATGTCCTAAATTTTTAAATAAATGTATGCTCAAATAACCTTTGGAAGAATTTCGTCCAATTTTTTGTTAGTTGACCAAAAATTAATGGTCCGATCTTAATTTGACTGACTTTAGAGCATGTTTCGATTATTTTTAAAAAAAAATTTCTAAAATTATTTTTAACTACATATTGTATGTGACTCACAACTTTTATCAAATTTTCAACCACACATTTCATTAATTTTTTTCCTCAAAAATATCGTAAAAAATTACTTTTACTTTTAAACTCTATCAACCATGCACTTAATACGGAAAAAAAATAGTCTTTTCACATTTTCTTATTTCAAACAATTAAAATATAAGAAACAAAAAGAAAAAATAAAGAAAAAATAATTAAAGAAATGAAGAAAAAACTGTCATCATTTAAAGAAATAAAGAAACCAACCCATGTTTGACACCTAGTGGAGAAGATGATGACAAATTTTTTTCTTTATTTTTTCTTCATTTCTTATATTTTAATTGTTTGAAATAAGAAAATATGAAAAGACTATTTTTTCCTCATTACGTGCACGGTTGATAGAGTTTCAAAGTAAAAATAATTTTTTGTGAGATTTTGAAGAAAAAAATTTGGTGAAATATGTGGTTAAAAAATTGATAAAAGTTATGAGTTACACATAATATGTAGTTAAAAATAAGTTTGAAAAAAAGTAAAAAAAAAAAAAAAAAAAAATCCAAACATGCTCTAAAGTCAGTCAAATTAAAGTAGAACTGTTGACTTTTGGTCAACTAACGAAAATTTAGACGAAATTCTTCAAAAGTTGAAAATTAAAAGTTGAGTTCTAAAATTAATTTCAAATGAGGTCTCGGTATGTCAAGAAGCTTTGTCTCATATGCCTATCTAATTAATTTGTTATGCTTAAATTATAATTTATGATAGTTAAATTGGTGAAACATATTTTTAATATTTATATTTCGTAATATCAACAACTTATAAATACTTAAAAATAATTTTAATATTGTCACTTGTATATATTTTTTTCCCATATTTGTATACTTTCCTTGTTTTTTAACTGTTTTTTAAATTGTATGTCATATGAATATTATATTTAAATCTTCAACTACTTTTATAGTGTGTTTTTTTGAAGTCTAAAAGCACTTTCTAAAGAGTAAAATTGCTTTTGGTTATTTTTATTGTCGTTTGGTTAAAGTTAACAAACACTTTTTGACTAAAAAATAGCTAAAAAAACTTGTTTTAGAGAAGTTCAAATTTTGAGCTTCTCTAAAAAATTCTAATTGAGCTTTTACGAGAAATTGTAATTAATATTTAATGAATTTAAAAATTAAAAAAATTACTATTAATACATAAAAAAAAGATATTAATTTATTTACTACATTGATTACTTATATCAAATTGTCACTATTTATATATTTTATATAGTGAAAAAAAATATTGACGTGTTAAATAATATAATACAAATTATACATAATATATTTGATTTAAATAATTAATTAACGTTTAATCAAATATACTAAAATAATCGTGATATTATAATTAAATTAATATATTAATTTTAATAGTTATTATATGATATAAAAATATATGATTTCTTTTTTAAAAAATAATATAAGTTATATAATAAAATAATCGTGTTATTATAATCAAATTACTATATTAATTTTAATAGTTATTATATGATATAAAAAAATTTATTTATTTAAAACAAATACTATAAGATATTTAATAATTAAATACCGTTTAATCAAATAAGTATAAACTTTATACAAAAATATTTTTATAATTATGCAACCAAACACTCAATTTAATATTCACAGCACTTTTTGGATTTATATTCAAACAATCAATAGCTTTTTAACAAAAGTTCTATTGCTAAAAAATTTATACAAAAAATTCTATTGCTAAAAATTCTATTTACAACAGCAGTACCAAATGAACCCTTAGTCACGCCAAACTGGTGATACCATATCAATTCAATGAGCACTATACTTTTTATTCGATTTTTTAGAATTCAAATTCAAATTCGTTATAACTTCCCAAAATATATCCTTTCAAGGAAAAAGTTGAAAATAATAAAGCAACTTCCATAACGGCACGAGTCAAAATAGGTAAAATAACGCCCCCACCCCCAACCGTGAGATTTTCCAGCGATTTTTTCCCACATCATTAACTTACGCAGCGACGCGTGTCCCCTCCAGCTGTCCCTCAACCGCCTACCTATTATAACCGGTAACTATAACGCTCCTCTCCATTCCCTCTTTAACCGGTCCTTTCAGTTTCCCTAATTCCTCCCTTTATATCACACTCTTCTTCCTCCCCAAAACCCATCTATATCTATACAAATAAAAAATGTATCTATGTATCTTGAACAATTCATATGTTTAGAGAATAATAGTATCAGGGTTAGGTCTTCTTTACCTGTATTAATGGCGTCTCATGATCGTGGCGATAGGATTAAGGGGCCATGGAGTCCGGAAGAAGATGAGCAGTTGCAGAAGCTGGTGCAGCTGCATGGGGCTAGGAACTGGTCGCTGATAAGTAGATCGATTCCTGGGAGATCGGGGAAGTCTTGCCGGCTTCGTTGGTGCAACCAGCTGTCACCGGAGGTGGAACACCGGCCGTTTACGGCCGACGAGGACGAGATCATTATCAAGGCACAGGCAGAGTATGGTAACAAGTGGGCGAGTATCGCGAGGCTCCTTAATGGCCGCACTGATAACTCGATTAAGAACCACTGGAACTCGACGCTGAAGCGGAAGTGCTCCGCTGCCATGGTCGGCGGAGAGGAGAGGCCTGTGCAGGTATTGAAGCAAGTAGATAGTGGAGATGTTACGTCTGCAATGATAAACGGATTGAGACTGAGTCCTGAGAGTACGAGTCCGGGTGGTTCCGTGGTCAGCGAATCGCTTGATAATATTCAGCCGAATATGAATTTTTATTTTACGATAATGAAGAATGCGATGACAGTACCGCTGGTGGAATCGCCGCCGCCGCCCGATAATGAGAATGCTGATGATCCGTTGACTGCGTTGACCCTATCTTTGCCTGGGACTAGTAGTGGATCATCTTCTGTTGAGATTGAAGACAAGGATTCCATGTTAAACCGGCAGATTCAGCATGATCGCCGTGGTAAGGTGGTGGCTGCGGCGGGGAAGGAGACCACGTCGTTTAGTGCGGAGCTACTTTCTGCTATGCAAGAATTTATCAGGACGGAAGTTCGAAATTACCTATCAGGATCCCAAGAAGAAATCCCTGCGGCAGCCGCGGCGTCAGGACAGCCGGAGTTAAGTTCATTGGCATTAGTAAACTTGACGATTAATCGTGAATGAGATTGGTTTCGAGGAAAAAGATGAAAACTAGCGGAAAAACAAAAGAATCTTTGATGTTCATTTTGGCCTCAAATTTTGGTTTCGTACGGCAAATTTGAATTTAATTTGTGTACAGTAAAATGTAAAAGAGAATCGGCCGGAACGGAAAGTTGCCTCTGAACAGAAACTGAAAATCGTGATTTGCCCGTAAATTCTATTAATAAAGTAGGTAATGCGAAATAGTAAGAATAATTATGATTCAATTTGGAAAATTAATTTGGGGGTTACTTTAAACCATAAAAATAGAAATCTGAACTGACGTGGTCTTTACGGAGTTAACTTGTGAAAAATGGGCATATTAGTCATTCCATGAAATTATTCGAACAGTGTGGGCCAGTACAAGTCAGGAATGTGGCAATCCGTGTAACTTGTGTACGATTGTTATGTATCTCAGAGTCCAAAATCCAGATGGCACAATTATTTGGTTTACTCGGATAATTGAGTTTTGTCGTATTTGTTTTTTTTTTTTTTAATTTCAAAATAAACTAAATGGTTAAAAAATATATTGAGCTTGTTGACTCGATCTATTTTACACATCTATTTATGACTTGAATTTATTTACACTTTAAAGTTTAAACATTTATAATCTTAATGTTTGTAATTAAACGATTGCAAGGAAATAATTACACGAGCTTGTTTGGTGGAGTTTAAAAATTTATTAAAAAGTTAAAATATAAGTCAATAATTAATTTTAAATATATATTTTATTGGACCTATAACTGTTATTAATTTTTTAAATATGCATTTCATCAATTTTTTATTAAAATTTGTTAAAAAACCTCCGTCAAACAAGCGTTATTAGTCTTGTTATTACTTTGTCCCATGTGGACACCACGAGCAAGTCACGTGTTAAAAGAAGCCACGTAGGACACATCTACCACGTTATGATAGGCTACGTCACGACTTGAACAACGAGCATGTTGTCGTGTTAAATAGTCTCGGCAAACTAATGCCTCGTTGGCCAAGACCACTTCGCTAAGCATGCGGAGTCCCAATCGCACCACATGTTAGGAAAATGACTCGTCGAGGTGATTCTCCCATTGATGAACCTCCAGGTTGGGTGAAGATGAGCCCAAACCTCCAAATGTCCCGAGTGACGAGACAAATGGCGAACATGTTCACCTTAAAGAAGCAGCGAACACCTAAATATTCTAAGTAGAATCACGGCTACCCATACAAATACCGTTAGCAAAGGAAACATCATACAAAATCAAATAGAAACTCATTCGGTGACAACTATCGAGTTAATAAACAATCGACACATGTCTTGAAAGTTAAGAAATGTCCAAAATACCCTTCACTCCGTTTTTCAAATAAATACTTCATGAAGATTGAAGAAAAATGTACGCAATATTCAAATCCTAACTATAACTCTGTCAATTTATTCATTCCAAACCCAATTACATACTTATGGCAGCCGACTTGATCGTCATAGTGCAAATGGTTGCTAGACATCCTTTTGTAACTATTACATTTGCATGCTAACAATGTCAAATTGTACAAGTAATAGATAGATGAACGAAAATGTGGTAAGAAATCTATTGACAACTTCATCAAACAAATTTTGAGGTGAACAAATATTTCAAATGAACTTGCTCATAATCTAGTTTATTCAATAAATGGTCTCGACACGTTCATTGTATTTTACAATTTAATTTGTTTCCAACTCCGTCTTAGGGTGTGTTTGATTTCAATTTTGATTTTGTTAGAAAACTAAAGTCAAAGTCAACAATTAATTTTAACCACAAATTTTATGAGACTATTACTTTTTATAATTTTTCAACTACGCATTTCATCAAAATTTTTCTTAAAAAAAATAATTTTAATCAAAATCAAACACAATTAACTTAAAGGGTTCTTAATACATAAAAAAGAGTCTCCATCACAAAAATACAGTCTCTAGTTTATTATGTAAACAAATTAAGCTGCAGAACACAAGATCTGAGCTTATGGTACGAGGAAATCATCATATTGTTCATAAAAAAAATTAAAATATAATGTTCAAATTCAACTGAAGTGACATAAGTTTTATGTTCATTGGCAGGCCAGTAGTCAAATCATCATATTGAAAGTATGATGTGCAAATAATTATAGTAAAGCGCATGTTGAGAAGTCTATTCTAAGAAGAAATTATATTTTTTTCTTTATTTCTAATTTTACTTTTAAATGTTTTTTAAAATATTATATTAATTTTGTAATTATTCTCTAAATAATAAAAATTATTTTTCAGTTCCAAATCCTAAAATAATACTCGCCAACACCTCAACCACCACCACATTCGTTGCCACAATCCATCGTTGCAACCAACCACCACCATCGTGATAGTTGTCATTATCTGAGACCGTCGTCACCACCAACCAATCCGACTACCATCTGGAACCATTCCCAGCACTAGCGTAACACCCGGCACCATCCTCTTCCACTCTATACAATCCCAACCAAAGCCTTCAAAAGCCATCATAGTAGATAAAGGAAAAAGGATAGTTCGATATTTTCACATCCCAACTACGGCTGATAGTGGATTCACGACAAGAGTGAAGGAATCGTAGGCATAGTATCACCAAGCTTCTTTTTAGAATTAGATGACGACACCTAGAGAGTAACACATATTTTTCCATTGCCTTAGCCCATGGAATCAAAACCCTTCCAAAACCCTATTCGGTGCACTCTTAGTATGTGTTTTTCATAATGAGAGAATTAGGGAAGAAGATTTATTGTGTACGTGTGAGTGAAATTGTGTGAAAATTCGGCGATAGGACTCATGTGAAATTGTGATGGTGTTAACTATAATCAAACATTTAATGAAATCTACCATGTTTGAGGCAATTTTTAAATTGCCTATTTATTCTCCCGTCATTCTAAACACTGCCATCCTAACCTCTCACCACCTCACCAATCGTCATCGCCACCACCGTGATTCCACCCCCATCGTTGCCACCATTTTTCCTCAATCTCTCATCCGAATTTAATTTCAAATTGGAGTTCACATTTGTTTTCATTCTCATAGCATTTGAATTCAAATTTTCTTGCAATTGATTGTTATTTTTCTCCTTATTTTCATCTAAAGGTTTTGAATTTTGAGGTTTATTCGCTGTCGAACCCTTTCTATTCCTCATCACCGCTACGCACCACTACCACCCATTTCTGTGTCCAGATCTATATTTAGATCCACATCCAAATCCAGATGCAGATCGACGAATCTAGATATAGAGTTGAACATGGTGATGGTGGGGCGATTGTATTGATGGTGTTGTGATGGTGACGATGGTGGTGATGGTGCAATGTGACGGTGGCAAAACGTGGATCTGAATTACGAATCAGTTTTTTCTATGGTGGTGGTTGACATAGGGGTGGATTTAGATTTGGATTGATGGTGTAGTGGGCAAGTGATTAGTAACATATTGTCTTATTGGTGTGTTACACGTGTTTTGTGTTGGTAACATAATTACATGAAGTGGTAGATGCGTTGTGGTGGCGGACGATGGCGATTGGCAGTGTTTTGGGTTGTTATTGGTTTAGGTCGACTTAAGTTATGGTTCGAGAGCTTGATTCCAAGCGTGATGATGGTGGCAAAAGGCAGTGAATGAAAGTGAATGGTTTAAGGATGGTCATGGAAGGTGCTAGGGTGATGATGTAAGTGGTTGGTGGTGGTGGGTCACCGACAGGCAATTATGATGGTGTTCATTGAAAAAAAGAAGTGTGATATGGTTGAAATCGAAGAAGTTCAACCCAATTGGTGGTGGTGGTGGTGGTGGTGGTGGTGGTGGTGGTGGTGGTGGGGGTGGGGGGGGGAGGGAGGACTTCCCAACTTTCTGATTTTTTTTTAATTTAATAACCAATCAAAACAAAACAAAAAAATACTAAAACCCAAACCCAACAATGAATGAACTAAACAAATAAAGCACAACAAAATTGATTCATCTAAGATCATTTCTTCTTCTTCACAGACACAGTTCACGTTCACGTCTTCAGCCTTTGACACAAAGAAGTTTATTGCGATTTCATCTTCAGCCTTTTTCATTAAAGCTGGAGATTTTTTTTCTTGCTATGATAGAACATTAATTCCACGAAATAATTTCTAGCTTGAGTTGAAGTCGTGATTGTTTTGTTGTCGGTGGGTTCTCAAATTGGAAGAAGAAACATAGTATCAGAACACATTGAAAAATTTAGTAGTGCACACAACCTAGCTCATATTAAGTTAGAATCATTCAATAACCAAGAAGAAAGTATTGAAACTAGTCTTTTTAAGCAATTAGAACAAACACGAAGTGAGTATCGAATATGTTTAACTGCATCAATCGATTGTGTCCAATATCTTTTTGCAAGCTTTTTAAAGATTATGACTTATAAAAGAACATTATATTCTCATAAAAATGGACTCAGTAATTGTAGTTTGAAAAAAAAATATTTCGCTGGCACTGCCCCTTGCCCTACCCCTATTTGAGGACTCCTCAACTTAAATGTTTGGCACCGCCACTGGGTGGTGGTTGAAGGTGGCTGTGATGGTGGTAAATAATGCATATGGAATAGCGTTAAAGTTTGTGATGGATTAACACATTAATACATATGTTACCTTAGAAGTAACATAGTAACATTTATGTTATCATATAAATCATAAAACAAGTAACATATATTTTACTTAACAAATAAAAAAATAACTAACACAATGTTATCCTAAAATGTTGTTTTTAATAAAAAATTATAATATTTCAATATCACTCTACAAATAACACAGTAACATATATGCTACCCGGACATTCAACCCTTAAAATGTTGTTTTCTAATGCAAATTTGGTTTTATAAAGTAAATTATAAAATGTTGAGTTTTAATGAAAATTAAGTATTTTTTAAAAATTGAAAAATCGGGTATTTTTAATTTGGGTGATTATACTGCAACTAGGGACCGACCCACCCCGCGAAAATTTTGGCCCGCTCCACCCTGCCCCGCCCAGCGACCCGCGAATTCGCGGGGCTGGGCGGGGCGGGGAGGACGGGTCGGCCGTTGGACCCGCCAACCGCCCCGCGAACAATTTTTTTTTTTTTTGTTAAACTGAAAAATAATTAAAAAAATATATATACAATTTTTTAAAATATTTGTACCAAGCAAAACAAAAAAATTATAAGATTTGGGTTGTGGTGTAGTGGTTAAGGTTAGTAGTTTATAAGTTTTAACCCGAGTTTGATTCTTCTTTAGTCCATTTTTAGTGAAAATCATAATTTCTACTATATTTTATGATTTTTCAAAAAAAAATATTTTTTTTTTAGGGGCGGGTCGCTGGGCCGCGGGGCGGGGCGGGGTTGTCCCAGACCCGGCCCGGGGCAGATTTTTCTGCCCCAAACCCGCCCTTATTGCTTCGTGGGGCGGGGCGAGGCGGCTCTTGGCGGGGCGGGGCGGGGCGGGGCGGGGCGCGGGACGGGTTCGAGTCGGCGGGTTTTTTTGCCATCCCTAACTGCAACCACAGTTTTTATTTATTGCACCACATTCTAATTAAGTTTAAGGTCCTCAATCTTTGTCTATTGTAATGCTTATGTCCATAATCTTTTTTCTATCAAATTCTTATTTTTAACCTTCTAATTAATTAGCACATCTCGTCATTGATGATAATTTTTGTTAAAATATTCAATTTTGCGTGCTTAGAAATGAGATAAAAATATTTTGTCATGTTTTTGTATTTATATATATATATGATGGGCAAATAAGTAATTTTAACAAACGGATTTTTTGGACGTGAACTTTTATTAAAGACGAGATATGCTAATTAATGGAAGATTGAGGATAAAAAACGACAAAAAAAAGTTGACAATATAAGTGCTACAATGAATAAAGATTGAAGACCTTAAATACAATTAAAATGTGGTGCAATAAATAAATTTTGTAGTGTGTATATACCCTTTTAATATTTCAAAGAAAAATAGGGTAAATGTCAAAATTGCCCATATACATTCTTCATTTGGGCTTCCCCCAATATTTCTGTGTTTTGGGTCGCCTAAACTGAAATGGGCCCATATAAATTATGTCACCCAGTGTGAAGAGGAAGAAAGAGGAAATCACACCAGAGAGAGACAGAGAGACAGAGAGATAGAGAGAGGGAGGGAGGGAGATAGAGAGAGGATCAGAGGAACAAAATGGTAAAAGTGCTGTGAAATTGAACAAATCTTTCATCGAGCAGTTGAACAGACTGAAAAGTAAGCGTGTAAATCACATTAGAAGTGAAGAAGAAGCAGAAGAAGAAAAAGCATGCTGCCTACCTCATCATCAACAAAAGGGCGTTCGGGTTCATATGCCCGACCCAATTCTTTCCTCCCTCAGTACCTCCGCAGAATAGTCAAGGTTCATTTTCCATCCTTCATTCGACATGGAGAAATGTGAAGGTGTTTAGGATTCCATCGATTGCATATAGATCTGATGGTGATCATACTCGTAAAATCTTCTGAAGATTTCTCATAATTCGCTTCTCACTGCATTAATCAAAATGTTTGCGCTTATGCATTTGGTTATGAAAGTTGAATTGTGGCCCGATTAGGAGTTTGTTATTATTATTTTTTATTTTTTGGTGATGGAGGACCAGGGATAAGTTAAGTGATTAAAGAAATGAATCCTAAATTCCCATGCGTTATTCTGTCTATTTGCATTATTTTGTCCTCGTTTTATTATTTGAGATAATTTGGTACCCGAAGTGTGATATTTTTGAAGAATTGAGCTTGTGGGAGCTGGTGCTGTGGCAAAATCTATCTGAACAATATTTTGTATGTGGACTTAATTGATCAAGAGATCTATTATTCTACTCCACTATTATCATTAATTGTGAGACGGGTGACTCATTCTGGTTCCATATTTATCATTGGGTAAATTACAAGCATATAGTGTACCGGATCAAAACTTGTCCACGACTAGGTTGCCTTTGAGTTAATCAGACTTCATTCCAGCTGCCTGGATTTTTCAATGTCCCCGGTGTCCACTTGCATCAAGCTTTGATATGATATTGCTGTGTTGATTAACAATTTGTTCTATTCTTTTCCACGATCAGACAATCAATAACATAGTTTCCCTAGCTATGTTATCCTTGCTGCGACTGAAACTGAAACTGAAAAGATAAATATTTCAGTTATCCTTGCTAATTGGGCCTAGTTTCAAGTGAGGGAGTTTGAGATTTGCTCACGATAGTTCATTAGACTCTGTTGTGATGTTATGAGCTGCTTATTGGTTGTCTGTTAACCTTGTTTCCAATGAAGTTGTAACCTAAAAATTCGAAGTCCCGTCCCAGATAATTTTGTAATTTTTTGAGTTCTCTCTAGTTTATGGGGCTCAGTCCAATAGGACAAACAGAAGAAAATTTTGTGATACTTTCATTCGGGACTGTACTGGAGGCACCAGTCTTGGCTGTAGTGGCAGATGAAATGTAATTTGATTGGGCGGCTTCTGTAATGAAATATGGTTTTTTAGTAATACACTTATAAAACCAATTTGATTACTCGAAGTGATAAATTACGTAGTGTTTGGTAACTATTTTCAAGAAGTTACCATCTGCTAGCTCCCAGTCTTGCCATAATTTGCATTCCTAATGAGATGAAGCTGGTTTAAGTGTGCTTTTGGAAGGCAAAACTTGGAACTGAAGCACATGTAGTGAAAGGAAGTCAGTTTCTGGTCTTATGTTTGGGGGTGGTATGACTTCAATATGATTCTGGGTTATAGAACCATTAAGTATGAAATGATCTGCCACTCTTATTGGACGATCCTTCCTTTAATGTATAATTTATTTCACATTCAAATGGCAAGGAAAACACGTTTTTGGCAGAGCCAGTGTAAAATAGTAAAATTCTGGAACTTTCAGCATCTTGGAAAGCTCAACAAAAAAATTATGAGGGGCTGATGTTTGATGATGCAAGGGTTGATAGAAAACAAAGGCATGGAAAGTTACACTTAAGAAAGGGACATAATTTGTGTATCATTATAATTACTTCTAGTTGTCTTAAATTTGGTACGATACTAATATAAGATTAATAGAGGTTCTAGGTGTACAATGCAAAGGACCTGTGCATAGACACAATTGAATAGGCTTCAGAGCAAGTGAAGACTTTGCAAACAATTCAGATTCTGTCATTTAAGCATTGTGATCATTGAGATGTTTTCAGTTGCTTAATTTTTTACCTGCAGACGTGTTTATATTTTGATTTGTGATCTGGTATGGACACAATTGATGACTCTCTGCATTGGGTTGAAACTTGCTTTTTTCTTTTCAGAAGCCTGATTGAAGCATTGTGCTTTCAATCTCTCATAAATTTATATATTCATCGTTTTTTTACTCTTTTCCTTAAATGACATCCATGTCTTTCGGATGGTTGCAGTGGCAACAAATGGACATTGAATATACTTTCTGGCAAATGCTTCACCTATGTACCTCTCCAAAAGTGGTGTAAGTATCTGGCATCTACAGATTGTAGGTGGCATGAGTTATTTTTTAGATATTTACTGATTGAGAATTGACTTGTCATCCAAAATTTGGAATTCTAATTTTTCCATACTGAATTATTTTTTATGTAGCTTCCTTCTATTTGAAATTAAGGAGGCAAAAATGTTCAAATAAAAAAAATGATTGTATCACTAAAAAGTTACCTTTTACACGAGAATTGACAGCAAATGTCTTTACTTTAATTTAGTCTTGTTATCTGAAAAATCCAATAGAGTCATCTAAAATTCTTGAAATTTTACCCAAAGAACCTATAGCATACCACATGCTTGGCTAGACAATTAATTATGCTCCTACTCCATTGTGATTATAGCTATCCACACACTAGGTGACATGGTTTTATACTTATTGCCGTTTCTCTATGTTGCTTGTAATTTGTAATTCTGATTGGTTTAATGAACCCCATAGTGTTGGTTATAGTCATTTAGTAACTAATATCACAATGCACCTTCTTCAACCCCCTGAAATTTGAATTAGCTAAGTCTAGTTTCGTTAGTACCTAACCGAAGCATAATGGTTTGGTAGTCTCTGTATTTGGAGAGTGGTGGCAATGATTGATAGCAATATAGAGACAGTTTTTTTAGAGGGAATTATTATTCAAGATTTTGCGTACAAGTTGTGTTACTGGTAATTTCACTAATCCGTGGTACTTTAAAAAAAAAATGAAAATAGTTGCCGCGATTATTTCTTTTGAATATTTTTGAGTTTCTGACGATATTTCTTCATGTCGCATGTACTATGAAATGGATGCAGATATCAACACACAAAGTACCACAAGCGTAAGTGTTCTTTATTTTTACCTCATTTATCCAGCTAACTACTTGGGTTTGCTTTGTTTAAAAGGGCTGGCGAAGCATAAGTCTCAAAATAGACTAATAAATAATTCAAAAGAATATAGAAGTACAAAAATATGCTTATAATAAATTGTACACCATCTTAAAAAATCTATAACAATACAAATTAACAATATTAAAAGTTTAGCTTGCAAACAAACATAAAAATAAATCAATAAAAAAAAGTAAAATAGCCCAAAAAAGCTAAGGCCAATAATAGAGTGTCCTCTGAAAATGCAAGACAAGTGGGTAAACATCTCAGTCGTCTTGAGGCTTAGCCTTGAGGCGTAAGCCTCACAAATAGCACTTAAGGGGCGAGATTCGAGGCGTTTTATGAAAGCCTCAAGTGAGGCGGGATTTGAGGCATAAGCCTCAAATAGTTTTTTTAAATAGTGGGTGTTTGCCATCTTTTTGAAGCCGAGGAATCTATTTGCTATGCTTTGCATTTTGGTCTTGTCATCTTTGAGCACTAACATGTCAAAAGATTTTTCAACTTAAAGAATCCTGTTCATTAAACATTATAATCATTACATTTTTCTCTCTATAAATCGATTTACTTGGTATGATTCTGGATGAATGTCACCATAGACTTTGTGAACAAAATAAATTATGCTTGTCATCTTTTCAGGCCTTACTTTTAAACCTTGAAGACTTATGCTGCTTAGCTAGTTTACTCGAACAATTCTTTGGTCACTTTTGTTGATGCGATAGTAGTATCTTTAGCCTTTAGCCTGAGCACATATTTATGCTATACCTTTCTGTTTTGTGGGAATAGATGAACTTATCCTCTTTGTAGTTTGATGTTTTGGCTGATACCGATGTCATGTGAGTTTACAATTTTCATATGTTGCTTCAAGTATATTGCATGATTGGCGAATTTCTGGTTGGTTGGTTGGTTTCATCATCCATTCATTACTTCTTTTATGACCTCCACTTAGTTTGTCTGAGTCTATCTAAATTAAAACAGGGAACTAACAATTGATAGATTGGACAGGTTTGTAACTAACAGCATTCATAGTTTTTCTTTATGTTTCATTGTTGCAGAAACAAAGAACCAATGGGCACGTGATGATCCTGCTTTTGTTGTGATATGCAGTCTTCTTTTGGCAGTTTCTACAATAGCTTATTGTGCTGCGTAAGTGTCTGTGAGTTTGCTTTCTATAGTGGATTTAACGATATTGTTAGTGACAAGACTTGTAGGAGGTTTCTTTTGGTTATGTTGATTGTTGAATAATCAAAAAATAATTATTAGTCTATTCTTAGATGTGATACTCAGGACATCATGTTTGCTTTTTTAACATTTGAAAATTTTTGTCAGAAAAGCTTCCATGTCATTGTCCTACTAACTTGTTCAAAATGTTTCCTTTCACACATTATAGTATTTGCACATTAATGCTGATCCTTCCAACGATGTGCCATCTGTCATTTGTTTCAGGTATGATCATAGTGCGGGACATGCTGTTTTTGTAGTTATTTCAGTACTGCTTTTCCATTTCCTAATAACCGGGGCAATTTTGGCTACATTTTGTTGGTAAGGACAACTGCTGATATGTATAAATAGATTAATACTTATCATTGCAATTATCCTTGTTACCTCTCTCTCAGTTTGTTTTAATTTTAGTCAGTGAAACTCTAATCTTGTAACAATTTTATGACTTGGGCTATCAAGGACATTTTACCCTTCTTCACCAGGCCAAACTTCTAGTTTCTATATGTGAATATTCAAGTTAAGTTTACCATTTTATTAGAAGAAGAAAATGAGGGAATGCCTTGTCCCAGACTCCCAGTGGTAAGGTTGCTCCTCTGGTAGCCAAGGACGTGCATTTTGAATGTAGAAATACTCTACACGTGCATAATTAAACAGGTGAACCCCATAAGAAATGCTGTTCCATGATTTGAGTTGGGGTGGATTGTAAGAATAGGAAATAATATTATGCAGGAAGCAATGGTCATACTGGAAATTGTTTGTAATTCTAGTGAGCAACGTTCCCTTTTCTAAAAACATGAAGAACTTCAAAGTGCTTTGGTGTAATTCTGTGCAATATTCTGGAAGAAGTAAAACTTAATTTTCTGAGCACCCACTTCTCAACATAATAAGTTGGGAATTTCAGTTTTACTTCTCAACATAATACGTTGGGAATTTCAGTTTTCACTAAGATCGAGAATGAAATTTGCAATGTGAAAATTTTCATCATGGAATATAAAATAGATTTTAGATGACAAATGAATTAACGAAATCTCAGGAAGAACCATTTATCCTATATGTATTTCTTTATGGATCAACATGATGTGCTTTCAGTCTCAAACTTGTCAACTATGTTGGATTTGCAAATAAACCTTCAAATGCTTGGTACACCTGGATTTGTTCTCATGTCAAGTGTATTCAAACTTATTGATCTGGAAGTACCGTCCTCAGAAGTTTATGGAACTGCAAAATTAAGAGGAAATTAATCAAAGGGGAAATACATTCTATCGGTTTAATGGAGATCTCATTTCCCCCTGCTTTCAACTTCACCTGATCCATAATATTTTAGTTTCTCATTTTGGGATAACTGTAATAGCTCTCGAAGTGACTATTTAATATGATAACCTTGCCTTTATATTCGATCAGATCGTGCATTGTTTGGGAATTACTCTTCATGATTACTTAAGGTGGGCTAAATGGAAACTTATTCAGCAAACTTTATGCAGGTTCTTTACAAACAATTATCTTCGAGAAGAAGCTCCAAACAGCCATGTGGTGGAGCAAAGGGTAGAGTGGCAAGTTCTCAGCTTTTCCCTTCCAATTTTTGACATCCATGTTTTATTTGAGAATCTCCTTGTTTATGACGAATGAAGTTTTTTGCACTTGTTGGGGAAGTCACACTTTCAGGAACTTTACTATTATAACTGGAGTTCTTTGCTAACTTGTTTTTCACCTATGTTCTGAAGGTTGTATGCCTTTGATGTACATTGCAACTCTTTCTTCCCAATGTTTGTGTTGCTTTATGGTTAGTATGACGTGAAACTACTTATCTTATTGGAGTATATTGTAAATGAATAATGATATTCATAGTCGCTTAAAACCGGTAGTCATCTTACGTGGTATTACTCAATTGGATGAATTATTTCCTCCAATTGTGTAATGTATTTATAGCTAATAATTATGAATAATTCATCCAATTGAGTAATGCCTCATAAGATGACTACCAATAGTGAGCGACTATGAATAGCATTACTTGTTCTAAATATATGCTGAAATGCTGTTTATGTCTTCGTTTTTCTGGCAGTTGTGCATTATTTTCTATCACCTCTTCTGGTAGCTCATGGTTTTGTTCCTGAATTGTTATCAAATTTGCTCTTCATGGTGGCTGTTTCCTACTATCATTACCTCAATTTTTTAGGCTATGATGGTAAGATAAATTTTACCTGAAAGACTTGCGTTTCCATTTATTAATATGCACTTAATATACTATAGGGTTTTAGAATTTATTATATGCCTCATTTTCTCTGATTATGGGCTTTCTGATTATCTGTGGAAAAAAGAAAAAACTTCTCTTGGCAAAATTTGTATCTACTAATCATCTTTTTCTCTTTTTGGTGGTTTTTCTTCTCAATGATGCAGTATTGCCCTTTTTGGAGAGAACCACTTTATTTCTATATCCAATTGGCGCCGTCATAGTCCTTTCCCCTATTTGTAAGTATCTCAATACCTGTTTTTATTATGCATTCTCTTCTTTTGCCGCTAATTTGAGCATTTTGTCTTCCTTGCAGTGATTTTGAGTGGCTTCAATCCATCAAGATATTTTATGAATGTGTACTTTAGTCGATTGATATAGATGCAGCTAATCCTTCAGACTGAACACGACTATGCAAGGAGATCCAGATACTCTAAACACGAGGATAGTTAAATGAGCTCGTTTATTGGTTCTCTTTTTATGCACATCGTAGATGGTTTGTGCCATGGGGAAGCTTGAGTAGGTCTGATTAGGTCTCTTCGCGGCTGAAAATATTGTAATTGAGTGGAGGGGTTTTGGAGAGGGTTTTCTTCGAACAGAAAATATTGATTAATGTAATCTTAATTCTTGTTTACCAAATACAAATATTAAGTGACGTGTTACAAGGAAAATTTGATCGCTTGATTGTTGGTGTTGATCAACGTTTGATGATATATGATAGCTGTCAAATTGCAGCATTTCTCGACGCATAAAATTGTGTTCTTTGCGTGAAATACTGATTCTTGATTTGTTCTCACAGGAAGCACGTTTCGACTATCAATACGCTCCACATATTGGTACAAATTTCTATACAGCCAATGCCAAGATTCTTTAATGCCGGGAAGGTTGAAAATAAACTCTATTTTCCCTTCCTTATTAGAGATCTTCACACCCCCCCCCCCCCCCCCACCAACCCCCCTCTCCTCTTTTGGGTCAAACTCTGGGAAATCTTGGTATTCACGTTTTTCTTGCAAAAAGAGTATTTGTCAAGAAAGAAGACAAAGGGAGTCATGGACTGTGAGACAAATGTATGGACAGAGATGAGAGTTGTATAAGTGGTAGTCTCACATACCAACCTGAATACGACATCAATTAAGAAACCCGTATGTATTGACAAATCTACAATTGTCAGCTGTTTGATCAAACCAAGCTTCCGCAATTTCAAGATCTCTCTGGCGAATGGCCTATTTCTCCCTGGTTGGAATATGGGCCTATTGAACAACTACTATTTTCTTGATGATTATGATAATAAGTCACCCAAGATATTCGTATTCCCCCTTTTCGAATAATTTTAAAGAGTTTTCACTATTTAAATTTTAATTATTAATACAGTAGAAATTATATATATATTAATACATTGTGAAACTAAATACATTTAATATTATAGTTATATAATAATATGACGTACTAAGTGTTTTGAAATTTTCATGATTTTATTTAACGTCAACGAGTCAAAATTTCAGAACCCTTGATTAGATGTGAGTTGGGATCAGTTTTGAAGCAGATTCCATTGTAATAATTACCATCAATAACAATTTGAACCTTCACAAAATAAGCAAAACGCCAATCGTTTTTAATAAATTTAAAATCGATTGTGTAAACAGTTCTTGATCGAATGCTAGAGTAGATTATGTGAACACCTCCTGATCACCCTGTTAATAATTTTGGTGCGACACATGTAACATAAAAAAGATGACAAATTAAAGTCAAATATCATTGTCCTCAACGAAGACAAAGAACACAATTACACTCACTTAGCTTAAAAGCATAGGAAAGAAAGAGTACTTGAATACATATATAGTTCGTAGATTCGAATAGCTAATATCTGGCACTTTGGCGTCCAAGAGATTTTGAAGTTGCTTTCCGATCTAGATGTGACATTTAATGATCAAGTTCAGAGCCGGCAACATCGACCACAAATCTGTACCTGACATCGTTCTTTTCCAACCTTTCGAAGGCAGTGTTGATGTAATCCATTTTGACAACTTCAATAGTTGAAGTTAGGTCCTTTTCCTTGCAGAATTCAAGCATTTCCTCCGTCTCCTTTATGCTACCAACAAAGCTTCCGGTGATACTTTTCCGACCTACATATTCCATTCATATTATAGAAGAACCGTATTAGAAAATCATTAAAGAAAAAATTAAGTTACTAATAGAAATATAAATAACATTTCCCCAAGTCATAATGCAATAGTGAAGAGGACAAAAAGGACACCTCAATTGGTGGACAAAAATGGCGGTCCCATATGATAATTATACCCCCTTCATTGTCAATGAGTCAATAATTATCACCAATTTAAAACAAGAATTAGGTAATTTAGATGATTGTATGTCCTATATGTGTTGATTGAAGACACATCTCGTCTTATCTTATTTAATATGGTCCAAAACCGGGCCCGCGAGCAGACAAGAAATAGATAAAAGAATCGAGAACCTACCTAGCATAACCATGGGGGTGATAAACTCCAAGGGAGTATTGATAACACCCATCAATATCAACTTCCCATCAACTTTCAACAGAGAAAGGTAAGGCACCAGAGGATGAAAAACTGGGATTGTGTCAATAATGTAGTCTAGTGAGTCAACCAGTTCTTGCATTCGAGTTGAGTCCGAGCTGACCAGGTAATCATCAGCCCCAAGATGGTCCAAAGCCTCCTCTTTTTTCTTCATGGAAGAGCTTATGACAGTTACATGGTGGCCCATGGCCTTCGCAATTTTCACTCCCATATGTCCAACCCCTCCAAGCCCTAAAATTCCACCTCTAAGCCCACTTGCTTTCAGCCCAAAATGGTTTAATGGGCTGTACACTGTCACCCCTGCACAAAGTAGTGGCGCTGCCTGTTCTGCTGCCATGCCATCTGGAATTTTTACCACGAACCTGTTAAAGGATCAACATTAATCAAATGCGTCAACATAGTGAAGGTCGAAATCATTTTTTCCTTTTTTCAAATGTTTGACACGTAAATATTCCTAGAGGTGTCAAGCGGGACATACTGTCTAATTGCGGAGAGGCCTCGGTTGGTCTGGGTTTTGTGGCGGGCCATATTTCTATTCGACCCGTCTTGGCCGATAGGCTCATCCAAAAGTGGCCATTTTTAGGTCAAATTTATTAGTGTTCCAACTTTTTATTTCCCTATTCAAATTATTCTTTAGCTTGTGGGACCTTAGTGCTAAGTCCAATGTTGTTTAGCAATTGAGATCTGCTGTCCCAATTCAACGTCTTATTGGCTGTCTTTCTAATGAAAACCTTACACATCATCAATTAAATAAGTAAGAAGATCATTATGAACAACATTTAATACATTCACATTGATGATGTGTAAGGTTTCCATTGGAGGGACAGCTAATAAGACATGGAATTGAAACAGCAGATTTCAACTCGTCTAGCATTGGACTTTTCACCGATTTCGGTGGTTCGATTCATTTTAACACAACTATTATAAATTTCATTAAAGAATGACGATATTTATTACATAATAATTATAAATATGATTTGTCGAGGTGACTCGATGTACATTAAATACAAAAAATAATTAATTTTTTTTTATGATTCTTTACTAATGAAGGAGTTGATTGATAAAGTTTTTAACGAAAGTTTTAATATATTTTGATAAAATTTAATAAAATATATGATTGAAAATTTGATAAAAATTATGAGTTCTATAAAATGAGTAGTTAAAATTAATTAATTTTTTTTGACAATTTTTTAATTTAAACTAAATGGATGCTGCTATGTATGAATGGGGATGTGTTTATGCTTACTTTTGATTAACCACCATGGCACCAGCAAATCCTCCTTGAGTGGGTTTTCCATCAGTGTAGACGTCATTGTAGGACCAAATCTTCTTGTTGCAGTACTGTTCAATGTCTGATTTGCACGGCCGGCAATTCCCACAGCATCCAACGATGCAGCCAACTCCGACCACATCTCCAGCGGTGAACTTGGTCACACCGGATCCCACCTCCACTACCTCACCTACCACTTCATGACTACGTATGACAGCACAACAAATTAATTATTATTTAATTTGGCATAAATGAGAATCAAATGAGTGTCTACTGTCGAGTCATTATTTAATGAATTTATATTCTAAGAATGACAAAAGTCATTGGGATTGTGACATCCGGACAAATAGGCACCAGTGAATGCAGGATATGAATAAACCAGAATAATATGGTCAGAATTTATCACACAAATTTAAATTTTTATCTTGGTCCCCATGTCTATCAGTGTCGCATTAACTACCGTCTGATTTTGTTCAAAACCAATTTTTTAAAATAAATTTTAATAAAAATTGTAAATCTCACCTACAAATATATAATTAAAATTAATTATTAAATTTTATTTTAAATTTTTAAACAAAATCTAAATTTGAATGATGGATTAAATCTGTACCATTACCCGAACACGTTGCATCACTGTATTTTTCATTAATTTTTTTTTTTTTTTTTTTTAATCGAAATTCAAAGTCTTGCACTGTTCTTCTCTAGGTTGGATGACGCACCACGAACACGATGGTACATGATTTTTTTGTTTTAAAAGAAGGACACATATATGTTTGGGACAAATTAATTTAATTTTTTTTTCTTATGAACATTAAAAAAATAAAAAAAATATATTAAATAAACTGATACATGCGTACACACACAGTGAGAGTAACACACACAAAAGGATATATGTTGAGAGAAGAGATAGAGTGAGTAGGTACCCTGGAACCATGGGGTAATTGGACATGCCAAGATCATTTTTGATTTGATGAATATCAGTATGGCAAATCCCACAGCAAATGACTTTGACAAATACATCTTCAGGGCCTGTGCTTCTGTAAATTCATGTAGTAATCAATATGGAATTAGTGCATAACTAATGAAGAAAATGGAAGGGTTTGAATATGAATATGAATAACCTGAGAGTGTATGTATATGGTGAGAGAATTCCAGAAGGGTCTTGGGCTGCCCATCCTGTTGTTTTTCTCTCCACTTCCAGACTCCCCATAGCTTTATTTTACTAAACAATTTTGCTGGCTGTAAAGTGAATCAGAAATAATCAGTCTTGTGGATTATAGACTGTGTGTGTGTGTGTATATATATACAGAGGGAGAGAGTGAGAGAATTATGGTAAAAGGAAAGAAATCTGCAAAAGTCGAGTTAGGCAACTCAGGCCGCGACATAGACCTGCCGTAGTAGGTGGGGTGAGGGATGAGGTGGGGTGAGGTGGGGACGGGGGGTGGAGTTGGTGAACAAAGCACTTCGGTTATCTTTTCACCCGTGGGGTCTTGCAAATTAAGAGCATGTTCGGTAGAGTTTTTTTTCAAAAAATTTTCATTTTTTTCCTTACAATTTTTGACTTTTCAATCCTTTTTACATTACAAAAAAATTTGAAAAGTCAAAAAGTAACAAAAAAAAACCTATTTTTTCCCAAAAAAAACTCTACCGAACAAGCCCTAAAAGTATGTTTGATAAAGATTTTTGTAAATAATATATAATAAATTTTATAAAATGTGTGATTAAAAATTATGGGTTCTATAAAATATGTAGATAAAATTGATGTTTGATCAACTTATAAATACTTATAAGTATATACAAATATTCTCTAACACATTACGCATTAAACAATGGATAAATAGTATTAGGGGTCTTGAACTTTTGAACATTGTCATAATCGATCTGTTTGACAAATTTTTTTATAAAAGTTTTAATATGTTTTGATAAAAGTTGATTTAATATGTGGTTAAAAAAATTGTAGATCTTATTAAATATGTGATTAAAAACTGAAATTTGGCCAATTGAAAAGTTAATAAAATTTTATAAAAGTTTTGTCAAGCAAGGACTTCATTAGAAATTATAAAAACTCAAGACTACATTGGTTCTCAGTTTCGCATAATTTTTATAAAGTGAAATCAACTTTTTAGTTGATCAAATTTCAATTTTAACCACATATTTTATGGGACTTACAATTTTTATTAACTTTCCAATCATATATTACATCAACTTTTATCAAAATCTGTTAAATTTTTTTTATAAAAATTGTTAAACAAGCTCTAAAGTTAAATAAATTAAGAATTTTCAATTTATTTTTACTTGTGAAATTTTAATCCACACAATTTGTTTTGTGCCAAACATGATTATTCACCCATCTTATGTTTAAGTTCGGGTTAATTTTAGCAACAGTTTGTTAAAATTTTCAAAATAGTAATTGAAGTAATTTTCTCTAATTATCACTTAGTTAGGATCGTGAACCTTAAATCCTACGTGTCATTGTTAAATTCAAATATGGACACAAACAAAGTTAGTACGCCATGTGAGACAAAAATGTTCCACCTTCAAAATCCTTCGAAAAAATGCGAAGTTTCACTATTTGCTACTTATTAAAATTAAATGAATATAAAGAAAACGTATTTAACAACTACGCTTTTAACTGTCATTGATACAATTTTGTCTGAAGTAATATACCTATTTGTGTTCGTGTTGAAATTTAATGGTATCACGTAGGGTTTTAGACTAACGTTTACAGCCGAGTGACTGTTATTGTAATTATTAGAAATTTGAATGACTTTTTCTGTTAGAAAATTATTTCAATTACTATTTTGTAATTTTTAACAAACTACAATGACCATAGTTGAAATTGTCATTTAAGTTTCACCAACCATTTCATTAATATTTTAATTTATTGCTTTACTAATAAATTAATTTCAATTAGTTGGCTTGGTCTTACCTTGTGTCAAGTGTCATTGAATAGTATAATATTTACTATTTAGTAACTAGCTAGTAATCGTTCACCAATAAATTGACGTTAAATATATTTTTTATTTTTTATTTTTTCTTAATACTATCTACTTCATCTAACTAATTTAATTTAAAAGAAATATATAAAAATCCTACTAGCGTAATATTAATTGCATAAAACAAAAGGAGAGCGCCGCCTTTTTTGACAAATAAATTATCTTAAATTACTAGAACTGTGTGTGCTACCTTATAATCAAATCATTTTTATTCATTTTAAGAATAAAAAAAAAAAAGTTATTTTTTGGGGGTAGGTGAAAATGCCACGTCATGATTCATCATGCAACCGTCAGCTTACCTACTTATTGCATTTTCTATATATTTGACAATTGCATGTTTAGCTACTTATTTGTTGGGCATTATATCTCATATTCAAGTAAGAAATTAGGCTTCAATTTTTATGTGTCTTGATCTCCTACCTATTTATCTTACCCATTTACAATATTTATGCTGAAATGGCATCACATTGTTAGTAGTTCATGGCCCCACACTCATAAATTCTATCAATCATATTTAACCACTTCATCAGTAGATATTATATTTCATACCCACCATGAATAAGAGATCAGCTCCAAACACTTAGGATTTAGGGTGATAATATTATAAATTATTCTTCTTTCCATGTAATTTGGATTTATATATCATAATTTTCTATATCGATCGAGTTTAATATTTTGTACTTTATATCTTCTATTTAGTGAAATTTGTCGAATGAAACATATATAATTTTCATTCATGACGAATTAGTTCACATTTTTGGAGTTCTGAGTAAATTTTAGAATCTCATAGTACGTCTCTAAAATGCTCCTCGTGCTCTCTTCTATTGAGAAATTCTCGCATTCTAGCTACGTACCTATTGTTACTCACAAACGCCTAACTAAATCATATATATGCGGAAACAATTAATAAGGGAATTAATGAAAATAATGAGAAATGGTCAATATATTGTGGGAATTAATGCTCGAAAACCAATAACGTACGACTAACAATTGGCCCGAGAAAAAGTCTGTACTCATTTATATCAGGAAACAAGTGTATGAGACTTGAAAATGACCCTTAAAAAATAATTATTCTTCAAAGAAAACGAGTCAAAGATTATGTTAATCAGTGTTTATAAGTATTTATAAATTAGTCAAATATTATTTTTATTTACATATTTTATTGGACTCACAGCTTTTACCTACTTTTTATCTACACATTCTTTAAGATCCACTACTTATAATATAAAAAAATCTTTACCAAACACACTTTTAATAAATAAAATGAATTAAGACCATGTTATATTGTATTTTTTTGTTATATATATTGATGACGTATAAAATAATGTTAAATATAATAAATGATTTTTATCAACGTTTTTCTCTTCTTTAGCAGTTGAAAATGACATCAAAATAACAATCTAAAATTCAACTGGTGTAACTAATGTTGTAAGTCCATATATGGTTAAGAATTAATTTATAAGAAGTTGTCCACAACAACTACAAAAGCAATAACAATTCAACGTTGAAGAAATCACACTTGTATAAAGAATTAGGGTTTCGAGTTAGGGTTCCGAACTATGAGTATTTGCTTTTGTATAAAGTTGTGGTCGTTCTTCTCCACAATCACTACATATTATAACGAGACCTCAGAAAGAAAGTAATACTAGTTTGAGTAAAAAAAAATATTATTTCTATTTCCAAATCAAATGGCACACACAATGATATTGGATCGTCGATGTCAATTTGTTTATATCTTCTTGTTTTAGAACTTTTTAGAAGTTGACTTAATCATATTTGTTTTGTTGAACAATAAAATAAGACGAGAACACTGTTTAAAATTCATGATAAATTTAACCCTGAAAAAAATCACGATAAAATTGGACATTAGACCATAAAATCTTAATTTTTAATTTAATGTTTGTTTAAGCATCGGTTTCAAAGACGTCCTTCATAAACTACTATAAATATGAGAAAATTCACATTATTTGGGATCGACTATATAAATCTTTTTCGCTACTTTCATTCAGTTCACTGTTGAAAAAAAAAAAAACTTATAAATTTTTCATGCATGTGAACGTAGTATTCCAGACGGTTTATTGGTCACAATCACTGTTGAATAGTTTTTACTTATTTGTAAATACTATCCAAAGAAAATAAGAGATTCAACTACCGTTTCTAGATGTTGATAGAACAACAAGTCTTGTCTTTTCATATATGTAAATTTGACTACACCTTAGATTCAACAAATATAATATCTCTTTCTCAACTTTGGTCGTGTGCTTTTTTTAAGAACGACTAACTCAATTAATTAGCCAAACTCGCCTAATACAAATGGCGAGAAAATGAGAAATACAATGAATCTAACTAACAAAATACTAAAAAGTCAGAAGATCAACAAGCACATACTTCAGAGACTAGCTCGATCAACCAAGCCGTTAAGTCAAAGCAAGAATAAAGAAATTTTGGTCCCTAATGCACATAAGAAGCATGCAAAAGGTGTTTTATGGCTTTGCTCGAGCAGCTTAATCGCTGGTTTAGTCTTAGTGAAGCAGTGCACAAAAATCAAGTTTAGCAATTAATTGAATATGATTTGAACAATATGAGATTGGATCATTCGAGCGCAGGGGAATATGTGGGGGACACTTTTGGATACATTATCGGACACTTTGATGAAGCTATAAATTTTCTTCCAGTAGCGATTCCAAAATTGACTAGGAGCCGGAGAGGTACTTCACTCGGCGTATGGTAACGAAGAGTATGATTTAGGGCACACGAAGTGTCGTTCTTTAGCTTTTATGATGTACTCTCCGTGTCTGGATGGGGCAAGATTACAAGTTTAGCTGGAGTGAGACCGAGCCCCCCTTCCTGAGTGTGTATTATGTTTTGTTTCCATTTTTAATAAAACACGTCATATATATATAGTGTTTTAAGTAAAAAAAATTAACAAAATCATAAAAAAAAAAAAAGCATAGGATGCGAGTCATGGGCCACTCTGTTTCACTTACTACGGATATAGTGACTGTTACCACCAGATTTCGTTAAGGCATCCACATTAGCAAAAGTCCATCTAAAGCTCCGTATAAGTCCAAATTAGACCTCGTTAAAGCCTTATAGGCCCAACAAAAGCCTTCCAAATTCGTCAAGGCCTCAGATATCCTGTGCTGCGAGGGTCTCGCTGGATACGCTTAAGGCCCGACAACACATTAGCGCCCTTGAGTTAAGTAGAGCGAAGCCCACGAAGGACCTCGACACCCCTGGCCAATCTAGAGTGTTTCGCTGGTTTTCGCGTTTTCGTAATCTAATGTTTTGGAATAACCACCAGTGGATTATAATGACTTCGATTGCTGATATTTTGTAATTATCACTTATTGTATTTGTTTTATATTGTAGAATTTTACGAGAGATAGGTCACTTGTAATTCCTTTAAATACATGTAATACGATCAATGAAATGTGCCCTTAGCAGCATCTTCATTGCATTCTATAGTTTACTATCTAAATGATATATAAGTAATAAGTTAAAAGATTTTCGGTCTACGTAGCATTGATGTCTAATAAATAAATACTTAAGTCCAAAATTTGTCTCTAATAAATTTTACCTACAACCCAATAATATTGTCTAGCTATGTCTCTCTTTTTTTTTAAAAAAAAAAAAATTAATAATAATACAAAATAATATTATTATAATCAATGTCCATTTTAGTAATTTTGTATAGTCACAACAATAAATTAATTTTGTTTACCAAACGTTTAAATAATAATTTTGAAACATACAATAATTATGAAACAAGAGTTTACAAAACACTTATTTGACTCTTTCCACAAATGATTTTTTCTGCAGCAAAAAAAAAATGATTTTCTTAAAACAACATCAATACCAAACCAAGCCTAAACTTGATAAAGAAGAGAAGAGGCGCTTGAGTTTAATTAGGACGAGAAAAGGCAATCGTTTAATTGGTTTCAATCGTCATTTATCCATGAACTTCTAGAAAGAAACAATTATGTTGAGAATTTAAATGGCTTGAGCGCTTTGGAACAGAACACTACGAACCACTTAAAGGGCTTGGTGGTCCTTGGTGTCCCACACCTGGGCTTGGAACAGAACTATACGAACCACTTGAAAGTCTTGGTAGCCCCTGTAGGGTCATTTTACCATCTCTTACACCAATTTTGTTTGGATAAGAATATTTACCAAATGACAATTAATTGTAATTTCGCTAATTGTCATTGTAGTTTTTATTAAATTTTAAATTGATCATTACAATATTTTTCTTACTTTATTAGTCATTAAAATTATTAATGGTTTCACATATAGTCACTCGATTAGTACATGTAAGAAAAATTATTAATAGTTTCACATATACCCTCTTTCGTACTTATGTCCCAACCCTTTATTTATTGTCAATCTTATTATTAATCTTTCAATTTTTTATGTCTTTGGTTCCTAATAATAATTTTTGGAGTGTGAAAAATTGAATTTGTCCATAAATTTAAATAAAGTAAAACCTATAAATAAAAATGAAGAAAATTTTAAATATGCAAAAAAAAAAATGAAATCTAACATAACTTAGCAAATTGTGTGCCTAACTATTGATTATAGTCTTCTCTTTACAAGTCACAACTAAAAAAAGTTCATTACAATTGAGTCTTTCAAATATGAAGAGATTTGTCAAAATATTCTTGAATCTACATGTCACAACGTATCTTTAGAGTTTAGAATATTAATTATGGTGTTTATGTTTATTTATATTTTAAATTTTATATTGCTAGAACTTAGAAGGGTAATATTGTTATTTTCCTTGTTTCTTAAGGTAGTTTATTTGCTTGTTTGATTATTTAATCTTTGAACGAATATATTGTCATCACTATTTTTGTTTAATACACCACATTATAAATACCTACTATTTAAGACACTTTTTTTTTTTTAAATACACCACAATCATTTTACAAATATAATCATATTTATTATAAAAAAAATTAAATAGTACAGCACTCTGCCATCCCAAATTGAACCTCTTATTTTTTATGGTATATGGTGAAATTTTTCCTTAAAAAATATATTGCTTTCTTAATTATTAAAATTTGGAGTTTCATCTTAAAATATTAACATTGTTAAGAGGAGTGACTCAAATCTTTATATGTTATATATTTATTTCATCGTTATTCGTGTTGTATTTACATTTAACATGTTCTCACAAGATGATGACTCGCTTGAAAACACTGATCTTAGAATCTGTGTCTTCGTTGAGTCTTAGTCAAATCGAATTGTTCGTTTAAGTTTAATAAATTCTGATACCATATGAAGATTTAGAATTCTATTTTAAAATGTCAATCTTATTAGATAAGTAGTTCAAATACTTATATATTACGTATTTATTTCTTCATTAATATGTCTATTAAAAATCTGTCCATAGATCATGCTAGTGCTAGTATCCATGTCTATTAAAATATGTAGTACAACCTTTTTAGCTGATTCTGGTCCCTCAATCTATTTAATTATACCCAAGTTTGGATAAATTTAAATTGATCAAATTAATTTAATATATTTTTTATTTACACATTTTATAAAATTTATAATTTATCATTTATTTATTATTCATACACTTCGTTTAACATCAAATCAAATCACATGCTAGACCGCATAGGCCTACCAGCAGCAGATCACGTGTGAATGAGCCATTTATAGTAACTTATTGACTCCCAAGTGCGAATGAAACATATAGTACTATGTAGGGATGACAAAATTACCCGCGACCTGCACCCCGACCCGCGCCCCGCCCCGCCCCGCCCCGTTAAAAATATACCCGCCCCGAACAATCGGGTATTCGGGGCGGGTATGGGTAGATGTAACATACCCGGGGTGGGTTCGGGGCGGTGGTGACCCGCCCCGTTTATTTTTTTTTATTTTTTTTTTTTTTTACAAGTTAAAAAAAATAAATACAATTAATGGCCACGTAAGGAGTCGAACCCACGTCCTTAGATTTTTCCACAACTTACTAAGTACTAATCCAACCACTATGCCACAACACACTTACTTATATAAGTTGTATTATTTTTATTTTATTTACTAAAAATATAACATATTACATATTAATATATTATACAAAAATTATTGTATTTAACTTTATTACTTTAACATATATGATATAATTTATTAATTTTGGCATTCATTTAGGAATCAGAATCACCGAATCAGAAATTCAGATTTCAGGCTCCAGCTTCACGCCGTGCACGCCTTCAGCCACCGGACACCGCCGCAGCGCCGCTTCAGCAATCAGCATCTCAGCCATCATTGGACCACCAGCGCTGCTAGGTTCAGCCATCTGCGGTCTGCCATCATCATTCTTCATCTGACCATCCCACGGCTGAAGCTTGCGAAAATCTTCACCCAATCACCCGCCGTGACATCGCCTCAGCTTCTGCCGTCTGCCGACGAGTGCCGCTGCCGACCAGATCAAGGAGTTCCGAGTTCGAGTCGCCACCTCCGTCTCCAACTTCTCCATGCACCAATAATTTGGGAAATTTCTAGGTATTTAAAATTTTAAATTACTTCTTGTTCATTAAAAAAAAATTCCTGAACAAATCTGACTATAATCCGAGATTTCAACGAAGAAAATAGCTCGGTACTCATTTGAATAAGTTAGTTCAGTTTGATCATAGCATCAAAAGTGAAAAGTGTCTGTTTGTGAAATTGTGATAATTAATTTTATAGATTTGACAATTAGGTAGAATTGTGTTTCATTTGAATTAATATTCCTCAAAATGTCTGGATGGTATGTAATTATTTCAAGGTTAATAACTTGTAATTTGCCAATTAGATTCTGTGTATAATATATATATTAACTATATATATATATATATGAACAAATGTACTGGGCGAACGCCTAGTACATTCATGGGCGTTCGCCCAGCACATGAATGTGCTCTCTGTTAATGTTAAAACAGAGTGGGCGAACGCCCAGCCTTAAGCATTGACTTTTCTGTGCACGAAATTTTAAATTTTTTTTTTGGGGTTACGTTTTCCACGCAATTGTTATCCTCTTGATTCCAAATGAAGTTTAAATTACTCTTCTCGTGTTATCCTCTTTATTATTTTCGTATTTGTATTAGTTGTTGTTCTTCCTTCAGACCTTCTCTTAATTTGTATTTTGCTTTTTCGTATAATTAAGTATGCAATTTTTTGTGTTTTATTGTAGATGTCTGAACAAGATAAATCTACACCAGTACCGAGCATTGGAAGTACTCAAGCTACACAAGAAAATGCACGAGTTAGTACTACTCGTACCCATGAAGACTCACCTTCTCAAATATACACCGAGCAAGCTCCAATAGACTTGTGTGATGAAGAGGAGGATAGTGGACAAGGTAAGAAAAGAAAATTGACTTCTTCCGTTTGGGAACATTTTAAAAAACAGAAGGTTGATGGAGTATACAAAGCTATTTGTAACTACTGTCACAAAAAATTAGGAGGTAAGAGCAAGAATGGGACAAAACATTTACACGAACATTTGAAAAGATGTCCTCTTCGAAATCAGCAAGACATTAGGCAAACAATCTTGAATCACAAAATTGAAGCCAGTGGAAAGGTTTCAATTGGTACTTATGCTTTTGATCAAGCGCATGCTCGAAAAGAACTTGGACATATGATCATTTTGCATGAGTATCCCCTTTCAATGGTTGAACATATTGGGTTTAGAATATTCGTGAATGCAATTCAACCATTATTTAAGGTTGTTTCTCGTAATACTATAAAGAATGATATATTGCAAATATATGATTACGAGAGATTGAAAGTAATGATATTGTTGGAGAGGAACAATAGTAGAATCGCAATCACCACGGACATGTGGACTTCTAATCAAAAGAAGGGATTTATGGCTATCACTGCACATTTTGTAGATGATTATTGGAGACTTCAAAGTCGAATTATGAGGTACTTTGATATTTGAGAACTTAATTTACATTCTTTTCATGTATTGCTTAAACTTAATCATTTTGTATTTTAAATACAGGTTCATATATATGCCGTGCCCTCACACATCTGAGTCACTGAGTATAGCATTGATGGACTGCTTATTGGACTGGAATGTTGATGGTAAGTTGTCTACATTGACTGTTGACAATTGTACTACGAATGATGCCATGATCAACATTCTTTTAGATAAGCTTTCCGGTTGTTCGCTTATGCTAAATGGTGAATTTTTTCATATGCGGTGTTGTGCTCATATATTGAACTTGATAGTTAAGGATGGTTTGGAGATCATTCAATCGAGTGTTGATAAAATTCGTGACAGTGTTGCATATTGGTCAGCAACATCAAAAAGGGTCGAAAAATTTGAAATGTCCGCGCGTCAGTTGAAAATCCCTTGTGTCAAAAAGTTAGCACTTGATTGCAAAACTAGGTGGAACTCTACGTACTTAATGCTTCAAACTGCTTTGGAGTATAAGAATGTTTTTCCTCGACTAAAGGAACGTGAAACTCAATATAGATGTTTGCCTAGTGATGAAGATTGGGATTTGGCAAAAGAGATATGTGACAGGTTGGAGGTTTTTTTTGAAATTACTGAACTATTTTCGGGGACTAAGTATCCAACAGCTAATCTTTATTTTCCAAATATTTGTGAGATAAAGTTGTCAATTTACGAGTGGATGACATCTCCTTATGTTGAAATCAAATTGATGGCTTCAAGTATGATTGAAAAGTTTGACAAATATTGGAGTAAGATTCATGGAATTTTGGGTGTAGCTACTGTGTTGGATCCGAGATTTAAATTGAAATTGGTTGAGTACTATTTTCCAATGATTTATGGAAATGAGGCTGCGGATCATGAGATTCAAAATGTTCGTCGATTATGTCAAAATTTGCTAAATGAGTACACAACAGAACATAGGTCTAGTAGGAACATGGCTCAATCTTCAACTTCATCTTCTCAATCTCAGATATCTACTAATGCAAACAAAAGAGACCGGTTGGCACAATTTGATGTATTTGTTACTACTAGCACTAGTACTGATAGTGCGAAATCAGAGCTTGATATTTTCTTGGACGAGCCTGTATTGCCCAGATCAAATGATTTCGATATATTGGCATGGTGGAGGGCAAATGCAACAAAATATCCGACTTTGCAAAAAATTGCAAGAGATATTTTAGCCATCCCAGTATCTACAGTGGCGTCTGAGTCCGCATTCAGTACAAGTAGTAGATTTGTTAGTCCACATAGAAATAGGCTTCACCCAAAGACTTTGGAGGCTTTGATGTGTGCTCAAGATTGGTTATGGAGTGAAATTCATGGTACGAGAAATACAATTATTTATGTTCATATTTGTTATAATGTCTAATTTGTTTTTGCTAACTAGTTTTAATATTTTATTTCGTATTTAGAACATTCGTCGCATTCGTCGTACTCTGAATGTTGTACAAAGTTATGTGACACAGATATTGACGAAGAGGTAAATTGATTTTTTGTTTCATGAACTTGAATAATAAATATATTATATATCTAGCAAATTAACAATAAAATACTTCTTTTACAGGAGGAATCAAGTATTCAAGCAGCTAGCACGGATATTCTAGAAGAAGATGAAATTTGATTATGTTAGTTTTGGATTTGGATTGTTGTTTTTGAATTGTGATTCTTTGAAACTTGTTTAAATTTTGTTATTTTGATAACAATGTGTATTTTGTATTTTTGTAACGGCCAATTTACTTTACAAATGTTTTCCGGTCACAAACTCACAATAAGCATGAATGCCATTCAACAAAAAAATAATAATAAAAAAAAATAAATTCGGGGCAGTAAACGGGGCATTGCCCCGCCCCGACCCCGCCCCGACCCCGACCCCGACCCCGACCCGATCGGGTAATGGGGCGGGTATGGGGTTGATAAATCCCCGGCGCGGCGGGGGCGGGGGCGGGGGCGGGGGCGGGTCGCCCCGGCCCCGACCCACCCCGTTGTCATCCCTAGTACTATGATAAGATAGGTGCATGTGAATTTCAGATCAACCAAAATAAAAAGACTGTAATTAGTTTTTGAGAGTGAGTTCTATCCAAGAAATTGTAACAATAGTATCAAAAAAGGTACTACGTCTCCCAGTTGCAATCGAGCGGCGCGGATGGTGACGTCGGCATAGCAGTGTTCGTCCGAGACTAACCATGGGCTAGTGCAAAGTCAGTTCGACGTGGACGTCGAGATCGCGGAGCGTGGTGGTTTGTCATGGTTCCCATTGCAAGTTATGGGACTTGTCCCACATCGAAAGTATAGGTTTTAGGTGTATGATTTATAATCCCTTGAGCACTTTCTCCTTAATAGCTAGCTTTTGAGGGTGAGTTCTACCCAAGAGATTGTAGCAAGTACATGAATGTATGAAAATGATCTCCTATCCACTTATGTTGTCTACCATAAATGTTTTCAAACTTGTCACTCCCAAAAAGATCAATTCTCTACTAATACAATTTTGACATTTCTGTTCTCGTCGGAAGACCTATGGTGTGGTTTATGGCAAGCATAATAATTAAAGAAATTTCAAAATTGTATTAGTAAGATTATGGTGACGGGAGACCCGTGGTGTGGTGTTCATAATAATTAAAGAAAGAAAATTATGTAGTTATTTATATCATTTTATTTATATCAATTTAGTAAAAAAAAAAATATTTAAAATTGTGGTTGAAAAAAAAAAATATTGTGATGGCAAATGACAATATAGTTATTCTTAAACTTGTTGTATTCTTATTTGTAGGGGTCATACCCCAGATCTCGCAAGACCATAGAGATTTTCTTTTCGACTGTAACCGGGGGGAGAAATCCCCAAGTATGTGATATGTGTCTAATTTTTATTGTTTTTCATTTTTATTTAAATTATGCATTGATAGTGTCGTGATTTAATGGAAATGAGGCATTTTGTACATACCCTCGAACTATACCATAATTGCATTTGCATGTATTTTGAATGGGAATAAAGTATCATCAACATACTTTCTTAATATTTACGGGTAACATTGCAGTAGATCTCCAACTTATTGAAATTGTACAGTGGAAAGATTTGAGTCCCCAACATCTCAAATATGTAGCACATTGGTCCCGATTGGATGTCAAAGAGAATAAGATTTTAGCAATTATAAATAATGAAACAACTCTATAGGAATGACAATTGGGCTGAGCAATCTGTGAGCTCGGTGGCTCCTGGCTCGTTTAACGACGAGCTCGGGCCAGGGACAAGTTGAATTTTTTTTCAAGGGCCGGCCCAATGGACCGACTCGTGGACCAGTCCAAGGGTCTACCCAAATAACGGCTTGTGGACCTAGCCCACGAGCCAGCCCATAGCACGTGGGCCAACATCAATTTTATAAAAAACTGGGGTCTTAAACGGTTACATTGTGACTGTTAGGGGTCACTTTAATGGTCACCTTTGTGACCGTTGGAACCCATTTTAGTCCCTAAAATTATTATTTTTATATAAAAAAAAATAATGGCTATATATATATTTTTTCTATAAAAAACATTTTTTACTTTAATATTCATCACAAATTCACCACTCTCAATTTATTCAATCTGAAAATACTATATTGTCAGTAATAGCTCTTTTATTATACAATCTACAGTTGGATTTGCTTATTTGAATGATTTCTTCTATTTAAATTCTACATTTGTGCATTTGTACATTCTACATTTCTATTTTCTATATATATCATTACTCACGAGGAAGTGTCGGCCACAAAATAGACGTTAATTTCAGTGGACTAAATGATATTCCAATTCTTAATTTTGATGATGATTATGGGAGTACGGATTTCATTGATTTGGAGGATACCGACGAAGAGTTAGAATCTTACACTACTCATACAACAACTGGGTCAAGTACTAAACGACGGCCCAAAAAACAAAAGACTCGGTGTTGGAAACATTTTAAATTAATGCAGACCAGTACAACAACAGACGGACAACCAGACTACAAGACAATGTGTAAATACTGTAAACACAAATTTAAATGGCAAAATGGTAGTAGCACAAGCCATCTAAATCGTCATTATCCAAAGTGCTTACAAAAACACGGGGATTGATACAAATCAAGCTCAACTTGAGTTCAAATTTCCCGTTGCATCTCCCTTTGCAATTTTTTAAAAAATATTGTCAACTCATGATTTTAAAAGAAAATATTATGGGTAAAACTGAACCCGAATCGGAGCCGACAGTTCGGGTTTGTGTTCGGGTTCAGGTTCAGGTTCGGTTTCAATAATTACATAGACCTGAATAGTTCCATTTACAAAATACCTGAAGTATAACAGGTGGTTTCGAGTATTGAAATACCTAGACCGACCCACCCGACTCTCAGACTTAGTGAAAAAAATCGATAGGAACGTTAGAATACCCCATGTACCAATCTCTTATTCGTTATCAAATGACGATAACAATTTTTTGAGTTTCCTTGGTTCAGTTAGTCAACAAGCTAGTTCTTCTTCTTTGCTTTCCGATACTACGAATGTAGAAACAAGAAAAAGAGACGTGCTTTTGGAGTTACATATATATTTTGGTCATGACATGCTTAGTTTGTTAGATGAATAAAAGAGAAATAATTTTAATATACTTAAGTGGTGGAGACAAAATGAGCGTCAATACCTAATTATTTCTATTATAGTATGAGATCTACCAACACATCTGTTATCAACTGTAGTATAGGAATATGCTTTTAGTATAAGTGTTAGGGTTTTGAATAATTTGATGTCAATACATAAACAGACATTTTAGAGAGTTTAATGTGTCTAAAGGATTTGGAGGATGCAGAATTTCAGATCCAAGATAAAGTAGACATTATATTAGCCGAATAACTTCAAGAGCTGACTACATAATCTGTATGTATTGTTTGTGTAAATTTATTTATTTTTATTTATTTACTTTTTACTTTTAAATTTTAAGTTTTATCAAAAATTGTACACATAACAAATTTGTTCGTATACAATTTTAACTCCGCTGTACTAAAAGTATTCGGTCTAAAGCCCCAAAAAAGGATGAGAGTTTTAATTGCCAAATTTATCACTTTAATACAATTTAATTTTTAAAAGTTGAAAAAAAAAATTGACATAAAAAAAATTATTTATGAGACCCACGAGCCACGGGTATTGGCGTGCTCGATTTTTTGTGACAAGCCGAGTCCAGGCTCGTGTCATCCTTATAAGGGTCGAGCTCAACCCGTCTTGGCATGTGCCAGCTCAGTTCAACCCATTGCCATCTCTACAACTCTACATCTAGTTTTTAGAAATTAATACTTAGACACGCATACATTGCATTCATGTTTTTGCAATAATATTGTCAATTTGAATATTTTTAAAAATTTTATTTTTTAATTGTTAATAATTAAAATGTTAAAGTAACAATGACAATAAAGTAAAACAACTTGGTTCATGATATCATGTTGTATTATATTGTTCGATATTATAATAAAGAATGTTGATAAGTACAATTGTAATCAGATATGAGTTTTTTATGGTGTTAATATTAACAGTAACTTGAATCCAGTAAAAATCTTTTGGTGATTTTAACTTTGGTTATTGACGAACCTTTGATATCACTCTTTTCACTTTCATATTTAATGTTTGTAATAAGAAACAATAATTAAAAAAGTGTCAATTAATGTTTGTCTATATTGTGAGAACTATGTAATGCCAATATATATATATACTAGTTTTGGCCACGTGCGTTGCACGTTTGTAAAAAATGTAGTGAAAAGTTTTAGGTTGAAACGATACGAACCTTTTATACAATTATTCCTAAAATAAAATAAAAATTTAAAATAGGTTAATGTTCAATGTTCATTGTTAAAAAAAAAAAATTGTCAAAAAATAAAAATAAAAAAAAAATTAAAGAATTTTTTTTTTTAGGTTGTGGACATATCCGAACGATTTTAAAACAATAAGGACCTTTCATGCAATTATTCCTTAAAAAAAAAAACACTTGCATGCTTGATGGCATATTCCAACTATTTTAAAACAATAGGGACCTTTTGTGCAATTATTCTTTTAAAAACAAACAAAAAAAAAACAAAAAAATAAAAAATTCATTTGGCAATCAATTGATTGCCGAGCCGGGCACTTATTCTTTACTTTTTTTTTTTTTAATTGTGTCAAAGAAAATGGACTTAAAAAAAAATTTGGTGAACAGTAAAATAAAGATCATTGCCGAGAATTTTATTTTTCACGTTTTTTTTTAATGTGGCAACATTATAAAAAATAAAAACATTCAATTTGCTTAAGATAAAAAAAAAATTAATAAAAAAATTGAATGAAAATGTGTAAAAAAAATAAAAACATTCAATTTGCCACCAAGATTTCACAGTGCATGAATTTATACATTACCTGAAATTCTTGAATGACATTTTTTAACAATAAATATCTCAACTTTCTTTCAATTTTTTGGGCTATTTTTTATATAAGCATTACCAAATCTCAGCAATTTACAACCATGTTAACAACCAATGATAGTTGTCAAATTGCTCGACAACCAAGACCAAGTTGGTTGCCGAGGTTTCTCGGCAACCATTTTTGTTTGTCGAGATACTCATTACCAGGTTAAGTGGATACTGCATGAAAGGACAAGAAAAAAGACTGTATTATTAAAATGTTTTATAGACATTATTGGACAGATAAATTTTATTGATGATTTAGTTGAGAAAATTAATTATTTTAATTAATATGCCTCATATTTTTGAAACGTGTGTGTTAAGCTCAATAATAGTACTTAAAGTGATAATTAGTTTATATTACTATTAGGTCTATGCCATATTATTCAATTAATAAAAATGTATTCCAATTTCATTGAATATATATAATATAGCATTGCTCATACTGCACCACTCTAATTGAATAATGTTTCTCTAATTAAGCGTAATTTGGTGAACATACATTTAGGATAATATATAGAAATCGTTAAACATATAAACAAAATAAGTAACATGCATGTTTATTATCAAATTATTTATATTAAAATCTACTTATTTATTTTAATGTAAGTAGCTTGCTCAAAAGTAAAATTTTAAAATGAAACACTTGCATGCTTGATGCCATATTCCAACTATTTTAAAACAATAGGAACCTTTTGTGCAATTATTCTTTTAAAAACAAAAAAAAAAATAATAATAATAATAATTCATTTGGCAATCATCTCGACAATCAATTGCCGAGATGGCTCGGCAATCACTTATTTTTTACTTTTTTTTTTTTTTTAAATTGTGTCAAAGAAAATTGGCTAAAAAAAAAAAATTTTTTTTAATGTGAACAGTGATTGCCGAGATTGCTCGGCAATCACTGTTCACATAATTTTTTTTTTTTTTAATTGTGTCAAAGAAAATTGGCTAAAAAAAAAATTTTTTTTTTTTAATGTGAACAGTGATTGCCGAGCAATCTCGGCAATCACTGTTCAAATTTTTTTTTTTTTTTTTTAAATTGTGTCAAAGAAAATTGGCTAAAAAAAAAAAAAATTTTTTTTAATGTGAACAGTGATTGCCGAGATTGCTCGGCAATCAATTTTGATTGCCGAGCAATCTCGGCAATCACTGTTCAAATTTTTTTTTTTTTTTAGCTAATTTTGATTGCCGAGCAATCTCGGCAATCACTGTTCAAATTTTTTTTTTTTTAAATTGTGTCAAAGAAAATTAGCTCAAAAAAAAAAAGATTTTTTTTTTTTTTGTGAATCACTGTTCACATATTTTTTTTTTTTAATTGTGTCAAAGAAAATTGGCAAAAAAAAAAAAAATTTTTTTTAATGTGAACAGTGATTGCCGAGATTGCTCGACAATCAAAATTGATTGCCGAGATGGCTCGGCAACTGTTAATTATTATTTTTTTTTTTAAATTTGTCAATCAATTGGCAATGCAATCTCGGCAATCAATTGGATTGCCGAGATGGCTCGGCAACTGTTAATTATTATTATTTTTTTTTTAAATTTGTCAAAGAAAATGGGCTTAAAAAAAATGGTGAACAGTAAAATAAAGCTGTACCACATGCAAAAAAACAAAACAAACAACAACATCATTTTTCTCAATAAATTTGGAATTGGCTTCATGAATCATTTTTCATTATTTTGTTCAGGAAGCTACAACAAAACTTTGATAAATGTTATCTCCCGATGTTTCCCGATGGAGGGTGCAAGAAAAATAAATTGCCCGAGTGTAGGAAGGCTGATTTTTGGTTCGACAGAAGGGTAGGTGACATGGATGGTGAAACTTACAGATTTGAAGAAAACTACAACCTGAGCATCTTTGATTGTCAGGACAAGTGCGAACAGAATTGTTTGTGTATTGCTTTTGCCTCACTCACCCTTGATGGAACAGGTTGTCAAATTTGGACTACACAATAAACCTTCTTCTCATCAGCACTTGCCAAGAACACAGATATTCACTTACTTGTTACAAGCAGAGGTTTGATAATAACTTCTTTTTATCTTGGACATAACTTCAGTATGCTGTTGCCTTGTAATAAGTAAAATTGCTGGATAAGAAAACCATTCTAGGATCTAAATAGAAAATTTTCTAATCCTTCTATTAAAATAAACAGTTTTTCAGTCATGTTAATTTTTGTTAACAAGCTTAGGATGTTATTTCTCTTGATATGCATTCTGAGAGCCTTTCCTTCGTTGTGTTCGCTTATTATCTGATCTTTACACGTGATAATCAGAATCAGCAAATAAGTGGTGGATATGGCTTATTGTTGCATTGGGTGGGACAATATTACTGGCGTTCACCGTCTTATGCTATCTAAGAAACCTCAGACTCAGAGTAAAAGGTGGACCAAGTTAGAAACTGGATTCAGATCAAGTTTAGAGGACTTGCCTGTCGAAATCTTACTTTTTGTGTCTGTAAACATAGGTGTGGACGAAGCAGAAAAACGAACACTGCTACATGACCTGGAAGAGACTATCACATCTCCAGGCAAATACAACTGGTTGCCGAGGTTGCTCGGCAACCAGTTGTAGTTAAATTTTTTTTTTTTTTTTTCCTTAGAGCAATCTCGGCAACCATGTAGTAAAATGAATAAACACTCATTTTGTATACTGGTGGCTAAGGAATATATATTTGGCTCAGCTTCCCGTATGATTTTCATATCTTTTGAGAGTTATTACAATTTTTAGGTCCAGTTCTTTGATCTTAAAATTGTTGTTCAAGTTTAGAAAATATGAAACATGTTAACAACCAATGATGGTTGCCAAATTGCTTGGCAACCAAGACCAAGTTGGTTGCCGAGTTGCTCGACAACCAAAAATGGTTGCCGAGATACTCATTACCAGGATAAGTTAAAATATTTTGTAGACATTATTGGACAGATAAATTTTATTAATAAACCAAACAGATTATTAGTATAAATCATACATACACACACACACATATATATACAGAGAGACGCATTGTTGCAAATTTGAATCGTTTTTCCAATTTCTCCCGTGAGTTCTATTCTCAGCTTCTGTGTTTATGCATACATATGTATGTAATTTTGCCTGTACATCTGGTGTATGTATAAATGATTGAAGCATGGAAAAAGTTTTAATTTTTGGTTATTGATTCATTCTTCTTACTGTATTTTTTAAAAAGTCTGATATTTAATTGATTTCGTTTATTAATGTAATTCCAGGGTTCATCTCAACTTTGATTGAGAGAGAGGAGATTTTTTTGGGTGAAATGTTGGACAAAGTAAAAAATTGCGGCTGGCTTCATTGTCAAAACGATGTCGTGTTGGACGAAAAACGCTACAGTAAAAAAATTAAGGCTCTTATATTATTGTAAGGATATATGATCATATCATATGAATTAGCAATTATACAGCTATTTTTCATTGGATGTAAATGCATTAAAAGAAAAAAAAAATGTACATGTGCCTACTTATGATTTTGTGATTTGATCTTCTTCAAAAGTAACACAACAACGTTTTGATTTACGTTCCGTTTTACTATATTTACATGATTTATGACACAAATTATTGCAATAAAGCGTTTACATGAAAAAAATATTGAAATAGTACCACATAGTATTCATGACCATTGCAATACTCTAACTAATTAGTACGCGATAAAATAAAAATTTAATGCACGTAGATATATTCAGTCTTACAACCAAATCATTCGCACATTTTTCATTATAATCAGACCTACTATGTTTGGAGGTGTTGAAATTATAATTTAAGTGCTTATATTATAAGTTATTGGTGAATGTGTGGATAAAAAGTGGTTGTAAGTTGTAGGTCCCATGAAATGTGTGGATAAAAATTATGTTTGACCAGTTGAAATTATAATTTAAGTGTTGCCAAACATTAAAACATTTTAAACAAGACCTTAAACAACAGTATAATTTACATATCCAAGCTAACCTTCAATAAAACAAACTCTTATTACATATTCATTACGCAGTACTGAATAACACTTAAATTATAATAAATAAAAGTTTATTTTTATTCTTTAATACTATTGAGTGCTATATAAATCTCTCTTCCAAACTCACTATTATTTTGTTAATGGTGCGGATTCACGGGAGATTGATAGCCCGTAACAAATTTGTGTCCCTCTCCCGGACTAGGGCTAGAACTATTTATTATTTGGCCTGAAGTTTTCTTCAAGTCATTAAATCTGTTTCCTATTCCCAGGCTTGGCTCGGAACTGGCCCGATTCTCATTCCAGCCCGATGTCTTCCGCAGTGGCCGGTTGGCTTCAGCAGTGTAAAAATCCTGGCTCATTAATGTCAAAGAAAAGATAAGGAAAAAGATAGTGAAAATTTGGTATAATTTAGCCATATCAATGGGATGGTTGAAACCAAGCTTGAGTTTATGATTTAAGGAAATTCCAACACATGAATTTATAGTATTAGGAATTTAGGATGGTTTGAAAGAGTTCAGATTTGCTGTCATAAATATATGTTTCCCAATAAAAATTTTACACATCATTAGATAAATAGATAGAAATATCATTATGGATAACATTTAATGCATTTAGACTAGTTGTTAAGTTAATTTATTTGATGGTGTATAAAGTCTGGATGATTATATTGCCACAACAGTTTTTTTTTGTTGCACCATATTTTAATTAATTTTAAGGTCCTCAATCTTTGCCTATTATAATACTCATGTCCCTAACCTTTGTTTTTTCATCAAATTCTTATATTTAACCTTTTAATTAATTAGCACATCTCGTCATTGATGATATTTTTGTTAAATTATTCTATTTTGCGTGCTTAGAAATGAGATAAAAATATTTTGTCACACTTTTGTATTTATTTTTTTTAAATATATATATATATATATATATATGATGGACAAATAAGTAGTTTTACTCTATACAAACGGACTTTTTGGACATGATCTTTTATTAAAGACGAGATGTGTTAATTAATGAAATATTGAGTATAAAAAAATGACGAAAAAAAGTTGATGACATAAGTACTACAATGAATAAAGATTGAGGACCTTAAATGCAATTAAAATGTAGTGCAACAAATAAATTTTGTTGTGTATATATAATTACCCATAAAGTTTTTATTAGAGGTACGACTTAGGAGACATATATTTGAAATAGCAGATATGGACTCGATTTGACTAAGATATTGGTTCAATTGATTCTCCAATAGTTTAGGGTACTTGATTTTCAATGATCTATAATTGTGAAAATTTGTGTTCAACACTCAAAAGAGTTTTTAATTATAATTTGTCATTTTGAGTTGATGATAAGAAATAATTTGTGTATGCATTGGATTCGACTATAAAAGACAAAACTAAAGAATAAAAATTATTGGACTCCAACTTATAATAAAGTTTTGTAATCGAACTTTATTTTGTTTCATAACGATAATGTCGAGTTCGTAACAAGCAAAAAAATTGTTTAAGAATTTATAGTAATAGGATTGTTTGACTATGATATTGGTTTGAATAATTTTCGACAACTTTACGTGACTTGATTTAGGGTGTTCAGAATTGTACAAATTTGTGTGTTTCAACACTCAAAATCTGTGTATAAATGGAATGTTTGTTACGTTGATTCGAACATAATTAGATGGTAAAAAGTTCCAGAGTCGAGACCCAACTTATAGTCAAGTTTCGTAATCAAATTTTATATTGTCATTAAACTTTACCTTCCGACTTTTACTTGAGTTTGCTCATTAAATTAAATTTCGCATTTGTAGAAATAGCTTCTTTAAGTTCCACTCGCTGCTTTTTAGTTTAATAGGAGTAGTTGCTTGTTGTTCTCTCGTCATTTGAGTCAATGAATTGATCGGGTCTTGACTCTAAGCTGGGGAAAAGAAAAAAAATAAATGGTTTTGGAAAAAGAAATTTTTGTTTTAAGGAATTAATTTTCATATTTCAACGGGGTATAGTTAACGTGGTACTATGGCCTTTATCAAAAAATCGAGTCATTTTCAGCATGCATGTTGGTTTTAGAGTATGGGGTCAAAATTGGTTGCATTAATAGCTATGAGAAAACAAATAGATTTTCTATTTAAAAAAAATACGTGTTTTGAATAAAGAATTGGCACTATATATTAAATATTTAAAGCTGTACAAGTTATTATAATCTACAAAATTGGACCTAAGTCCTATACGTATAAAATAAGTTAGATGTACTTAATGCAAATTTATAGTAATTTCAGAAAAGTGCCGTTTGTACCTAACTTAATTAAAGTCCCAAGTCCAATGAATGTGATTCCTCTTGGATATGATAATGACATAAAAAAAGACAAGCACTCTATCAAATATTTATTATAAAAAAAGAAAGAAAAGTTAAATATTATTTTGTACTATATATCTCTAGTATTACGTACTAAATATTTTTTTATTATTTATTTTATATTAAAAATAAAACATTTCAATAGCAAACATAAGAGCATCTCCAACAACAATTTTCAAATTGATACTTTTACATAAAAATAGTGCAATTTTGACACAATCTTTTTTAATCATCTTTAACCAAGATTCTCAAATATTACTACAAATGAATAGTATTTTTTTTCTTTTCTTATTTTTATAATTCTCAACAATTAATTTATTTTAAAAATTATTTAATTAAATATTCTCAACAATATCGTGTCTTATTTCATGTTTTATTTTACTTTTCAATGTTTATGTTGTCGTAATAATAATTATCATCTTTTTCGTTCCAAATTTGTAACTTTTTAAATTTAATAAGTAATTTTATTTTAACGTATTAATTAATTATTATTTATTACCTTATTACAATTTAATATGTTAATAAATATAATAATTAAATGAAAATAAATATAAATAAATTAAATCATAAATAATAAAATAATATAAAAAAGGATAAAGAATGAGTAACAAATTTTTGAAGTATAAAAGAAAGGACAAAAGTGAAAAAAAAAATAGTGTTGCGCGTAGTATTATCACCACTCTAAAATAGAGTCTCCATTTAGAGATCTATTGGAGCATGAATGTGACCATTTTGATTTTTGACGTTTCACCCCATTTTGACATCCCATCGGAGATATCCGCACTTACACATGTATGTTAGGCATTTTCAAATACATAACACATTAACAATTTGCCAAAAGTCTTTTAAGATTTTATTCTGTTTTCTTTTAAAATAGTTGGAACTTAAGTCACGATGACTAATAAGATCCACGGGTGGAGAGAAAATCAACCCACTTCAGTGGGCCCAAGATCTCCGTTGGGCTTGAGCCCTTCGCCATTTTTTTCTTCTTCCATAAATCATAATTTCTGTAACACTTAAATGTTTATTTTGGGGGAAGTTTTGACAACTAATCTATTTATTTTAAAAAAAAAACTGATAAATACTTTATTTTTTTATTTTTACTCTTACCAAATTAAAATTGAATTTTATTTTTTATTTTCTCAAAATTTCAAAATTAGAGCACCTCCAATACATTTTATGAATTGATATCTAGATGACACGAATACTAAAAGACTTATGAACTACGTAATATTAATGTGTAACGAATAGACATTCAAGTTCAAATTTGGTCTTCAATGCATTCTATAGATTACTAACTGGCTAGGTGTATTTTATTTTATTAAAATAAAATCAAAATTATATTTAAATATATATAAAAAATTTAAATCTATATAGGAAATCTAAATTTTGATAAGTAATCATGTCTAACAGAATTTCTGAATTTAAACAAAGTTCTAGACATTGTCTGTTTTTTTCTGTCACGTCAGTTTGACATAGTACTTGACAGTTTGTATCAGAGAAGAATTTTCATAAACATTGTCTATTTTGCTTAAGTGACAAGAAAAATATAGCAATCTACGGATTGTCGGTACAATCCATAATCTTAATTACTAAATAATTTTCTAATTATCTCTAATATATATGTTAAATATAAGACATTGACTTATTATTAGATTAACTAGTATATCACCCGTGCGATGCACGGTACTAATTTTTAATGATAATGATTTTAAAATAATTTAGGAGTAATTTGTTTATTTATCACATTCAAATAAAAAAGTATCATATAAATAACATTTGATTACTCATTGATTAAAAAAAATAACATAACTAATCCAGATTTTGAAACACTTTTTTGAAAACCACGTTTGTGGTCGAATTCGTTGGCACTCCATCCCTATCACAAATCAACATCTTCAATTTCGTATGATTTGTAACTCTAGACAATGCAAGATAAAGTTGTTTATGACTAAAAACTGGGTTTTTCAAATATAATCCCACGTGAGAGAGAGATTGACCCTGACTCTTATTGATAGTCATAGTGTATGAGACAATTAACGGATACTGTCTTCGTTGGAACTTAAAAGACAGTCTTGGATCTGACGGAGTTAAAGTCATTCTTGTAATGAGAACTTTGTTCCCTGCATTGTGACATGAGATAACTTTTGTCTCCAAAACATGATTTCCAAGCTTTGTAATGACCAATCTAATCACATTACTAAAATTATTTTGTAAATGATTTCCAAGCTTTGTTAAAAAAATATTTATTTTAGTTTACAACACAACATTATTTGTATAACACGCAATCAAACAAAAAAGTTTAGTAAAAATGCAAAAGCCCTTGCAAAATTTGAATAAAAAATTTATTATAACTCATGTACATAGATCTGAAATATCTTCAAAATTTTAGAAACCGTAAAAAATTTGTAGGGCACAAAAAACTATAAAATTAAAAATATTTATAAATTACAGTATTCTAAAATTATTATAGTACAACACCATAAAAAAATTCTTCAATCTAAAAAAATTAGTAACGACCGTTACAATTTTTTTTTTTTTTTTTAAATTTTGGATGCAAAATTTGTAAAGAATGAAAAAATTCAATAAATAATTGAAATAAATGTCCAATGTAAAAATAATAACAATGTCCGATAATTTTTGTTAACACAATATTTCAGCATATTTAGTATTTACCACAAATATATCAAAGTGTAAAAATTACAACATATATCTCATTGTGTTAATTCCAACATATTTAGCTTTTACTACAAATATATGAAATAGTGGATATCAAAACATATACGTAATGTGTTAATTTTACTCAAATAATTTCAGCCTATTTAGAATAATCTATTAAAGCGAATCTATTAAAATTTTCCATTGTGTTAATTCCAGTCAGTTTAGCTTTTATTACAAATATATGAAATAGTGAATATTAAAACATATGCATAATATGTTAATTTTATCCAAATAATTTCAGCTCATTTAAATTAACCCGTTAAAGCAAATCTAGGCCAACAAATTTCAGACAATTAAAACCTTAGCAACCCAAATATATTAGACAATTATACAATTTAATTTGACCCATTTAGAATTGTCCATTTCTAAAAGTCCAAAATTCAACACTTAAACTTTGAGGCATTGTACTGCCAAGGTCCAGACCGCTTTTCAAGTTGGGCAGAGCCATCAATATCTATTAATGCTTGAATTATTTTACTTTCACTGGCAGATAATAAATTACATTAATCCTATATTATTTTAGATTATGTGAGATTTCATCACATATTGCTAAGCCCATAATTTGATCCATTAGCCCATTTAACTAAACCCGTCATAATGGCCCAAATGTTCACAATATAAAACATGATTATCTACCCTATTATCATCATGCGTTCTGCCATTTGGGTTTATTATTCTATCTTAGCGGCATAAGAATCCAACCCCTCCACACAATTAATATCTCTCTGTCTTTTTGTGAAATTTCATACCAAATCACATAATAAATTTCACAATGTTTCGTATTTCGTTGTTCTATGTATTTTTTTTAGTGCACATTTTACAATGTTTATGAAAGATCTAACAATTTGGTACTTGAATCATATTTTTTTTTTCCTTTTTATCTAATTTTTTCTATTTTGAGCACAGAAATGCATGATTTTTTTGAAGTTTATGTATAACCGTTTTCCAAATATAATGGATATGATGGAAACACGGTTAATGAACCCAAAATAGGTTTGGATTTAAAGAAAATCCAAAAAAATTTGATGGTTTCACCAGATCTGTTGGGTGTGTGCTTAGATCTGACGGGAAAGATGGAAAAATACTTGGGTATTTGTTGAGATGGGTTGAATTGATTTTTTTTTTTTTTTTTTTTGTGAAATATATGTATTTTTTATTTGAAAAATGTCAAATGTTGGAATGATGAATTTATTCTACTGAAAATCGTATGTGTGCCAAATTCTGGAAATGTTTTCTTGAACAAAGGTGGCATTGGTAATTGGAAATGTTTTACAACTCGCACAGTAAAAGTTCACTATTGAATTTAATAAATAATTCAATTTTTTTGCACGTGTTGCAATAAATAATTCTTTATTATATATTGGTTTTTGACAATGGTTATTGGATACGTAATTTTAATTTTCAGACTTGATACTTTTATTAAGTTTAAGGAGGGTTGTTATATACATGGAAGATGTTTTATGTGGGAATTTAATAATATTTATTATTACTGAATTTTTCGTGAATCTAATTTTTTTTATGAGTTGCTGTAGATAATTCTTTATTATCTATTGGTTTTTGACAATGGTTATTGGAATAATAATTTTAATTATCAGACTTGTAACATTTATTAAGCTTAAGAAGGGTAGTACAATTTACAAAGTATTGGAATAAAGATAATTTAAATATCTTTTCCATAATATTAAATATCATTGAATTTTTTAAGAATTTAATGCGGTAGATGATGAGTGGCTGTAGTTAAACTCTATTGATTTTTGACATTGGTTATTGGAAAAAGTAATTTTAATTATCACACTTACAATATTTATCAATTTTAAGATGGAAAGTACAATTCAATATTGAAACACAGGAGGTCATTTATTTATAAAATGAGTCCTAGGGAATATAATATGCACATTCAATTTGATTAATAATTACTTTGAATGACATGTTTTTATTATTTTTTATTATTATATACATAGGAGATGTTTCAGGCGGGAAAGTTGATTGATTTTTTTTGCTGACTATCTTACTTTTATATATATTAAGATTAGCTGCATAATTGTTGTTAAATTAAAAAAAATTGTTTGCAGTCGATAAAAGTATATTATTAAATTAACTCGCAGACGATAAATAAATTATTGTCTTTGTATAATTATTTTTCAAAAATCTCATATAATTTCTTAAATATAAAATACTAAATGTTGTAAATTAATTCAATAATTTGTGTCAGGCAACATAGACTCTGACACTGGTACATTACCATATTTGGCCTTGTACTCCCTCCACACTTGATCTAAAGGTTTTCCTAACAACTCAAAGAAATAACTATCATTATATGAATATCTCATTTTTTTGTTCAATGCAACAGTAAATCCGTTTCTTAAACTGTCACAATATTCCAAAAATCTTTCTGTGACACCATATCCCACGTCCCATCTGCTACCCGCACCTGGTCTAGTATAGGTATTCGGGTCATAAAATTTCGATTTTACCATCACGTAATCTGCTATACCTTCAATTAATCCCATAGGGGCGGTTCCATTACCATACCATTGGAAAACGTGTGTCATTTCATGGTACATTATCGAATTGAAGACAAATTTTCCCTTGCCCGGTGAAAAGAATTGTATGACTAGAGCGCTAATGTTAATGTTGTTACCATTTGTATAGGCTGTTGCACCGGTGAAATTCGAAATGTATACATTTACAGTCGACACCGTTTTTCTATCAACATCAGTAGGTTCTTCAAAAACATTCCATATGAATTTATTGACAACATCCATTGTTTGCAGGGCATACGGAACCCCGATCTCTTGGTTGAACCGCCGTCCACCGGGATGGTTGGGCACATTGTTTGTGACAAAGTATTGGACAGCCAAAAGGCCTCGTGGTGCTGCTAGAAGAAGAAAGAACATAAGAAAGATACAAAGGTTTTCCATGATGAGATTTTTCAATCATGGATTTTGCATAGGTTGTGAATGTTCATAAACTAAACATGGTGCCATGAATATATATATAGCTGGATGGAGCATTTTCTTGTTTTGTCCCACCAAATCTATGAATAGTGCTATTCATACTTAACGATTACCGTAATCAATTTATGTGGTCTTATTCAAAATAAGATATTAATTAATGTCACATAATTATCATATAAATTAATTACGATAATCGCTGACTATGAATAATATTATTTCATATTAAATATAGAGTTTCGATTCCATTCAAAATGACATAGGAAATGAACAATCCTAATTAAAAGGGGCTGTAATGATTTTGGGTAGGAAATGTTTTCTACAATTATTGTGAATTAATGCATAGTAATGTTATTCATAGTAGCAACTACCGTAATTAGTTTATGTAATAATTACATGACATTAATTGATAAGCCATTTTGAATGCTATATTTAATATAATATATCATTTAGCCTCTTGTAAGAGTAGTTAAAAAGCAGCTCTCAATCATGCTCCACTAAGGCACATCCTGCGATTTACATCTTCTACCAAGGCTCCAGGACAGGGGCGGTGAGGACCCTCAAGGTTGGGTTCAACATTTTTTTTAATATAACATATAAATTAGTGCCATGAATAACATCATTATTTAATATGACATATTAATTAATGACACATAAACTGATTAGGTAGTTGCTGATTATGAATAATATTATTCATTAATCAATTTGATATGAAATTGGGCAATTAATTATTGGTAATTAATATTGCATTATTTCCCCAATTCCTTCTGAAAAATGGGTTTAGAGAGGAAAAATTTATAAAAAATGGAGAATATATAAATTAATTCCCAACTGAGGAAATATATACAGTAACATATAAACTTCTATTGAATTGATAAGAATCTTCTTATTCAGTGTTGTAAATGTTCTCCTAAAGCATTACATTAATATATTATATTTTTCTAATAAAATAACATAAATTTATGGGTTAATTTCACTAATTGTCATTGATATTTGTACAACATTTTAAATTAGTCATTAAAATATTGTTTTTACCCTATCAACCACTTAAATTATTCATAATTTCACAAATGGTCACTCAGTTTCAAAAATAGTCACTCAAGTTATGTGTTAGATTTAAGAAAAATTGCAATTGTCATCTCAACCTTTACCCATTTTTGTACTATTGTCCTAAACATTTATTTATTGTCAATCTTATGTGTCTAACTTTTAATTTGTTAGCACCATCAGTTCTTATTGACAGTTATGTCAACAAAATCTACCAAATGAGTGTTTAGAAGACAAATTTACCTAAAAAAGAAGTATATTAATAAAAGAAGACAACTAAAAAATATAATAAAAATAAAATTAATTCACAATTATTACTCACAAAACCATATAACTCCACTTTGTCTTCTTTAGCAAATTTGTCTAAGCTCCTTACTTTCCAGCACACTTACAACTACACTCCTACTCACAACTGATGCCCCCCCCACCACCACCACCACCACCACCACCACCACCACATCCCAACTACCAAAAGTCATTACCACCGCAAGCTTCCACTAATTGATGACCTCTAAATCTATCGCAAGTTCTCATACCCACTACCCAACCTACACCATATATACACTGTGGTCCTCAACCCTAAGCCATATCTCCCATCCTGAAGCCATTAACCACTTCTCCTACTTTTCTCTTTTATAGATGATAAAGATGATGAGTAGAGGGGTTTAAAAAAGAGATGGGCGAACTAGATAAAATGCTATTAAAATTTATCCTCATAGATGAAGAATTTGTACGGGCCACACTCGCCGAACACCATAAACTGGTGGTGACGTTCTGAAGTAGAGGCTAAGACATTTTGTTGTTAATATTGATCAGATTCACAATTTCTTTTTAAAACTAGTTTTGTATCAAATTCTTATATTGCTAAACATTTTTCTCTATTAATTCTTAATTGGAGTTTAGTGCTAATATGAATTGGTGGGCGCTACACTAGTATATAAGAGCAATGATAGTTGTTTTATTGTAGTATGTGGGAGTTGTGGTGGTACACAAAGATGGTAGCTGGTTGCTAGCATGAGGATGTGGTGGTAGTTGGTTGTTGTTGTATATATGCTGATTGTGGTAGTTTATTCTTGGATGAAGATGAGAATTTGGATGAAGAAGAATGATCTAATTTCAATTATATTTTTTATTTTTAACATTTTCTTCATTTTTATTTATATATTTTTACTTTATTTAAATTTATGGGTAAATTCATCTTTTAATACTTCATATACTATTATTATAGGTTTAGAGCATAAAAAAAATGAAAGGTTAAGAATAAGATTGCAAAGAAATAAAAGATCAGAACATAAGTGCGAAAGAAGGTAAATATTGGGGACAAAAACTGTAATTTTTCTTAAATTTACTAACCGAGTAACCACTTGTGAAAGAATTAATAACTTCTTTAATGACCAAATTAAAATTTAAGAAGAACTTCAGTGACAATTAATGAAATTAACACTAAATGAATTGATAAAAATCTTCTTATTAATTGTTGCGAATATTCTCGTAAAGCATTATATTATTGTACTCCATTTATTGAAGAATATAAAACAAATACCTACCTATGAAAAGGTATAAAAAAAGGAAAAAGGATTCCTTAGTAATCTTTTTTAGAAAAACCTCGTGCCTGTTGAAGAATGAGTCCTCTACACATCGGTGGTGGCTTGGTTAAGAGAACCCACCAGAGCCATAGTGAAAATGAGTCTTCATAGGGTAATTGTCATTGCTTATGAACTCGAACCTGAGTGATCTATTCATGACCTTTCTTGTATAAAATAAAGTATATAAGATCACAGCCTTAAGTCACTTTCCTGGGTTGGAGAGATCGACTAACTAGCCTAGGCTTTCTCCAATCGCATAGATAGCTCACTAAGACTCCTCGTAACTTACTCGCCTAAGAAGTAGTCACCTTCGCCTAAAACAACTATCTTTATACAATTGGGATATGAAGAATTGATACAATAGATTTATTCATACATATGCATTTCACCCCCTTTTTCTTATCCACAATCTCAACTGGTTATACTAATAAGTTGAATCAAATTCATACCAGACATCATCAGAAATAAGAGGACAATCGCAAACACACGAGAAATGAGAACTTAGCCATTTTGTATTTAGTTTTCCTTTCTTTTGTTCAAAAATTATTAGTACCGTTATATATTGATGGATATTGATTAAAAAGATGCATTAATTCCAACAAGATTTATGTGGTCAATGGATTTGTAAAATCTGAAATATGAATTTCAAATTTAAATAAAAACATTTTTATATTAAGCAAATTATCAAAAATTTCGTAAACTCTAACATAGATTTCACTGAAAATTTATAACCACCACATTCCGTGACTTGTCAAGCAAAAAATTATTGGGAAACTGTTCTCATTTCATTTTTGGGCCGAAGAGTTATAACTTCAATATACAAATTTATGCTCAATGGGCTGGCTCAGTGGGCTAGCCCTGATAACCTGGAATCTGGGCTGAGCCAGTCCTATAGAAAATTGATCAAATAAAAATCGGGCCAATTTGGCCCGGTACAACTAACCCAATGGATTGAAACCGGGCTGGCCCGATAAAAAAATATTTTGGACCAAAATCATCACCCACCCCACCTCACCCCAGCCCCAGCCCCAGCCCCAGCTCCCTCTGGAACAGAAACAGGGGGCAATTTTTCCCATGTTTCCAACATCGACACGCCCGCCGGTGCCAGAAACAAGGGGGGAAATCCCCCCTCCCCTCCTCTGGTTTCTCGAAACCGAAACCAGGGAGCGAAATCCCCTCCCTCATCCGGGTTCTCGTGAAACCAGGGAGCTCCCTGGTTTTTTCTCGTGGTTTTTTCTCGAACCCCGCAAAACCAGTCTCACTGGTTTCGCGATCGGGGTGGTGGATTTCTCCTCCCCTTTGTCGCCGGGAAATCCCCTCTCCCCCCCGATTTGGTTGGGGGGTGGGTTTTTTTCTTTTTTCTTTTTAAATTGAAAATTTTATGTTGAGTTGGCCCAGTAGTCCTTTGACACAAAATCGAGCTGGGTTGACCCAACAAATATGAGCCTGTGTAAAATTGGGCCAAGACAATTTTTTGTTTGGCCCATCAAATTTCGGGCTGGGCCAGCCCATCTGGCCCATTTGCCATCTCTACTTAATATTACATAAAAATAAATGAATACAGAAAGAATAAAAAAGAATATATTTTTCTTCTTCTCCCAGCTCCCACCCCATCCCTTGCAAATATATGAAAATTTGAGAACTTAAAGATTTTGTCAACCTTTACACCATGAAATATAACAATTACTTGATCAAAGAAAATGTGGAAAATTGACTAGGACAATACTTGAAACGTTATTCGTTTATAATATTGTTAAAGCTATGCAATACATCTTACTAAATGGGGAAATTGGGAAATAGATATATTTAATGGATTTTTATTTATTATTTTTTTTTTTTTTACAAATGGTCTCTATCATTTGTTTTTACTACGAGTTGAGGACCTATCCGTCAATTTATATATAGACAAACATATATGTATATGTATGTATGTAAGAACATGCTTGAAATCTACTTTTATCTTCAATATATTGGCTTTTTTATTTGCAAGTTTACTTGAACATAAATAAATAAAATTAACTTATGTAAATTGTACCAGAAAGAGGAAGGCGTCACACACACACACAGAGAGAGAGAGAGAGAGAGAGAGAGAGAGATCTTGTGCTTTGTGCGACAAAAAAGTCAATTACATAAGTTCGGCATAAGTTGTCCACTTCAATTGGAATTTGAAATAACTAGATCTTAAGATAGTTTTTCTTCATAGAGAATTGGATGAAGTCATTTATATAATTCAATTTTAAGGTTTGAGGTGAAGGAAAAATTAGTGTATGGTCTTAATCAAAGTCTTATGCAATGGTATAAGAGATTTGATGCTTATGTGCTTAAAACTGATTTCAACATGAGTGAATATTGCTTGTTTGTATTATAATAACTCTAAAAGGGGCTATGAAGTTAGATATACTACTATATGTTGATGAAATGTTACTTGCCAGCCAAAGTAAGAGTGAGATTGTAAAAATGAAGCGCATTTTGAAATATGAATATTGAAAGACTTAAGTGAAGAAACAAAGGTTCTTGGGATGGTTTTGGGATGTTTATTAAAACAAATATGTCTACAAATAGATTAACTATTACAAAGAAGCTTATTTGAATAATGTAATAACCAAAATTGAAATGAAATTTGCTAAGTCTGTAATTGTACACGGCTGCTCATATGAACTTGTTTTCTGCACTTAAATCTAAAGAAGAATTAGAAGAAATGAAAAATATGCCTTATGCAAATAAATATATGATCAATTATATATTCAATGATAACTACAAGGCCATATTTAGCTTATACAATTAGTTTCCTAAGTAGAATTATGTCTAATCTTGGTAAAGCTCGTTGCACCAATTTTAAGTAGCTTATTAGGTATCCAGCTAGAACTTTAAGTGTAGGATTGGTATATGAGAAAATCAGTGATAAATTAGCACTAAAAGGGTATATAGATTTTGATTTTGCCGGCGACAAAAATCAAATGAAGTCTACTACTTCTTAGTTTTTTACCCGAGGTGATAATTGTATAACTTGGAAGTCTCAACTTCAATCCTTGGTTACATTGTCAAGAACTGAATATGAGTGTGTGACTATAACTGAATGTGTTAAAGAGTGTTTGTGGTTAAAGGATATTTTATGTTAATTGAATTTTTTACAAAATGCTGCAACTATTTTCATTGATAGTCAAAGTACTTTAATATTAAGTAGAATTATGTTATCATGAAATATCTAAACACATTGAAGTAAAGTATCACTTCGTAAGATGCACGTGAAGGTATATTGTTACAAATTTCCACAAATGATAATCCAGCTAATAATGATACTAATGTACTTGTAGCAGGTAAATTTAATAAATGTTTATCAACCTTAAATATTGATAAATGGTAATTTGATTGTGCAGGTATGAAGATGAAGGGGGCAATGGTGAAACATAACTCCACAAATGTAGCACAAATAACTCAGCGAATTAAGCAGTGAGTTGGTAAACCAAGGTGAAATATGTGAGTCGTGTTTCACACAACACGCTTTCTCTCAGGGACGACAAATGTTTTATTTCTTCAATCTTTATTGAGTGTGTTGCAGAGAGTTAATGAGAATGAAATGGGTACTTTTTGCTAATAGAGATAGATATATGAGACGGAGGAGGAAAATGTTTGTATCTGTGTGTGAGAGAGTGAGAGGAGAGGGCATGCAACAGCACTTGATGCAAATGGAGCCCATGATGGAAGCCTACTATCCCAGCAACGTCACTACTGATCACATTCAATGGGATTTTCTTTTCTCTTCCCTTTTCTACTTCTCTTGAATTTTGTTCAAATTTTTCTTCTAGTGACTGCTATTTATTTTTCACGCGTGGCCTTTTATTTGGCCTTCAACATTATTTATTATTGCGAGAATGAGCTAGTATGGTGAGGAGACGAAAATGCTCTTATGAAATAAGAAATGTGAATTGCACGCAACCCACTAACAACAAAATGGGACACACTTGGATATAAATGACCGTTTGCATCATAAAATGTCGAAATATGGACTTCACTGTCAAAAATCGAAAAATAAATCCCCAACTTGCATAAATGACAAATAATAGAGTCATAGAGACCATTTGTGGAAAAAAAAAAAAATTTAATATGTAGTACCAAATAGAAAAGAAAAAAAGAAAACAAAGTATATCGTTCACCACTGCTACAAAATTATGACATGCTCTTCTTCTGTCAGAGATTGGGAGGTAGGCACGTCATTTGGCGATAATCCAGGGTCTTGCGATGTACGTAACAATGAAAAAGAGGGAAAGTGGTTGTGTAGTGTATGTAAGAATGAAAGAGAAAGAAAGAACATATATATGAATGTACAATGAGGTGATTATTTATGTCATTTTATTAAATAGAAAAAATGTTTAAAAGAGTGGTAAAACAAACAAAAAATGTGCACGGAAATGTAACCATAGTTAAATATTCAAATGCTATAAAAATAAAAAGTTGGAGACTACAACCGCCAAATTAATAGGCTAAGAACCTATTCGGTACATTTTGAATAGATTGAAGACTCCAACCGTAATTTCCCATAATTGTACTATATAATTTCACTCTAATTAAAAATAGGAAAAATAATATATTTGGTCCTCAACATTTCAAAAACGTAATGGATATACATATAATATTTAAAAATAGCATCAAAAAATAGGGTCGTTAGATCTGTTATGACGAAATTGTCATCCCCTTTAAATAACAAAACAAAAAATAAGGAAAAAAAGAAGGAATAATAAAAAAAATAACCAAATATAATCCTTAAAAATAAAAAATAAAAAATAGGTCTTCTTATTCTAACCAAACACCCTCTCCCAAAATTTTCTTCTTATTCAGTATCTATCATCTCCAAATACAATGTCTACTCAGAAAATAAATGTACTATTAAATCTATTAAGCTCTATATATCTGATCTCCTTATTATTTCATGCCAGTCCATAAAAAAAAGTGTCTTGTTATCATAATCAAAGTAACGTTCTTATTTTTATCCTCAAGGTTTCTCTCTCTAAAACTCTTTCCCAATTCCCGACAATCGCTGGCTGCCTTCAATTTTTTCGACGATAAATAAAGCTCACTTCTAAAAACCCATAATTTACCCAAAAATTATTATTAATAAAAAAAATAATAATAACCTCGGATTTGGCATTTGATGTTGTGACACTCTTGGCGAAGTTGATGCTGCCAATCTCTCATTAATTGTCGTGGGTTTGCTTTGGGCTTCAATATATTCATCATTTTTTCCATTTTTCTTTTTCTTTTCAGTTAGGGTCGGGGGGCGAGGGGTGGTCTCTCTACTAATAAATTGAACGGAATCTCTTTGTAATTGCGTGAGAATTTTGCTATATAGTATTTGGATTCATATTCAGATTATGCAATTGATTTGTTGGTTGGATTTTCTAAAAGCAATAAATCAAAAGAAAATTAGACAAAAAATAAAAAAATAAAAGAATAAAAAAAGAATTTTAGATGGAAAACAAGAACACTTTCGTGTAACATGTAACCAAAATGACTTGAGGAAATGCAGTGTAGTCGCCGTATGATTAGAAACTTCGGTGAACCTTTGCGTGAAAAGATTTTTCATTTTAGCCAATAATCCATATTGGGTTTAGGGTGGTGGTGGATTTTAGATTTTGGGGTTGGGTGGAAGTAGTGGACCTTTTTTGTCATTTTTTTTGGGGGGTACATTTGTTCTTTTTTTTTTTTTGTTGTTGTGTTTTTTCGCTTTTTAAAGTGGAGGACACTATTTCGTCATAAAAGACTTACCATGACTATTTCTTCAAACGTTGGGATGTTCGATACTATTTTTAAAAGTTAAAAATATATCTCTTACGTTTTTTTAAAATTAGAACGAAACAAATATGTTTATTTTTCTTTAAAAATAGTGGATATTACACCCACTACTTACCAATCTTAAAATAATTTCAAATCAAACAACTTAACTAATTTATTTTATAAATATTACATACTAAAAATTAGATTAATTAATTTAATATTGAATTAATAATATATTAAATTCATTTTTAAACCCTTAATCCCCACGTGAATTATGATGAACTTTGACCCAAATTTGCTGCTCGAGTTCTTGATTATTTTCACGGTAAGTCTTTCATCTTTATAATATATCCACTTTAGTCAATGTACTTTCTCTTTCATTTCAATTTCGTCCTCTTTTATTTGCAATCCAAGTCCTTCAACTTTTAGATTTTTGCAAGTTGATTCCCATATTTATACTTTTATATCAATTTAGTTCTTCATAGTATCACTACTTGATACACATGTTACAAATGATACTGTGTATTAATGTCTGATACAAATGTTACAAATGATATTTTGTATAACTGAATTTGTTACAGATTATATTATGTTATTTTACATATCACATGTTACATGAATTGATATTCTGTATTACTGATGTTACATAGCGTATGTTTTAGTAGTGTTGAAATTATTTTTTAAGTGTTTATATTATAAATTGTTGGTGAATGTGTAGATAAAAAGTAGATTGTAAGTTGTGGGTCCTATGAAATGTGTGGATAAAAAGTATGTTTGACCAGTTGAAATTATAATTCAAGCATTTTCAAATATGTGCATATATTACAAATGATGAAATCATGAGTTTTATTTGTTAAATTTGGCATTGTGTTACATATCTATATCATACTGATGTTATACAGTATCAATAGATTTTTAGAGTCAAATGTGTATATTAATACGAACTTGTTGAAGTTTATAATTAATTTTGTAGTTGTAATAGTTTTTGTTTACTATCACAATCTGATACAGATGTTACAAATGATATTGTGTATCACTATCTGATACAGATGTTACAAATGATATTTTGTATCACTGAATATGTTACATATTAAATTATGTTATTTTACACTGCACATATTACATGAATTAGAATTTTGTATCACTGATGTTTTACTTCTCAATTTGTAACACATGTTGTTACAAATGTTGTAATTGAAAAGAACATGAGTTTTATTTATGTGTGTTATAGATATTTTTTATACAAATGATATATAGTTGACAATTATAATAATAAAAGTTTTTGTTATATATATATTTCAATCAATTTCGATTTTTAAGGATTCGATTACTATAATTATCAATAAATGATTCTATAATATATGAATTTTCATCAAATTTAGAAATTAATCACTTAATTATTAGATGTAATATATAATATAATAAATTAAAATAATAATTTTTAAAAACAATATTTTTAGAATAAATGAAAAAAGAATGACTTTTTTGAATTATTTTAAAAAAGTAGCGCAAAAAAATCCCTTAAAAATATGACCCAATTCAATGAACCTCGCCATCATGTCGCCCCTGTTGTAGTGCCCAAAAGTCTAGACAGCGTGCTTCACGTAATTGGCTTCCGTTTACCAAAAGAATCATATTCTTCCATTTTTACCCTTCTTAAAGCAGAGTTTTAGTCCGATTTGCAGTCCTTCTCTCGTTAATTATTATCCAAACTCATTCACTTTTTAGTCTCTCAACGCTTAAGCTTAGTCTTCGCCGCCGCCTACCACCACTAGGAGATGGCTTCCGACGGGTTTCGGCCACTGGACGAGAAGTTACTGGTGGAGTACTTGAAGGCAACTCCAATATTGGCTGAAAAGCTGGGCAATCAGTTTGATAAGCTGGAAATTAAAGAAGTAGGAGATGGAAATCTCAATTTTGTGTATATTGTTATTAGCCCCTCTGGTTCCTTTGTTATCAAACAGGTAAAAAATCAGTGCTCTCAAAATATTATTTATAATTGCATCGACTTGCGATAATAACAAGTTTGTTTCTTTTATTTTTTATTTTATTTGCTTACCAATATTCGGCATATTCCCGTCTCATTTAAGCCACAAATCTAAACAAGACAGGAAATTATGTTGAAATTCATAGATAGATCATCTTACTGTGATTTACAAGAAATGGCTCGATCCATCGGACTTAATACCAAAGGGCTAAAACTCATTCATTTTCTTTGTATATAGCCACGTTAGCTAGTGGCGATTGAGAAAAATGAGGATTTTTGGTCCATAGTGATTCGCTGATTTTCTTGGAAGGAGAATTCTTTGTAAAGACATTTCCTGACTTTATTTTGATATGCCAAATAAGAAGTGGGAATGAAGAAAGTGGAACCGGCTATCCAGTGTATTAAATGAGGCTTTAGATTTAAGAGAAGAAGGCAATACCAGCGTTCTTGGAGATTCTTACATATTTCTTCTTGTTTTATGTAATTTCTTATAGAATGAGGATTTCAATAATGTTGATATTCTATTGTCATCTTACTCTAGCAAAACTTCTTGATAGAAATCTACCACGTGTAAGTTTTAATCAACCAGAGAAAGCTACATAATTCTCTATCTTCTTTACATATAGGGGTGTCTAATATATAGAATTGCTTCTAAATCAAGCGCCTTAAAACCTAAAGGTGTGTCTGGGAAGACGTTAAGATTTAAAAGCATCTTTCATATAGATCAAATATCATTTCTCAATGACATTGAGGAAATCTATGAATTTTGTTCCCTCTCAAACTCTTTATAAATCTCTACAGGCTCTTCCTTATATTCGTTGTATTGGGGAGTCATGGCCAATGACAAAAGAACGTGCCTATTTTGAAGTAACAACATTAAAAGAGCATGGTCGCTTGTGTCCTGACCATGTTCCCGAGGTTTACCATTTCGACAGATTGATGTGTTTAATCGGTATGCGGTACATTGAGCCTCCTCATATAATCTTAAGAAAGGGATTGATTGCTGGGATTGAGTATCCATTGCTTGCCGAGCACATATCAGACTATATTGCTAAAACTCTATTCTACACGTCCCTTCTGTATCTTACAACAACGGATCATAAAAGGGCAGGTAAGCAATTTGCGTGGTCTTATGTATTTACTACTTAACAACACTCCTTCACAATTTCAAATTTTTTTATGATTATCTAACAATTGTACTAGATCTACACTTGACTACAAGTGTTTATCAGAAAGTTGTACTAGAATTTTAGAATGTGAAAACTCTCCCGGTAGCTTTTTATTTAGTCATTGCAGACCCCAAAGGTATCTAATTTGTCCGTCGCTTATGTTGACTTTTTGTTCCATGCCTTAATTTCATGGCCTTCACTACGTATGTTTTCTGATCAGCACTGTTGTCATTTCCACTCGTGTTCTCTCATTATCTTCTCCTCCCTTTGCAATTTAGTATTAATCTTGATGTAAGAAATAATGATGAGTTTCAGCTCGTTCATCGAATAATATTGGAATTCAGAACGTACCTGCTAGGTTGACTTTGCACGTTCATGGAGAAAATTCGTCCTTGTTAGAGAATCTTAACCATATCATATGCTTGGATATGCATGACTCATTAGTACTTCAATGCTTTTGCAGTTGCTGAATTTTGTGGAAATGTCGAGTTATGCAGACTCACTGAGCAGGTTGTCTTTTCTGACCCTTACAAAGTGTCTGAACATAACCGTTGGACATCTCCTTATCTTGATTCTGATGCCGAAGCAGTCCGGGAGGATAACATTTTGAAGCTTGAAATTGCTGAGCTAAAATCCAAGTAATCTGCAGTGTTAAAATTTGATTCTTTATATTGCATTTTGTTAATTTTTCAATAGATGCGGAATTTTCCTTACATTTGTTTGGTAACCTTCCAGATTCTGTGAAAGAGCCCAAGCTCTTATACATGGTGATCTCCATACAGGTTCTGTCATGGTAACTGGAGATTCGACTCAAGTTATAGATCCTGAATTTGGTTTTTATGGGCCGATGGGATTTGATATTGGAGCTTTTGTTGGGAATTTGATTTTAGCTTACTTTGCACAAGATGGACACGCTGTCGATGGGAATGATCGAAAGGTATATCCCGACTCCACATTCCTCTTCATCACTACTAATTTTCTGACTTTCTTGAGTTTTAGCAGTAATTCTCTGCATCGCCAATATATATTTATTCAAGATATTTTTACTAGACTTTATTGTCTATTCAGTTTTCTCATCACTCTCTCCATCCCCTTAGAAATGGCATCTTCTAGGATTTTTCATCTCATGGTTGGCTTGCTGGATTGCTTTCACTCCAGTTAGAGTCTTATCTTATCATGCATATATTACATAAATTACTCATATCTGCACGTGTTATGATGGGAGGAAAATGCCTGAAATTAATAAATTTCTTTTGTTTGCTTGACTTACTTGTGCGCGCTAATCTACCCCACCCTGGATTTTTAGTTAGAAAGTAAGATCATTCAATTTTGTTAGTGATATTCTTGGACGAATTTGTTTCAGGAGTAAATTGGAATGGCCGTTTTGAGATATGTACTTAAGATGTATCTGCAGAGTTTATCCTCCAACTGTGTGGCTACTTTAGTTAAACCTTGAAAGTAGTTTGTTCAAGTTGTTTGTTGAGGCAACAAGTGTTCTTCTGATTGTTTATTGTTCACTTTGTGTTTGTATGGCGAAGCATCAATATTTCGTGAATCAGGCACTGTTTTGTCACCGGATCTTTTATACGAAGTGGAAAATGGTTTTGATTGCTCAAAATGGCATTGGGATGGAGTTATTATACATCTGGCTGCCAAATAGTGTGGTTGTATGTGTATTGGGATCATGCACTTCAGCATGGTAGACGATTTTAACTTTAATAAAACTCAGTTGTCATATCTCTAGAATAGCAAGAGTTGATGAAGTAATTGAAATGTACCGTGGGGCAAAACAATGGGCATCCTTCTATGGATTATGGAGGAATGGAGATGTCAGCTGAAGAGGGATATGGAGGTTGTCACTGAACAGAAAGTTGTGTCCTAACTGGTTCCTCTTTTTCTGTGCTTCATTAATCCCCAGGTAACATGATTAAGGTCCTAATAACCTCCTGTTAGTGAGGTAGTAATAAGAAGGGCCAGGTTTATTTACCTTTTCGGTCTTCTTCCAAAACTTCCATGTCATTTTTGCTTTTCAAAATTTCCTTTCTGGTTATGCCTGTTGGGAATGTGTGTATTCAGGTCCGCATTTTAATTGAACTAATGCCATTCTATCTGTTAGCGCTTTCATAAGAATCGCAGGGTGTCCAGCAGAATACTTAATGAACTTGATTCAGTAGCTTATCAGTTTAAAATTTCTTCTCATGCAGCCATATAAAGTATGGATTTTGAAGACTATTATAGAGACATGGAACCTCTTCTATAAAAAGTTCACTGCTCTTTGGGATGAACACAAGGATGGTCCTGGAGAGGCATATCTTCCAGCAATTTATAATAATCCAGACGTACAGTTGCTGGTAAAACAGAAATACATGAAAGAACTTTTCCACGACACTCTTGGATTTGGTGCTGCCAAAATGATAAGGTTAGATTGGCTTTTCTCCTTATTCTCAACATTGCGTCTTTATTGTGCCTTCGGCTGTTTTTCTCTCATATATGTGCAGTGACTTTTATTGGTGTTGAGTTTATAGTGTAAGATCAGTGTTTGTATATCACAAGCTTTTGTTGCTCCTTTATGTACAGACGTCGAATTAATTCTTTCCAATATTGTCAATATTTTCTTATTGCTTGTTGAAAAGCTGAACTGAGTTGGTATCATTATTAAAGATCAGCTTGAGTTTTTCCTGACATCAAATTTTGTTATTAAGGGTTGTTATTTGGAGGTCATAAATTGGGAAAAAAAGCAAGAATACAGCAAAGCTTCTTGTCATTTTAAAGTAGTTGAGCATTTGGGTGGATCTACGAATTATATACTTCTTGCACTTTGCATTTGATGCTTCATCATGCTTTATTACTAACTACAGATGATAAACACACATTATTGATTTGCAGGAGAATTGTTGGGGTAGCTCATGTTGAAGATTTTGAATCAATCAAAGAGGCTAAAAAACGAGCAGATTGTGAACGAAAAGCTCTTAACTTCGCCAAGAGTCTTCTAAAGGAGAGAAGAAATTACCAAAGCATTAATGAAGTGGTTTCTGCAATGGAACAACTCGATTCACAATAAGTTATCTACATAATTGTCCACTTCACAAGTTTTGGGAAATTTAAATATGTTGGTTTGAAGAATGTTTTGCAATAACTGCAGTGTATGAATTGACTAAGAATAAACTGTTTTTCTTCCCAACAATATTACCCCTTGTGCACTGGAAGTCTTCTCCTATTTTATTGTGGATTAATCTGTTTATGTTTTTCTCTTAGCACTTGTTTGGTGAGGTTTTTTTTGTAGGTTTTGAAACAAAATTAATGAAATGTGTAGTTGAAAAGTTAATTAAAGTTGTGGGTCTTGTAAAATGTGTGATTAAAATTAATTGTTGATTTTGATTTTAACTTATTAGCAGATTATTAAGTTTCTCCAAACAAATGGCAACTCTTCCACTCAATCGCCCTCGAGCAAGACTTTCGTATGTGCACTAGTTTCTTTAGGTCTCGTCTAAGTTGATCCATGGATCTTGATTTTTAATGTCCAATATTCTAATGACACTTAGTTGAAAATCTCTGTAACACGTGTCAATGAAGAAAAAGTTGTAACCTAATTCGTTTCTCTTTTTCTATCCTAACTAGGCCATATAAAGTAACAAAATCTTTAATTAGACAAACAAATCCACAAAGTTACTTTATAAAAAGCCAAGTAAATAATTTTCGAGAACCTAGAACTCGCACTTGCAACCGATGCACGCGCATTATTCTTCTCCTTATTATCAAATACAATTATCAGGGTTAGTTACACTCATTGTCTTTTTTCTTTTTAAGTTTGAAACAATTTCGTCACTATTTAATTTTTTTAGCAGATATCACACTCATCTTTACATTTATTTGCACAGATGATCTTCGAATGACTATTTTGACAATTTTTTAACAATTTTTCTCCTGACTCAAATAAATTAAAGTGATAGAAAAAAATACAATAGATTGGATCTATAACTTTTTCAAAAGTACAAATAAATCCTAAACTATTTATATTATTCAAAATAATTAAAAATAAATAAAAAACCAAACTCCACTCCACCCCTACCCCCTCCCCCTCCCCCTCCCCCTCCCCCTCACCCTCAAACTCCAAATTTGTCTTACCAAGTCCTTCACAAGCCCTCCTTCACCACCAGAATTATAAGGTTTATTCCCCAAATTCTAGAGCACAAGCTATTGCTAGAGAGCAGTGGGAACTCATGGAAATGGTCAAGAATATGCCTGAATCTTCTTATGAACTATCCTTGAAAGATCTCGTTGAACATCTCAGAATAGAAACTCAAGATCAAGAAGAAATGTTGAATAAAGAAGAAAGGTTGAATCAGAGGGGGAAAGTAAAACGACAAGAGAGCAAGAAAAATGAAAAGATGGTTTGAAATGGGAGTTTTGATAACGGGGGATTGTTTTTGAAAATGGGTTTTCCGATGTTATGGATAAAGCTCAATAACAGAAATGGAGCTCAACCCAAAACTTAATATCTCACATTCAATCTGAATTCAACTCCAAGAACTCGAAATCAAAACCATTTCATTTAATTTCAGTAAGACCAGAAATGGGATAAGAAAAGATATTTAGAAAAGAAGAAAAGCAAAACGTGAATTGAGGATAGAGAAACAGAATTTGCAGAACAACAACCAACAATCTGCCTTCTCTCTCCTCTTAGTGGAATACATATAAGTCTGTTAAAAAACGTAAGTTCCTATTACAACTTATAAAAATGTGAAAGAAATTCTCCACAGCTTCAGTGGTTGAACGATGTCGCATCCTTTAATGAAGACGGCACCGTATTGCATCTTCTAATCCATTTCAAAATTCTGTTAAAATCAGTTGGCACTGTTTTTCTTCCCCCTTCCTTCCTCTGTATAATTACTGTGCATGATCATGACATCCAATTTATCTGAAATCGAAGAAAAAGAATACTGCTAACAATTTCGGTGGCAAATTTTCACCTAAGCCCGAGGGATCAAACGATAAGGATTGGTGGATGAAAAGATTTGCAGGTTCAACTGACAGTGATAGCAGCAGATGTAGGACCAACAGCAGCGACGGCAGTGGCCGTAGCTACATCGCCATATATTTTAAATTCGTTCTTCATATTTTCATGGATTCAAATGAAATTGTTCAAGATTTTGATTCTATTAACATTAAATTCGTCAAAGAATTGTTCAAGCTTTTTATTTTTTTAATTATTTTGAATAATATAAAAGATTTAGGATTTATTTGTACTTTTGAAAAGATTAGAGGTCCAATTGCAATTTTTCTATTATATTTTCTTTTTTCTATCATTTTAATTTATTTAAGTAAAAAAAAATTATTAAAGAATTGTCAAAATAATTATTTGGAGATCATCTGTGCGAGTAAATAAAATGATGAAGATGATATCTGTCAAAAAAATTGAATGGAGATGAAATCGTTATAAACCTGAAAGATTGGGGATCATTAGTATAATGAACCCTTATCATAAAGAGAATTTGGCACAAATAGTCTTCAACTTTTGTCCGTAGTACATAAATGGTCCATAATATATTTTTTTGTGTGCGCAATTAGTCCTTATTTGATCAAAAAGATCAATATATCCTTAATTTTAATTTGAAAAAAATTACAAATAGATTCTCAACCTTTGCAAAATGTACAAATGAGGTTGGTACTTTTATTTAATGGGTTAATTTCACCAACGGTCACTGAAGTTCAAAAGTTTCAGTGGTGGTCACTGAAGTTATAAATCATTTTACTAATGGTTACTCAATTAAATTTCTAATTTAAAATGGTGATGTGGCATTTATTTATTGTATGGTAGTCCATGTACTTTATATAATATTCACTTTAGTCCCTATATTTCAATTAAGTCCTTCAAAATTTGTATCTTAGGTCCTTAATCTTTTACATCTTTACACTTTGGTCTCCAAATTTTCAATTATCTTTCAGTTAAGTCCTCTAAAAATTACATCTTAGGTCATTCAACTTTTTACATCTTTATACTTTGGTCTCAAATTTTTAACTATCTTTCAGTTAAGTCTTCTGAAAATTGTATCTTAGGTCTTTCAATTTTATACATCTTCAAACTTTGATCCTTAAATCCTTAATTTTAGTGACCAAAATAAGTGCAATTTTAGTAGTCAAAGATTTAAATGAAAGTGCAATATTTTGTTCGTTTAGGTGAAAATTCAAGTGTAAAGTTAAGCATTTAATTGAAAGTTTACTTACTTTGACCACTAAAATTACACTTATTTTGGCCACTAAATCAAGGATTTGGAGACCAAAATTTGAAGATGTATAAAGTTGAAGGACCTAAGATGCAATTTTTTAGAAGACTTAACTGAAAGATAATTAAAAATTTGGAGATCAAAGTGTAAAGATGTAAAAGTTGAAGGACATAAGATGTAATTTTTGGAGGACTTAACTGAAAGATAATTAAAAATTTGGAGACCAAAGTGTACAGATGTAAAAAGTTGAAGGACCTAAGATGCAATTTTTAGAGGACTTAACTGAAAGATAATTGAAAATTTAGGGACCAAAGTATAAAGATTTAAAAGATTAAGGACCTAAGAAGCTATTTTTGGAGAACTTAATTGAAATATAGGGACTAAAGTGAATATTATATAAAGCACATGGATTACCATACAATAAATAAATACCACATCACCATTTTAATTTAATGGAGTTACTATTAGTGAAATGATTTCTAACTTCAGTGACCACCACTGAAACTTTTGAACTTTAGTGATCATTTTGTAATTTGATGGTAACTTCAGTGACCGTTGGTAAAATTAACCCTTTATTTAATAATATTTAATTTTGCGCACTAAATATATCATTAGTTGCGTAAATTAAATTTTCATAAGAGAAAAAATATTAAATTATTATGTTTTAAGTATATGTAACTGCTGCATGAGATAAAAAAAATTTGAATAAAAATTAAGATAAACAAAATGACATATATAATTTTATGACATTGGACCAATCTTATTATATTTTTATTTACTATCATAATAATAATAAAAATTAATTTACAAATTATGCATTGTTTATTTACTAATAATGATAATAAGAGGATAAATTAAAATCTGAATAATACAGTTCGAGCTCTCTAATATTTATAATTAATAAAAGAATAACTCAATTAAATAAAAAAAAAATTGAAGATCAAATTTGTGACAAAGTTTTTTTTTGTTTTTTTATTGTTATAACCATAAAATAAAAGTTTAAATTTAAAATAATGTGATTATTGAATAATAAAATTATTTAACACATTTGATAATAATAATAATAATAATTTTTTTAACTATTTCATAATAGTTCGTAAAATATATAAAATAATTTATGTATACTATTAATTTTGTCAATAAATTTTTAATTCAAAAACAAAAAGAACTTGTTAGTTTCTTTAATTTTTTTTTAAAGTATCGAACATATTTGTACATTTTTAAAATATTGAGAATTCAATTATAATTTTTCTAAATTAAACTTAATGGCATATTAATCTTTTTCGTCAAATAAATATCATGTTAGGGAATTATCTCCAGAATTCAGCAAAAGTTGTGATGACTGAAGTTCATAATATTACAAAACAATGATCATTTTTCTGTCATTCTTTTTGATAATCCTTAGCAACTATAATCGACCAAGAATAGATGAAGATGCCGAGGACATAATTGCCCACAAAAGATTTCTTAGTTGGTAGCATCGATTAATAGCACGACGATGCAAGATACAAAACAATACAGCGTAGAATCCTTGTCTATAATTTCGAAAAAGAAAGAAGAAAAAAAATACTTTATTAAATGTTTTGATAGATGCATTGATGAATCAAATAGAATTGTGGAAAAATATTCTTGTAGTCGATTCCAAATCAGTTAGCAACATGCACACATAACACATATTTTATTAAGCTTTTATCGATAAATCTTATAGTGTTATATTTATTTCAAGGATATACATAATAATTTTGCACGGCCTTTTGTACAACGACAGCTATACAAACTATACAAAATATCAAATCCCATAAATTTTGCCTATTCATTTAACAATTCGAGCGAGTCTATTGACAAACGTGCTAATTACAAAACTTATGCCTACAAATCTTCTTATCCGTTTGTGTGTGTATATATTCGCATATGCACAAGCATAGTTCGAATTACATATGAAATTTGAGTTTAAATTTGAATTAAACTAAATTTTAGTTTAATCTAAACAATTTTGTGTTGGAGTTTGAAATTTTTGGACTAATGTTTCAAAAAATACAATTTAAGTTGGGAACTTGGGCTTAGACAATTTTAGATTGAGATTATTTGGATTATGTATTGTAGTTATTCACAAAATGAGTTATTAGTATCAATGAGGGAGAAAAAAATATTTTGTGGGCCTGATTTTGTTCGGGCCAGCATTTGTCTGACCTAAAATCCGGGTTTTACGGGCCTGCTGTATGGCCTAGCCTGTTTTGACACTTCTACTTATACTGCATACTTTTGCAAACATTTAGAATGACGGTGTAAAAAATAGAAAGGTTGAGATATTTGTTGCGCTTTTTAAAAAAGTTTTAAACATCGACTACAATTTTCCCTAAACAATTGATTGATAAGAATCTTCTTATTAAGAGTAGTGAAAATCGCTAAAGTATTACAATAATCTTCTTTATATTTTTGAAGAAAATAAAAATAAATTTATTCATACATGTATTTCTGAATAAAGGTCCAATTTTATATACATATACATACACACGCATAGAAAAAATTCGGGTTAGAATACCCAGCTTTTGAAATAGTGTGGTTATAGATCCTTGACCTTAAAAAACAAAGACACGGGTCTTCAACCTGTGTAACTTTGTGAATTTAGATCACTGATGAACATAAACCATTAATTTGATTGTAAAAAGAGTAATTATATTTACACTATATTTTTTGTTAACCACACTATATTTTAATTGTAATAAAAAATTTTAACTATTGTTTTTTTTTTACATTTATGTCTCCAATTATTATTTTATCACATTCTCATCATCAATCTATTAATTTGTATATCTTATCTTGTTATTGATGATTGTTTGTCCAAAAACTTAATTAGGAGGGCGTAAAAAGATTTTTTTGCCTCTCGTATTTTTAAATAAGTAAAATAAATAACAATACAAAAGTTTGACAAAATATTTGCTCTCATTTTAATGCACATTAGCATAATATTTGGATAAAAATCGTTATTCGATATAAGATGTAAAAATAAATTGAAAGCTAATGATAAAAATACAATAAAAAAAGTTGAAGACATAAGTGCCAAAATATTAAAGGTTGTGGGACTTCTATTGCAATTAAGATGTGGTGTAGATAATAAAAAATGTAGTGTGAATATAATTATCCTTGTAAAAAACATAAAATTTCATTAAAATGACTATTGTGCCCTTTTTACAATAATAATAATAATAATCTACCAAACCAAATAACACAAATAAATATGATAAATAATACTAGAGATCTCGAACCTTTAAATCTTATGACGTTAGGGTCCTAAACTTTTGATGTTTAGTAACCGATATCACAAACCTTTCAAACGTATGTACCTGAGGTATTTTGTGACGAAGAACGTCAATTTGACCATTAAATTGTCAATTTTTTATTCAAATGATAGTTCTACTCTTATTTTAATGTAGGGTAAATAATACTGAGGGTTCTTAATCTTTAAACTTTGTTACGCTGAAATCCTGAATCTCTAAATTTCTAGCACCTGAGATTCTAAACATTTCAAACATCTGCGCTTGAAGTCCATTTGCGATAAAAAAATGCCAGTCTGACCGTTAAAATATCAAAATTTAAGTAAAATAATTAGTCTACCCATATTTAATTTTGAATTAAATAAAAATTAAAATAAAATGAAGAAACAAAACGAAAAAAAGATAATCATCTTTTCCAATTCCAAACTGCCCATCTCAACCCTAGTGGCAGTGGTACTACCGACACCACCCACAAAAAATAAACTAACTAGTATTTATAGCACCTGAGAACTAACGCACCTCTCAATCCCATTTATCTTTGTCGATCACCACCCATCTCCAATCTCCTGAAAACCTACGCCATTTGCAGAAAAAAAAATCAATCATAGCCAAATCCAAATCCAAAATCTCAAATCTACTCAGCTAACATCAAGCTCATGAGTAGAAAAATAATCTCTGGTGATTCTTGGTTGCTGAATTTTTGAGTTTTGAGATTGGAAAATAGAAGTACTGTCTTGTGATGTTATGATTTTTGGTTTGTATTTTTAAATTGTTAAACAAATTACTGATTTAAATGAGTGGGGATGATTCTTTCTTTATTATTATTTTTCTATTCTTTTAACGGTCAAATTGATATTTTTCATCATAAAAAGATTTCAAGCGCAGGTCTTTGAATGGTTTGAATTCCTTGGTGCTAAAAATGAAAGATTTAGGACCTATTGTCTCAAATTTTAAAGATTTGAGACTACACCCTATCTAAATCTTCTTTTAAATTTAATTTATGGACACCCCAGTAAACAATAATCTTCTAATTCCGACTAAATATCTCACTGCTTTAATGCATAGAGAGCCCAGAAATTTGTAATCTTGATTGGTCTATTCTCGGAATTATCTAACTCTAATCGTTCAAGATTATTCTGCACCCATTTGCAGATCAAATCCAAACAAAACTTCCCAAATCACAGAAACTTCAAAATAAGAAAAATAGTATTCAAAATAAGCATTAAATTCTTGAAAATGAAAAGGGAGTTTTCTGGTTTACTTAAAATACCATCGTCTTAAAAAAATAAAAAATATGATGTGAACTCAAATAACGACACTTTTTGACAGATTTTGTGAGTGGGAACTGTATGTAAAAATAAATGAAAAAATGTGGATGATATTTACTAAAAACTTGAATGAAGATAAATCGTTACAAATTTGAAAAAATGGAAATTGACCCTTTAAAATATGACCCGATTCAATGAACCTCGCCATCGTGTCGCCCCTGTTTTAGTGCTCAAAAGTCTAGACAGCGTGCTTCACATAATTGGCTTCCGTTTACCAAAAGAATCATATTCTTCCATTTTTACCCTTCTTGAAGCAGATTTTTAGTCCGAGTTTGCAGTCCTCTCATTAATTATTATCCAAACTCCTCCACTTTTTAGTCTCTCAACGCTTAAGCTTAGTCTTCGCCGCCGCCTACCACCACTAGGGGATGGCTTCCGACGGGTTTCGGCCACTGGACGAGAAGTTAATGGTGGAGTACTTGAAGGCAACTCCAATATTGGCTGAAAAGCTGGGCAATGAGTTTGATAAGCTGGAAATTAAAGAAGTAGGAGATGGAAATCTCAATTTTGTGTATATTGTTATTAGCCCCTCTGGCTCCTTTGTTATCAAACAGGTAAAAAATCAGTGCTCTCAAATCATTATCACCGATTGTAGGGAGTTTGTCTCTAAACACTATGTCCGTGTTTATCCCTTCAAAAGAAATTCTCCATCAATTCTCTTCCTCAAACGGTTCTACTCACCAAGCTCTACACACCGCCTCTATCCATCATCCTCAAACTATAAATAGTGTTTTCTTCTTTCTTGTTTTTATTTTGGTTACGACAATAGATTATCTTCGATCCTTTTTTATAAGTTTTTTATTGAAATTATTTTTGTTCTCAAAATTTTTATTCGAGAACAGATGATACAGTCGGATCCCACCGATTAAGCGGTATACTAGTTTAGAATTGGATCAACTTGCGATAATAGCAAGTTTGTTTCTTTTATTTTTTATCTTATTTGCTTACTATTATTCCGCATATTCCCGTCACGTTTAAGCCGCAAATTTAATCAAGAAAATAAATTATGTTGAAAATCATGGATAGATCATGTTACTGTGATTTGATTACAAGATATGGCTCAATCCATCGGACTTAATACCAAAGGGCAAAAACTCATTCATTTTCTTTGGGGGTTTTTTTTGCATAAATGGTCCCAGTCTTTTACACTTACTGCAAGTTTATGACTTATTTTTTTATTTTTGACAGTAGCGTCCTATTTCTAATGGTCTTTTCTGTCCATTTCCGTCACATTTAACCGTTAGTTACTTGTGTGCATTCTACACTCTTCATTTCATAAGTGCACCTCCGACATTTCACTTATCATAAATAAAAATTTGTAGCAGAATTCCTGAACTTGATAGGAAAAAAAAAAGAAAAAAAAATAATTAAACAAAATACCCACCCCACCCCCACAATAACGAAGAATTGGACGGAACACAACGTTGCAAACACGCATGGGAACGATATTAAATTGATTTCAACAAACTTAAAAAATCGCAACCAAATTTTCAAAGAACACACAAATCTGAATATATTTTGTGTTTAATTTGAATTGGAGTTTGCTAGTTTGATTAAATGAAAGTGCTAAACATCCTGTCCTTTTTTAGTTAGATTCTTGTGGAGTATGAATGAAATGAAATGTCCAAAAGTATCGTTCATTTCGCAAATCACTTTTTTAGTTAGATTCTTGTGGAGTATGAATGTGATGAAATGTCCAAAAGTATCGTTCATTTCGCAAATCAAAAGTACACAGCTGAGTCATTTCAGATCCTCCTATTTCCAAAATTGCGTAGGTGTTTTGGACTTTCTGGAGTACCAAAAAAGGGCTGAAAATTTCACTTGATCGCCATTTCTGCAACGAAATATTACCACCGTTATGCTTTCGCACTACCTAATTCCGTGGCAATACTGCCATGGACCGTCCCGGTGAGCTAGATCTGTTTATGGAGAACCTTATGGACGACGTCGGAGACGAAGACGAGAGCGCTTGGAGGTTTACGGGCGTCGGAGACGATGACCTGTAGTAGTTCTGAAAGAAGCCACTCGATGTATTGGAAGAATACGTAAACGACGATACATCCGGCATCACCATTGCCGAATTGCAGAACAGACCGGACGAAGAGATCGATTGTCAGAAAGTTGATGCAATTGGTAACACCGGTCTGCTTAATTTTCGAGACGACATAGACATTTTAAGAGAGAGGGGAAAATAAAGAGGGAGATTATTTCTAGAGAGAGAAAAGAGAGAATATGCCGTATGGCGATTGCCGGTCCACTTGTTCCATTAGAAAACGAAAATAATGATCTAGGATAGGGTAGGGCAGGGCAGGGCAGGACAGGACAGGGCATGGGATGAAGAATATTTTTTTTAATTATTTTTCTTTTTTTTCCTCATAAGTTTATGACTTCTGCTGTAAATATTTATTTATGAATAGTGGAATATCAGAAATGTCCTTATGAAATGACGAGTGTGAAATGCACAGGAGAAACTAACGTATAAATGTGACGAAAGTGGATGGAAATGACCATTTTTGTCAACAAAGTTTGAAATAGGGACAATATTGCAAAAAATGAAAGGATAGATCCTTAACTCACAGTAAGTGCAAAAGATAGGGACCATTTGTGCAAAAAAATCATTTTCTTTTTATAGCCATGCTAGCTAGTGGGGATTGAGAAAAATGAGGGTTTTTGGTCCATAGTGATTCTCTGATTTTCTTGGAAGGAGAATTCTCTGTAAAGACATTTCCTGACTTTATTTTGATATAGATCAAATATCATATCTCAATGACATTGAGGAAAACTATGAATTTTGTTCCCTCCTCTCAAACTGTTTATAAATCTCTACAGGCTCTTCCTTATATTCGTTTAATTGGGGAGTCATGGCCATTGACAAAAGAACGTGCCTATTTTGAAGTAACAACATTAAAAGAGCATGGTCGCTTGTGTCCTGACCATGTTCCCGAGGTTTACCATTTCGACAGATTGATGTGTTTAATCGGTATGCGGTACATTGAGCCTCCTCATATAATCTTAAGAAAGGGATTGATTGCTGGGATTGAGTATCCATTGCTTGCCGAGCACATATCAGACTATATGGCTAAAACTCTATTCTACACGTCCCTTCTGTATCTTACAACAACGGATCATAAAAGGGCAGGTATGCAATTCCCGTGGTCTTATGTATTCACTACTTAACAACACTCCTTCACAATTTCAAATTTTTTTATGATTATCTAACAATTGTACTAGATCTACACTTGACTACAAGTGTTTATAAGAATGTTGTACTAGAATTTTAGAATGTGAAACTCTCCAGGTAGCTTTTTATTTAGTCATTGCAGACCCCAAAAGTATCTAATTTGTCTGTCGCTTATGTTGACTTTCTGTTCCATGCCTTAATTTCATGGCCTTCACACCGTATGTTTTCTGATCAGCACCGTTGTCATTTCCACTCGTGTTCTCTCATTATCTTCTCCTCCCTTTGCAATCCAGTACTAATCTAGATGTAAGAAATAATGATGAGTTTCAGCTCGTTCATCGGAAGTCAGAACGTACCTGCTAGGTTGACTTTACTCGTTCATGAAGAAAATTCGTCCTTGTTAGTGAATCTTAACCATATCGTATGCTTGGATATGCACGACTCATTAGTACTTCAATGCTTGTGCAGTTGCTGAATTTTGTGGAAATGTCGAGTTACGCAGACTCACTGAGCAGGTTGTCTTTTCTGACCCTTACAAAGTGTCTGAACATAACCATTGGACATCTCCTTATCTTGATTCTGATGCCGAAGCAGTCCGGGAGGATAACATTTTGAAGCTTGAAATTTCTGAGCTAAAATCCAAGTAATCTGCATTGTTAAAATTTGATTCTTTATATTGCATTTTGTTATTTTTTCAATAGATGCGGAATTTTCCTTACATTTGTTTGATAACCTTCCAGATTCTGTGAAAGAGCCCAAGCTCTTATACATGGTGATCTCCATACAAGTTCTGTCATGGTGACTGGAGATTCGACTCAAGTTATAGATCCAGAATTTGGTTTTTATGGGCCGATGGGATTTGATATCGGAGCTTTTGTTGGGAATTTGATTTTAGCTTACTTTGCACAAGATGGACACGCTGTCGATGGGAATGATCGAAAGGTATATCTTGACTCCACATTCCTCTTCATCACCACTAATTTTCTGACTATCTTGAGTTTTAGCAGTAATTCTCTGCATCACCAGTATATATTTATTCAAGATATTTTTACTTCTAGACTTTATTGTCTATTCAGTTTTCTCATCTCTCTCTCCAATCCCTTAGAAATGGCATCTTCTAGGAATTTCCGTCTCATGGTTGGCTTGCTGGATTGCTTTCACTCCAGTTAGAGTCTTATCTTATCATGCATATATTACATAAATTACTCTTATCTGCAAATGTTATGAAAATGTCTGAAATTAATAAATTTCTTTTGTGTGCTTGACTTACTTGGGCACGCTAATCTACCCCACCATGGATTTTTAGTTAGAAAGTAAGATCATTCAATTTTGTTAGTGAGGTTCTTGGACGAATTTATTTCTAGAGTAAATTGGAATGGCCGTTTTAAGATATGCACTTAAGATGTATCTGCAGAGTTTATCCTCCAACAGTGTGGCTACTTTAGTTAAACCTTGAAAGTAGTTTGTTCAAGTTGTTTGTTGAGGCAATAAGTGTTCTTCTGATTTTTTATTGTTCACTTTGTGTTTGTATGGCGAAGCATCAATATTTCATGAATCAGGCACTGTTTTGTCACCGGATCTTTTATACGAAGTAGATAATGTTTTTGACTGCCCAAAATGGCATTGGGATGGAGTAATCATACATCTGGCTGCCAAATAGTGTGGTTGTATGTGTATTGGGATCATACACATCAGCATGGTAGACGATTTTAACTTTAATAAAACTCAGTTGTAGTATCTCTAGAATAGCAAGAGATGATGAAGTAATTGAAATGGACTGTGGGGCAAAACAATGGGCATCCTTCTATGGATTATGGAGGAATGGAGATGTCAGCTGAAGAGGGATATGTAGGTTGTCACTGAACAGAAAGTTGTGTCCTAACTGGTTCCTCTTTTTCCGTGCTTCATTATTCCCCAGGTAACATGATTAAGGTCCCAATAACATCCTGTTAGCGATGTAGTAATAAGAAGGGCCAGGTTTATTTACCTTTTCGGTCTTCTTCCAAAACTTCCATGTCATTTTTGCTTTTCAAAATTTCCTATCTGGTTATGCCTGTTAGGAATGTGTGTATTCAGGTCCGCATTTTAATTGAACTAATGCCATTCTATCTGTTAGCCCTTTCATAAGAATCGCAGTGTGTCCAGCAGAATACTTAATGAACTTGATTCAGTAGCTTATCAGTTTAAAATTTCTTCTAATGCAGCCATATAAAGTATGGATTTTGAAGACTATTACAGAGACATGGAACCTCTTCTATAAAAAGTTCACTGCTCTTTGGGATGAACACAAGGATGGTCCTGGAGAGGCATATCTTCCAGCAATTTATAATAATCCAGATGTACAGTTGCTGGTAAAACAGAAATACATGAAAGAACTTTTCCACGACACACTTGGATTTGGTGCTGCCAAAATGATAAGGTTAGATTGGCTTTTCTCCTTATTCTCAACATTGCGTCTTTATTGTGCCTTCTGCTGTTTTTCTCTCATGTATGTGCAGTGACTTTTATTGGTGTTGAGCTTATAGTGTAAGATCAGTGTTTGTACATCACAAGCTTTTGTTGCTCCTTTATGTACAGACGTTGAATTAATTCTTTCCAATATTGTCAAAATTTACTTGTTGCTTGTTAAAAAGCTGAACTGAGTTGGTATCATTATTAAAGATCAGCTTGAGTTTTTCCTTACATCAAATTTTGTTATCAAGGGTTGTTATTTGGAGGTCATAAATTGGGGAAAAAGCAAGAATACAGCAAAGCTTTTTGTCCTTTTAAAGTAGTTAAGCATTTGGGTGCATCTATAAGAGTTATATACTCTTTGCGAGTAGTGTTCTCCTGCCCCCTTGTGGGCAAAATGTGGGCAAAATGTAATGCTGTGTTAGCAGGTGGGCACCTGCTCAGATGTGAGCAGGTGGCCAATCAATTTACTTGATTACTTTTATCATAATTGTCCACATGCTGACACCTCAGTATGTGGGCATTACATCCTGCCGACAAGGGGCAGGAGAACACTACTCTACTTCTTGCACTTTGCATTTGATGCTTCATCATGCTTTACTACTTTATATTGTTAATAACTGCAGACGATAAACACACATTATTGATTTGCAGGAGAATTGTTGGGGTAGCTCATGTTGAAGATTTTGAATCAATCAAAGAGGCTAAAAAACGAGCAGATTGTGAACGAAAAGCTCTTAACTTCGCTAAGAATCTTCTAAAGGAACGAAGAAATTACCAAAGCATTAATGAAGTGGTTTCTGCAATGGAGCAACTCGATTCACAATAAGTTATCTACATAATTTTCCACTTCACAAGTTTTGGGATATTTAAATATGTTGGTTTGAAGAATGTTTAGCAATAACCGCGGTGTATAATTTTATGACATTGAACAAATCTTATTATATTTTTAGTTTCCATCATAATAATAATAAAAATTAATTTACAAATTATGTATTGCTTATCTACTAATATTGATAATAAAAGGATAAGTTAATATATGAATAATATTGTTCAAGCTCTCTAATATTTATAATTAATAAACGAATAGCTTAATTAAATAAAAAATATTTGAGGATCAAATTTGCGACAAATATTTTTATTTATTTTTTGTTATAACCATAAAATAAAATTTTAAATAATGTAATTACTTAATAATAAAATTAATAATTTTATTTAACACGTTTGTTAATAATTATAAGCTTAAATTTTAATTATTTCATATTAGTTCGTAAAATATACAATATAATTTATGTATATTATCAATTTGGTTAATAAATTTTTAATTCAAAAACAAAAAGAACTTGTTAGTTTTTTTAATTTTTTTATAAAGTACCGGACGTATTTGTACATTTTTCAAAGGTTGAAAATCTAATTATAATTTTTCTAAATTAAACTTAAGGGCACATTTAATGAAAAATTTAGAAAAGTGGCAAAAGCACGCATTGATTTTGAAAAATGGTAATTTTTAATAATATTTACAAAATGAGCAACTTTTAAATACAAAAAGTCATATATACCCTTTACAGAAATGAAAGTTTTTTTCTGACTTCCATACTATCTATTGTTACCAATTATATGTAAACACGAATGTAAACATATTTTCATTTTCGTTATACAATATCAACGATATTTTTACACTTGAAATCTTGATAACCGAAGTTATAATTTGAAGGTAAAGAAATGTTAATCTTCTTTTAGTTTTTTATTAAAAACTTGAAACTTGTTATAGTATTAATCTAGGGTGTTGGAGATTATTTTCAAATTACTTTTTTGAATAAACTATAAGTTCAATTTTAATTTGTTTATCCATTCAATAGTAAAGCATGATGATTTGTATGATTAAATATTGCAATATAAAATTTTTGGTATAGTGTGAACTACAATCTTAAGACATCTTTTGCATTACCATTCTTAGAGACGGACCCACATGGGATCAATTGACCCACATATTTTTCAACTAAAAAAAAAAATAATTACCTTATAATGGGGTCAATTAATTTTTTTTAATGTGTCATTACCTTATATCTAATGAAAATAAAAATATATGCTCGTTAAGAATTAGCAAATGAAAATTGGACAATATGTGAAAATGGGCCAATTTCCTATTATAAATCCCCAATCCACACTCTATCTCCACTTGATCACTTCATCTCATCTCATTACTTTGATCTTCTCCAATTTCTTTTTTATCTTTCAAATTATTGATTAGTTTGTCGATTTCTTTCTATTTTCAGTTCGAGTCACAACATTTGAAGTAAGGTGACAGTTAAATCAAGTTTTATATAAAAGTTTAACCTTGCACCGATTTCTTTATATATTTTTTGGCATATCTAAAAACTAGTTTATGGTTTATAATAAAATTAGTTCAATTATTGATTTGGGGGTATTTCACTAGTCTTTGTGCCTGTTTGAATTGTTGTGAAAAATTTTTGTTTTTGTTTTTTTTTTTAAAATAAACATTTGAAATTTAAAAAAAAAAAAAAAAAATTGGGGAGGTAATACTACAATTGTTACCTATAGTAATGTCAGTGACTAAATGTACTAAATTTTTACACGAATAATAAGAAAAATGGAGACAATTTAGTTTAATAAACATTAGTATTATCAATCTAGTTTCCATCTAAATTATACAATTGTGGTGGAAACCGAATGCATATAATGCTTAAAGAAAGAAATTATATCTAATTGACTGATTTAGAGTAGCTTGATTTTTATTTTATTTGCAGAGAGAATTTGATAGTCTTTTCTTACTAATAGCTATCCTGATCATTTCAAAGTTTACTATGTACTGAATTATGTCAATTCTCTTTATTTATTTTTTAAATTCTATATTCAATGTTGATTTATTTTCCTTATTCGTTTGGAGTTTATTTGTGATTTGATAGATAATTAGATATTATATATTCAATTGGTTTAGCTATCTTCAATTATTTTACCATTTTTTTATCTTCAGAATTAAAATTTTTGATATATTTTATTGTGGTTTCAATGTGTTCTCGTGAACTTTTTTTTTCCTTTTTAATTCATAGGCAAACAATCAAGTCGTTTGACAATATTGATAACGATATAATTATACGACGTTTTTTCAAAGTATGAAAAAGCGTATGCTAATATATTGATTTATTTTCATTAATATTATGTTATTTTAAAAATAAAATTACATATATATTTTTGATCCCACAATAGAAAATATCTGACTCCACCACGTGGTAAATTTGTTTTTACTGCAATTATAAAATTTCTTTTGTTTTGCATAGAATGTCATCACTCTCAATAGTGCTAACTGTCATGCTTGCTTATTACCCAGAAAATTATACTACACAGTAGATTAATTATGAGACATCTCTATAAAATACGTTAGTTTTAAAGATAACTACTCTATTATGAAATAATATGTCTCAAAATGGAAATTTTATATAAAAATCTCACAGAAATTTTTTATTTCCCCAAATTTCTTAAATATAACATACAAATATCCTTCTTTCATATTCTAAATTAATTCAATATTTAGTGTGTGGCAACTTAAGACTGTGACACTGGAACATTACCATACCTGACCTTGTACTCCCTCCAAACCTGGTCCAAAGGTTTTCCCAACAACTCAAAGAAATAATTATCATTATATGCATATCTCATTCTCTTGTTCAATGTAACAGTAAACCCTTTTCTTAAACTGTCACAATATTCCAAAAATCTTTCTGTGACACCATATCCCTCATCCCATCTCTTACCTGCACCTGGTCTAGTATATGAATTGGGGTCATAAAATTTCGATTTTACCATCACGTAATCTGCTATACCTTCAGTTAATCCCCCGGGGGCGGTCCCCTTACCGGACCATTGAAATATGTGTGTCATTTCATGGTACATTATTCCGGTGAAGGTAAATTTTGCCCTACCCGGTGGATATGATTGCAAGATTGGAGCGCTAACGTTAATATTGTCACCATTTGTGTAGGCCGTTGCATCGGTAAAATCCGAAATATATACATTCAAAACTGGCACTGTTTTCCTATCAGCATTTGTAGGTTGTTCGAAAATATTCCATATGAATTTATTGATAATGTCCATATTTTGTAAGGTATACGGAACCCCGATTTCTTGGTCGAACCGACGTCCGCCAGGTTGATTGGGGACGGTGTTTGTGACAATGTATTTGACAGCATAAAGGCCTTGTGGTGCAGCTAGAAGAAGAATAAATGAAAGGAAATTACAAAGGTTTCCCATTATGAGATTTTTCATGCAATGCTCTTGTATGAGTTGTGAATTTTATACATATATATATAGTTGGAGAGTTTTTATGTTTTGTCACACCAAATTGATTACAAATGAATGAAAAATCAAGATTAATAATCCTAATTAAAAGGGGTTGTAAATGATTTTGGATAAGAATTTTTTTGTGTGGCAATTATGGTGAATGAATAATATCAATAGGAAATTGGACATTTAATGGTTGGTAATATTGAAATTTCATCAATTCCCTACCAAAAATGTGTTTAGAGAGGAAAATTAAAATTAAAAATAAAATTTGGAGAATAAATAAATTCATACCCAACTAAAGAAATAAAAATAAAATATACTCGTTTATTGAATTGATAAGAATTTTCTTATTAAGTGTTGCGAATATTCTCTTAAAGCATTACATTCTGTATTTTATTTTTTTCAAGAAAATAAATTAATTTATGGGGAAAATGCTACAAGGGTTTTAAGATTTTTTTAAAAAGTGCAGAAAGGTCCCAAACTTTCTATTTTTCACATCACAATTCCAAAGTCGAATGGTGGGAGTGGGGGTATTTGGAAAAGATGGGTTGGTTTTTGTTAATATTTATTTTTTTCTCTTTCTTTAATTTTATTAATTATTTTAAGTGAAAAAAATTGTAAAAAGACCATTAAGCCTTTATAAATTTTGGGTCAAAAGTCAAAAAGTATACCTCACGCACTAAATTAACAGATTTTTGAATATGAATTCCATCCAAAGGTCCTGTCAGGCCACACTTAAATTTGTGCGGGCCAGCCCAGTCTAGAGATGGAAATGGGACGGGTCGACCTTGTCTTGCACTACACCGTACCGCCCAGCGACTCTCGAATTCGCATAGCGAGGCAGCCCTTTAACCCACCAACTGTCCCGGATAAATTTTTTTTTAAAATTGGAAAAAAAAAATAGGAAACTTTTAAATATTTGTAGCAAACAAACAAAAACAAAATACAAGATTGAAGTTGTTATGTAATTGTTAAAAAAAATTTATAACTTCAACTTGGGTTCAATTCTTATTTAACCCATTTTTAGTGAAAATTGTATTTGTTTTTCTATTTTACTTTTTTCTTTTTTTAAAATAATTTTTTTACTAGAAAGATAAACTATATCTTCTATGTTAAAAATGTGTATTATAAGTTACAAAACTTGGGTTGAATAGACTCGCTCGAATAATTAGATGAACACATTATCTCCAATATATCATTACTATTTGATTTGATAATGAAAATTCTAGATTCAAATTTCAAAATGATGCAAGGTTTTCAATTATCAGGTGATTTTTTTTTTAATTGGTATTATTAGATAAATATCATGCTACGGAATTATCCCAGAATTCAGCAGAAGTTGTGATGACAGAAGTTCATAATATTACAAAACAACAATCATTTTTTTGCCATTCTTTTTTATAATCTTTAGCAATTACAATCGACCAAGAATAGGTGAAGATGCCAAAGACATAATTGTCCACAAAAGATTTCTCAATTAGCAGCATTGATTAATAGCACGACGATGCAAGATACAACACAACGTAGAATCCTTGTCTATAATTTCAAAAAAGAAAAAAGAAAAAAAATAATTTATTAAATGTTTTAATAGATGCATCGATGAATCAAATAGAGTTGTGGAAAAATATTATTGTAGTTGACTCCAAATTAGTTAGCAACATGCATGCATAACATAGATTTTACTAAGCTTTTATCGATAAATCATATAGTGTTATACTTATTTCAAGGATATACATAATAATTTTGCCTATCCTTTTGCATAACAGCATCCATACCAAGTATCAAACTCAAGAGATTTTGCCTGTTAAATTTAACTATTCGAGCGAGTCTATTGACAAACACGCTAATTACAAAACTTATGACTACAAATCTTCTTTTCCGCTTGTGTATATATATATTCGATTATGCACAAGCATAGTTCAAACTACATATGTAATTTGGGTTGAAACTTGAATTAAATTAAATTTTAGTTGAATCTAAACAATTTTGTGTTGGAGTTTGGGATTTTTGGACTAATGTTTCAAAAAAGACAATTTAAGTTGGGGACTTGGGCTTAGGTCATTTTAGATTGAGATTATTTAGATTATGTATTGTGGCTATTCATAAAAAGAGTTATTAGTGTCAATGACCAAAAAAATAAATAAATTTGTGGGCTAGCCCGGGTCCAAGCCAGACTGGCTAAAACTTTCAAACATCTACACTTGAAGTCCCTTTGTGCTGAAAATGTCAATCTGGTCGTTAAAATATCAAAATTTAAGTAAAATAATTAATATATCCATATTTATCTTTGAATTAAATAAAATTAAGAAATAAAACAAAAAAGAAATAATCATATTTCTCAATTCCAAACTGCCCACCCCAACTCTAGTGGCAGCGATACTACCGACACCACCTACCAAAAAATAAACTAACTAATATTTTTGTAGCACCTGAGAACCCACACACCTTTCAATCTCATTCATCTCAGTCGATCACCACCCATCTTCAAACTCCTGAAAACCTATGCCATTTGTAGGAAAAAAATAAAAACAATCGTAGCCAAATCCAGATCTCAAATCTACTCTTGGCCAACATCAAGCCCAGGAACATAAAAATAATCTCTAGTGGTGCTTGATTGCTGTATTTTTGAGTTTTGAGATTGGAAAATAGAATTGCTGTTTTGTGATGTTATGATTATTGGTTTGTATTTCTAAATTGTTAAACAAATTACTGGTTTGAATGAGTGGAGATGATAATTTCTTTATTATTATTTTTCTATTCTTTTAACTGTCAAACTGACGTTTTTCGTTACAAAATGACCTCAAGCGCAGGCTTTTAAATTCCTTTGTGCTAAAAATAAAAGATTCACGACCTTATTGTCTCAAAATTTAAAAGTTAAAAACTACAATACTATTTACCTTAAATTAAAATAACGATAAAATTGTCATTTCAATACAAAATTGACCATTTAATAGTCAAATTGACGTTTTACGTCATAAAAGAACTTCAGGCGCAAACGTTTTAAAAGTTTTGAATCTCAAATACTAGAAATCAAAGGTTAAAGACTTCATCGTCACAAGATTTAAAAGTTCAAGATCTCCAATACTATTTACTCCAAAAAAAAAAAAAAAAAAAAAAAAAAACCAGGAATAAGTTGTTCTCCCCAACACAGCCCACCCCACGGGCACAACCGCACAATCAGTCTTGTTGCCATCTTTTTTGTCACACAGTCGCCGTAGTGTTAAAGGTATAACTCTAGTATAAAATAACATATTTCAAAATGGAAATTATATATAAAATCTAACATTATTTTCTGATTTTTACAAAAATTTAAATATAAAATAGTAATCCCTTTATTTCATATTCTGAATTAATTCAATACTTTTTGAGTAGCAACGGTGGAAGATTATCGTACTTGGCCTTGTACTCCCTCCACACCTGATCCAAAAGGTTTTCTTAGCAACTCAAATAAATAATTGTCACTATATGCAGTGCTAGAATCAATAATTTTTCGTTAGGGGGGTTTGATTTTTCGTGATGTGAATGGAAAATTGTTAAAAGACGATTTCATAATAACGAATCAAAAATAGTTATTTGTAATAAATTTAATAATAATGTTTTTTTATTTTTTAAGTTTTAGTTCGATGACACTTCTTTCAACTTATATAAGCTTATATATGACTTCAAAATAATGAACTAAAATAGTTTTTTAATGGATTTAATGATCTTGTTTTTATCTTTTAAATTTAAGTTTGATGTCACCTCTTTCAACTTATTTTCAAATTATGTTCTTCACACGTCGAGGAAAGTTTATTTTTAATTCTCAATATCAAACAGTATGGAGAGATATTTCAAACGTTTATCTTAAATTTGTACTTATGAGCAAATATTTATGAAAGAAATGTTCGATATAAAAAGGATAAAATTGATGTTCGAAATGTTGGGAATGAAAGAGATGTAATTGATGTTCGGAATGTCGGAGATGAAAGTTTGTAATTCATATTTAGGTAACATTGACAATGATGTAATTATACATCGTCTTGAAAATATAAAAACGCGTAAGGAAAGTTTGTAATAAGATATTAATATTAATATTAATATTAATATGTTTGTTTTAAACAAAATATTATTAATTGCAACTCCGCCACTTAATAATCCTACTGCACGCGTGGAGAAGAAGAAGAAAGAATGAAAGGAAGATACAAAGGTTTCAATGATGGAATATGGGAAATTGGCGCAAATAGTTCTTAATTTTTGTCTTCAGTATAAAAATTGTCCTTAACATTTTCAATCTATGTATTTTAGTGTACAATTGATCGTTATTTGATGAAAAAGACTAATTATACCCATAATTTTAATAAGAAAAAATTATAGTTGAGTTGCCAAGCTTTGTAAAAAGTGCAAACGAGTTCAATACTTTTATTTTTTATAAGAAATTAAATAAAATTAACGATATTTTTTTAAACTAAAACTTTATTGACCAAATGATAATATACCAAATTGTTTTGTATATTTTACGAATTATTATAAAATAACTAAAAGTTAAGCTTGTAATTATTAACAAACATAGTTACATAAAAAAAATATTATTAAGTAATTAGATTATTTAAAATTTAAACTTTTATTTTATCGTTACAACATAAAAAATAAAAAAAAACTTTGTTACCAACTTAATGCTCAATTGCAATTTTCTCTAATTAAAACTAATGATATATTTGTCTTTTTCATCAAATAAAGATCAGTTGTGTACTAAAACACATAAGTTAGAGATTTTTGAACTACAAAACAAATGTTAAAAACTATTTTTATACTTATAGTAAATATTAGGGGCCATTTGCAGCAATTTCCCTTATAATTTTTATGCAATGATGCAATGCTTTTGTATGAGTTTGATAAACTTAATACATAATAGTTGGAGCATTTCCTTGTTTTGTCCCACCAAATTGATTGCAAATGACTGAAACATTTTTTATGCATAGTCCTAAGGGAAAGGGGCTGTAAATGATTTTGGATAGGAAAAGTTTTCTTCTAGTTGTTGTGAATAAATCAAATCGATAGCAAATTAGTCTAGTAAATTGTTAATATTGTTATAAAAGCTCGGACATTGATCTAAAAAACGTAAAGAATTCAAAATTAAAGTGTCCAACACACATAAAAAGTAAAGACAATCCAACACTATTGTAGCGTGCGACATTTATCGACAGATTGACGGTTACTGTAGAAAAATTCCATCAAATTATTATTAAAAAATTAATTATAATTTCTAATAAGCATGCAGTTAGGTAATCTGCATTGCCTAAATATTCCCGTGGATTGCCTTGTACTCATTCCACAGCTGCCCAACCGGCTTCCCCAGCAATTCAAAAAAGTAATTATCACTATAATTACTTATCATCTTCTTATTAAGTTCTGCAACAAATCCTAATTTTAAACCTTCACAGTATTCCAAAAACCTAGCCGTAAAATCATACCCCTGATCCCATTTCTCCCCCTGACCCGGTTTCGCAAACCCGGCCGGATAATAATTCGAAGTCAAAATCATATAATCCGCCATCCCTTCCACCAGCCCAACCGGAGCGCTGCCGGCTCCATTCCATTGAAAAACATGAGTCATTTCATGGTAAAGTAAAGAAGTGAATTCCCAAGTCAAATTCCCTTGGTACCCTTCCAAGTAAACTGAACTGACCATGATGTTTTCCCCAGAGGTTATGGCTTCTGCTCCTTTGTATTCTTGTACGAACAGTTTCACAACTTGTACATTCTTTCTGTCAGCCTCTGTGTACTGCTTGAAGGTATCCCATATGAAATTGTTGATTGTTTTCATTATTTTTTGGGTGTATTCAATGCCAATTTCGCGTTCGAAACGGGCTCCGCCTGGTGTATTTTGGGCTTGATTTATGACTTCATATTGGACCCCAAAAATTCCTGCTGGTAAATATGCAAGAGCCAGTAGTAGTGAACACAAGATGAAAAGCTGGGAATTCATGGCTTCTTGAAGTTTGCTGTACATATGTGTGTGTATTTATACTAGCAACGTTAATGTCACAGTAATTATCGCAATAATTGTCGCACATTTGTCTATAACTTAAGAAATGTAAATAAATAGATTTTAAAAAAGGTAAATTATATGAAAGTTATTCATTTTTATTGTCAAAAATAAATAAATAAAATTTTACTTATAAGGAAAAAATAACATCTCTAAACATGTTGAAAACAAAATGGATACTTAAAAGTAAATTTAAGTTATTTTTTAAGATTTGCCAAACATCTTGTAGACTGGGAATTTGAATGAAATCCTTTACCTTTTATTAAGAAGTCTTTGTTATAATTACATATGTTAATTGGTAATCAACATATAATCACGATCGTATAGAATTTTTAGCCACACTCACGACAAAAAAATATTTACGTCTATCTTCTATTTTAAAAAAATTCTCTCTAGATCTCCCCTCAAATATATCATTTTCATTTCTCTTCACCATTCTTCAATTCTCTCATCTCAATCTTGTTTGTGCTCATTATTCTTTAACACGAGCAAATTTTTACAGTCGGATTCCACCAGATAAGTGGTATACTAGTGAAATATATTGCTGCTTTGTTAGTTACACACGCGGAAAGCAGTGAATGATATCAAATGATAAGACATTTGAGATTAATATTTTCATAATTATAATGTTTTTTTTTTTTGAAAATTTTTACTTATATATATAAATTATAGATTTGTCAAAGCATTGGCATATTGTCAATTTAATTTTAAATATTATTTAAGATTGACATCTAATGAATTACTATTATTTGATATAATTCTATAAACTTTAAAGAGATTAATCAAACTCATGCAGAAAAACATGCATTGAATTAGTTCACATTTATAGTAAATATACACTTGTCAACTATAAATAAATCAAATGTACATGTAAAAACAATACTTGTTAAATATTTTATAAGTGGAATTAAGAATTTTATTAATTTAATATGAATTAATTACACTTTGTATTCAGACTTATCTCAAGTCATTTCTTGATATTTTTCAAAGATTGATTATATTCTACGTACGTGATATAGATTTAATTGCATATAAGCATATTTAAGATTTGATTTTTCCTTTAAATTTTAAATTTAGTTTTAGGACGAATCAAAAAATCTAAAACATTAGGAGACGAGATTTTGTTTCTATAATTTTGTCAAAACTTTGATTTTTTCTGTTTATTTTTTAAACTTATTTAAGATTCGCATCTTATTACTTTTTTATAATAAAAATATATGAACTCTTATGAAATTACTCTATTGGTCAAATACATGCACAATAATCGGGTTAATTACACTATATAGCACTGAACTTTATACTTTATTTTATTTATACTACCGAACTTTAATTCGTTTCATTTATACCACCGAACTTTAAAATTATTTTCAGTTAAACCACTTCATTAACCAACTGTTCATTGTTTGATGAAAATTCTGACGTGGTATTAACGGATCGTTAATTGGCTGATGTATCTCGCCACGTGTATGAAGTTTAAAATAAAAATACGTTTTTGACATCAATTAAACGACTTTGAGCTCAAGAATTATCGAAATAGTTGATACAAAAACGTATTTTCAAACACGATTTTGACATCAAAAGCGTATTTTTATTTTGAACATTATACATGTAGACAATATTTTCACACGTGGCGAGATACATCAGCCAATTAACGGTTCATTAATGCCACGTTAGAATTTTTGTCAAACAATGAACAGTTGGTTGATGAAGTGATTTAACTGAAAATAATTTTAAAGTTTAGTGGAATAAATGAAACGAATTAAAGTTCGGTGATATAAATAAAATATGGTATAAAGTTTGGTGGTAAAAATGAAACATGGTATAAAGTTTGGTGGTATAAATGAAATAGAGTATAAAGTTCAGTGGTATATAGTGTAATTAACCCTATTATTATATTGGATAATTTGCACTTTTGGTCACCAATCTTTCTAATTTGTAACAAATTTACCCATAACCTTTTTTTTAGCATCAGGCATCCCCAACCTTTCAATTTTTTGTAAATCACGTCCTTTTTTTTTTTTGCAAATCACGTCCACATTAACATATTTGGACGGTTTTGCCCTCCTCTTTAAATAAACAAAAATATAAAAAAGTTAAAACAACAAAAAATTAAAAAAATTACAAATGAAGTCCCATAACTTTTAAAAAATACAAAATCACCCCACCCCACCCCACGCCAATCTGTAGAGTATTCCGCCAGCCACAACCACAACCACAACCCTCAACAGTAACAATACTACAACAAGTCAACAACATCACATGCACACAACCGCCTATCACCGGTGGGAGGGAAAAATCTATCGGCGTGCATGGAAGTGGACAGAGACGCAAAATTACAGACAGGGTGTACCCATCAGCGAAGAAGACGGCCAATGGTGCCACCTCCGTCGCAAATGGAGGATCCGACCCAACATTGTCATCCACCAAAGCTCAATTATATATTTTTTACAACCGGCGCCCCATGTACCGCCCCTCCACGACGTCGCTACCGCCGTTGCTTCTGCTGCTCCTGCTGTCTTTGCACTACCCTCTTAATCATTATCATCCTCCTCCTAGCCGCTATCGCCGACACTGTTTTCTGGGTTCTCTATCGCCCCCACTGCCTATCTTTTTCCGTTTCCTCACTCCAGCTCTCGAAATTCAACCTAACCGACACATCACTCGCCTCCATCTTCGATCTCACCCTCATTGCATGCAACCTCAAAAAGAAAACTGTCTTCTCCTACGAACCGATCGCCGTAAAAATATTTTTCGAGGACATCAGCATCGACGATGGATCTTTACTGGGCTTCACCCAAGCTACCAAAAATGTTACCACTGTGAAAGCTGTGATTTAAAGTTCATCTCCATTTTCCGATGGCACTGACGTTTCTCCATTGAAATCCAACTTGAAGAACAAGAATTTACCGCTCAAATTAACACTGGATACCAGAGTGGAAGTCAAAATCAGGAAACTGAAAATGAAGAAGCTTAGAGTTCGGGTTAATTGTGATGGGATCAAAATTTCGTTGCCCACCGAAAAGTCGCTGACAACAGCAACGACGGCAAATGTGAAGTGCAAGGTTGATCCAAGATTCAAGATTATCAAATGGAGTGTTTGAAGAAAATTTTCTTAGAGAAGGTATGATAATTTCTTTTCTTTTTTCTATTTTTCTTTTATGAATTTGATTTGATTAATCTTTTTTTTTTTTAAAAAAATTGTGCTTTAAATTTTTGGGGGTGTTTTTGGAGAAGATGAACTTATTTTATATTTTTTAAAAATTATGGGACTTCATTTACAATTTTTTCTAATGTTTTATTGTTTTTAACTTTTTTGTATTTTTGTTTATTTAAAGAATAGGGCAAGACTGTCAAAATATGTCAATAGGGACGTGATTTGCAAATAATTGAAAGGTTGAGGATACCTGGTGCTAAAAAAAAGGTTATGGGTAGATTTGTTATAAATTGAAAAGGTTGAGGACCAAAAGTACAAATTACCCTATTATATATTAATGATAGGGTAAATTCAAGGCCGGTCACTGTATTGGCACTTATGGACTCTAAAGTCATATGTTCAAAACTTAATTCAATTAAAGTCACATTTTAGAGCTAAAAGACCAACATATCATTAATTGTAAAAAAATACTAATTGTAATACTGTTTTGTCGTGATACTATTTTGTCTATGATACTGTTTTATATAGATAATGTGCTATGATACACTTACACCATACTTTTATCTTTGATATTGATTTATTATGATAATGTTTCAACCTATGATTGCAAAATGCTTGATACTCTTTCAATCTATGATACTGTTTCTATTTGTCGAATTTTTTCCTTGTTTCTAATGATATTAAAATATGATGACAAAATTTCAACCTATGATACTGTTTTAATCTCTTAGTTTTTATTTTTGATACTGTTTAATTATGACAAGGTTGTCTAAGAATATAATACAAAATGCTTGATACTCTTTCGATCTATGATACTGTTTCTATTTGTCAAATTTTTTCTTTGTTTATAATGATAGTAAAATATTATGACAATGTTTCAACATATGATACTGTTTCAATATCTTAGTTTTATTTTTTATACTGTTTAATTATGACAAGATTTTAATCTCTTAGTTTTGTCTATGATACTGTTTTATTTAGGCAATATGCATTAGTATACTTTGATACTGTTTAATCCAAGATACTGTTTAATCTATGATACTGTTTTTATTTAGATAATGTACATTGGTGCACTTATACCATGCTTTTATCTTTGATACTATTTTATTAAGATAATGTTTCAACTTTCAACTATGATACTAATATATCAAACTTTATATTTGGCTGGATTTATGGAATTTTTATTGGGTTTTTGTAAATATTTGCACTTCAGTGTGCTGTAAATGACATTTATAATTTATGCATTTTGTTTCATTTCAATTCATATCTGAGTATATTTGGTTAAGCTTAAAAGCAGCTTATTTTTGTGTATTTGATCTGATTTAACTATAAGGACTGTGTTAATTCATTTCTGATTCAATTCATTTCTTCGAGCAACGATTATGATGCACCAACTCCACATGTTATCTGTGATACTGTTTTAGAGGATGTGTGATACTGTTTTGACAAGAAAAATTAAAGATTACCATTTTAAACTAAAGAGATGACTTCAAACGGGTAATATCCATTGTACGCAAAAGCGACTGGTCTTGACCGTCTCGTCGAGACCATTCCGAAAACATATTATAATAAAAATTCTGAGCACGTATGCGAATTCTATGCCCATTTCTATTGTGATACTATTTTTTGTACTGTTTTGTATAATACAATATCAAACAACACACATGATTAATTAACAACACAAAGAAATAATCTAATGGCCAACTTAATACAGTATCAAGCTGCTATTGTATAATACAGTATCAAATTTTTCTTTAATATAATATCAAACTGCAAATCATGGCCACAACTAATATAATCATACTATATTCTATGATACTGTTTTATTATGATACTGTTTACTATAATACAGTATCATCCCTTATAGAAATTTATCAAACAAATCATCCATATAGACACTCCAGCACTGAGACAACTCCAGTTCAACATTTGATCTACAGATTATTGCACTTAACAATAAATGATGGATTCAGTCCATTACCAAGATATGATGGATTCAGATCATTCAACACCAAGACAATGAATTTGAGCTTAGTTCTAAGCCTGGTGCAGAACCAGTTAATCTACTGGGCTAGCGTGCAGTAATGATATGGTATAGATCTCTCAGCAGTACAATCCCATTATCTTATTCTTTAGCCATCTCTTTTCTTGTTTGTCACGTGACCGGAGATGCAATTTTGCCCACAGATATTTTGAAGTAGGCTATTGAAGGAAAACTTCCATATTTTGCTGCTTCTGCTTCTGTTGAAATTAAGAAATAGCTTGGATCTCACTCCAAGGCATGTCTTATCAGTGTCAGTCGTATGTTCAGACCCATCCATGTTGTTTCACCACAAAAATTGGAATCAATGGCAGTTGATATTGCCCACAAAATTCAATTGGAATTGCCTCCAGTGAACTTTTATGCTATAGCTTCTCGTTATTGCAGGCAATTATCTCTTCCTACCAGCAAAATACTTTCTGTGGCATGCCATACTTGTGAATGGTCTATGCCTCCCGAATTGTATTTGTCGACTAACGATCCAAATTTTGATATAATGGATTCAGAGTATTCAAATCTGAAAAAGATCTCGGAATGTTCTATTGACTCGGCGGCGACAACGACGGCGCCGGCGCCCGTGACGGTGGTGGTGGCGGCTGCAGCGGTGTGTGGAAAATATGGATTACATGGATAATTTTGGGATGAATATGAAAATTTGATGAAGAGTATGACTTATTGACAATTTTAAAATTTGTTTTGATCTAATTTGAAACAAGTCACTTGCAGGTGACTTTTAGACAATTTTTCCTTAATAATATATTTGTTGGGCTTTAGAAGAATTTCAATAAAAATTATACCATCTTATGTATTTAGGGAGGTTATTAAGAAAAAATTATGACCACTATCAATTTTATGAAATAAAATTCAATTCTACAATCAGCTGAAAACAGGAGATTGTGCTGTTAATGGACAATTCGTTAATGTAGATTGTCAATCTATATTGTTGCAAAACAGGATGTATATAATACTGATCATTGTTGTTATTGTTATATGTTACTACTTCAAAATATTAATGTAGATTGTTATTAAATAGAATGTGAACTACAATCTTAAACTACAAGTTTTATGACCCGTTTGTGTGCGAAGTGTATATCCTTAAGTAACTGCTTTTTGCATTTTTATTTTTTTTTAAAAAAATTGCATTTGATGTTCTTGAGATATCTAAAAAAATTCATGTTTCTTGTATTACGTGAGATATGTAAAAAAAATTGCATTTGTAGTTTGTGACGTGCAAATTATTTATACAAAATGGTTCATCTGAGATTTTCGAGTAGTCGAAAATCAGATATCATTTGATGGGATAGAAATCTTTTTAATGTTTTTGAAATTTTTATTTGCATTTCAACTAATTCTGTGGGATGTTTTCTTGAAAATAAACGATCGTGTTGATTTTAGTTACTGACATAATACTGGCCCGAGTTGAAACTGATTTTTTTTATTATTATTTAAGCGAAGTCATTAGTTTATTGAACATTTATTTATCGATATTTTCTTTGATCAGCCAAAAACAGTAAAAGAAGCTCAACAAAATTACACGCACCAAACTATATGTCTAAACAGAGCCTTGCCGGGCTATCCCTTGGCTTGGCACAAATAGATCCAAGGAAATCTAAATTTTCTGGACGGTTGCATCTTATACTGAGCCTTAAATTCCCCAAAGTATAAACCCTTGCAACTTCACAAAGTTATGAAACATTACAAAATTTTCTTTGCTTGCTACACTTCCACCATTTATCTTCGGTTTCTAACTTTCTACATAAAATTAGGACAAAATAAACTTGCATTAATTTCTTCTCGATCTTACATATTTACCAGTGCGAGAAAACACGACAATGCAAGTCCAAAATTTGCACAAGGCAACCAAAAAGAAAGCTTGCAGGTGAAAATTCATCGATTAGAGGAAACATGGTTGAGCATGGCAGCAGATGACCACAAATCAGCCCCATTTGAGTCTGCTACATGTAGAGTCAGCTTCAATGGCACCAGGCACAAACCTCTGCTTCTCAGGTCATCCTTTCTTTTTTGATCACTACTTTCCCGGCTTTTTTCGTGCTCCTGTACGATCCATCGACATTGAACATGTCGATTATTAAGTGCAAAAGTTTCTATTAATCCAATGTCTCAAGTCATATAAACTATTGATGGTACCAAAAATATATCAATCTTGACTAATAGAAAAGATCAAGCCAAAAGGACAGACCATTCTTGAACCCTGACAATCAACAAGTATGGACTGCACCCAAACTGCCACATAGATTGTTGTTCATTATCACTTCTATCGATAACATTACTCTTAAATTAATGATCTTTTGAAATTTATTCTATTGTTGTAAGAAATTTCTATCGATAACATTACTCTTAAATTAATGATCTTTCTAAATTTATTCTATTGTTGCAAGTTTCTTATATATAATAGGATCCGCAACTTTTCAATCACACATTTCACTAATTGTTTTCAAAATCTCATAAAAAATGAATTTTAAACTCCACCAAACAGGCACGTAATGGCTAAGTAAACAGATGGACACTACCAATCTTTCTAACCTGCTTGTCTTAGGGGCTTCGGTGACACTCCTTGCCGTCTTTTTTGCAGGCACATAGTGAAGGCTTATCACCAAGAAACGCTAGACGAGCCCGAGCACTAACCTCAGACTAGGTATTCAACTACATTACTAGTAATTATCCCACTCTTAAACGATTGGTATTGGAGGTAGTTCCTCATTTTATACACACAACATCTATCAGGAACTCGAGATCAAGATGGGACTAAAAACGTACAACAATATCCATATTTTCTTGGTCATCAGTGGCTATAATTTCTCAAAAATTCAATGTCAAAGAAGCATTTGTTGCAAAATTAAATCAATTTTATCATCAAAACCAACTTAAATAAAACATAATATAAAATTTAAAACTAGTATGAAGAATTTCAGATTTGTTATAATGCAAATAAAAGAAAATGACAATGACAATGACATGGGGAAAATTAAGCAGTAGCTATAGCAGATTGTTAAGGCAAAAACAGCGAGCAGGTTAGTACAAATTTCAGATAAAAAAAAAATCCGATAAGAAAGTACTTACAGGCAGGGAAGGCTGCAAATATGGAGAAGAGAGAACCTGCACCTGATCCTGCAGAAATCTTATGTAACCCAAAGCTTCATGAAGTACTGATGCCGTATCAGTCTGCACCCGCCGCCCAGTTTGGGGGTGGGGTTGGATTTCAGATTAAATCATGAGTAATTAATTATAAACCTAGTTTGATTATCAAAAAAGGGTCAAGAACTCAGGAACAACCTTGCCAAATGGTGACACAAGTTGTTGCAATGCTGTGATTCTTTCTCCAAGCTTCTCTTTCTTCTTTCCCTGTGTCATGCATGGAGAAAAACTTGTGCTTAATTATTACACGCAGTCGCGTTTCACTTATTTATAAAAATTGTACACATATTAGGCCTTGCGAGATGGGCTGCCTGACCTTTGCATGGCCTGGGGGATTAGAATTTTCTGATTTCGTCTTCTTACAGTTCCTCTGGCTTCCAATAAGAGCCCCGGCATTCCCCTCAGGATTCTGCAATTCTTCACTACTTCTTGAAGCATTTCTCTTTTTCTATACAACAAAAAACAAAACCAAAAATTTAAAAGAAAAGTTTAATTGCAATAAACCCATAAAAAGGGGGGAAAAAAAGAGGAAACGAGTCACAAACAACAGCATTGGACTTGGGCAATGTGATAATGTTGCTCGCATTTGTAGAAGAAGCAGAGGAAGAATCACTACATGCCACTCCAGATTTACATTCCTTTCCATAATCACCAAAACGCAGTATCTTTGGAGAGTTACCAGAAGAGAAAAATGGCGGAAAATTGAAACACGGATTTGCTTCAAGATTCATAATTTCATCATCCCCTAAAAGAAGCTGTGAATATCTCCCTTCGGCTACTGGTTCACGCTCAAATGCCCCATTACCGGCCATTAATAGGCCAAGAGAGAGTTTTTTTTTATGGAGTAAACAACAGAAGCTTCTTCTTTTGGAGACAGGACTAGCTACCTATAACCCTATGGATTTTGTCTTTCAACATTAATACATAACTTTTGTATGCACATCTTGGAGTGGAGTAATGGAGAGAGAGAGAGAGAGAGAGACTTTGGATTTGTCGTCTCAGTCAAACTTAAAAATCTCCCAAACATTACCCAAGAAAACAGTTGTTTATGCATCCAAAGCAAGTGACGCTCCGGCTCCGGACCCTAAACCCGAATTCGTGAAAAATGGAGCGGGGCGTGGCGCAAGCTGAAACTCATAACCACTGAGACTAACCCATTCGTCCTACATGCATGTATAGCATGAGCCATGGACGTTACATGTGTTGGTCTATTGATATTTGGCAGGCTTCGCACAGTGACAAAGATTTGTTTCACTCAGCTTATATATGTATTAATTTCTGTGTAATACTTATCTAATAAATATTGTTACCATCTACCTGACATAGCACAACTTTACTAAAATGTTTTAATACAATAATTTGTCATTGAATATTAAAAACTTTATCAAATTAATAATATAAATTTCAATAGAAGAAACATCAAATCTCAATCTCATAATCATAATAACTAGCCAAAATCGACTAGTTTATGTTCTCATAGAGTGAACTATTAAAAACTTGTTAGGGGATATAATAGGAGCCTAATCTCCTATTTATAATGGGTAGGAGATATAATGCCAACCGGTGATGTATTTTGACTAAACATAAATAATAGAAATAATGAGTGTGAGACCATGAATTAATGTATATAAAAGTAGTATTGTACTAAAAAAACATAAGTATTGCCATCAATTGTATACACAGTATTGCATGACATGATAGATGTTTAATTTGACGAGTAACTCATGACTGTGCAAATAATGTTTAAATTTAAAGAGATAACTCATCTAAAAATCTAGAAACCAAACCATTTCTTGTATATAAGAGGGCCATTTTATTTGTGGATAAAATTATTTATATGAATAAAAGTTATATAGATAAGTGTTATTTGAATAACATATTTATTATTATCTTGTTTGGTTCAACTAAATATAAAAATGAAAAAAGTCAGTTTTTGATAAATAAAAAAAGACAATTATACTATCATTTTTAACTAAATGAAAAAATGTAAATAAAAAAAACTAAAGAAGAAAAAAAGGGTGGAGCGGCAGAAGGTGGTGGTGTGGCAGGCAAGTGGTGGCAGAAAGTGGTGGCGGTAGGGATGGCAACAGGTTGGAGTGGCTATTAGTTTCTGATCCATCGGAGATTTTTGAAATGCAGGGTGTGGATTAAAAAATTCTCATTTACTGCCGTTTTATTAATTAATTAATTTTAATATATTTTTTAAATACGACTTAAATTTTATAATAAAAAATAGTGACATCTAGAGTTTTAGATTAACGATTTCAGTAGAGTGATAATTAATGTAATTATTAGAAATTTGAGTAATTATTACTGTAAAAAAATTACTTCAATAATCATTTTAAAAATTTTAACAAATTTCATTGACAGTTACACTTTTGATAACCCATTTTTTTGGTCAAGTCCGGTATAGAATAAACTTATAATCATATAATCGATTCGATTATGAGATTATAAGTTCATAACCTTAATCCATTCCTATGAAAAATTAACCCATTCAAATTGACTAGCCGTATTCCATTATCTAATTATAACAGTATCTAATTATATTAGTATCTAGTTTGATCATTTGAGTAGAATCGATGCTCTCTCTAGCATATGGTCACCGAATTACTAGGTAGAGTTTTCAAATTTCATTTGTATTCTCGATGTTGATTTAATTTAATTAATTTTAAATGTAATTAAAATAAGGGATAATTGCATCAAAGGTCCTCCAACGTTTCAAAATCGTTAAGAATATGCACCTAACCTAAAATAATAGCATCAAACGTCCTCAACGTATGGAGAAATAGGCATCATAGGTTTATATTGACAGTTTCGATCCATTTTCTCCATTAAAACCAAAATTTGGAATGCACACGCTATATATCCCAAAAAAATGCGAGTGAGAATTGTCAGTTCTCTGTGGTCCGATGCTCATTCTCTCTCTACTCCAACTATCCCGACCCCTCCCATAAACCCCCACCAACCACCGATATCTGCCGCCGTACGTATTGGTCGCGTAACTACTTCAGCCACCACCTCTGTTGACTCTCTTCTGTTCTCTTTCAAGAGAAAAAGGCAAGTCCATCCACAGTAAACACGCGCACAAGTATGTATCTGTATACGCTCATACTTTCCTTTCTACAATTATATTTCTTTACGGGATTTGATTTTATACGATTTTGCACCTTTTTGTTTATGGGTTTTAGATAAATGGGTGATTAGTATCATTAAATTTTGTCGATGAACATTTAATTTTGAGATTTGCGGATTGTACGCGCTGTTGATATAAAATTCTCCTTTTTTTGATTATTTAGTGTATTTACATGCTTGATTAGCCAGTGTTTTTGTGTATTAGGTTGAGATTTTATTTATCAGTAACTAAAACTCTGAGCTCCATGTCATTAATTGCTGAATTGTCCAGAAAATTATCAATCACTTTTCATCCATTATGCACAACGTGTTCATTTCACCTTAATCAGAAGGGAAAATAGAGGGAAGTTTATAGTGGAGTTACTTTTTTACCCCTGTCATTCCTATTCACATTTCTTGTGGATAAATAGCGCGTGCATTCTAAATTTTGGATTTAACTGAAAAAATGGATGGAAACTGTCAATAGAGACTTATGATGCCTATTTTTTCATACGTTGGGGACGTTTGATATTATTATTTTAGGTTAGGGGCGTATTCATAATAATTTTGAAACGTTGGAAGCTTTTGATGCAATTATCCGTTAAAACAAAGTATAGAAGTTGTGGCAACCAAGATTGAGTTGGGAGTGAGAAGGGACACGTGAGGTAAAAAAAAAAAGAAAGCTTTCGATCAAAAAAAAAAAAAAAAAAAGAAAGCGTAAGAAATCTGGAATCCAACTGACACAATTTAAATGCACTAGCAGCAGACATCTTTGTATCATAGATTCTCGTGTTTTTCCAACACACACCTCGTCTTTCGTCCTGTCCTCTCTTCTCGCAATTCAACATTTGACCACCTTCTTTTACTACTATTTACAGATTAGTCCCCAACTCTCACCTTTGTTTTTTCAAGCTTCTCTTGCCGCTTGCTACCGAATTTAGATTTGCTGTCCCAAATGTGTGTCTTATTAGCTGTCTCACCAATAAAAAATGTATACATCATCATATAAATACAAGTTAATTTTAACAAGTGTGAACACATTATATAATTGTATTGTATTTATTTGATAATCTGTACATTTTCTATTGGTGTGACAGTTAAAGGGATACACATTTGAGACAGCAGATCTGTTGCATTTGATGCTTTAGTGTTGATAAGAAGGCACCACTTAATCGCACTTAGCTGTTACAATAGCACCCCATATTATAGCTCAGTTCTTTGTATGCTAGCATTCTTGAATATCTTTAAAAAGTTACTTTTAATAAAACTGATGTTTGAATTGAGTTTAAGTATCGTACCAATTCAAGAAAATTTTCATGGCGACCATGAATATTTTCACCACGCTTAGCAAAACAATGCTATTATGCTAGGGCAATGGAGACTTTCAAAATGAAATATATGCAAATCCGACCCTTTCTTCCACACGATTACTTAGAACATTACTAAACAAACCTGCGTCTCTCAATGTTGAATGGCGAATGCCTTCTATTTTTCTAATAAATGAAGTCATTTCATTTGTAAATTGTATTTCAAATGGCTAAGAATATTGTTTTAATTTGTAATTGCAAATTGTCCCAATTATCCTTTAGTTGACTAACAACATCTATTAGAACATTCGTATCAGATGTATTAATTTTAGCTAGCTACATAAAAAATAAAGTAAATGTTAATTGACACATCTACATATTAAATTTAACTAGTGTTTGACTATCACATTAGATTAATTAAAATTAGCTACTCAGTTTTCTATTTGACATTAATTAAAATTAGCTACTCAGTTTTCTATTTGACATTTTCAATGTTTAATCTATCTATATATTTATTGATATATATGATATTGGTACAAGCAAAAAAACAAAAAGTAATTAAATGCCACGCTAGCTAGGTAAAGTAATAGCTAAAGTTAACAAATTAGTTAACTTCTCACAATAATAAATAATTTTAGCTAACATACTAATATATCCAATAGAAAAATAAATTTGACACCTACGTAACATATGACACTAAAAATTGAATTAAGACATTTATTGTAGATGCTCTTAAAACATTGGATTAAAACTTGAATTTTTATCTTAAAATGTCAATCTTGTTAAGAAGACTAACTCAAGTTCTTATATATTGGTTAATCACCGACTCTATAGAAATTTTCTCCGCTATAGGGATAAAAAAAAATAATTATGTGTGTCACTACGTCTTCACTAATCATCTCCGCCAAAATTTATTATTCAATCATCTTCTTCAACAGACCATCTCTAAAATCTGTTCATCTTCTCAATTCATTCCTCTCAATCGATCATCTCCCTCCACCGATCATCTCTAAAATCTGCTCACATCTTCAATTCATTATCGTAATAAAGCCTACGGTCGGAATCCACCGCAAAAGAAGCGGTATACTAATATTTCAGTATTCAACTGATGTAGTGACTCGTTTGAGAATATCAATCTTGAAATTCGTATGCTTAATTTTTAGTATTAGTAGAATTGAATTACTCGTTTGAACTTAATAAACTTTGATAACATATTAAAAGTTAAGATTCTATTTTAAAAAGTCAATTTTATTAAGAAGAAGAGTTCATACTCTTATATATTATTTAATATTTCAGTATTCAAGCTATGAGGATTTAATGATTTATGCCTCAACAACAACCCATGATATTTTGCAAATAAAAGCAGGAAAAAAAAAAACTGTCTTAAGAAAGTCAAAATTTCCTCGAGAGTCCACATAGAAGAAATGAGCCTCTACTGGGAACAAAAGCAAACACTTGGTGTGCAAGGCTGACCATCAATTGATGCATATCTCCTTGAGCTTATTTGCCGCAGCTTCATCCACCGAATACTGCAAATCATCACAAAATCTCACAATAAGATACAAACAAAATGCAATTGCAGGAAGAATAGAATACATTGCAAATTTACAACATAATTAAAAATTTCATATACATAGCTGACCTTATTGAGGACCCAGAGGGAGTGAGTATAAATTCGACTGAGGTGTTCTTGAACAGCATTGGCGTCATTGGGATCAACCTCTCTGTAATTAACGAAGTTTTCACGGACGTATTTGGCATAGTAAGGCCTTGTGTCCTTCGGCAGCCGCCTCACCAGCCTTAGCACTTCCCCATAGGCTCTTAGTGCCTTGTGCATTTCAGTATAAAATCAGATTCAATTTTCAGCTCAATTAAGAGGGAATTCGCTTTGTATTTGGAGAATTGGAGGTGTTTGATTGTTTTTCAGCAAAGAAGTACAAATGGCGGAGTTCTTGGAGAGGACGATGAAGAAAACATATTATATGGTGTCGTGCTCGGCCCACTGGGCTAAATCGAGTTTACTAGAAGTCCAAAAGCCTAACTACTCGTTTGCCCGGGGATTGGAACATGGCCCATTAGGTCATATATTTGTCATTTTTTTATTATGTCACTGAATAAAGTTACAATCGTGTTAAAATTTAGGGTGTATTTGATTTTATTATTTGATTTTATTAAAATCAGGTTTTTTTTTGTTTTTTTTTTTTAAAGTTGATAAAAGTTATTGAAATGTATGGTTGAAAAATTGTGGGACCATATAATGTGTTGTTAAAATTAATTGTTAATTTTAACTTTTTAGCAAAATCAAAAGTAAAAACATGCAAACTCTTACAATTAGGCGAGTTTGAAAAGTGAAGATTATTGTTCGACTCTTAAATGGACGCATTGCTGGAGAAATTAACATAATATGGTGATGCCAAATTTTGATTGGAGGATCATGTTAGTAAACGAGTCCAAAATCTTAACCAACACTTTATGGAAGAAGAAAATGTTAGAGCATTTTTAATGCAACAATGTAGATTGTTATACATGTGCTAAGTAAAATGGATACAAGGAGAATAGCATCTTTAATAGAGTCGTGAATTGAAATTTTTTTGGGATAATTACACAAGAGGAGATGTCTAGCAAAATTCGATAGACATAAATGATAAATAAATAAATAAATAATGTCTAGTACAATGTCTAAATGTAGACGGTGTATTATATATTTTCTACTTGTTTCTTGTCATGTAAATATTTTATGGTAATGTGACACTTTTTTTTAGTGCAATCTATGGTCATATTAGGAATGCTCATAATGTTTGGTTGCAAACGATTGGCAACCGAATTATTTTCATTAACGAATTTATGCTTCCGAGGAACGATTGTCACGAAACCCAATCAATGTGGGGAGGCCGCACCAGACATACAAGGTTCAACAATGGGAAGATAATAAAGGCTGTGTTTTTAAAAGGGTAAATTTAATAAATAGCTATTGATCTAATCTAGGGTTACTATTTACTCATTCAATTTGAAAAAAATTTTAATTGCTCACTTAACTTACTAAAATAGTTTACCATCCATTACTAATTGCGAAAACATTAGGCTGAACGGATAAAAATTGCAACATGGTGAACAGAAAATTGATGTGGCATAATTAAATTGTTAAAATAATCTACATAACTAAATTACAATAGCTAAACACGCATTTAACTTGCTTTAAAAGACGTTTCTTCAATCTAAAGTCGTTTTTTCAAAGTCTACAAAAATATTTTTTAAAGCAATTTAAAGGCATATTTAGCTATTCTAATTTTGTTACGTGGGCGATTTTAACAATTTAATTATGCTATATCAATATTTCATTTGCTATGTGGTAATTTATGTCCCATTAGTTTAACGTTTTCTCAATGAGTGATTGATAATAAACTATTTGAGAAGTTGGTGAGCGATTAAAACCCTTTTCAAGTTGAGTGAGCAATCAGTAACTTCTAATTAGTTTGGTGGCCATTTATTAAAGGAAAAATTAGGAGCCATACTTAATTTTTTTTCCTTCAAAATTTAGACATTCACTTGATGAAATAATTTCTTTCAAAATTACTATTTTTCATTTAATTTTAATATCTATTTATCTATATCCATATATATATATATATATATATATATATATATATATAAATAAGTTTAACTAGTTTAAATTCAAATATAATTAATAACTAATTTGTTAAATTTTAAGTACTTAATCTTTATCACTATTTATTAGATGAGTAATTAACGTATCTTTCCCAAAATCTTCCAAGTCTCACCATTATCAACGTTTGTTCACATAGTGGTGTTTCAATTATTTTAATTCAGTAACAATTACATTAGCAATTGAAGGAAATAATTAATTATGTTAATTCATTAAAAATTAGGTTAATTCAGTAACAATTCTATATTCTTGTTTTCGACAATTGAAAAAAATTGAAATTAAGAATACTAAAATCATGGTCTACAATTATAAAGACATTCCCTATAATTATTTTATTCGTTAATCCATATATTTTTACGTTATTAATTGTAAATATCAATACACACTTATACATTCATAATCACCATTACATTTTAATGTGAAATATTATTTGGAATACTCAATAGTTCATTTTGCTATATTAATTTACCAATTCTCATCAACAAATTCAAATACTCGATAACCACAGTCCATAATCAATAACGTAATGATATTTTATAATTGTTCAATAAGCAATAACTAAAATCAGAAAAATATATTCGATGATGAACAATAAAAATACAACAGATTTACGAAAATTTTTATGCTATACAGTAGCAACGATAATTAATATCACCATTGTTCACCTCGATCTCATATATTAAACCAGGTATCAGGCTGCAAATCAATATAAATACCTGGAAATGGATCAGATGACAGTAATATGATATTTTAAATGTAATTTCGTGAAAATCTTCTTAAACACAAGGAGATTGCGATTGTATAAACTGTCAATATAGAAGACAACTGGTAATATGATGTTTGAATTTCAAATTTTAGAAATGATTAAGGGATGATACTCACCCTTTTAAAAAGTTGAAACTAAAATGAAATGGATGAGTAATAATAGTTACACTTATTATCTAGTAAATATATTATTTTAATTTTTTATTTAGTATTTTTTTAATTTATTTTTTCAAACCAGTAAATTTGCAATTTTCAAAATAAATAGTTATGTTAATAACCCTTTATTAAATGGGTAAATAGCACTAGGAGTCCCTAACCTTTGAATATTGTAACGATTGAGTTCCTAACCTTTGTTCACTAGCAGCCGGAATCCCTAACCTTTCAAACATATGTACCAGATGTCCTTTTTTGACGAAAAACGTCAAAAATTCTGTTAACTCACCACGCGCTCAATTTTTGAAGGCAAAAATGGGATAAATAGCACTAGGGGTCCCTAACCTTTGAATGTTGTAACGATTGGGTCCCTAACCTTTGTTAACTAGCAGCCGAAGTCCCTAACCTTTCAAACATACCTACCAGAGGTCATTTTTTGACGGAAAACGTCAAAAATTCTGTTAACTCACCACGCACTCAAGTTTTGAACGGCAAAAATGGGATAAATAGCACTAGGGGTCCCTAACATTTGAACGTTATAACGATCGGGTCCCTAACCTTTGTTCACTAGCAGCCAAAGTCCCTAACCTTTCACTAACAGCCGTACGTACCAAAGGTCATTTTTAACAGAAAACGTCAAAAATTCTGTTAACACACCACGCGCTCAATTTTTGAAGGGCAAAAATGTCGTAACACTATTCAAATATTATTATTTTTTCACGGTCCATCTCTTTCAAGAGCTCCGGCAGATTCTTCACTAGTAACAGCAGTCGTAGGAGCGGCACTGTTGTCGCCGTCAAGGATCTGGAGGCGAAAGTTAGTGAGCTCTTTTCGGTAGTTTTCTGAGTTTAATTTGTAAATTTCTAACTGAGACAGTACACCCAACTGAGACAGTGCCGCTCCGACAGTGGCTGCTGCCAGTGAGTGGTGTTTGACAAAAATTGCACCCAAACAATCGCTTTTCAGGAATCATTTCTCTAATCGTGATATTATCAGTTTTAAAAAATCGCGTTTGAGAAGAAGAATAACAATAAGAAAATTTCTGGTACGTACGGCTGCTAGTGAAACTGTGAAAGGTTAGGGACTTTGGCTGCTAGTGAACAAAGGTTAGGGACCTGATTGTTACAACTTTCAAAGGTTAGGGACTCCTAGTGCTATTTATCCCATTTTTGTCCCCCATTTTTGTCCCTTCAAAAATTGAGCGCGTTGTGAGTTAACAGAATTTTTGACGTTTTCCGTCAAAAAAAGACCTCTGGTATGTATGTTTGAAAAGTTAGGGACTCCGGCTGCTAGTGAACAAAAGTTAGGGACCTTATCGTTATAATATTCAAAGATTAGGGACCCCTAGTGTTATTTACCCTTATTAAATTTACCCGTTTTTAAAACCTTGGACCACCGGACCAATATGTTCTGATTGTACATCCATTTGTCCTCGGGCCCATTTGGTTCAAAATAATATCCGGACAAAATAAGGGGGGCAAAATCAGATAAAATCGTAACCACAGTTTTAGGAAACAAATAAAGGATGCACCTGGACATTCTTAAGAACGAGAAACACAAGATAACATACCAAAAAATAAAAATAAAAAAATTCCACTACCGAATCGCCAAAATAGAATAGACTTGAAATTCGAACTCTAACTAAGAGGATTAGTTATCAACTCAAGCACTATTATTAGGGATGGTGACGGTCTAGTTGTGGTAGTGCAATCCAAAAGGACTACATGCTATTTTAGACTGTAGGATGCGGAGGCTATTGCCCTTTGCCACATACTTCTCTTTGGAAGGCAAAATGGGTTTCGATTGGAGAGAGTGGAATGTGATTCACTTCGACTTTTCACATCTTCTTGGTCTGATTTAGTTGTGTTCCAATGTGGTGATCTTATTTGATATTTTGTCTATGTTGGCAATGTAAATTGTGGCACGTGTTGTTTTGTTCCTCGCGAGGGGAACAATCATCTCACAATATGGCTGTATTTTCTTCGATCGTTTTGACTTGTCGCTATTACACTTCTTGTATTATTTTTATCTTTGCTTGTGATTAGATGTGATTTGTGTTGATGCTATAATCCTGGTTTTAGAAAAATAATAATAATTAAAAGAATGGGATGGTAGTCAAAGAAATGTCAGTAATGTAAATCTCTACGAAAATGGGACTTTGATCATTGTCGATGTATCATTTAAAATAAGATCGAACCAAGCTAGAAGATCAATCTGCTACCAACGAGCTCGTAATAGATCTTGATCGATGAAGCTATTCTTATGTAACCTAGATCATTATTCAACTTGGAGCACACAAAAACTATAGATGAAAAATCAACAAACTCCGACGTATAGACATGGCACTTTGTGAGACGTGTTTCTTAAGCACAAGAAACACAAGACACGTGTTTTTATTCATTTGTTCTAAATTATAATCTACTTTTCTGGTTTTTAATTTTCTAATTTCTCTATTTAGAGCATTTAAACTTTATTTTTCCTAAACTCATTATTAACCATACATTTTATGAGATCCACAACTTCTATCAATTTTTCTACAACACATTTCATCAATTTTTTTAAAAACCTCCTAAAAAACTATTTTTAAACTCCACCAAACAGGTACTTAAATATACATTTTTATTAATAAATATGAACTACCATTATATTAAGTAAGCCTATTTTTATGGGATGCGAGAGTATAATATAAGAGCATGTTTGTCATAGTTTAATTTTAATTTTTTATTTTTCAAACTCATTTTCAACCACATATTTCATAGAATTCACAATTTTTATCAACTTTTTAACTACATATTTTACCAACTTTTTTCAAAATCTAATAAAATATTATTTTTGAACTCCACTAAATATACACTAAAAGACTATATATTTTTTTGAGAGTGTTACGACGATTAACATGAAACCAAAAATAATCTTTGGAACAAACGTTAGAAACATGTATGAGTATTACAAAATATAAAAAAAAAAAAACACCAGATATGATTGTCCTTTTTAGGGGATAGGCAGTTTGGCCCGTGCAATGCGTACTTTTGTATTTGAGGCTCTACAAACATAGATCCAGCCTCGAATGTACTATTAAAACCACAATAAAGTCAAGAATGAAGTTTACAAAGGTAATTCACTCAAATCATCCAACTCTCCCATTACACACTGTTTCACAATATACAAGATAACGTCCTCTACACAACAAATTTGAAGACTAATAACAGATTTACAGTAACTAGAAAATGATTACTGTAGCAACACTATCCTTACACAACATTGGAGAACCACAATTCACCAAAACACAAAGAAGAAGAGTCGAAAAAGACAGACGAAGAGAGAGAGAAATAATAACTGCGCACACACTAAAAACACACTAATCCTAAAATGAAGAGAGGGGCCTTTAAATATTCTTAAACAAAGGTCAAGATCAAGTGTAGCAATCCAACGGATGAGACGTATCATAAGCTTGAGTATCAAAGGCGCATTTTCAGCAATGCAGAAAGCGTGTTCTTCATTTTTGGCTAACATGGATCAGGGCACAATAGTCGGGCCAGCAATCTTGGCAGTGGGCTTTATATTTGTGCTCATAATAGAAAGGAAGGCGTACATTTGTACTAATCAAAATGCACTCTCACTCTCTAAAATATCACAAACTCATTGTTTATAAATCCCAATTTTGTAGTTTTAGGAAAAAACCTCAGTAGACTTTCAAGATCTACAAAGATCCTGGTATCTACAACTGTATTGATCAACATTAATTTTTACAAGCAAAAGTGCAGAAACTTACATTATAAGGAACGAAAATCAGCCTTGATTGTTAACAAAAAAGGAAGAAAAAAAATAGAGAAGCAAAATTAGAATATCTGAGAACATGGGTTGCTGGGTTGGTACCAACCCTCATATGTTCAATCGTTTATGGAAAATTCAAGATTGATATATCAATCCCACGGTAGCTGGGCACACAACATGCAAAAGCTAAAAGTGTGCAACCGAAGGAACTGCCCATCATGTAATCAATCAGACATACCACGCATGTCAAACGTAATAAAAGCTACTGTTTTCTGGAAAAAAAGGGATGTCCAGAAAGATTTGGGCCCCATCTCAAGGCAGTACATGCCGCGTGCATTCAAGGCAACGGCTGGCATCTCTTATCCACTAGGGCCACTACTAACCTTACCGGCCTTGTTGCTCACGGGTTGCTATTAAATACTTACATTATTACATTCTTTCTATAATAAAGAGATAGATTTACTAAAAAGACTTCATTGAAGCTTCAAAGTCAAGATTTGGGGTGTAGTTTAGTAAGAAGTTTTAATGTTACTGAAAAGAATTGATGTCTTTTTCTTCTTATTTGTTGTTGTACACCTGGGATTTTTCTTTGGATTTGTTCATGGGGTTGCAATGGGAGATAGAAAGTGGGTGAAAAAACCCTTTACAGATAGTGATGTTTGGAGCCCAAGTTTGGAGAGAGCAGATAGTTCGAGGCCTCTTGAGATTAGATTTAATGGGCCGGCAAAGCACTGGACTGATGCTCTCGCCATTGGCAATGGCCGCCTCGGTGCTATGGTTTGGGGTGGTGTTGCCAATGAAACTCTCAATCTCAATGGTAAATTCACTTACTAATATACCAGTCCATAAGGTGCATGTTTGGTATGTAGCATTACACTGTGTTTCTTTTTCTTCCTTAATATTGTTGAGCACGAGTACCTGCCCAAAATGTTCTTAAAGAGGGCATCGGTTGATTTTAGTGCCTACTTTTTGTTCTTGGGAATCAAGAAGTGGAATATAAGGAATGTGGCTTCGGATGGTGTAATTTCTTCAATTAGAATTGTTTTTGTAACTGACTTTCTTCGGATCTTATTCAATAAAGCCAGCCGTATTATAATAATGTTGAAATTAAAGAGTTAATGATTAATCTGTTTAACTCACAGGGAACTTCAAAATATTAAGTGTAGTGTTTCTGAAATTAGAATATATTATATACCAACCCTCATGATAATCTTTCATTCTTGGTGAATAGAGAATTTTTAAAGCACTGGGGTCCCAATAGAGAACAGGTTTTTCGAGATTTTGTAATTTTCTTGCACTTTTTCCATGGTAACCAGACATGAGTACAATGATTTGTGCTCAATTTCAAATTTCATTGGGATGCAAAATTGATGGCTGAACTTTGCAATTGAACTAAGATTAATATAGATTGCTTGTTTGGTCGTGTTTAAAAGCAGTTTTTTTAAAAAGTAGACAACGTAGGAGTCACAATTATTGGGTTTGTTTATTTTGAATCACAAAAAGTAGTGGATCTCGATACTTGTAAACACACCGAACATGTGCCAAGTTAGGGCTTCTTCTTCTCTATTCGGAACAGAGGACACACTTTGGAGTGGAACTCCTGGTGAATATACAGACCCTGGTGTTCCCCCCATACTATCTGAGGTCAGAAAACTAGTTGATGATGGCCAATATGCAGCTGCAACCACAGTAGCACTCAACATGTCGGGAGACCAATCCAGTGTAAGCTGCTTAGTTACTTTCCTACCAGGTATCTTTGTTTCAGGATTTCAGATGGATGTGAATTGTTTACACATGTATTGGGGTTTCAATGCTTAACAAGGCAGTGATTCATGAAAACTTTTCACTTTAAAATGGTCAATGCAAAACCCTAATCAGTCTGTTTATAAATCGAAACCCTAATCGGTCTTTGTTAAGAAAACTCCCTGGAAGCGGGCACGGCAAAAGCTGATACCATTTAATAGTGTTTTGATGCATTTGCCTGGATTTTTGTGAGCTGATCTTGTTTAGACTATATAGTTCAACAATTTCTGATTTAGGCATTATTAACTAGAATCAATACTTAAATTATGTTGTTGTTTATTCAATATAAAATCAAAATGAATTAGGGCGCTAAACACATTTATTTAGCAGTAAGATGTGATTAAATGATATGGACTGCATTCTTGATTCTGTTTTGAACTTCTTTGATCATTATAATGAGAGGGAATACACCGTATGGAAAAAGGTTCAAGCATTATCATTAATTGTTGATAATTTTCATTGAAATAAAGGTTTACCAGCTTCTGGGGGATATGAAGCTGGATTTTGATGATTCTCATGCCACATATGATGAAGGAACCTACAAGAGAGTGCTGGACTTAGACACTGCTACAGTAAAAGTTGTGTATTCTGCTGATGAAGTAGAATATGTGAGGGAATATTTTACCTCAAATCCAGATCAAGTGATTGCGATAAAGATTTCTGGAAATAAACTGGCACGTGTAAATTTTACAGTATATTTAGACAGCAAATTGCATCACCATTCATATGTAAATGACAAAAATCAAATTATTATGGACGGAAGTTGTCCGGGAATGGAAGTCTATGGAAATGGCAATCCTCAAGGAATTCAATATTCAGCAGTTTTGGATTTGCAGATTAGTGATGGTGCAGGTGCGGTGCGTGTTCTTGATGGCCGAAAGCTTCGGGTCGAGGGTTGCAACTCAGCCGTTATCCTTCTTGTCGCATCATCATCATTTGATGGGCCTTTTACCCAACCTGTGGATTCAAAAAGGGATCCTAAATCTTCTTCATTAAGTATAATGGATTCAGTTAAAAGGTTTTCATATGCTGATCTTTATGCACGTCACGTCGATGACTACCAAGCACTTTTTCATCGTGTCTCTCTGCAGCTTTCAAAGAGCTCCAAAAATGTTACCGTAAATGATTCAAGTTTAAGAGAAGACACGGATGAGACAATTTCCACTGCTGAGAGAGTCAGGTCTTTTAAAACCAATGATGATCCCTCTTTGGTCGAGCTTCTGTTCCAGTATGGTCGATATCTTCTAATTGCTTGTTCACGCCCTGGAACTCAGGTGGCAAATCTGCAGGGGATCTGGAACAGGGACATACATCCACCATGGGAGTATGTTTTTTCTTCAGTCATTTACTTCTATAAAATTGTGTTGCAAACCTTCTCTCTTTGTTATTCTTTACCTGTGTTTCTCGAAATTTTCTTGGATGCTTATAAATATGATCCTTCTGTCTTCTCCTTCTGCAGTGGTGCTCCTCACTTAAATATCAATCTTCAAATGAACTATTGGCCTTCTCTCCCTTGCGATCTTAATGAATGCCAAGAGCCTTTGTTTGACTATATCTCGTCTCTGTCAATTAATGGAAAGAAAACTGCAGAGGTAAAGATTTCCTTTTTCTTTTGGCCTGTATGCATCTCTAAATCTTTATTATCGCTAGAGTTCTAAAATAGACATGTATGCAAAAAAAAAAATAGGAACGCGCTAAAGAAAGCAAAAGTAAACCATGACTTATACACAAGTAGATCATAAAATCAAGATTCAGTAACATGTAAGAAGTTAATATATTTTGTAGTTAATTTTGGGACATTTAATGTGAAACAGAAAATTGATTTCCCTCTCTTTAAATTGCAAATTTCACCTTGCTTGATTCTTATTGTCCTTGTACCTTGTTACCGGGTTCAATATGTTAACTTCCACATGTGGTGCAGCAAAAGAAATTATTAGTGATACTCTCTCTCTGATTTTCACTATATCACATAACAGTAACTCGGTAAGGAACCGAATATTTGGATGGTTACCCAATGGGTACAACGTTGTGGTGATGTTTGCAATGAAAACGAGGCAGAGTTGTACATCGAAGAACCCTTCATCTTGGACAATTGAGCTAGTTTGGAAAGTTTGTAGATAATTTTGGAATAAATTACGTAAAGAATGGTGAAAGGTTAAAACATTTCCAGGTGTGAGATGGAGATAGTGAAAGAGAGACACTTAATCAAATATTTATCTGATCAGAGAAAGGAGATGCATTCTACCATGGCGATGTTACCAATGAGAACTGGCAGACTGAGGGATGAAAGAAACCTTTCCCCAGTAGGTTGATTACATTTATAGGTGATGTATCTATAAGAGACCAGTTTCTAATTTGTATTTTATGGTGGTAAGATCTGTGAAAACGGATATGCAAAATTGTTTTTGTTTTTCTTAAAACAATTTACTCATTACAAAACTTGGGCGTATTTGATATGTAGTTTCCACATGAAAACGGACAAAATTTTAACTACTTTTTCTTTTTTAATCTTGTATATTGCTGTCCAATCGAGTTCAATAGAAGACCACACTTTCTCTCCCTAAATATAATGCTCCTCTCGCTCAAAAATAATTAGCACACTCAATACATATCCGAAGCGAATTGGCTGAAATGTGCCGACATTGTTTATGTACAGCCTTCAGGTATTTAGTTGCAGTATGTTACAGGTGAACTATAAAGCAAGCGGTTGGGTTGCACATCAAGTGTCTGATATATGGGCAAAAACATCCCCGGATCATGGTCAGGCCGTATGGGCTTTGTGGCAGATGGGTGGAGCATGGCTCTGTACACATTTATGGGAGCATTACACCTATACGATGGACAAGGTAAGAATTTGTCAGTGTTTATTATTTCTGTCCATAAACAGGCAAAAACATTGTCCAATCTTGATTAATGAACTGTTACTCATTTGATATTCTGCTTATACTTCCTGAAGTTATTCATAAACAAATATCAAATTGTACTATCAGATATTAACGGAAAACGTATTGTAAATTTTAGGATGTGGTGGTTTGGAATTGGTTGAAAATTTTGGTCTTGAATCTCCTGGGTGTTATGTATGATCTGGATAAATAAATAACACAAACCAAATGGAATGCATTTTTTTTCCAATTTGGTAATGCTAGCAGAATATTTGACATTGAGAGAATGCAGGACATTCCATTTATAAAGAGCTCCTCTTAAATAATTAGATTTGAATATACACTATTCTGAAGTATCCAGTTAATCTGAATGCATGATTAATATGATTGTCAACCAGTGGGTTTGAAAGGTAGTATTTGGCGATCTCTTGCTTTGGAATTAATGTGAATTACCCTGAACTTGTTCATTCAATTCTAGTTTGCTAATTACAGATGTTAAAGTTATTATCCAGATTCTATTCTAGTTTGGACTTGGATTAATTCAATCAAAATAGGAGGTAGAACTAACAAAATCTTATTTTTGTTTAATTCAAAAGGCTAGATATATGATCACTTTTACGAAATTATATAATCAGGTATATCTCTTCTTGCTTTTTTAGGTGAAAACAAAAAGTATCTTCATATTTTCTCACAAGGTGAACTAGTTTTTAATTTGACCACGCCAAGGTGGGATTAACTGAAAACCTGTTGGACAAAATCTCATTACTTCTAAACAGATAGATGTAGTTAGGATTAGATTAGGTACAACCCTATTCTCGAGATATCCAAAAAGAGCCAAGAGATTGTCGTAAAATTGGTCTAATTTGATCCTCATACATATTCCCCAAGCTTTTGATGTTCCAGTTCTGTATGTGCAAATTTTGCACTTAAAAATCATTTTGTCATTCTGGATGGTTTAACTTTGTATTCAGTCTTTATTGGTGTTGAGTTGATAGGCTAATTTTATCATGCCTTCTAATGCAACAATTTATCTTCTCTCGTCTGTAATGTATGAACTTTCGTACTCGAATTCAAATAGACTCGTTGATACCTTCTTTATATAAGCGTACTCTTGTGTGAACTAAGAAATTATCCTAAGCATGCTGCAATTATGTAAATTGTTGATTTGATTTCTGGTATTTTTATACATATATAGGATTTTCTAAGAAATAAAGCATATTCCTTGCTGGAAAGCTGTGCTTCATTTCTGTTGGACTGGTTGATTGAAGGCCGTGGAGGATTTCTTGAAACGAATCCCTCAACCTCCCCAGAGCATATTTTTATTTCTCCTGATGGTAAGCCTGCGAGTGTGAGTTACTCATCGACCATGGACATGGCAATCATTAATGAAGTTTTTTCTTCCATTGTTTCTGCTGCGGAGGTAGATCTATCCCCTGAATTATTGAAATTATTTCGATTTTATTCATCTTACTTTGTTATGGGTTAATTTAATGTTGAATTGAAGTATAGGTTTTGGGGAAAAACGAAGATGATCTGATTGCAAGAGTTCGCAAAGCTCAACCAAGTCTTTATCCAACCCAAATAGCAAGGGATGGTTCCATCATGGAGTGGGTGGGTTTAGAACTTCTAATCATTTCTTAGTTTTTTTCTTCGTTTTTCCTCAAGCTCGAATGCTTTCCACAGAGTTGTGTTGAGAAATTAAATATTCCTCATCCTCTTTGTCATGGCAGGCGCAAGACTTTGAGGATCCGGAGGTGCATCATAGGCATGTATCCCACCTATTTGGCCTATTCCCGGGGCACACAATTACTCTCGAAAAAACTCCAGATCTATGTAAAGCAGCAGAGTATACCCTATATAAAAGAGGTTTGTTTTTTAAATGAGCTTGTAGTTACGAGTTCGTGTTTTTGATTCCTCTACCGATCATTTCATTTATTATAATTTCATTTTCCTAGTTGAGAGCTGTTACTATTCTTAGCTTTGCTAAGCAAAGATGTGAGATTTCTTGCGAATTTTGACTGTGTCTTGGATTTTATTTGTTTGAATGAAACAGGAGAAGATGGTCCGGGGTGGTCGACTGTGTGGAAAGCTGCTCTGTGGGCACGTCTTCGTGATAGCAATCATGCATATCAGATGATCAAGCATCTGTTTGATTTGGTGGATCCTGATCGTGAAAGTGAATTTGAAGGAGGGCTTTATAGTAACCTATTTACTGCACATCCCCCTTTCCAGATTGATGCAAACTTTGGGTAAGCATTTGTCTCCATGGAAATTAATTAGACATTGTGTTGAACTTAATTTAATACTTTCCGACATGATCAGTGATGAAACAAGTACTAAGTTTGCAATTTATCGTGCCAGATTTTCTGCAGCAGTCTCAGAAATGCTAGTTCAGAGCACGGTGAAAGACTTGTACCTGCTTCCTGCTCTTCCGCGGGATAAATGGGCAAATGGTTGCGTTAAAGGCTTGAAAGCACGGGGCGGTGTTACAGTTAGCATGTGCTGGAGGGAAGGAGAACTCGATGAAGTTGGCCTTTGGTCAGAAAATCAAAATACTGTTAAGATTTTACATTATAGAGGAATTACTGCAACAGCAAATATATCATCTGCCACAGTATACACTTTTGATAAGCAGTTAAAATGTGTGAAGACTCAGCCTCTGTTTTGATTGCATTTTCCTCAGTCACAGAGAGCTTGAGGTCCAAAATCAATAATTTATTTAACTCAGATTTCTGTGAACAGACTCACTTTTGAATTCTTTTTAATGATTTTTGGTTTCATTTTGTTTTTTGTTTTAATTTTATTTTGTTGTTTTATCTAAGAGATTTTGGCGCAAATGGTCCATATCGTATGCACTTAGTGCGTTTTTAGTTTATAACCTTTCATTTTTGGCTAGAAGATCTCTAACCTAGATATGTCAAGACGGGTGGGCGGGCCGGCAGAACCTGCATCGGCCCACCCATCCGCGGGCCGGTCCGTGAACTGGGCAGGTCGATCACGGGCCAAGGAGGCTGAACCGCGGGCCGTTCATGGGAATCGGGCGGGCTGTTCACTGCCCGGGCAATTCGGCCTTTAATCGCTGGCATATTTTATTTATTTTTAATAAATGACAGAGAGCCGTTTAGAGTGAAAGATGTGACAGTGTGCTGTTTTAGTCTTTAAATATATATAAAAAAAAAAAAATTGAATTAAAATATTAACAAATGTGAATTTATCATTGCTATTTATTTTTTATTTAGTAATTTAACACATTTTTTGTTATATATGTATACATTTTTTTTTTAATTATAATAGGTAACTAATTTTTTTTAGTAATTTAAAAATAATTAAATTTTTATTCATACGGGCTTAATTGGGTTGAACTACCGCCCACATGGGCTCGACCCGGATGGGCCAGGCTCGTATTCAATTTTTGTGGGCTGGGTTGACCAGGCCTGCAACCTGTTGTGGCGCTGGCTTTTTCTAATGTGGGCCGTCATCGGGCTTCATCGGAGGCGGGCCAGGTTGGCCCGCCTGATCCAGATTGACACATCTACCCTAACCTATGCCATTGGGTACAAAAGTGGTCTCTATGGACGGATTCCGTCCAAATTTGTCATTATTTGGGTGCATGAGGTGGACTTTTCTTTAAATTGTCTTTACCTGCAGGAGTAAAATTGTCAAATCATATTTTTTTTTTCTTTTTTTCTTTTATTTTGCATGTCTTCATATTACCCAACAATGATTTGAAAATTTTAAAGGAAAAAAAACTCTCACCACGCTGAAACATGAAAAAACCTTTCTTCAATCATTGCAAAAAAATAAATTGAACCAAAAAGAAAGAAAAGCAATTTGTGTTGGATGAACTGTTTTTTAGGATTGGTGTGCAGAAATGTTGTTTGAGGAGAATATTCGTGCAACTTTTTCAATAGGGTTAGGACTAACATTGCACCATTTTACATACGTTAGAAACCACTTGCGTACCTTTACTAAAAATGTTAGAAACCACATATGTAGGGACCATTCACACACCTTTACTGAAAATGTTAAGTACTATTTATGCAGTATCTCTAACAACTTTCATCTCAACCAAATTTTCATCTCCAACAACTTTCATCCTCAACAATTTTCATTCATTCATCCAACAACTACAATACACATTACAACATGTTATAACACCTTAACATTTCATCCACATTGTAGCAACTCCGCACATAAAATCTAAAAATCAAATCTTTCAAGGATCACCTGTCTTCTTTGGCAAAACAAACTTAAAAAATTATGAACTTTTGCAGATAACTCATTACTAGAGAAAGAGAAATAAAAATAATGGCTCACCCGTCTTTTCTAGAAAGCGAGAAAACTTCTTCCAATGTTCAAATATATCTAGGAAATCTTCATCTCCAATGGTAGCCCACATTCAACAAAGATTGAATTCCATTTACTTTTTCTAATTCTAGTCAAACACCTTATTTCAAATGAAAAAGAAAGTGTATGTATATGTAGCAATTGTTTGCTGAAACCAACTAAATAAGAAGTAAAGAGAAGTGATTATTTTGCCCATGCAGGTAAAGACAATTTAAAGGAGAGTACACCCCCACACACCCAACTAATGGCAAATTTGGACGGAATCTATCCATATGGACCACTTTTGCACTCAGTGGCATAGGTTAAAGACCTTCTAGTAAAAAATGAAAGGTTAGAGACAGAAACGTACTAAGAACATACGTTAGAGATCATTTGCGCCAAAATCCATTTATCCTTACAATAATATAAGAGCCTTAAATTTATCACTGTACAATTTTCGTCCAATACGCCGTCGTTTTACAACTATCATTTAATTTCACTCACCTACTTTCTACCTATTTACTTTCTACCTTTTCCACAACCAAATTTATCTTCATTCTCCATATTTGTTTCCATAGTTGTTCCATTGGAACTTAGAATTTAGCCGCCGGATTGTTCGAACTCGTCGTCTTTCCATACTTGTTCCATTGGAGCTTAGAATTCAGACTGTTCTCGTCAAGCAAGTTCTGACAGCCAAATTTCTCTCAAATTATTCAATATCTTCCATACTTCTTATATTGGAGTTCACAATTCAGAGGGAGGGCTCGAACTCGTAAAACAAGTTATCTGTAAGTGTATAGATTATTTGTACATTATTGTACAGTGACAATCACTGTAAAATTTTTTTATAGAATTCGTTATAGATTATTTTATTTGTAAGTTTCTATTTTTAGAAGTCTAAGTTCTTATGTCTAGAACTTATTAATTTTTACATATATTTTAGAATATTTTACATATTTATGTGTAATTTCTTATTTGTCTGAAGCTTAAATTTCTTCAGCAATGTTTGAAGTCAATCACCTGACAAATTGAAATTTAATTAGCATCAATGGTAGAATGATTTTTCAGCAATGGAGGATTACATCGCACTGACTCGACAACCATGTTGGTTATCGAGTTGTGTAAGTTGTTATTTTTCTAAAGCTTAAATTTCTTGAGCAATGTTTGAGGACAATCAATCATCTGAGTAATTGAAATTTAATTATGATCATTAATGGAGGATTACATGCGTAGACTCGACAACCATGTTGGTTGTAGAGATACTCTCGACAACCAAGGTCCATCCCTTTTTCAGTTTCTCCAGCATATGTATTACAATGATCATACATGTCAGAACACTCACCTCTAAATTGCTTCAATGAAATCATTGAATGGTTAACTAATAGCAACTGTGTTAGGTCATGCCATTTCATTCTATATGAACACTTCTTCCAAATTTAGAAGTTCAAAAATATTTCACTAATAACGCTATGAATCATTACAATAATAAGGAACAACTAAATTCATCAAGAAGTAAATAGTTTTAGTTCTTCAAAAAAAACTCATTTATCTGGAAATAAATTTTTCGTCATGTACCAAAAGCATTTCTATGGTGGCACCAAAATTCGGAACAAGTGGAGAAAGTGAGGCTCAAAATATCATACACCAATTCAAAAGTGTTAGCAAAAGAAATGGGCTAAAAGCCACATACCAAAAAAAAAAAAAAAATCTCTTCTATTTTATAATGTTGTCGAGTAACATTGGATTTGACTTTTTTTTTTAGTGTTGTCGAGTAACTCGATAACATTGAATTTAATTTTTTTTTTAACTCGACAACATTGTGGATTTGGATTTTTTTTTTTTTTTTTTACACATGTTGGGCATTGGCTCATTTTCATTTTTTATTTTATTTTTGGAATAATTGCATGAAAGGTCCATATCGTTTTAAAATCGTTGAAAATATGCACCTAATCTAAAAAAATAGCACCATACATCCCCCAACGTATGGAGAAATATGTATCGTAGGTCTCTCTTCACACTTTCCGTCAGTTTTCTACGTTAAAAGCCAAAATTTGACTGCACGCGCTACATTTTGGAAGAGAGATGGATTTTTGATGCTAATCACCATCAAATCTTCATTAAAACAACAAAAATAATAATAACTCATTTCTTTATCTTCTCTCCGATGATTTTCTCTCAAATGGGTGGAGAATTTTCCTTAATTTTTTTCCTTTTACTATTTCAGATTTTCATTCAATTTTTCACCATTTTTTTTTTATGATATAAACAAATTGTACACAATTTTTTAATAGTTGGCTTTTGAGTCATTAGTAAAAAAGCTGAAAAAGTTGTAGCCGAGTTTGAAGAATGAGGGTTTGGTCCAATTCAAATTCTCGAAGTGATGCAATTCAATAAAAATATAAAAATGGTTACTTTACCACATTACTTTACTAAGATCGTTTACGAATCTTAGTTATTTAATTTTTTTTATATGAATTATGTGCTTATTTGGTTCTACTTTTCTTATTAGAATTTCAATATTTTACTTAATTAATTGTATAAAATGGTATGTTCAAAAATATATTTTTCATATTTATTATTTACGTATTATATATTTAATATTTTTTATACGTATATATTCAAGCAATACCTACGTACAGCCTAAACATAAAATTTATCTTTATATTTTTCACAGACGTGTGTTGCACGTAGCAAAAACTAGTTTGATGAAGTATGTCGTGTCCTTTAAATTGGAAAATCACTTTGGTATAATGTTCATGCATTCGTTACTCATTGTCTGACTCGTTGTGTTACCACATTTTCATCATATTCGTATTTGCATTTTATAATAACTACATTTAGTAAGTTATAAGTTTTAATATCCAACATTTTGAATTATTCAAATAGCCATTGACATCTTAAAATATATGTATTAATTGAAAAATGAGAGAAAAATAATAAATGGTTATTGAAAAATGTAAAATGAAAAGCTAAAAATAAAGAATTTAAGTTATGGAAAAGATTTTATTTAAAAATAAAGAGGGAGATGCTCTAATTTATGGGTATTTTTCAAATTTATTTATCTTTATTTTCTTTTAACAAAACTATTTACGTAGTACTCCAAATAATTTTGGGAATATTGAAAATACCCAAAAAAAGGTTAAACCTTGGACTTGAATCTGCATAGCGTAGCGTCTTATAATTTATCCCCCAAAACCCTTTTCACAAAACCCTAAATTCTCCCGAATTTGAAAGCTTTGCTTGCAGACGACACGAGCAACAGGAAAATGGCTTGGCGTGGTTCGCTTTCCAGATCTCTCATGTCCACCGCAAGGGCTTCTTCCTTCCGCTCTTCTCCGCCCCTCGCCGCCGGCCGCCTTCGTCCTCCCCCTTTATCCGCCCCTCGACGTTTCTCCTTTTCCAATCCCAGGTCCCAGATCCCAATTTTCATTTCCTTTTTTCTGTTTCATTACATCATTTATAGAACAAATTTCTAACTTAGCATTGGCGTAGAATTGTTTATTTTCTCTGTTAAATTGAAGATTTAAAATCTTAGAAAATGGAAGTGATTTTATTCTGGTTCTGTTGTTTGTTTTTACGTGTAACAGAAGATTTTTTAACCCTTTTTCGCGTCTTCTGGGTTTCAAAGATTGGGTTCTGAAAAGAAATACTACAATGCCTTACAAATTATTCGATTTTCGCTTGTGGGCTTCTTTCCCCTATTCATTTTTTCCGCAATGTTTAAATAATAATTTGAAGCTCAATAATTTGACATTTTTCTTTGCCTGTATTCCATCATTGTTCCAATATTATAACAGGACATAAACCATTTTTCCTTTTGGCTTTGTGGGCTTGTCCAAATAGTTTTATATTGTGCGCTTCTCACAAACAGATATGTTTTTGTTTGTCAATATAGGACCTTGGGGGAGCTGGGGTGCGTGCAATCACTGATGCCTCTGCACAACATGGTGGCTGGAGTTCGACTGACATCTCACTTGGCAACCAATGTTCGAGCCTGCTGCGAGCTGTCCCACGGTACCTTCTGCCGTTCTTGTCAGGATCGCTAGTAGTTTCTTTGTGAGTCTTACACTGTCGTTACTAGGAATGCCCAGCCAACTAATCCCTTGAAGAAAAAAAATTAAAATTTCATAGTGTTTTTTCCATTCGCTCGTTGATTTTATCACTGTCTTTATCTGTGAGATATGTTGATGAGTTGAGCTTGGCTATTTCTGAGATATTGTTCATGAGTTGAGGGGTGATGTAATTGAATTATTTATTAGCTTGTGAAAAGTTGTTGATAAGAAAGAGTTGGGATTATTGGGATTGATAGGGAGGACGGGAAAAGATGGGTGATGTCAGCAGCGCTTCCCGACACTCAAATGCAGGACCCTGATGCTACATTGTAGGTTGATTTTATGTCCTTTTTTTTTGTATTTTGATCTAGTATAAACTTTCTTTGAATTCAGGAAAAGAATCATTAATGGGAGAGATATTTCAGTGCTGAATAGATAGTTTATAATTATGACAGTGTTATATTCTTGCGTCATAAAGGCACCTTAAGAATATCTCATTTCATGGCATAGGGTACATTTCTATTTTTGATATTGTATATGTATGTGAAAAAAAAAACTATTGTTCTCACTAATGCAAATTGAACGATTTTTGCTTGAGACACGTGTTTCTATTATTTTTTGTATGTCCAGCTTGAACTCGGTAAATAGTATAGAAACAATTCAATGAAAATTCAAACAAATACAGGGCAGAAATTAAGAATATACGGGTTGTTTCCTTATCTTCTCCTGCAGCTTGAAATATGGAGAAATCATGGGGAGGAAATTGGAAGGTTTACACAGGGCAATACAAAAATTGTACACTTTGTTTATTTGACCTGAAAATTTATTTGTCTTGTGCTTTTTGTACCCCTGTTTCCTATGTTTTTCATAATTATGAAGTTTTACCTTTTGTAATGCATGAAATGCGTTTTCCAAAAATATTGCTATGAGTTTCAATTTTAACAGCTTTTAGGAACTTGGTAGAAGTGCCTGTAACATGTGGTAAAGTGTGGTAGTTTGTTTGTATTTTCCTGCCCCCTCAAGTACTTAGTTGTGAAGTTACATAGTGTGTACAACAATACAAGTATATTGATCCCTAATTTTACTTTACTCTGTTTCGAGAACAAATTTGTAAATTTCCCTGAAGTTCATTTAATGTCCTTTATTAACAACGTGTATCTAATTAAATTTATATGTATATAAGAGGCTACTTGAAATTTTGTTTATTTAGATTTTGGAAACTAGTGAGCAATTGGATTTTGATTTAATCTGGTGAGAGCGCGTATACAGTGATTTTTCCACTGTAGTAAAATATTTTGAACGGCTTATTTTTCAGCTTGAAAATCGATGAAAGCAATAGCTGACGAATATAAGATGTGCACTGCTAATGTTTCTCTCTGGTTTGGGGGTGAGGGTTAGAATAGTTTTGCTGACACTGTTATTCTTTGACATTATTTTATGATTTCAACGTTTCAAACGGCGCTATACCAAAAACTCAAATTATTTGGACGTAGGGAAAGAAGGCATTCAAGCTACTGAATTCAGCTTTAGGTACTAATCTTTAAGCTGCCAACCACTGTGAATGATTAAACACGCAGATGAAATGAATTGTGTTGTGTCTATTTATGCCTATAACACTCATGTAAATGAGATTTTCCATACGGATGAGATTAAATAGCTTGAGTATTAATCATCTGTTCAAATGAATGCTACGCGGTTTTGCACCAAAAACACAATTCACTTGTATCTTATTTGATCCAAATTCTATGTATCTCTTATTGTAATATCATGTAGTTGACTGTCAAAGAAGTAATCAACATGTCCAAATTTGAGATTTTGATTTTGAACAGGGGTCACACAAAGGAGTGTTAGTCACGTGTGTGACGGTGTCTAAAGAGTGACGGTGCCCAACACATCCAAAAATAGATATTTAACCTTCTTAAGCGTGTCATTGTTTCTTAGGTTTCAAGGACCCTATTGTACTATCTGCTTGATCAACACCCTACATCATGTCTTTTTTGAACATTTGGCTCTTTAGGGGAGTTTCAGTTGCTTTTAGTGTGCATGTTGTGCTCGAAGAAACACATTGGTACTATTTCAACTGATTGACAAAATGCCAAGCATATTTATGTAACTTATTGAACTTGTTTCTACTTTTAAATGTGGTTTACAGCGTTTTCCATATCTGTCATCGACAGTCGCTACAAAAATCATGCAAATTTCACTTCCTGGCAGGTACTTGAAACATTTAGGTGGACCAGCACACCAGGTGCTTGAAGATCTGAGGTCTCTGCATGTAGGTCTATTCGATGGGAACATCCTGTTTGGACAGGAAAAAATAAGAGTAGTCGTGCATTATTATGTTTTCGTAGATGAGACTTGAAATCATTTTATTTTGGCATTTGTGGTTGGCTGAATTTTTACCTTCATACTTAATCTGTATATGGAGTTTGATTTGTGTTGATCTTAGTAGTTCGAGTTTATGGATTTTTGCAGCATTGAAATGTTGTTTGTTGCCAGGGTTCTTGAACACTTGAACTGCAACTTTCTTTTCAAAGAGTTTGTATATCCTTTACGTTAGATTTTTCCACTGAATAACCAATTAAATTGTGTCATTCAGCACTGCCCAAATCCCATAATTAATTCTAGAATTGAAATGTTTAAATTTCTGTCATCTGCAAGAGCTGTCCTTAGGTCATAAAACTTCTGAACCTCTCCTTGCCAAAAAAAAAAAAATGGCATTTGCCCAGAAAAGTCACTCGTTGTTGTAATTCTTATCTCGGGACAATCCTAAAGCCGAAGGAGAATATGCCCATTCATCTTGCAAAGAAAGATTAATCTTAGTGGATGACTTTTAAACTTTCAATCAATTTGAAAATATTTGAATGTGCAACTTGTAGATTATATTTACAGGGAAAAGGTCCCATGAAAGGTGACTGATGATGGATAAACAATGACTTGTATTGTAGTTTTATGATGCCAAACAAGATTCATGTTCTCGTCGGTCCATCTTAAAATTGTGGTCCCTACCCCTGCTTTAAGTCTAAACTCAGTTCGTGGAAAAGCTAGTAAGTTCAAAAGGTGTACAGGCAATAGACTGACTATATTCTTCGTTTTCTTTCCTTTCACCAAGGATTGCTGGCAATCTTTATTAATTGAAGCTTGCTTATTTATCAAAAAAACAGAAGGTGTACAGGTGGTAAGGGCCGGCCTTTTGACATTTCAAGACAAATTTGTAGTCGCAACTGACTCTGGCAGAGGCAATCAAAAATAATTTTAATGCAAAGTTCTGGGGATGCTTTCAACTCTTGGCATCCTATATTAAAATTTGTCTACATATTAATGTGTATAAATCCACCACCGGTTAGACAAAGAGTCCGTGATAATTGGACAATATTAGTTCATAGTGCACTATTCAACTCGATGCTTGTTTATGCTTGGTAAATTTTTTTGTAAATGATAAACAATAGGTCCTACAGAATGAATAGATAAAAAGTTCGTGTGAATAAAAATGATATTTGACCAAATTATAAGTACTAACAAATATATTAGAGGTTGAGTTAGAGGGGCTTGATCTCTTGTATCTCCTACCATGGGTAGCAGATCAAGCTCCTGAGTTAGAGAGAGGGGAAAAAAAACAAAAAAACCAACAGCAAATTTCTTTACTTTTTCTCAATCATGTCTAGTGCTTTTAGTTCGGCCTACCAATCCGGCTTGTATGAACATTTCAAAGGAATAAAGTGAGATATCTTTTGTGGGCAACTTGGCTACCCTTATAATATGTGAAGAGTCAGATCAAGTACAAAAGCTTTAATGCACTTCCACTGTACCCACTACATGCCAGAAAGACTACAAAAGAAGCCCCAACACGAAGACACCCATGTAGATACTGATGTTCCCATAAAAAACAAAGGAAAACTGGTCATTATACCCCTCAAATCTTTTCTTCCTACTTTGATCACCATTATTGCCAACTATCCAGACCCCACCACTTCAGAATTATATTATACACCCAATATGAATTAATCTTGTCACCACTCCCTGCAACATCTATATTCTGTATTAAAGCTTATCTATCACTCACATTTTTACTGGAATTTTTGTTTAAATGGTCCTTAATGTGCCCAAATGGTAATTTTAGACAGATTCCATCTAAAAATGTCATTAATTTTGTGCATACCTCCATATTCATTTTATTTCAAAGACAAATTTTCGGGCATTCATTATCTCATCATTTTTCCATCACCATTTTTCATAAATCCCCCCCCCCACCCCCACCCCCACCCCCACCCCCCCAAAACCAAAAAAAAAAAAACCATTTTCTTCCTTGAGTTGAGTACTCGAAAACATGAAGATTGATCCACCATTATTCACCGCTTCACTCTATGATTAATTTCTATTTTCTTGGACGGCAGCATTGCTGGGAAACACTGAATCTTGGATGTGAAAACATTCATTAAAACTTTGAAAATGTTGTATTTGATCAGAATTTTGCTGGGAAACACTGAATTTCATGGACAACTTGAAAGTTGAATTGGAGTATAAAATATCTAGTTTAACAAATTTGCTCCTAAAATAAAAGGAATCTGACGCAAAACTAACGGCAATTTGAATAGAATATGTCGAAAAGGACCATTTAAGCACGTAAAGACTTAAGTTTGAGACATCTCTGTCAAATTAAAGGTCAAAGACAAAAAATGCACGGACCATTTACAAAAAAAATCTCCATTTTTACTATAGTAGGTCAGGAAAAAAACTCTTTGTTGGTGGGTTCCATCCTCTTTATATTTCATACCGACCCCATATATAGAGCCAAAAGAGATAAAAGATAAACCACAAAAAGAAGAAAAAGTAGAAATTTTAGATCAAGAATAAGAGCACCTATACATCATTGAGATGTTTGACACAAAATAAGTGTAAGGACATAGAACCTAAAACAACTGAACCAAAATCTTTGCCAAAATAAGAAAAATCAAACATTACCAAAACTAACATTGTCATGGCAGGCAATCCAAACAGGTTGTAAGATACGAATTGTATTATTGACCTTTGTTTACTTTTAGCTTTTAATTAATCAAAATAAAAAGCCTTTAAAGTTGATGTTGTTTCAAGAGATATAAAGATGAAAATGAGAAGTGGGGAATCTAAAGCTTGACACAAAAGGCAAAAATGAAAGATGACATAAGCTTTTCTTTTGAAACAACTAAGCATAACTTGGTGGGGACAGTGAACAAACATATGATAAGTTGAAGATGTCCAATATCACTTCCTCATGTCACTCTCAATTTATTCTATCCCTTTCGTATGGAACCATTTTAAGACTCAAGAAACAAGGATTCAATTGAGTCTCTTCATCTATTCAATCTACTTGTAGCACTAAGAATTTAAGGAAAGAAGCTTATCGGACCAAAGAAATCAGCGGCTAGCAAAAAAAAGATGGGAACTGAAACAAATAGCGATCGAGGAGAGTGGTTGAATTTAAGCCTGGGAAGGGATCCATCTCAATCAAGACCTGCTTCTGCAAAGGTTTTCTCATGTAACTTCTGCTTGCGGAAGTTCTACAGCTCACAAGCATTGGGGGGACATCAAAATGCTCACAAAAGAGAAAGGGGAGCAGTAAGAAATTACCAGTGGCACAGGATGACAATGATGGCTCTACCTATTCATTCTTCCATGATAAGATCACTTGGGGTGCGACCTCATTCACTTGTGCACAAGCCAGGCAGGGCCCAACCAAGATTTAGTGAGGCTAGTACTGGATTTGGAATACAATATCAGCCCAACCACCTGGAGGAAGCTGCTGATTTGATGTGGCCTGGAAGTTTTCGTTTGGATTCACACCAACCGGAGCACATGTCACCGAGTCCAAATAAGCTCGACCTGAATCTCAAACTGTAATTAGCCTACTCATATTATCCCGATTGGAATTATTCATTATAAGTCACTATTTATAGGGGTATGAGCATCACTGGCTACAGAAATCCAAGAGAGTTGCGCTATCATAAAGCAGGACTACTTCCGGAATTTCCTCGTCTTGTCTGAAAGACATTTCCAGCTCTTTATTTATGATGTAATCCCTAAGACCTAAATTTACTTGCCGTTTAGATCGCATGAATAACACTACTGAATACAGTTTTCAACCATGTTTATGCTTATTAAAGAAATGAAAAAAGATACAGCATATACAAAAAATTTGTTCACCTTCACACATCCTTCAGTTCTTGTGTTCTCCACTCTACTCATACACAGGAAATAGATTGAATTATTTCGAATAAATGATTTATGATACTAACTCCATCACAAAGAAAAGGAAGTTGAGATAATTGCAATTAATAGGAGAAAGGAAGCATGTTAAAATGACTAAAAACTTTGAAGCAAGAGGGTTTATGTTCAACTTCAGATGCAAAGTCCAAGGTGACCGCCAGTCTAGAGGCTCCGCTCCAGTCACCGTCCTCAGCTCTCCCATTTCATCTCTGATTATTAATAAAGCACCCTATTTCCACTTGCCTTTTAACTGAAATTCTCTTAGTGCTAATCTGAAGACTACAAAGACTTACAAGTATATCTTGCAACAGGGTTTTATTGATAACCAAACATAAATTTACCTAGCAAATTGTGTACGCTGATCCACCCTTACAGCATATTTGGCTAAGCTTACAAACTTCTTATTTACAGACAGTGAGGGCAATAGGGCATTCTTACTGCTGAAATAAGCCAAAGCAATGCTTATAAGCTTAGCCAAACATGCTCTAATCTCTGAGATATGTTACTGTGCAAGATATTGGTTTATTCAAACAAAACTGAAAGAACTTTACACGGAATTGTTGAGGAAATAGCTACAGAGTTCTTAAACCTTTGATGCATATTGTACTTTGATCCTCAACTTTAAAAGATGAGCATTTACATCTTCAACCTTTCATTTTTATAACAGTCGAGTCCATCACAAACAATATTACTTTATTTTTAATTGACTAGTCAAAAGTTCGTTAAATACTTCCAAACAAGCTTTGATCAGTTAAAGAAGAAAATTCAAAAATTATTGAAAATCATAATTTTATATTCACCATATAGATGTACAAGTGTTCAAACTGCGTAATTACCATAACCTATATTAGAGCTTGCACAACACTAGTCAAACTATTGGATGAATCAATGCTTTTCCCTACAAAGAAACAAGAAGGGTGCTTTTATTACCAGCACCTTCAAGTGTAATGAGTTCCAGTTACTTGTGAATAAATGGCAGAGGAATTTGTCAAAGTGTCTTTCTTCAAAAACTTTTCGATAGTTGACTCCCTGTGCACATCATCAGTTTTCTTCGTACCGTGCCTCAAAATAACTAGCAGGAATTTCTGAGGGTGGACACAACGATGCTACGCATTTGAGCTGTCCCAAGTAAAAAATAGAATGTACATTAGATTGTTACCAGGGAACATGAAATTCCAGTTAAAGAATATTTACAAGGCCGCTTCACTGTCACGAGACATCATGCAAAATTAGTGCTAAAAGGAAAAATGAGATACCTTGTAGTCCATATATTTCTCTCTTACCGCACATGCAGTTGCTCCCATTCTTAGTTGCAGATTGTGAAGTGTGAGCACACACTCCTTCAATTCAGATGGTTTTAAACCTGTATATTTTTGCAGGGCCAAGTTCTGCAAAAAGAGTTCAATTAAAAATACGACTGAAATAATACTGAAAATCAGTGAAATAGAAAATATAAGACTTGGCATAAGATACTGTTAAGTGTCAAGAACTTTGAATTGAACATATCATAATGAGAGATAACAAACAAATTCACTCAGCTCTCAGTCACTTCTAAGTTTGAAAGGGGTCAAATCTGCTTTTCTTTAATTTTGCAACTATCACTGTGTCTGTGTACAAAAATGTAGTGGGTTGTCTTACCCATGGGTGAAATGTTGGCTTGATAATCAATCTTGAGAGAAAAATGGCTGAAGCAGCAATGGTTGATGGAATGAACCGGACACAATGATAATCGAGTAAACTCAGTTCAGCAATATAACAACACAGGAAGTCAAATTGCATTTTGGAGAACTGGATAAAACAATATAACATGGTTAATGCTGAGTAGTAATAAAGTGAGAAACAAAAAACATAGAAGCATAAAAATGTTAAAGAGTGTCAGATTTTCAGCCCACCGGAGGTTTTTCTTGAGTAGCTTTCATAAAAATTCTACAAAATCAACAGAAGAGCATGTCATAAGCAACGAGAAGATACATTTCTACCCATTGCACTAAAATTTGGGGGAAAATGTGTAATAAAATAATAGACAAATATATTATAAAGAGGTTTAAACCTGAGAAAGGTTTTTGTTGTGGGATCACCCATCTCAAAGTTTAAAAACTTCAGCACATCCATCTCCATGTGTACAACCTGTAGTTCAGCAAAAGAAAGATTTACAGCCAATGCAATTTGCTTTCAACCCAAGTCAAACAGCCATGAAGAAACACAACTCACCTCTTCTTTTGAGTACGAGTTGTCGGTCATGTAGCAATATTCTTCAACATGAGGTGGACTGATTTCTTCGTATTTTCTGCAGTTTTTAGTGACTGTGAGAAGGAAAGTGCAGCCCATACATAAATGGCATGTTTGGCAAGAAGAATTAGATAGTATTGGACAATTCTAAGAAAAAAAAACTTAAGCTAAAATCATGTTTTTTATATTGTTGAGTCTTTCAAATACTGTACTAGACATGCACAAAATATATAAGGGGTTCGTAAGCTTACGCTGCAACAAGCATGCAAGATACACCAAGAAGCTGAAGCTTATTCCTGCTCAAGTCATGGGAAGACAAATATCTGTCAATATAGTTTACAGTGAGATAAGGGGTGTCCGAAACAAGTTTGAATTCCTCTGCAACCTCAACCAACCAATCAACCAGAATCTCTCGCATAGCTGGTGTTATATCTGTCTGAACCTTCTCCACGTAATTAGACAAAGGTCTTCTCTTTGCCTCTACCTAATATTACAATCATTTATCAGACAACTGTCTTACATTAAATCACTTGCGACCTCGAACTAGACCACATGCATATTATAGTACTTGCTTACCAGCTTCAATTTTCTCAATGAGCCAAGGGAATGCACAAGTGGACAAGAATTAAATCGATCTATAATAGGAAGGCATATAAAAGAAAAAAAGAACAATGGGAAAACATAGTTTTATGAAAAACCCATATCAGATCATTGGGTTGCAATCAACAACACTGATAAAAGGGTTCAAATAACCACTACTTCCGGGCCCTAATGATTGGAAAACATTAAAATTAAACACAAAAATTCCAGAATAGCGGAAAAATTAAGATAAAAATCGTAAAATGGAATTATAGCCAACAAGAAACACACATGGGCACTCGCAAACCCCTGACATCAGAAACCAGTATATGAAAATAAGGAACAAAAAACAATCATGTACTCCTAAAACAGATAAATAAGCTACAGTTTAACTCCAAAACTGAATACACATAGCTTCAAAATTCAAAGGCCAAGTATAAATTAACAGGAAAAACACAACAATGGAAGTTATGTACAGCGAATTAAATTTGATAAATATACTGTATTCGGAGAGCACCAAATTCGTGACAGTGGATAAGAAGAAAAATAAAATTACTTCCAGGGAGTGAAGATGCCGATACATAAGAGAAGCGTGTCCATATTTTTGCGATTCGTCATCTTCAGGGCCAACGTGGAAATCAACAACATCAATTTCAGTATTTGCCGTTTCATCAACCAACACCGAATCCTTCTCTTCTGCAGTCGTTTTCTTTAACTCCGCTTTGGGTTCGGGCACGGGTTTCCGGGATTTGTCCGGATCAGATTTTAGAGTCAACCCGGCGGCGTTGGACGAGATGTTGGTGAGCTCACCCAGCACGACACGCTTCTTTGATATGGAAAGCCCTTCCACAGATTCATTTAGTCTTTTCTTGGGTGCCCTTCTTCTAGTGGGTATCCTGTTTTCTTGGTCATCCATTAAAGCCTAGGTTTTTGGAAATGGGAAAGGGTTTTTAACAGGTGAAGATGTTCCTTATTGTGTGCGTGAGAGAGAGCAAATGGACGTGTATCTATAGCTTGTTCTTCTTTGGTCATGAGAGGTAAGAGGGTTCATGCCGCCATTTTTACAATTTCAAAACTTAATTTACCGCGCGCTATTGCCAGGGAAAATGAATATCCGCTTTTCACTTGGCAAGTTACTATAGAGACGCTCTTTCCATCATTAAAAATTACTGTTAATTAAAAGTAAAACATTGGTCAATTTATCTTATGCAGATATGCTAGATTTGAAATTATCTTTGTTCTTCTTATTTTTAATTTAAATAAGAATTTTTTTTTTAAAAAAAAGTGTCTTTTTGTACAAATAATTACATCATAATAATATTTATCAAAATTAAGTGTATATTTGACGTATATTTTTGTAGATTATAAATAGTAGATTTTACAAAATATGTAGATAAAAAATATATGAATAAAAATAATATTTGATCAACTTATAAATGTTAATAAACACTGACAAACATATTCAAATACGAATATTTTAAACCTAATATAGTATATAGCTCTTGCGAATATAAACATTAAAGTGTTTAGGTAATAAATTGTCCCTTCAAATTAACAATTGTCAAAAATTCATGCACATTTTCGTTAAAATATATTCATTTCGTCAATTTCAAAAATAAGCAAGTTAATTGTATACAATTTATTTACCAAAAAAACAAAAAAACAAAAACTGTTCACCCGGTTCAGATTCAGATTGGTCGTGTTGTTTCCGTGCCGTGACAATTTTCAATTATTGATCAGTTATGTTTGACGATGACGCTATCTTTAAACGAAGGATCTTATTGCATTCAATATTTTAATAAATATAAAAACAGACTGATTCTCGAGTAGAAAGATGTGATCGTTTTGAATCTTGATCCAAATTTGGACAAATTCTTCTTTCACTGAAAGTCTAGACTAAATATCCATTGGTTTCTAATACAACGCATGGTCAATTTGAGGATGATAGCATAATAGTAGCTCCATCCATCCGATCTGTATATTCCAGAACGCGAATGAAAGTTTCAGGTTCCGCGAAACAGGCACTGCCAAATCCGTTGGAATAATGACCACAGATTCTGCATTGCTATTTTCTTTCCCCGGTAGAAAACAAGTTTAGTCGATAAAGACCAAATGTAAAATAGACCTCCCGAAATCCATATTCAGCACTTGCTTGCTATAGTCCAGTCCCCTGGTTTCTTCCCAATTAGTTCTGCAGTTGATTATCAATAAGCTTCTCCCAAATGCATCAAACTTTACATAATCACGCAGCAGATTCACTGTTTGTTGTCTTTATTCTACTACTTCTACGACCCTCTGGAGATGATGTTTGTTGACTATCTGGTGGTTGATCTGTCCTACTTTCCCTCTTTCTCGATTTTGGCATTCCAGACTTCCGTCCACTGGCAGCCTCAGTAGCCAAGTTTACAACCCCACTCAAAGAGTTATCCTTGGTGACACTATCTGATTCCAGTTCAGGTCGTTTCTCATTGCCTTGATACAAGGAAGTGCCTTCTTTCGAATCAGTTTCAGTTTTCTTCAATTCCATTTGGGGTCTATGGTTAAAGCTCCAACGGGTATTTTCAAACCATTTGGCAACCTGTATGACAGACGTCCAGCAAAATAAAAATATTTCAAGTAGCAAGAGAGGAACAGTAGGGCAAGATATTTAAATGTATGCACCTGCTGGATTGTGAGCTCTAATTCCTTCGCCAATTCATCTTTCTCAGCTCGTTCAGGGTATTGATTTTTTCTGAAAGATTCAAGGAGTCTCTACACCAACACAGCAACCATCATCAGATACTCAACAGAAGGAATGTCTGGAAACTGTATGATGATATTGCCTATGGAGGAACTAACAGCTAACCCATAATGCATTCTAAATTGTTATAAGAGTGCAGCTTTTAGAAGATACTGCAGTCACATACTAGATAATATTCCAAACATGTAATACGCGCGCGCGCGCGCCAGTTGGAACAAAATTCCTTGCATGCAGGTTGAGTGGTCATATTTCGTAAACCACCTAGAATGAAATGGTCATAGAAGATAATTCCCAATTGGATTCTAAAATTGATCAGGAATTGTATATAGTACCTGTGTTACAGCTTCTCCAAGCCTTTTAGGTGCTGATCTTTTAACATTTGCACCCCCAGAACCAGCTTCAGCTAATGCATTGTTTGTGCCCCTGTCAATAAGCTTTTTGTTAGTTCTTTTAGACCCATGCTCACTCTCTTTATGGTTTTCATCCTTGGCATGCATCTCATTTTTCGCTAATGGAGTTTTGTCAGGAGACATCGCGGCTGCTTTTTCACGGTTAATCTTCCTTCTCTTTTGAGCAGTAATATCTTCAAAATCTTCATCACTTGATTCGGAAGAAGAATTTCCATATGTTTCCTTTTTAAAGATACAACATCACAAATAACATAAGCCAACCAAGGGAGAAAAGAAAGAGAGACAGAACAAACTGTTGTACTAGAAAAACAACGTCAAGAAAGCAAAAATAATTGCAGGGAAGAGAGAAGTGTTAAGCTAAATTATGTTTGAATATCCAGACCAAAATTATTACTGATTGACGAGAGAGTAACCGACGCAAAGAACCTACCAAATTACAATCCTCAACGATAACCAACTCCTTTGCTGAAATTTTGTGAACCACTTGCAAGTTTTTTTTGTTTTTTTGTTTTGTGTGTGATTAACATACCATATGTTTTCATAAAGTCTTGTCTTCAGCTTCATGTCATAAAAGAAAGCTAGTGTAACTTGCACAAAATGAAGGTACTTGTATTGCGGTGAATGAAACCATAGCCACAGTTAGACAAGAAGGTGGCGCCTATCATGTACATACATCAAAATTAAGAAGATTTTCAACTCCCTATCAGGACTAGCACAGATGAAACATTCAACTATCAAGAAAAGACCTTGTGAAGCAGCAACAAAATAAACAGCTGACAACCTGCCCCACTGTTTGATAGTGTATGTACCAGCATTCAGTATAGCATGAATCACAACTGTGATGAGTCTAACATTTAGTTTGAAACAACTACTATGCAGGGTATTTCCACAAAGATCTTCAAAATATGTCAAATGGACCAAAACTATAATTAGCAATGTAGACGGATTTAGTGAAAATTTTGCTTTCGTGCGGATTGGTTGTATGAGATTCCAAATCTAGATGTTACGCACAAAAATCAAGATTGCCATCACAAATCCAGCAAAATCCAGATGCATGGTGAACAGCCTTTAACATGATACCAATATTACAATGGGTAAATTGAACATGATACCAATATTACAATGGGTAAATTGAACAAAAATAGAGTGTGGAAGTGTAAAAGAAACTCACATCATTCAATATTTTATAGTCCAACCGTTCTACGTGTCTTTTGCCAGATATAGGTGCATCATTGGTCTCCAAAAGGTACGACAGCTCGCCTCTTAGTGACCTCTTCACTTTACCTGCTTCAGATTTTTCTTCATCAGCACCGAGCACTGGAGAAATTCCGGGTGTAGCGGCGTCATCAAGTAGAGCACCAAGATCCTCGGAGTCGGATGTGAAATCAGAACTTGAACTATCCTGCTTCACCTCCTCATCCTGAACTGGAGCAGCGGGATCAAAATCATCATCTTCTGAATCATCAGAAGGAAGTCCCAAATACTGTTTGTTATTAGGAGAAGCCACCAAATCATCAGATGCAGAGAAGTAATCAGAATCATCAGAGCTTGATTCATCTCCAAATTCGTCATAGCTTAGTTCATCTCCTGAAACCTTCTCGACTGTATCCGGCTTGTCAGGGTTATAATCATCATCCTCAGAATCATCCGACGAAGACCCAGAACCATCATCCAGCTTCTTTCCTGATGCAGACGCAGCAGCCTCAGGAAAAATCTTCTGCAAATGAGAGGAGGGCATAATGAGCAGCTATGTGGTAACATTTAACCACTATCCATCCATAAAAGATTAAAGACTAGACCTCCCAACTTTCAACCACAGAAAGATTTGTTCCCTGGAAATCATTAAGACAATCAATGCAATCAACTTTACAATCACATCCAGGGCAAAGCCAGCCTTCATCATCTGGAGGAACTGTATATACACACAAAAGGGGGGGGGGGGGGGGGGGGGGGTGAATTAGACCAAGAGATAAAAGAAAGAAGACATTCAGGACACGAGAAACAAAAGCAGGCTATGTCAGCTGAGTGTATGGAATTACTGTCTTGTTTTAACAGAGGTGGATCCAAACAAAACTGGTGAAATCCACGTTCACAGGCACCATCACAAAGAATAATGTCATTGTCAGCTGTCATATCCTTAATGCCACATTTCGAGCAGAAAATCTGCAATAGAAAATGATGCTTAAACATTCCCAAACTAATTCTGACTTACAGACGCATAAATATATCATGTTGCGTGCAATGTCATCATGACTTGCAAAAAGTGATGTAAATGAAAAACACGAAGAGTTATATTTTCTGAGGAAGCCGAAGGCTCCTGGGCTCACCGGTTTCAGAATTGAATTATTTGACTATTTTCAGTCAACCGTGATTCTTCCGACAGTTATGATTCGTATCATATTATTCACTTATGGACAGATTTTTTTACATAATACAAATTCAAGCCACATACAGCATCTGAAAGGTTTCTGGAATTAAATACTCGAGCAAATCAGTATGAAATAAAGCTTCAAAAACAACGTCTAGTTCACCGAAACAGAAACATGAATCTAACAAATGGAGAAACAACAGATGATTTAGCAATGCATAGTATCAAAAATAATGAAATTGGTCGTAGAAGAGAAAATGAATACATCGAAAGCACCTAATAGCACTTGGACATGAGAAATGGCATATAAAAACCTAAACAATTATATATTAATCACCAAATAATATTATAATCCTGAATTGGGAAAAAAGAGCAACCAATTTCAAATAAATAGGAAAAGAAAGAAAAAAGGAAAAGCACCCATAGTAAGATAGCAACAAAGAGAATTTTTTTCCGTCCTAACTCATGTTAAAATTCCTTTTAAAACATTGATTGAGAGCAACAGAACTGATGGATCCAAGCATCTGTGCAACTCCACATGCTAAATTCATGTGCCACACGTGGAGTGTGGGACTGAATGAATCAAGTGATGCCATCCAAACACTTAATATAATGCACGTGAATTAGAGTAGATGATAATAAAGCCGCTCAACAAAAGGCAACTCCATACATCTTCACTGTCTATCTCTCCTTTAGAGTCAAACAGAGATGCTGGAAGCTTTCCCACAGCAAGTGACAGATCAAGGCGTTGAAATAACTCCCTTATTCTCAATTTGTAACCTATTATATGAGATTTCGCACGCTGAAGCTCTTTCTCTGGCTTTAATTTTTCCAAGCTGCAAGAAGTAAAATAATTATAAACCATGCTGATTATGGGCAAACCAAGAGTAAATCATCCAAATGCATGAAGAGCATATAAAATGGGTTAAAAGCAAGAATAAACTGATTGAGCACCGAACGTTATGTTTTAATTATCATTAACTATGGGTTCTTACCTTTTATATTCATGCCATCTATGCTCAAATTACAAGATCGTTGCATTTATGAGAACTTGAAAGGATGAGTGGGTGCAACAACAATGAAAACCAAGACAAGACGGTTATTTTTATGCTGTCCAAAATATCCACTACCCTAGGTAAGAGGCCACTAGGACAAGCTCCATTAATGTTCTTCCTACAAATTGAAACTGTGAAACTACTTTCATAGTGGCAGCATATTAACTAGAACTGCAGGCCAATATAAGGTTTGAAGCTATACCCTGAAATTTCCGTCAATTGGAACAAAAGGAAACAACATCCGAAACTAGTAACTGAAGGGGAAAAAGATCTTCCATAATTGAAGCAAAGCATATGCATCTATATAGCTCAGTGAAAATGTATTTGAGAGAAAAAAGGAAAAAAAATTCATCACCCCATCCCATGACAAAAGCACAGACCAGCATTTTGAAATTTTCCCATCTCCAAATAAGTAGAAATATTAAGTTCAAAAATCTCACGATAACCATTCTCGCCTGCCAAGATTTGTATATTTCTAACGTTTTCCTCATTTTTCTTAAATAAATTGACACTCTTATAGATACATACAATTATACAAGCAAAGGGCCACATTGATTACCAATAATTATATCAATCTACCACTTCAACAACAGCATCAGTACACCTGAAAAATAAAAAACCGTCCCACAGCAAGCATGCACATATTTTGCAGACCATACAAACCTTTGTCCTTTCCATCCTTCAGCAGAATAGGCGTCAATCAAGTTTTGCTCATATCTTATACGGTGCAACAGATATCTCAAATGGGTCCTTGTTCTTGAGAACTCATTCGCTGGACCTTTCTCCATCTGCTTCTTTTTTCTCCCCCTCCTTTTCCTTTCTCCATTAGCTTTGTCTTCGCCCGCAGTGTCTTTAGGATCAGAAGCTTTAGGTTTCTCTTGTGATTTTGAACGCAGAACCCACTGACTGTTCGCTGAACTTTTCGACGTAGATCTTTTTGTTCTCAACTGCACAGGAGTTCCTTCGTCCTCAGCCTTCAAGAGACTAGAAGCATTATTTACATCTTTCTGCATAGGTTCTGCTTGCCCAGAAAGTGGATTCACAGATGCGAGCCCAGGTCTTGTCCCAAAATAGCCAAGAGCAAGAACAACGGTCATTGCCTTATTTTCAGGAGGCCCTTCCAAGTTTTCAATGACAGATGACGTCGTGATATTTTCTAATAGCAGTCCTCTTTGTTCTGCGCTGAAATTCTGGGTAACGTCTCCAGGAGTTGGTCCCACTTCTTCAAATCCAGTAGTGGTCTCTTCCGTTGAAGCTAATTTATTTTCAATGTTCTCAGCTCCAACCACCTCCTTGTGCTCCATTAGCTCATTAACCACTATTCCACAGTCCAATTTACAGTCCTTAGGTGTCTGGGATTCAATCTTAGAATTCTGGTTCAGAACTTCCAAAATTTCCAGTCTTTCTAGCCCATTTTCTTGAGTATCTTCTTCTGTTGATCCCTTTTGCACATTTTCAACCTTCTGACATTTCTGTCCCAATAAGTCATAGCCAAAGCTAGTAAAATGAAGCTCTTCCCTTCCTTCAAATGTAGGTTGCTTAGGGCTTGCAGCTCCTTCAGTCTCACACTTAGAATTCTGGCTCAGAACTTCGGAAATTTTCAGTTCGGATTCTAGAGTCCCTACTTCTGTCAATCCCTTTTGCACATTGTCAACCATCTGGCAATTCTGTCCCAATAAGTCATTGACAACGGTAGTACAATGAAGCTCTTCCCTTCCTTCAGCGATAGGTTGCTTAGGGCTTGCAGCTCCTTCAGTCACGCACTTAGAATTCTGATTCAGAACTTCAGAAATTTTCAATTCGGATTTCTGAGTCCCAACTTCTGTCAATCCCTTTTGTACACTGTCAACCTTCTGACAATTCTGTCCCAATAAGTCAGTACAATGAAGCTCTTCCCTTCCTTCAACAGCAAGTTGCTTATGGCTTGCAGCACCTTCACTCTCACAATTCTCTTGTTGTACAGGTGCATCCATATTCACCGCCCCAGACATACAAGCACGAAAAAGACCAACTCCAAAAACAAAATTCTCACCAGTGGCCCTTTCTAAACTAAAATCCTCAACTGCACCAAATCTTCAAACAAAACCGCAACTCGACACCACGGTTTCCATTTCAATTCACTCGCATTGACCTGGAATTCTCACACCCACATAGAAAAAATAAATAAATGCTATTTCCTTTCATGCAAATTCAAAGCTATTAACTGCTACAATTAAAAATTAAAAACAAAAATCGAACATTACAATTTCCATTGTTACAGCATTATTCAGCAAAGTAAAGCAAAACATAAGTTTGTATCGACATGTATATATTTATGTACCTGTGGTCTCGGATCAAGTGTAGAAAGCTAGGGCTTTTTTAATTTACTTAATTTTTTATTCGGAGCTGATATTAAACGAGCGCAAAGGAAAGTGAATGGCTGAGGTTATTTGTGCTCTCGAGGATTCTCCTCATCGCCAATAAAATGTGAAGGGCGCTCTCAATTTAGTGTGTGTGTGTATGTGTGTTTTCTGCTTTAACCCTCTAAATCAGGCGGTGCTCAACAGCCTCAACTTACAAGCGTTGGCGAGGGAGAGAGATAGAGTAGCGCTTTTGTATCCGGAAACCTCTATTGTGCGCTGGGAGTGTAAGAAAAGTCTGATGGGCCTGCAAATATTGGTCTGGATCATCGGACAAGATCTTGAATCATTTGAAATGTAGCCCGCTTATCCGAATGATCCATTACACTGTTGATTTTAGGTTAAGTCCAAAGGATTAGCACTAAAATGGATCGGTGAACTACTATCTTATCAACTCCAAATTTTACTACCTATTTCTTGTGTTTTAGTTTTCAAGTTAAAGCTCTACGGTCTTGCCAACTTAATTGAGTTTATCGACCTAAAACGGGACTTGACAAGAAGCAAATGTTTGATTAGTTCGACTAGCATTGAATTCAATTTTCGACATTATTCGAGATGATAAGCTTCAATCGAGATAATTTAAGTTTTACAATATTTTGACAGTAAAGCATATCAACCAGGTCAACAACTGAAAGTTGATATTTTTATAATGACCTTGTTATTGAGCATTTTTATGTAATAATTAATCAATCTTTGAGATTTTTCGACATGGTTCGACAAATTTATTTCAAATAACTTAATGAGTATTGATAGAGGGCAAAACAATCTCTTTTTCATCATGAATAATGTTCTAATGCCCCCCATGTGGACAAGATAAAGTGCCCACATGCTGACAGCATGTGGGCACTTTATCATGTGTCAGCATGTGGGCACTTTATCTTGCCCACATGGGGGGCATTAGATCGCCCCTATTTTGATAATTTATGTTTAGATGTGGCTACTTATGTATCTAGTATGTTATCTATAGCGGTGGTGAGAAAACTTGAAGATATTTAAAATGTTCCATTTTAGACACTTGGTGATGACAAAACTATAAATCAATTGTTCTTTTAATGCAAGAGGTTCATTATTGTTTGCATCTGCTTAAATTACAATTTAAGTTGTATTTATCTACACATTTTTTAGGATACAACTTACTATCTACTTATATCTACACATTTCATAGAACCACAACTTATAAATACTTTAAAAATAATTTCAACACCACCAAACATACACTTAGAGAATCTAAAATCTATAATCCACGAATATAACCGTTATTGTAGTCGCTGTCGAAATTTATTCAAAGTTTAAAAAAAATAAAATAATTGGCGCTTAAAAATATCTATTTGAAAAAAATTTAATAGACAGAACAGCAAGAGTGACAATGACTGCATATTGTTGATGACAATAAAAAATTTGATTTAATTGTATTTATTTGAATAAATATTATCGCTAAATACATTTAGAATTTTCGACTCCAAATACCTATTCTCAACTAAAAGCAACTAAATATTTATTTAATATGATAGTTTTGTCTTTGATTTTATATTAAAATTCAATAATTATTTTTTAATATTTTAACTGTAAGGTATGTAACAAAACACGCAAAGGGTAAGGGTGGGGAAAAAGGGCCTTTGCTGGTAAAATTTTATTGAAAACGTGCAACACGAGAATACAAAATGGTCAATAAAGCAGGCTGCGATGGGTGCTCAGAAAACAAACATCTAACACTAATCTTTTTATGTGCTTTGCATGGCTTAGTTATTAAAAATATATAAAATTTAAAATACAAGAAAATTATTTCTTAAATTAATAAACAATGATAAGAGTTGAATTCATCGTAAATCACCATCTAATAGCGTACACATTCAAGAAATCAAGAAAGCTTAATAGTCACACATAAATACCAAAACACAATCAATATTTTCGACCACTCCTGCCATCGGCATTAGGCCCCCTGGTGTGTAGCAAAGTGAATGAACCATCTATTGTACCACTTTTTGTTCAACCCTTTAGTTCAAGTAATCTAAAGTTTCCCCCATTTTTGACTATATGATGACCATCACAACCCTTCTTTTTCTTTTTGTTGTTCTTTTCCCTCTTTACCTCCTCCTTCTTCTTCATCGTGTTGAATTTCATTCATGGTCTCTACTTTTTGTGCTGATCATATAGTTGTCATATTTGAAAGGCGTGAGTGTGCATTGAAACTTGCATTTTACGTTGTGTGTAATTCGGTGATTAGTATAATTAAGCAAAATGAGTATTATTAAAAATTGTAATTAAAACTCTTTTAAAAACTTGTACGAGAGTAAATCTTTGGCAACTAATAGAACATATTTTCACAACATGCTAATGATCCAAACATTCTCGATGAACATATTTGGACGTCCATTTGCACTTGCAAGGTAAAATAAAATTCTTACATGATAAAAAACAAAATTTACAAATCACACGAAATGATACTCCTTTAGATTATAAATTTTCATTAGTCACTATGATGCTTCGAAGATGTTCTACATAAATTTAAAGAAAGTTAAACGTGTACAGTTGTGACTTTGCAACTTTGCAGGATTAATTATAATGTAAATGGAAACGGGTAAGAGGTAAGAAAAGAAACGTGTGTTACTTTATAGTAAATTTTAGTTGAGACTTACCATTCGAGACGTGCATAATGTGTTGAAGAGTAGTGTCTATTATGAAGAATTGAGTGGCAACTAAATAGGTCGATCGTAATATCATGCTGAAAAAAAATAAGAATGGGATCGCGAAAGTCAAAGGTCGCTGATAGAACTTGTATTTGCACAGTATTGTGACTGGGAGACAACAATTCATAACTTTTGCATGCTCGCGCAGAAATTTTAGCTGCTTGAATCTCTGCGATAAAAACTTGGATTGGGAATGGAGCTTTGGAAAGATGATTAAATTTTGAAATAGGTAGATTTTGTTGGATAAGATTTTTAGGAGCTGAAATAGTTGAATTAATTTTAATTAAGGTAACATTTCAAAGAAAATAATAGAAGTCTTTAACTGGAAATAATACTTTTCAATTTAATTACATTGTCAAGCTTAAATTATAATTTAAATAATAGAAGTCTTTAACTGGAAATAATATTTTTTATTCGCATATTTTGTATTACTCATAACTTACTATCTACTTATTATCCACGCATTTTATATGATCTACAATTTATAAATACTTAAAAAATAATTTTAGCACTACTAAATATCAATGTTCTAAAAAGTGTAAAGCGTAATTAGGCGTGGAGGTCGAGTTTCAAACTTTTCGAAACTAAGCGAGACATTAGCGAAGCGTGAAACGTAATTAAACATGGAAGTCAATGCTTTACGCTTAAGTGAAGTTTAAGCAGACTTTTTAAAACAGTGCTAAATATATACTAATTTCATCTAGAGCTTTTAAGATGCTTTCTTGAACCCACCAAAAAAGAAAAAAGAAAAGAAAAGAAAAGAATTGGAAAGAGAACTGAGAAGGCGATAAGCTTCATCCGAACAGTCTCGGGAAAGCAATCCCTTTTGTGTGGGAAATGTTCCCTTAACCACTAGTTCACTAAACCCTATCTAATGCCTTTAATTTTGGACCAGGTAAAGAAATTGTCTCAGAGTGTTGTCATGAAGAAGTTTATAAAGTTTTTAAGTGTAGATTTAAAAATAAATAAAAATTATAGATTTTGCATAATATATAAATGAAATAATGTTTAATTTGTTTATAAACACTTTCGAACGTGCTCAAAATTTACGAGCCTCATAAAAACTAGTCATGAGCTGTGATAACTGAATAGGTAATTTCTCGTATATTTTTTTTACTATGCTATAGTGAAGTTACAAGTTTAATCTATTATAATATTAACTAATATATTGTATGTGCGCGCGTATTTACCACGACCCCTAAATCTTTCACGTGCACAATTCTTGCAGCAAAGACTTTGACTAAAAAAAATTAAAGCCAAGGGGAAAAACGTGCGTAGGACAGGTAACCCAATTTGAAATTTCTGTGGACCTTCCTTAGCTCAATTTTCCAGTACACTAGGTGTACGAATGTCCTCTTCCCCATTATAGTTGATTATTCAAAGAGTAATAGTACAATGACTACAAGTTAGATAAAAAATTAGACAATTATGGATAATGATGATATAAATAATGATAGCTGTTGTATGTTATTTATCTATGGTGACACGCCCGCCTCAACGACTCGCCCGCCTCATCAGCTTGTCTACCTCGTTGGTATCATGAGCACACTTCTGACAGATAAACTGCACAACCCAACTATCATCAGATTAGCTAGGCGGGCAACCCATGGAATGACAGTTACCACCAGTTATTGGAAAGATGAAACATCCATCATTAACTCCTAATAATGAGGAAGATGAAGGGACACCCGTTATCAAACGAAGAAGATGAAAGAATATCCTTACCAAATGAGGGAGATGAAAGGACACCCATCATCAATAACTGCAGGTCATCCCTATAAATAGAGGCCAATCCCCCAGGTGAAATGAGGACACAATTCTTTTACACTTTATATAATTATTCTGCATATCTGGTTTTAATCATATACTGATTATCACACCGGAGTGGCCACGGAGGAAAAAAGCTCCGCCACCTTTTGCAGGTCTCCACCACTGTCGCCGCCGTGCTCGGAGGAGGAGAAAATCATTTATCTTCAATTGGCGCCGTCTGTGGGAAACGCACAAGAAGTTATGGCTCGAACCAGAAGAGTTAGGAATGTAACCGCTCCACCAGCCCCTGTCGGGGATGTAGGCACCGAGTCCAATGCCGCCACTAATCACCCACCACAAGAATTTGTCTCTGCCACTCAACTCGCGGCACTGCAAGTTCAGGTGGCGGCCTTAACGGCTCTACTCCAAGATCGGAACACTGCGGTTTCTCAGCTACCACAGGGTCCTAACCCTCTGCCGGTAGGATCTTCATTACCAGGGGCTCTGCCCCAGAGTCCTAGCCATCCACCGATAGGGCCCTCACCGCTAGGGGCTCATCCCCAAACTTCTAACATTCCAACAATGGAAATACCGCCAACGGCAGCTCCATTGCAGGCTCCAGTTTCTTTAGCTCTACCTTCCGCACCCTACTTCCATTAATTGACATCTGGCCCAAATCCATACGAGGGGCAACCGTCATGGATGTCCACACCTACGCTGGTTGAGACACCAGTGTTAAGCCTGGAACAGAGATTAGAAGAAATAATGGGTCGCCAAATAGCTGAGGCCATGTCCAATAAAAGTAGTAAGCAACAATCCATGGTGCTGGAAGAATACCCTTTTTTCCTAGAAGTGACGGCAGTCCCCTTGCCACGAGACTTCAAGCAGCCAAAGATGGAGAAATATGACGGATCATCTGATCTTGTCGATCACCTCAGGGCTTTTGTTGACTTGATGAGGTTGCAAGCTACCCCAGATGCGCTTATGTGCAGGGCTTTTCCTCCAACGCTTAGGCGCGAGGCCAGGGACTGGGTAGCCACTCTTCCCCCAAAATCGATCCGTACATTTGACGATTTTTTCAAGAGTTTTGCTACCCATTTTGCCAGCAGCAAACGTGTTAAGAAAACTGCCATCAATCTTATGCAATTGACACAGGACAAGGACGAACTGCTAAAAGATTTTATTGTCCGGTTCAATAAAGCAACTTTGGGAATCAAAGATCTGCAGTGTAACTAGAAGTCATCATTTCAAGATGTCACTCTCCAAAAACTCGCCGAATACGATGTATGAGTTACTCAATAGAAGAGATAAGTATGTGGACGCTGAAGAAGCATATCTCATTACCAAGAGTATGAAAGATCGAAATAAACATGAGTCTAACAAAAGGAAGATTCAGAACGAGCCCAAACCTCAAAATAACAGAGGCAAGCTCACCAAATACGAGGCAACATCGCCCAAGCCGAGGCAAGTCAACCAGGCAAGCTCACCCAGAGAGCCGAGCTAAAAAAAAAAAAATTTTAGGCGAGCTCACTAGGCGGGCGGGTGACCTCCAGGCGGGCGGTGACCTCGGCCAGAAAAAAAAAATAAAAATAAAAATTAGGCGACCTCACTAGGCGGGCGGGTGACCTCCAGGCGGGCGGGTGACCTCCAGGCGGGCGGTGACCTCGGCCAGAAAAATAAATAAATAAATTTTTAGGCGACTCGCCCAGGCGGGCGGTGACCTCGGCCAGAAAAAATAAATAAATAAATTTTTAGGCGAGCTCACTAGGCGGGCGGGTGACCTCCAGGCGGGCGGTGACCTCGGCCAGAAAAAAAAAAAAAATTTAGGCGGGCGACCTCGCCTAGGCGGGCGGTGACCTCGGCCAGAAACAAAAAAAAAGATGAGCAAGTGCATTAGATTACTTCTACTTTTCATTAACGATAGTCTATGAAAAGTAGAGGGGCTTATAAGGCCAGCTGCCCAAAAATAATGACAGCTACTGCTGTCTGAAAAACAAGGCCAGCTGCCCAAATATAATGACAGCTACTGTTGTCTGGAAAACAAAGCCAGATGCCCAAAAACAATTACAACTGTTACTGTCTGAGAAATAAGGCCAATGAGCCTCTATCTAAAAATCAAGGCGATGAGCCTATATTTAAAAATCAAGGCAGTAGCCAATATTTAAAAATCAAGATGATACTGTCTGAGAAATAAGGCCAATGAGCCTCTATCTAAAAATCAAGGTGATGAGCATATATTTAAAAATCAAGGCAGTAGCCAATATTTAAAAATCAAGGTGATAGCCACCATTGAAAAATAAGGTGATGAGCCTATAATTAAAAATCAAGACAGTAGCTACTATTTAAAATTAAGGCGATGAGCCTTTCTTTAAAAATCAAGGCGATAAGCCTCTATCTGAAAATCAAGGCGATGAGTCTCTGTTTGAAAAACAAGGCGATGAGCCTCTGTTTAAAAATCAAGGCGATGAGCCTCTGCTCGATAAACAAGGCAATGAGCTTATCAAGGCGATGAGCCTCTGTCCGAAAAACAAGGCGATGAGCCTCTACCCGACAAACAAGGCGATGAGCCTCTGTCAGAAAAATAAGGCGATGAGCCTATATTTAAAAATCAAGGTAATAGCCACCATTGAAAAACAAGGTGAAGAGCTTCTATTTGAAGAAGTTAGAGAATAGCAAGTGCAGTAGAATATTTCTACTTCCCATTGACAACAGTAAATGAAAAGTAGTCTATGGAAAGTAGAGGGGCTTATGATGATATAAATAATGATAGTTGATGTATGTTATTTATCTATGGTGACACCCGCCTCAACGACTCGCCCGCCTCACCAGCTTGCCCACCTCGTTGGTATCATGGGCACACTTCTGACAGATAGAATCCAACTATCATCAGATTAGCTAGGCGGGCAACCCATTGAATGACAGTTACCACCAGTTATTGGAAAGTGAAACATCCCTCATTAACTCGTTATCAAACGAGGAAGATGAAAGGATACCCTTACCAAATGAGGGAGATGAAAGGACACCCATCATCAATAACTGCATGCCATCCCTATAAATAGATGCCAACCCCCCAGGTAAAATGAGGATACAATTCTTTTATACTTTATATAATTATTCTGCATATCTGGTTTTAATCATATACTGATTATCACACCGGAGTGGCCACGGGGGAAAAAAGTCCCGCCACCTTTTGCAGGTCTCCACCACTGTCGCCGCCGTGCTCGGAGGAGGAGAAAATCATTTATCTTCAGATAAAATATCTAATATGTCCTTTGAAAAGATATAATTCAAATTTCTAAATATGTCTTTTCAAATGACATATTTGATAATTTATCAATAATTGTCTAAGTTTTGGTCTATTTTTGGTTAAACAAGCATTTTTCTTAAAAATTAGACTACCATTGTTAAAATGTCAAATTTGTCATTTGAAAAGATATAATTCAAATTTTCTTTTATGTCTTTTTAAATGCCAAAATTGATATTTTGACAATAGTAGTTGTCAATTTGTTGTTCAACAAATATTTTCCTTCTCAAAGTAGATATGCCATTTGTCTTGCTAAAATGATTGTTTCGTGTATCTGTCACTGGATGGATTTTGTCATAAATCAAAGCTGAAATAATTTGGGGGTAGAAAAATACCTAATTGTCGGTTAAATCATTAGACCAATTGGTTTGTTCTTAGTCTAGTTTTTTGACACAAGGAAGTCACATTGTGCGTCTCAAAAGCACAAATGAAATTAATAACAATGTCTCACCTTGTACAATTTGTTAACGTTTAATATAAGATATTAAATAATATTAGACCGTTCGGTGGATAATTTAAATTTTTTTATATTTTTTTAAATATTGCACTTCAATAATTTTTCCTAACAAATATGTCTAAAAGTAGTTGGATTGCTTTTCTAAAATTATTAATAATTTTCTTACACTCGTAGACTAATGGTAACTTGGTTGACAACATCAACCTCAAGTTCAATGCCACCATTAAATTTCAATAGACACAAACGGATTATTTATTACACCACGTAAGACAAAAACGTGGTTAAAATAAAAAAAAAATTGTCGTGTGAAGTGAAAAGTTTTAAGTCAGTTTGTGTGAATAAATTGTTCTTCGGTTTAAATCATCTCACTTCACAAGAAGCACTTTTTAATTTTAACTACGATTTTATTTTATGTAATGTTATATGTGTTCGTATTGGAATTTAATAGTGACACGTAATATTTTAGGTTGACGTTGTCAATCAAGTGATCATTAGTATAATCATTATAAACTTGAGTAACTACTAGTGTAAGAAAATTAACTATTTTGAAATTTATTGTAAATTTTAGTAATTGTTGCTGAAATTAAGCTAATAAGTATTTTATAAGTTTTATAGATAGAAGCCCTTGTCCTTAGATGGTTTGTGGCATGTTAGGTCTAGCAAAGTTTTTAACTTTCTATTGAATTTACTATTTTTACAAGTGTGTCAACATTTTTCACGTTTCACACAAAAAACTAAGATCGCATTATATAAACCCCTTATGCCTTGCAAAATTTATCACGGCCTCACGCGGTTAATAATAATTAATTAAAACCATGTTGTGGTGTGTATGAAATTTAAGGTCACACAAAAGAGTTGTTAGAATAGATTTATGTTGGAATAGTTGAAGATATCGGGGTGATATATTGTACGTGATTGTGACATAATCAGACCAAACGTGATGAACTTGGAGTTTGGTCTTAAAACTGGTCGGTCCCAAAGCCAAATTTGCTTCAACATGCAAAAAGGAAGAAGCCAAAGACATGTTCCATTCTTGCTTTTGGTCTTTGGGCAGTTGTTGATATGTCAAGCTCTAATGCAATATTTTTCCTTAAAAACCTAAGCCGTTGAAAACAATGAATTTGTGGAAAAATATATTTCATTTCCTAAATGTTGAAAGCAAATTTAAATTGTCTACATGTTAGAATTTTGATAAAAAAATAAAAATAAAACACTACAATCTTATAAGAGCCTGTTGGTGAAAATACTGTTCATTGTTTCGTCCAAAACGGTGTCATATTAGTTACGTCATTTATACTTATTTTTTAAATGTTTGTGGTAAACGATGTCATTTTGCGCCATTTGTGCGACGCAAAACGACGATTGTTTTCCCTCACTATAAAAAGAACAATTTATTTATTTTTATTTCATTATCATTCATCTTTCCCTTTTCCTTTTGGATATATCGTGATTGTGGCCTTTTTCATCCGAAAACCCTAGAATCCCTCTCCTCTCAACCATCACACGAAGCTAACTTTAGATCTGAATGGAAAATAATGGATCAGCGACAGCGGGACCAAGGAAGCCGAAGAATGGTGTCGTTTCATTGTCATTGAACTTTGACAACGTCTTCCCGGGTCAGAAATGAAGCCGCGAAGGTTCGAATTCGAATTCAATCTCATCTTTTTTTCTCTCTCACCAAGTTTTCTCTCAAATTCTAAACTAAGGTATGTTCTTAATCTCTTTTCTCAAGTGAGTTTGATAGAGTTTTCAATTTTTAGATTTCAATATAGATTTAACCCATTGTAATGTCGGTGAAAGATCACCACATCGACTTCAAACAAGAAGAAGAATGAGAAAGATATCTATCAAGGCATCACTAGAGAAGATTGCTGATGGATATTTCCTGTTTTGAAGCTCAGCATAGTGGAACCCCATATGGGCCATCTTCAAAGTGGCATAGTGCTTGCTTACTCGAAAGAGCAAGGACTAATCCGTGCCTAATTCCAATTAAAAGCTTGACAATTTATGAAAACTCGAGAATTTTGTTATTCGATTCATTTCAATATGAACAATAATCCAAACGATTTGAGTCTAACAAAATGGAATATAATGGTAATAGATCGACTTAAAGCATTTCTATTTTAGACAAGACTGGTCAAAGTGGTAACTTTTTGATGATGTTTTTGTCGATATGCAATGTTATATCTCAAAAAAAACTCTTGTCATGCAAATGAATATTTATGTAAAAACAGTTAATATGAACTTACATTACACATATTGTCAGAAGTGTGTTTCACAAACATGTTTTTATGTGTAAGGCAAAGTCATACTTCTAAAGTTTAAAGTGATTGCCACGTAGACTATTGGCATTGGCTTAGCTAATGAGGGAAGGACTGTGCTTTCTTCAATGGATTCCTAGCCATTGGATTTTATCCAATGGCTGAGGTCAATCTACGCGTAATTGAAGTATCTGGTTAGCCTTTTTGGTTTTCATTCAATTAAGTCCTCTGAAAATGCTCTCCCTCTTCTTGGCCATTTTTTTCGGCCGGTTTCTTTCTGCATTCTCTTATTCTTTTTCTTTTGAGAATCAGAATCAGATTAGAGAGTGGTAAGGTTGAATGGTATTACCTTGTATGAACAGTAATCTTTTAAGGATTAAGATCTGGTGTTCATCTCTATCGATGAATAGTAACTTCGAGGGTTAGATATGAGTTACAGGAGTTGATTTTGCCTTAGGTCTGTAATAGTAAAGTTTGTTCTAGTTATTGGGGTGAAACTTGTGCCTATCCTTTGAATGTTATGTGCAGTGATCCAAATGGTTGAGAAATTCTGAGCCCTAAATACTTTAGTGGTTTGTTTCGATTGTAATTTTCTTGAAGTCATAGCAATTGATATTATAGTGAAGTGTATTAGATTTACGTTGTATATCCTAACACATATATTGTACTAGATATGTAAAATCTTTAGTTTTTGTTTTAATAGTGCTATAAAATATGCTTTTTAGAATGTGTACATCTTTTTTTAATATATGACGATTTGTGTATAAATTTATATATTATTTTAAATTTTAAACATTGCATATATAATACTTATTATATTTTTACAGCAATTTGTTCATATTAATATTTCACATATGGGTTAATTTCACAAACGGTCACTCAAGTTTGAGCAAAATTCCAAAAAGGCCACTAAAATTTAAAATTTACAGCAATGGTCACTAACGTTTCCAGCGCTTACTGTATTAGTCACTTATTTATCTAGCGTGGTGTTAAATTTGACGGGGTTGGTGCCAAGTGTGCATTAAACGGCGCTACGTCAGCGAAAAAGGTGCATATCGTTAAATAGGTGACCAATACAGTAAGTGCTGCAAACGTTAGTGACCATTACTATAAATTTTAAACTTGAGTGACCTTATTGGAATTTTGCTCAAACTTGAGTGACCGTTTGTAAAATTAACCCTTTCATCTATACATAACAATATTATTTAAAATGACATAAAAACAAAAAATATAATATTGTTAAATATTTTATTGCAAATACGTTATGTGCATTGAAGTTTGAACTAATATGTTAAAATTGTCACGTTTAATTGTGCCGGCTAGTTCAAGGTTTTAGTCAACATTTTCAACGTTGCAAATCCACATTTGATGGCTAAAATTAATACACATTTAGTACTTTATATTGAATTAGATTGTACAACACAATTTTTTTTTCTTTGATACTACCCAACGTCTTACAATCCACGTTACAAACCAATTACATGATTAAAGTTTGAAAAAATTGAGGATAGCAAATTGGAGTGTTCGAAATGAAGACATCAAGTTTAGCTTGCATGATGGGAACCTTTCCATTGTTTGGCCGTTTTTCAAATTTAGACGCCAATATCATTTTATCTATAAAATTGAGAAATATAGTAGTTGACGTATTCAATTGTATTGTGACTTTTTTGTACGATTTTTAAAACTCTACTATAGAACGTACTTATCAACAAATTAAGTATGTCAATTATAGAATATATATTCAAATGTCAAATAAAGCAACAAATTATTGACATCGGTTAAAAAAAAAACACGTGTTACTTAAAAAGCAAAAAGTTAGATGAATTTGTATAGTGTGTTTCCCTGTTCACATAGTACTAATCAGAAATTAATTTCTTTCTAGAGCTTGCTGGCTAAATTTTAAGAATGTAAATTGTGTTTTTGTAAGTTTTAGTTTTACATATGTTTAGATAATTTGTATCTGTCTTACTTTAAACTACAAAATTTACTCTTTTCTTACTATATTGTTAATTACGTAATTAATTTATTTATTTCAAAACGTAATTAAATGATGGTGGCGTGCATGTGGATTTTTAGACCGAACTCAATAGAATTTATGTCTCCTCATTTCAAAGACTATTAGTACCAATTGGAGCCCAAACCCAATTGTCACACTAGAATATAATGATTTGGCCAAATCATTATTTGTCACATAAACAAATGTAAGTGAAAGTGTAAGTGAGGGTGTACAAGTAGCATAACTCATAGTTACAATTCTTTTTGTCTTCTAATGTGGGATACAAGTTTCCCACATTTTTTTACAATCCAAATTTCAAGGTATCAATTTTTTATAATAATTTCTCATTCACCCGAAAATGGTTTTGCAATACCAAATATACCATAATCATCTACTCGCAAAAAAGAACGTATTCTAATTATAATCCACTTAAATAGGTGGTTTGGATTCACTCTAATATTTGGTTAAAATTAATTAAAATTATTTATTTAGTCAACTATTTCCAATAAATAACACATTAAATTAACTAACGACTAAAAATATAAAGATTTTTTTATTTTTGCTAAGTCTCTAATAAAACATCAATACGATTAGATTTTTAACAATTGTAATAGACATTATTAGTTTTGCATTAAGCCTACGGTTTATAATATGTTGTAATGAGAAACTCAATCAATCAATCAATCAATCAAACCGGTAAATTTAAAATTAAGGGCTTGCATTAATGTGTATATTCTATTAGATTATTGAATATTTTTTAAACCATGTTGTAAATTAATTACACAGGTCGGTTGCATTATTAGGGCGGTTATTAAAGTAATTAATTAATTCTGCATTAATTAGTTGGTGACCAGTGCACGTTGCATGCGCATTAAAAAATCTAACTAAAAATAAAGAATCATAATCAGGTAGTTTCTAATTCTTATACTGCTAAGTTCTAACTTTTGCAGGCAAGTACACAACGGTCCTCTAGTTCTAATGAAATTAAATAATTAAATATAATATAACTGCAATGACCAAAATTCCAGTAGTTATGATTAGAAACAGCTAATTGCTTAATTCCTTGGTTTTAGCATAATTCTTTTTTTATATTTTTGTTTTCCTCATTTTTATCTCGTACATATATAACTAGATTAATTTTTATTATTGTACGAATATCAAAGTTCGACAAAAAAATACACAGAGAATAAGAGGATATCTTGTACTTATATTTGTCTACACAATAACCACGCATGTTCTTATTTTGTTTTCGTATCATGGATCTTGGTTCATGCTTTATAACACTTTCACTATTTTAAAAAAAAAATTCGAATCCTGTTATAAGGAGCAAAATTTTTGGTGTTTTTCTCATTCTTGTTCGCATTTTATTCGGGAAGAGGAACTTTTGGAAGTTCCCGCTTTGGTTCTGGATGTCTCTTTTCAAATTACTATCTCAAAATTGCATCAAATTGAAACTTTTCAACCAAACTAACAAGATAAAAAATAAATTGCTCAGTTATAACCAGTGTTATTAGAATCGGTCAGGTTGGTTCAACTAGTAAAATCGAAAATCGGTCCTAAAATCGGACTGATTATACAGAAAAATCCTCTATTTAAAAATCCATCGACTTGATCGATTTTGAGGAACTCGTTGAACCGTTCCCGATTTTACCGGTTTTAAAAATCATTTCTTTTTACAATTAATTATAAGTGACCATTGAAATTCATTTCTCTCCTTGCACGAAATGGATTAAAAAGAATGAAAAACCAAAAAAATTGCTTTTGAGCAATTTTGTGATTTCCAAAAACTTATTTTTTATTTTTAAATTTTTTTGTAAATTTTTAAATATATAAAAATCATCGGGTCAATCCCGACTCGACCCTTTAATTACTTTTTCGAGTTAATGCACGGATCGATTTTTAAAACATTGGTTATAACGACATAACTTATAATTGTTCATACTTCTTCATTTTCCAACAACAATCTAGTCCAGATATTTGAGTGAAAGTTCAACAGAAATTCCAGGAACCGTGCAGGAAAGAAGCAACCATGTGATTGCCATGTTTTACTACATTTTTGCTTGGATCTGGCTTTACTGCCCACTAAATTTCAACCGTGTACCACGCTGTCCAATATTATAATGCACCTTAATTACCCGATTATTCAATTAACAAAACTCCACTGGGAAGTTGCACCGGTCAATGCTCCATTCCAATTAACAAATTAATTTGCACAAAGCACAACCCAATAAACCTACGCTCTTTACTGATACTTCGTTTATTCAGTATTTTATATTATAATAAATACTTTATTACTTTTTTCCCCGTGATCATAGTCACTTAAAGACGTACTAAATAGTTGATAATAAAATTTATATACTAAATTGACATATGTAATTCATGTACATCATAGTATCCATTACTAGTGCTACAAACCACGTTTATAACAGTGGAAATTGCCGAGTCCGCAGCCGGTCCATCGCTATCGTGGACCAACATTTTTACCAGAAAAGGGCAGCGTGTTTGCTAACGCGCACCACAGCCAAAGCCAACACAGCCTGTAAATGCTGACGTGGAAAATTGTGGTCCTACATGTCCCCTGCCTTCCTGCCATATAGACGTGTTTGGGTCCCACCTTGTCCCCTTATGACCCAGCGGAAATCTATTTACAAAATTACCCTCCAACCCGTTTACCTCGTTGGACTTTCTTTTTGTCCCATAGGCGGTAGGCCCCATTATGATATCGGCATGTGACGTCCCTCTGCACCCTCCACGCTCTCTATATAACTCATTCTTCTTCTTCAACTCCTCACCATCTTCTCCAAAACTTCCAATTTTCTCTCTCCATCCCGCAAATACCTTATCTCTCCACCCCACAAATTATTTCTCTCTCTAGAAAAATTTCTAACATATTATATATAAATATATAATTGCATATATATATTTCTTGCTTAGAAATGGCTGTTGATTCGATCTTGTCTTCTCCTTTGGGTCCTCCGGCGTGTGAGAAAGATGCAAAGAAGCTTCAATACATTGAAGAAATGACCCGAAATGCTGATGCAGTTCAGGAGAATGTTTTAGCAGAAATTCTGAGCAGAAATTCTCACACCGAATATCTAAAAAAATTTAATCTGGGTGGAGCCACCGATCGTGAAACATTCAAATCCAAAATCCCAATAGTTACGTATGAAGATCTCCAGCCTTTGATCCAAAGAATTGCCAATGGAGATAGGTCTCCAATTTTATCTGCGCACCCTGTTACTGAGTTCCTGACCAGGTAATTATTTACCTGAAACCACTTATTTTAGTCATTAAAAAATAATTATATGCTTAAAAGCTAATCATACAAAATTTGACTTTTTTTTTCTTTGTAATTTAATTACAGCTCTGGAACTTCAGCCGGTGAAAGAAAACTGATGCCGACTATCAAAGAAGAATTGGATCGTCGTCAGCTACTTTACAGTCTTCTCATGCCTGTTATGAACCTGTAAGTATTTAAAAATAAAGTCAAAATAAAATAGCCTTTTTTTTTAAAAACAAAATTGAAAGAAAATTTCTTTTCTTTTTTGTTAATGGAAGTAAGCATTTTCTGATCAGTGCATGTTTTTGCATGGAACAGTTACGTGAAGGGTTTGAACAAAGGCAAAGGGCTGTACTTCTTGTTTGTGAAATCGGAGACTAAAACTCCGGGTGGGCTCCTTGCTCGACCCGTTCTCACAAGCTATTACAAGAGTGACCACTTCAAGACCCGACCCTATGATCCGTACAATGTTTACACAAGCCCAAATGAAGCTATTCTATGTGCTGACACTTTCCAGAGCATGTATACACAAATGCTATGCGGTCTCTATGAACGTGAACAAGTCCTCCGGGTTGGGGCAGTTTTTGCCTCTGGCCTCATCCGTGCGATCCGGTTCCTCCAGCTCAACTGGCCACAACTGACCCAGGACATACAAACTGGATCTCTTAACTCGAAAGTGACCGACCCAGCAATTCGGGAATGCATGACCCGATATTTGAGACCCGACCCAGAGTTGGCGGAATTTATTGCCAAGGAGTGTGCTAAAGAAAATTGGGAGGGAATTATAACTAGAATTTGGCCCAACACAAAATATCTTGATGTTATTGTTACTGGTGCAATGGCTCAATATATTCCAACTCTTGATTATTATAGTGGTGGATTGCCTTTAGCATGCACCATGTATGCATCTTCAGAGTGTTATTTTGGGCTCAATCTCAACCCCATGTGCAAACCATCCGCAGTTTCATACACCATCATGCCTAACATGGCCTATTTCGAGTTCTTGCCACATGAGCCTAACTTGGTTGGAGTCACTTCTCCTCCCAAACTCGTTGATCTTGTGGATGTAGAAATCGGCAAGGAATATGAACTTTTGATCACGACCTATGCTGGATTGTATCGCTACCGAGTTGGTGACATCCTTAGAGTTACTGGTTTCCACAACTCAGCACCCCAATTCCATTTCGTGAGACGTAAAAATGTTCTCTTAAGCATTGACTCAGATAAAACTGACGAGGCTGAGCTTCAAACTGCAGTGGAGAATGCTTCTCTACTCCTACGTGAATTCAACACTAGCGTTGTTGAGTACACAAGTTATGCTGACACGAAAACAATTCCTGGTCACTACGTGATCTATTGGGAATTACTCGTAAAGGACTTGTCCAACTCGCCAAGTAACGAAGTGCTAAACCAATGTTGTCTAGCAATGGAGGAGTCACTCAACTCGGTGTACCGTCAAGGCCGCGTAGCAGATAACTCCATTGGGCCACTAGAAATACGTGTGGTTAAAAATGGCACATTTGAAGAGTTGATGGACTATGCAATATCAAGGGGTGCCTCCATAAATCAATACAAAGTGCCAAGGTGTGTTAGCTTTACACCAATTATGGAACTTCTAGACTCAAGAGTCATCTCAACACATTTTAGCCCATCAGCACCTCAGTGGAATCTCCAACGACGTCGTTAAGTGAATTGTACGTGGTTTGACCAATCAAGCAAAGTCAATGACGGACATATCCTCCTTAGATGTTTGGTTTTTCTTTGTGATTAGGTATTTGAATGTAAATTAGATAAGAACCTTGGAAGTTAGGTTATGTAACCTTTGCAAAGGATGTGACTTTTTCAAGCTTGTTCAATGAACTCGATTTTTTTTTCGTCCAAGTAACTGATATTATGATATAGTTGACCAATTTCAATGACTTTTCTTCATATTCTTATAACATTATAATGACAAAGAGGAAGAAAGTCACTAAAACCCACAAAAATGGCAACTTCTTTGTCAATGTTAGGCAAGATGGAAGTCTCCCGATACCTATCAAAATACATTTTTCTTTATTGTTATCTTGTTCTTTTGCGTTTGCCGTATTTTTTCATATTATAGAGCCAAATGGGAGTTACACATACATAAATCATCACTCAAACTCTCAAAGTCAAGGGGCAGGTCGACCAAAATACTTGATAGTTTGATCACCAAATTTCGGATCAAGATGTATCTAAAATTAATCTTTATCGTATAAATGAAAAGTTGGGTTAAGTAATTTCATGATTGTTTACTGTTAATGAGATTATTTAGGGTTAAACATCATGTTAAAACAATCCAACCTGCAGATTACCAATATTAGCAAAAGTGCAAAACCGGAAAAGAACATGGGGGGTCTAGTAGATACCTTAATCTTTTAAAATATGAATTAGATCTTGATGGATTATAGTAATCCATATAGCATGTGGCTGCAATAAATGCAAAAATTTTAAGAAGAATATTAAATGTCCATAAAATGAAAATATCAAAAATGGGAATATAATGATAAGACTAATATGTTATAGTATTAAAATGAATACGATAATAAATGAAAATATACGTTCCGTGACACGGAATTAGACTCAATTTTTTAGGGCCTGCTTGAGAGTTTTTTTTTTTTTCACCGGTTTTGAATGATACCGTTTATAAAGGGTTGAAAAAATCGGTGCTTGTTAATTTTTATAGAGCACCGTTTTTGGGATGTTTAAAAACCGCCAAAAAAACGTTGTAGTGTAATTTGGAATGTATCTCCCAACCCTTCAAATCAGTGATTTTTGGCCATTTTTCAAAATTTCTTTCAATTTTATCCTCTCAAACAACTATTTTCAAATTTTCCTAAACTTAATATTTATAAAAATAAAACATATACACACATAAAAAAAATATACAAGAACATAAAATTTATTTTATATTTTCAATGATAGGTCGATATATAAAATTTTTAAAATTAATTTTTTAAAAATATATTGGCATATATATAATTTGATTCTTTTAAAAAACTTTTAGAACTGCTGGATAATAAACTCCAAAGCATGGGTTTGACCGTTTCAAAAGTCGCTGCTAAAAACCACTCAAAGTCACTCCACTCATAAACGCTCAAAATCGGTACTTTAAAAAACTCTCATAACCGGTACCCTAAAACTTCCAAACAGACCCTTAAGAACTGTTGAAAATTTTACCAATGTCATTCGTTCTAGACTTTGTAATTATATTTTTCTGTGCATAAGTTTTAAAATCGAATTTTAGACAAAAAAATGTTTGACACTTAACTTATATTTACACGTAAAGATTACTTCGATCCTGAATATTGAATACTTGCAAAATTTAAAATCAATAGCTCTCTATATTCTCATTTCTCACTTAAATTGAGCTAGATTCGAAAATGTACTTCAAATATATAAATGAACGAAAGAAATATAAAATATAAAATTAATGTATTTTGTTTGAAATTATATTCAGGTGTGTCTATAGACTATAATACGAGGCAGAGAAAAATCAGAAGCATATAATTATTAAAGATATGATTTTTTTTTTAAAAATAAATTTTAAACTGTCTCCTGCTTTCCGCCGCTGACCGGACAACTTTAATACTGCCGGGCCGTCGGCCACCTTTGTTGTCGCAAAACTTCTTTTGATCTTTCTTTTTATGTCAAATCCGTGGGTTGTTGTTCTGTTACATGTTGTGCATGTTCATGAACCCAAAAAAGCCAGCGTTAACTATAACTAATTATCAAAGCTAACCTCGTTGAAAACTGGACAATGCATGCATTCATCTTAGGATGTTGTCTAATTAAAACTTTATTTTGTTTATGCATTGTATTGACCATAAATCCTAGTTGGACCCAACATCAACAATGGATTGTTGTTCCTGCACACTTTACATAAGAACCATAGTATCCATAGGCAGTCGAAGTGGCCACTATATAAACTCCGACTCTCAAGTCAGGGTTCATACTTTGTCCAGACTTATTTAAAGACCATGTATGACATATGTGAACTACCTGTCTATATATAATTCAGGGATTAGTAATAAAAAACTTACCTTCTTTATGTAGCATTCCATCCCCTTTTATAGTTGGAGTTTAGGTAGAAATAAATTTAATAAATAGTAACTAAACTAATTATGTGTTACTACTTGCTCATTCAATTTGAAAATGTTTCCAATTGCTCACTCAACTTCTCAAATAGTTCACTATCCATCACTTATTGAGAAAATATTAAGCTGAATGAACAAAAATTACCATATGGTGAATGAAAAGTTGATGTAGCATAATTAAATTGTTAAATCGTCCACGTAACAAAATCGTAATAGTCAAACACATCTTTAGATTGCTTTAAAAAAAAATTCTCCAACTTTGAAAAAGCGTCTTTAACTTGGAGAAACGTATTTTAAAGTAAGCTAAATGTGATTGCAATATACTTACGTTGACGATTTTAACAATTTAATTATGCTACATCAATTTTTTGTTCACCATGTAGCAATTTTCATCTGCCCAACCTAACGTTATCGCAATAAGTGGTGGATGGTAAATTATTTAGGAAGTTGAGTGAGCAATTGAAAACCTTTTCAAGTTGAGCAAGTAGTAACCCTAAATTAGTTCGATGACAATTTATTAAATTTACATGTTTAGGTGGACTAAAGGCTTTTCACTTCTCCACGTGTTTGATTGATTTGTGTCTTTCATGCAGTCAATATATTCATTCATTTATGTGTCTGTTTCTATATTTCCGAGTAATCATATTTTTCTATTTACACTCTGTCTCTGACATGCTAGTAGAGTGTCATTAAAATTGTTCCATCTATCAATCGTGACTAGTCTAGACTCATTTTCAAGTTCCTTAAGACGTCTTTTAAGCGTTAGTGTCTGACGTGTCCTTGTTGGAACTGACTTAACTACTAAGATGACGTGTTATGGAAATTTGGACATGTCACCAAAAGGTGTAACATATTCATTTAGGACACATAACTAATTTAAACTTATTTGAATTCCAACCCATTTACTTGAAAGTGATTTTTGTTTAGAATTCCCTTGGTAAGAGTCCGTTTGGTAGAGTTTATAAATAAGTTTATTTGACTAAAATAGTTTATTTCACAAAGAATGGTAAAAAATGTCAGGTTACCAAGACAAATATTTTGGTTAAATAAACTATTTTAGTAAAATAAACTAGTTTATAAACTCTACCAATCTGGCTCTAAATAGTCCACTGAAATACCAACACAACCCATAAACAATAATTTTATGTTGAAAATTAGGACTTCCACCGTTTTTTTATAAATATATTGATTATTTTATTTTATTTCATTAATACTGAATATATATATATATATCCTTACAATAATATAAGAGCCTTAATTTTTTTTACTGTAGCTTTTTTCGTCCAATACGCCACCGTTTTACAATGAAGACAGCCGCAATTTTTTACTTTGTTCAACATTTCACCCAAAAAAATATCTACCCTCTCTCATCAAAAAAGGCCCTAAGCACAGCTCAACTTTGGTTTTTGTCCATAATTTCCATTGGAGCTTCTAATTCAGAGTTCTTGTCAAGTTCTGTAAGTGTATATTATTTGTATGACAATGACAAATTGTTGAAGCAGAACTTCATTCTGTTTAACAATATTTTCATTCCAATACGACTATCTTATAAATATTTGATCAGCATATATATAACAACAACATATACGACTATCCCGATAATTGATAATAGCAGGTACAAGCAGGAGCAGCCACCCTTTGTGTGTTTATTCAATGTTGCAAGTCTCTTCTGCACTCTCTGTTTTCATTACAAATAAAAAACCAAGAAAAGAATGTATATCAAATTGGCAATGTGATAGACAAAAATCTTACTCATGAGCAAAATTAAAAGATGCCTGTAAATATACAGTAAATGACGTGTTAATAAATGATTTCATTATAGTACACTATAGAAAGTCACATCGAGCAATTCAAAGATCACAAAAAAAAAAGTAAAATAATATATATTTATGAATTTTAGAAAATACAATTAACAAAATTTAAATGGGACACAACAGGTTGACTGTCGATGTACTCGACAACCTTGCTCGGCAACCATAGGTTGGTTGCCGAGTTACTCAGCAACTAAGAAAAGTTGCCGAGTAACTCGGCAATATATGTTTAAAAGGAATGGTTATAACATATGATTCTAACTTCATTGACAATTGCTCTTTTTTCTTTTTTCCTTAATTGCATGTTAATATTGATTTTGCAATTTTGTCAATACCACAAACTTTTAGCAGTACTGCTGTATTTGTGCCTTCTACATGAGGAAGGCTTCCCAACACTTCTCTTTTTTTATATTACTTAACACTGAAATTCTTTCTTGGTAGTAATCAGTAAAATGATCACTCACTTGTTTTCTGCAGATGAATACTTCACTGTACCCACTTTGAATACTTCATTTGACGAGTATCCTCATTTCTTCAAAAAAAAAAAAATCGAGTACTGTTTTTCGCCGAGCAACTCGGCGATGAACAGTGCATCGCCGATTTCCTCTCCCCGCCAAATTCTTAAGGGCCCAAAAAATTTCCCGCAATATCCACCTCTCTCTAATAAGGAAAACTGCTCCATTCTCAATCCACTACCACAAAATCCTACCATATTCTGAAACCCTAAATTCATAAATGAAATTCTAATCATTTTCCTTAACCCGTAAATTAGCAAAATCGGCTCATAGTTTTATCAAATTCTTCATTTGTTCTATCACCTAGACATTCTGTTCAAGATTGGAAGTCAAGTAAGGATTCAATTATTGAATGATTACTTTAATTTTCTTTGAATTAGTTGCTTGGGTTATTATAATATGTTGTAATTATGGGATTCGTTGTGTATTCTATATTGTATTTGCATTCTATTTACCCAGTTTTATGAATATATTGAGCAATTGACCTGAATCAAATATTTGGTGACAAGAGGAACATGTAACATATTATTAAGTACGGAAGAATTAGCAGAATTTGAAGAATGTAAAATAGATTTACTAGTGTGTAGAATATGCTCTTGAATTCTTTCTGTCTCAATGGACTTTTAGGTGGTTTTAACTCTTGAATACTTTGTCTCAATGGACTTGTAGGTGGTTTTGTTTCAGACACTTGTTCAGTCCATTTTTCTTTTGGTTCACTTGAGCTCTTCTGCAGTTATTTCCTCATCAACAACATCTTTGAATTGATTTGAATCTAACTTAGGATCTGAGCAAAGGATACAGCAAGCCTGCCCCTGTTAACCTTGTAATTCTTGTACAATTCAATCAAATCCTTTTATCAAATCAGAGCCTCTCAATTTGCTTCAAACTCTTCAATATCAGCCTCGGTATCTTCTTGTACATTGCTTAGAAAAATGTTTGCAAATTCTGAATGACATCTCCTGCTAGGTCAGCATCATCAACACAAACCAATCTGATCATAGAATGCTCGTTTCTTCTCGTCACCAAGAATAGATATTACTTGAAGCGTTTATTTTTGCTTCAAGAAGTGTTCTCCTGTTTCTTGTGCACCATTTATGCTGGAGACAATGCATTGCTGCTTATATGTTTTATACAATGCTGAGATGTTTTACCATTATTACTTTAAATCCCTGAGAAAACTTTAATGTTCTATTTCACTTTAAAACATAGGGTCAGATTCAACATGCCATTCACCCATGTTCTTGCCACCAAGCTTGGGGCAAAGCTTACCGAAGTGAGAAAGAACAAGACTTGCCCATGGCTGAGACCCGATGGTAAAACCCAAGTTGCCGTTGAGTACAATAATGATGGTGGTGCCATGGTTCCTATTAGAGTTCACATTGTCCTCACCTCAACCCAGCATGATGAGACTGTTAATAATGATCAGATAGCCAAGGATTTGAAAGAACATGTGATCAAGCCCGTGATTTCTCTTCAGTACCTTGATGACAGAACAATCTTCCACCTTAACCCATCAGGTCGATTTGTTATTGGTGGGCCACATGGAGATGCAGGACTCACTGGTAGGAAAATTATCATTGACACCTATGGTGGCTGGGTGCTCATGGTAGAGGTGCTCTCTCGGGCAAGGATCCTACGAAGGTGGACAGGAGTGGTGCGTACATATGCTATTGGTGTGGTTGAGCCATTTTCAGTGTTTGTTGCTACCTACAAGACGAGGGAAGATTCTGGACAAGGATATATTTGCCCTTATTAAATAGAACTTCGACTTTAGGCCTGGAATGATTGCCATCAACCTTAACCTGAAAAGATGAGAGAACTTCAGGTACCAGAAGACTGCTGTCTATAGACATTTTGGCCGTGAGGATCCTGATTTCACTTGGGAGACTGCCAAGATTCTCAAGCCTAAAGCTTGAGTTAGTGGGCTGTTGGCTAGAGAATACTTCTGCAAACTGAATCTACGTACAAATCGTACAGGTTGCACATGAATAAATGAGCTTCATTAGATACATAACATAAATATACTTTCTAGGGTACTGGATTAACGTTTTCTGCACTTGAATTTGAGGGATTTGGGTGCGTGGAATATTTGAATGTGTTTCTTTTTTCCATTTTCTCTTATCTCTTCTTTAGCAAGTTATTGTTGAAATGTGTCTTTGCAACAACTTAACTGTTCTGTTATAATATGTATTACTCTGTTTAAAAAATAATAATAATAATGTTAAAGTTTTGGAAGACAAGAGTCATTGGGTAGAATTCTTTTGTGCATAACAGGTGAACCCCTTAAGCTCAGAAGTATCATAAGTTTCATGTTCTCTCACATTGCACGTGCATCAAAGTTTCATGTTCTCTATCACATTGCACGTGCATCAAAGTTTCATGTTCTCTATCACATTGCACTCAGGCTGAGAAGCAATGTTTGCTGATCTTGGACACTTCTCAAATGGGCAATTCAGGTATACTTTCGCAAATCATTTTCATCTCTTTTGTGATCTTTGGCAATAATGCAGCACATAAAATCTATTTTACCTTTTTGTTATGACTAATTTTTATTAAGTGTTTTTGTACTTGGTTTAGAAGTTTGTTATAATTTCCTCTTTTTGATTGTTTTTCAATGTTTCAAGAGATGCTATACATGTCAGTGTTACCATTGATGTAACCAACAAACAACCATATCATTTTGTAACTCAGTTCTATGAGAAAGTAATACACCAATTTCATACTCTTCAATAATTTTTCATGAAATTTTGGATAAATGTTGAATGCCCACCTTCCTCTATGCGATTGACAATTAGATGTTGTAATTGCTCTTTATCAAGGGCTGGAACCTACAAAAAGAAAAATCAGAATAATGTGAATATATATGGTGTGTGATCTAATACTTAATCAATAAGCAGATTAAATTTCAACGTTCAATCAAGCAAGAGGCTGCAGCTCTAAGTCATTCAGGTGATTTTTGAAATTATAGGTGCTTGCATGCCTTTTACATAGAAAGTCTTTCATAATCTTGATTATTGATTATAACAATTATGAATTTCTATCTTGTGAGATTACCCTGTCTGCATGGTTTATGTGTGGGAGATAGTATTTTAAGTATGTGTCATTTTTGTGCCCCACTATTGGATAGACTGTTTGAATATGGGGTCAAATAAATAGTTCTGCAATGCATTGGTTTCTTGTTATTTCATTAATTTATTAAGAAAAAATAATTTGGTGAGGAAGTTTCATTAAATACTCTATTTAGAACCTTTCTAACTAAATTGGTAAAATAATATATATAGAATTTGGCTAACTAACTGCTCGTTTGATTGCAAAAGTCAAATCACCATCACATTCTTGCAATCCAAATTTCTTGGTTTTTCCTTCTCTTCATCAATAATTGCAATCCAGACGAATGACCTGTTTATATTGATTTAAAAGATCCACACAATACATATTCAACTCTATTTTTACTTGTTGAAACTGGAAAATGAACTTAGAGTTGATGAAATGCAGATAAAAAAGAAACAAATGATTCAAAGAATAAAGGCCTAAGCAAATGAGGATGTAGTATTTGCAGCGAAATGCAAATTGATTCTCTTTTGTACAAGTACCTCAAAGGCGTAAAATTTCCACGAAACTATTACCATTCTGATTTGTACAGGTACCTATCAAGACTAAACAATTGATCTGTGTGTGTGTGTGTGTGTGCGCGCATGCATTCTCGTGTTTGTTCGTGTAATTTTTTTTCTTTGTAGGATGGGAGTGTGTTGAGTAACTCATTACTATTTTCTCCTTCTCTTATTATTGTTATTGTTTCATTTCGTTTCCTCTTCTCCCTTCCATTTGGGATAAATATAAACGAACACATCTTAGGGTCTAAGCTCTGTGATCGAACCAGAAAAAAGGTGAATAGCCTTTTTCTTTTTTGTTTTGTTTTTCATATTGATTTTTGAGAAGCGACAAAATTACCTTTTAAAATTTTTTATTTGGTGACAACAGATCAAACAGTTTTTTATTGTACTTTGTTTTTTTGCAACATTGGAGAAACTTTCTCATTTTGTGTTTTTCATCTTTATATCATAATCTTCCTTCCAATAATTGCCTTCTTTGTCCCAAAAGATATCCATTTTGATTTTTCTGATTTTCTTTTATCTATTTAATATCCCAACCTCCCATTTTTTGATATTTTGTGTTTAGTTTAAACTATTATTTTTTTTCCATGTCTCTATTTTTTGTTTTGGTATTCAGGTCCCTATTTGAATACTAATGCAGAACAATGTTGCCTTTTGAGCATGGAGAAGTTAAGTTTTGGACAAGGGATGAGAGGTTAGATGAGCATCCTTCATGCAACCTTAGTTTGCTTAGATCTAAATATTTGAATTTTGTTTTAGTATTGTTTTAATTCTGTCATTAGACTGTGATCCATAGTACCAGATATAATTGATGTTACCAGCTTGTAAAGATTGAGGCTATTTCATGATTTTTATAGCATGTAGTCTTGTCTGTAATGTGGTACCAGATATAATTGATGATACTATTGTAATTTTCCGTTTGTAAATTTGTTTGTTGGGTGTTGAGTGCATCTTGTTATATTTCCACACGATTTTAAGAGTTTATGTTCTTTTTCTTTAGCTTGCTGGAGCACGTTCTTCAAGTGGCTCCAGCAAGGGAATAAGCCATCAAGGCCTGTAAAGTTTTGATTCAGTTTAGTTAAAGGAAAAGCACAACTATGGAGGATTTCCATGTTGCCAAGTTGTACAGTTTCATGGTCGCCAGCTAGGAGTATTTGCTATTTATGATGGTCATTTGGTTGACTGTGCCATCTTACTTACAAAAGCATATGTTTTTCAATATCTTAAAGGAGGTTTGTGTTTCTTTAAATGAATTACCATGGAATTGACGGCTTAGTATGATGTATATAATATATTGAGATGAGCAGGATTCAACATAATAAATGTATAGATGGTATATATATTTTTCTAATCGTATGAGTTTTCAAAGTATATAATTAGTTATTTTGTGTTAAAATTGTGGTTTTAATCATTATTTGAGATTGTTTGAATTTTATGGTAGTTTGGAAAAGAATGAACACATTTTTTCTTTGAAAAGATATGTGACATTTAAATCGGGATATCCCAAAAGAAAAGAGTAGAAATTTGTATTTTCAATATTAACTATTGTATAACATATATTAAATTTTAAATACAATTTTCTTCTCGTACAATACGTTTTTCCTTTAAAAAGATAGGTGACATTTAAATCAGGATATCCCCAAAAGGAAATGAGTGGAAATTTGTACTATTGTATGACATTTATTAAATTTTAAATACAATTTCCTTCAGGTACACTTTCATATTAACAATACACGATATTTTCTTAGTTGTGTATTGCACTATTGATTATAAAACATACCATAACATTAACGTTAAAACAACTAAAAATATAGTATTATAAGTACGCCACGTGCAACGCACGGGTCAAAAACTAGTATATATATAATATATTGTAGTTATGGAATATTTTGTTTTCTAATTAGTGCTCGTTTGATTTTGCTAAAATCAATTTTTTTCTGATAAATTTTGATAAAAGTTGATGAAATATGTAGTTGAAAATTTCATAAAAGTTGTGGGTCACATAAAATGTGTGGTTAAAATTAATTGTTAATATTGATTTCAGTTTTTCGTAAATTTTAAAATAAAATCAAACAAAACCTTAATGAAATTTGTACTTTTGATCTCCAACATTGTTACTAATTTACCTCAAATCAATTTTTATAGTATTTATTAGACATCCCAACTTTTGTAGTTTGTTTCAAATCACGTCCCCGTTGACAAATTTTGATAGATTTGTCCTTATCTTTAAATAAACAAAAATAGAAAAAAGCTAAAAATAACAAAACATAAAAGAAAATTATAAATAAAGTCTCGTAACTTTAAAAAGTACAAAGTAACTTCATCTTTCCCATTTCAAACATAAATTCCATGCTATTACACAAGGACTTGTAACAGTGTTTAGCCTTGATTCCAAGTAAGAAATCAACATCAAAACAAACAAGATTACCAACTTTAATCAAATAGAAGTGAAACGCTTAAAACTCACACAACCCATATTACTTGTAGCAATATAAAACTCACACAACCTATGTTACCAGTAGCAATATGAGGGAAATTTGTTATTTTTCATACTGCATAAAATGCGGGATCTATAAAAACCCAATATATTTCAATTGATATAATTTGCAAATGGTATTCTTAGATTAATTTTTGAGTCCCAGTAAATATCAATTTTCATATAGAAGGTGCAACACGTGTAATTTCCCTAATATACAGCTATTCAGTAGCAGGCCCCAAGGCCCAACGGTGCAAATGTGCGGCCGACAGTGGGTGCCCATGGCCCAAACCCGCCGCAGCTCATGATGGGGTGCGAGTCCTAGCCCGCACCAGTGCACAAGTCCTGCCCGCCCCCAGCCCCCGGGCCCACCACCAATCCACTAGTTTACCTCAATCCTAACATTGTTACTTTACGAGTTTACGTAGACAAATTTAGATTTGCTATCTTAGATACATATTGTTCAATAGAAAATTTACACATAATCAATAGAGTAATGCTATTCATAGTCGCTCACTACCAGTATTTATTAGGGCTGCACAAAAAAACCGCAAAACTGCAAACCGAACCGAAACCGTTAGTTCGAATCCACGTGGACCCGTAGTTTTTTTTTTCCTTAAACCGAACCAAACCATTTCAAAATGGTTTGGTTTAGGTTTCAATTTTCAAAAATCGTACAAAACCGAACCGAACCGCTTTTAAATTTTTAAATTAAAAAATAATTTTATTAAATTATAAATATTACAGTTTAAAAAATGTAAAGTTGGCATGTTGTTAGATGCTAACTTGCTACTACTTTTTTGCCTTTTTGTTTGTATTTCGAAATTTAGACAAATGTAAATGTAATTTAACATTTAACATTATTAGTTCTTGTTTAAACTTATATGTTAATTTATTTTAAATATTTTATTATAAGATTGATAGGTAAACCGCGGATTAAAACCGAACCAAACCGCAAATAATGGTTTGGTTTGGTTTGGTTTGAAAAATAAAATGGTTTGGTTTGGTTTGGAAAATTTCCAAACCGCATGAAATGGTTTGGATTGAAAATATGGCACAAACCGCCCAAATCGAACCACGTTCACCCCTAGTATTCATGTTACGTGACATTACTCAATTTGATGAATTATTCATAATTAATGGCTATAAATACATTACACAATTAGAGTAAATAATTTATCAAATTGAATAATGCCACGTAACATGATTACCGGTAGTGAGCGACTATGAGTAGCATTATTCTAATCAATAACAGTGAATGTGAATATATTAAATATTGTCTATGATAATTTATTTATTTATTTTTTTAATAATGTGTAAATTTTATATTGATAAGTTGAAGGTACATATATTTGGCTAAGCAAATTTGGACGGTATGTACACACACATAAGAGCATCTCCAATGTATTCAATAGATTGTGGCTGATGTGACAATTAAATAGACGAACTTTTAGATTATGTGGAATAAATAGACTGTGAAGTCCAAAATTTCTCTCCAATGGGTTCCTTCTACAATCCAATAATCACCGACCATAGGAAAGTTTACTCCGCTACAAAAAAAAAAAAAAAAATTTGTCTGTTACTACGTCTTTATCTTCTTAAATCAAAACTCACATCTCTTTCTCAATTCTTCTATTTCTCCATATTCTTCTCCATATTCATCAAAATCAAACTCTCCTCAAACAAAACTCTCCCCCTCTCATTTTTCTTAACTCCTCAATCTATTAAAATCTTCTAGGTCGGATTCCACCATACAAAAAAAAACAGTATACTAGTGTTGATTATGTGTCATTTATTTTTTAAATTAAAAAATTAAAAAACTAATCTACTTAACAAAATTTTAAAAAATTAAAATAATTGTTGACTCATCTAATTTTACATCGCGTCTGGATGTAGAATGAGTATCTCAAATTTTTTATTTTTTTTAGTGCTATATAAGTCTAACACAATGTTCAACATAATATATTAAAAAAATATGTGTAATAAATATTATCTATTTGGTGATGCGAAACATATTTTCACCCAATCCATTGGACATGCTCTAATAAGATATATACACATATATATTGGTGGATATTACACCCACTACTTATAAATATTAAAATAATTCTAAATCTAATAACTTAACTTATTTATTCTAAAAATACTACATAATTAATATTATATTAAATAATAAAATAATGAATTAAAATTAAATAACTATTTCCACGTGAATTCACTCAAATTTGTTTTTGAGTCCTTAATTATTTGCACAATAAGTCCTTCATCTTTATAAAATTTTCACTTTAGTCCCTATACTTCGCCTTTCATTTCAATTTCGTCCTTTTTTATTTGCAACCCAAGTCCTTCACTTTTAAATTTGTACAAGTTGGTCTCCATATTTATACTTTTATATCAATTTAGTCCTTTGTATCACTATTTGATACAGTGTTACAAATGATATTTTGTATCACTGAATATGTTACATATTATATTATGTTATTTTACATATCACATGTTACATGAATTGGTATTTTGTATCACTGATGTTACGTATGTTACAAATGATGAAATCAATAGTTTTATTTGTTAAATTTAACATTGTGTTTCATATCTATATTATACTATAACGAACTTATTGAAGTTTAGAGTTGATTTTGCAGTTGTAACAGTTGTAACAATTTCTGTTTAGTATCGCAATCTGTTACAAATGTTACAAATCATATTGTGTATCACTGTTTGATACAAATGTTACAAATAATATTTTGTATCACTGAATATGTTACAGATTATATTATGTTATTTTACACAATACATGTTACATGAATTAATATTTTGTATCACTGATATTTTATATTTCAATTTGTAACACAGATTGTTACAAAATATCATTTGTAACATTTGTATCAAACATTGATACACAATATCATTTGTAACATATGTATCAAATAGTGATACTATAAAGGACTAAATTGATATAAAAGTATAAATATGAGGACCAACTTGTACAAATTTAAAAGTTGAAAGACTTGGATTGTAAATAAAAAAAGACGAAATTGAAATGAAAGAGGAAGTATAAGGACTAAAGTAAAAATTTTATAAAGATGAAGGACTTATTGTGCAAATAATAAAGGACTTAAATGCAAATTTAAGTGAATTCACAAAGAAATATATATATTTTGTGGTATAGATTTTATTTTTATTTATTATTTTAGTAATTAATATAATTTTAATAATGTAGTATTTTTAGAATAAATATTTTAAGTTGATAAAATTAGAATTATTTTTAAGGTTTATTTATGAAAAAATCCCTATATTGTGGCTGTAGCAGTTACAGTTAGGGCCCACTGGGGAGAGAGAGAAGAGAGAGAAGGAGAAGGTGGTCGTTGTCAATGGCAACCTTCGCCTCCTTTCTCTCATGTTCTCCTCTTCCTCTTCATTCTATACGACGTCGCTGTTGTCTTTCACCTGCTCCCCCTTTCTCTGTTATTTATCCCACTAGGTATTTTATCAAATCTCGAAGTTTAAGAACCCTAGTTTTTGCTTCCTTAGCTTCTTCTTCTTCCAACAGCGAATTTAACGCTGGCGATGGAAATTCTCGGTCGAAGGTGAGGGTTTTATGTTTTAATTTTATTTTCTGCTTATTTAATTTGGTAGTTTGGATTTTATCTGTTTTGTTTTTAATCTTGCTAGTTTGGGGAATTCTTCAAATAGTTAAACTTTAATTGGGAACTATTAGACTAAAGAACGAGCACATAGAAAATTCTTTGCTTGTCAACAGAAAATCTACTCCTCTTGGTTTAGTGAAATGTCCAAAATTAAATTTCAAATGGGAGTTGCGAGGGCTAATCCACTTTCTTGGGGCGGAAAGAAAGCTACATAGGATATAGAGTGGCTAGCTTATTTGGTTTGCTGCAAATGACAGCGAGCAAGGCGGGATTAAAATGTTGCAAATAATATAGATAGAAAAGGAAAGCAAACAGGTAGTAGGTCTGCCAGGAACTGATACATGCAATATTAATACCTTGACATAGTGTTATATTTTCCAGAAAACGATTCTCTCAAATTTGATACAAGAGATAGAGCCTTTGGATGTGAGCCTTATTCAGAAAGACGTTCCACCTACGACTATAGATGCCATGAAAAGGACCATTTCAGGAATGTTGGGCTTGCTTCCGTCTGATCAATTTCAGGTGTCTATTGAAGCATTATGGGAACCACTCTCCAAGCTGTTGATTTCTTCAATGATGACCGGGTATGTTACACTTTCTGTGACACATACTACACAATTGTGTTGAGCACCAAAAAAATAAAAATAAAAATAAAAATACACAAGCAAAGAGAAGCGTAACGAAGAAAAGTAAATATTGTTGGAAGTATATGCTAATAATTTAGTCTAATATAATAATTAGCTTTATCCTCTGCTATTGATGTTTTGTTTATAATGTGTGAATACTCGCTCAAAAGCAACAGGTCTGTTGCCATGTGCGTTTGATTCATACAATTACACTAGAAATGCATAAAGTAGATAAATAGATTGCATAATCTCGTGAATTGGAGACTTGTTCTCTCAGATATTTTGTGCAGGAAGCTACTAGTCTTTAGCTCAGTCTCTTAACACTAATTTATCTACTGACTTGGGTTTATCTGTGCTTAAGACGGCTCAAAGGTACTTGCAATGAAGTTTGTAAGACGTTTATGTGGGCTCATGTTTAAAGAACAAGTTAATTGGATGTGGCAGGACTTGAAAATTCATTCGTTGAGCTTAGAAGTGAATCGATAGATTGTTCTGAGGTTCAGCATATTTATTTGGAAGACCCTTGGGTGGGATATTTTGGATTCTTAACGCCATGACCCTTCATTGTTTTCTCAAATCATGACGTGAATTTTTATGGTCATAACAGCCGAGGATGGAGCTTGCTTATGGCAGAGGGTCCCGTGCCTGATGCATGCTTGAGTCTGAATATGCTCTCAGCTTGGGTATAGTATGTATATCTTTTGGTGCAGTACAAGCCTAGAGTATACTAATTTGGTTTTATTTTTATTCATTGTGGCGGAAGGTTTGACTTGACTATCAAACAAATTGATTATTTATAGAAGAGAACCTTGTTGTCTGTGGTTTCTAGGTTCTCTAACATTTGAAAATATTCTTAGACGAGAAGATCGTATATAAATGGTTTTAGTGGTATCTCATAGATGTGCAGGAGTCCTGTGCTAGAGAAACTTTATTTGTTATCCAGAGTTGCTAGCATAACTGTAATTATAACCCTCAAGCCGCTACATTTACTACTGAGTTACTTCATGTAACATTCTCTCTCCTGTGCCACTTCTTTGTTCAGACTAAATGTTTGTGTATGTAGCCTTTAATTTTAGATTATTACTTGTGCAATTCATCTGAAAAATTTATGCATTAAACTTGACCATCTTCTTTGTTTTTAAGCTCACTCTCTAGTCCAATATCCCACCTCGCATTACTTTCATCAAGCCTAGTGGTATATGGAAATTTGAAAAATCATTAGGCAAAATAATTTTTTTGAACATCTCCAATAAAGTATAAAGTTGAGAGAAAGCGTTCAGATCTAACTTATGTATAGGGGAGCAAATGGTTGTGCAAATTGGAAATGTTCTACTAGAAAGTGTTCCGATCTAACTTTTGTATATGGTAGCAAATGGTTGGCAAATTGGGAAGGATTCAGTAGAACATTTCCTCTCAGATTATGGATAAGAGGACATCATGAACTGTTCAGGCTTGACTCTGTAATATTTAGTGTACCATGTTTTGAATTTTCACTAGTGCATAATAGATCACTTTATGCTATCCTGTTTTATTGCAGGTATACATTGCGGAATGCTGAATATAGGCTTTGCCTTGAGAAAAATCTTGAAATTTATGAAGGACATATTGATAAACAAAAAGCTGAATATTCTAAACTTGAAGGTGAAGGTTTGTTGCTCAGTGACAATGGAGTGCGCAAAATTCTCAGACAAGACAACTTGCCATTATCAGAGACAACCAGTGAAGTTACATCCAAAATTCCAGATCTTGGGGAAATGTCTTTTGAAGCTCGAGAATATATATTGAGATTGCAATCTCGTTTATCTTCCGTCAGAAAGGTGTGTATTGCCCTTATGTACTTCATGGGTATCTTGAATTTCTTATTCATCAATATATTAATTTTTTTTCAGCATTGGTTTTGGGTTGGCAATCACTGTCAACATTTTTATTAAATGACTACCTTATCTAAAAGCAGTCATTTAATATTTCAAATATGGTTTGGGAGTAAACAAATATCACGTCAAGTGTTGCCTCCATATGACTATTTTTCAAGAGATTGTATGACTTGGACCTGGGGCCAATAGACTAATCTTTCGATCTACATTAAAATAGGAGAACTAAAATCAATTATCAGTATTCAATTTGTCAGAGGCTGAAATATGGAAGCTGTCATTTTTCGGAGCAATATCCCATAAATTTGGATGTACTTGGTTTATCACATTTGCACCCTGGTTCCTGTTTCAGAAGTTTAATTGTTGCGCCGAGCATCATGGTAATTGCAATTTCCATAATTTAGGCGCTAGGTTGCCATCTAACTGAATTCACAGAAATTTTGTAAATTGATTAGTTCTTTTGCTTTATCTTATTATATTATCGGTAGTTGGTTTCTCTTTTGAATGTCCCTTTCCTTTTTGTTGTTTTACATGTGCATTCTGGGTGTGCTCATGGAGGGGATTTGTTTTCACTCGTTGATTTACGATCCTCATTTCTCCTATTGTCTGAATATTATTTGACATTCTAACATAGTTTATTAATTCTGCCTGATTAAGGAGCTCCATGAAGTTAAGAGGAAAAGTGCGGCTCTTCAGATGCAACAATTTGTGGGGGAAGAAAAGAATGACTTGTTAGATTATTTAAGATCTTTGCAACCAGAAAAGGTATGTATATATGTAAAAGTGCTAGTGATCATGTAGGGAGAGTGATCTATAGGGATGATATTGGCTTAAACTGGTGGTCTGATGCACAAGGATCGAATTAAAGTGACTGTTGCTGTAATAATTTCAGTTTGCAAGGCAATCAACAAGTTACAGAAAATGTGTTTTCTGTGCTAAATTTTTCATGTTCAGTCTGATTGTTGCCGATTTACTTTTCCTTTTTCCGTCATGAGCATCTATTTTGGAATGGGACTTTGAATCTTACAAATATTGCTGCATGTGTACATGTTCAGGATCTAGTCTAGTTTATATTTTGGTGTAGAGCAAACTGTTATTTCTAACTTCGTCATTTTTACATTAGGGAGATGATTGCTGCATGTTTACTAGTTCAGGATCTAGGCTAGTGTATCTTTGGTGTAGGGCAAACAGTTACTTCTAACTTAGTCATTTTTTCATTAGGGAGGAAGATTAGCTTCAAGTGGTAGTTTCACTTTTATCAGCTTTGCTTTACTTTGTTCTCTTTTTTTGTTTTCTTCATTCTTGTGATGGATACTGCTACTTCTATTGAACAGGTAGCTGAGCTTTCAGAACCAACATCTCCTGAGTTGAAGGATACCATACATTCAGTAGTACATGGTCTCTTGGCCACCCTTTCTCCTAAGATGCATTCAAAAGCACCTGATCTGTCTGACAACCCCGCTACAGGAACCATAATCATTGAAACAGAAGAAGATTGCATTGATCTTGTTGAAAACACTTCGCTTCAATTCCAGCCCCTTATTTCTTTGACACGTGATTATCTGGCACGTCTACTGTTTTGGTAAGATCATATATCCTATGTATTTACTTACTTCGTCAAGAGTATGCTTGTCTAGTTATAAAATATTCATCCGTTCTATACTAACTTGCTCAAGGTTCGTGAAATCTAGATATCCTCTCAAGAGTATGCTTGTCTAGATACCCTTCTATTGGCTTACAGCAAGGTTCGTGAAATCTAACGATGGTGGATTCTCTTTGGCTCCAAATTTTGAACACTTTCAGTCTAGAGGCCATATTTGTGTGGATTAGGATACAACTTGTTTCTATATGTTAGAATCGTTGGCTAGATTTTACCTGTTCCTTGTTGTCCCGAGGAATGGGCTTATAAACTGCCTCATTTACATCATGAGGGCTGGGACTATGAACTTGTTTTCTTTCAGTACTGGACTTGCACTGGGAGGTGCAAATATAGTGAACAACCTTTTTTGCAGGAAATAATTACCTCAAACTGAGATTCTGCAGTGTACTGAAATTGGGAGGCTTCAAAATAACACGCAAGTACCTTCCTGCAAATTAAGTGCGCATCTGAGAATCACTACTTTCTTCTCCTTTAGACATTGTTATCTGCATTTAATCTCGGCAGATTTTTCTCATAACCAACCTGAGGCCAAGGAGATCTGGAATTAAAGCACTCCACCACATTCTTTTCGCGTTTTGTTAGTGTCTGAACAAAATTATCGTAGCTCTACATTCTGGGATTCACATTTTTATTTTATTTGGTGAAGGTGCATGTTGCTGGGACACTACCTTAGAGGCCTAGAATATCGGTTGGAGCTTATGGAACTTCTGTCCTTACCTTGTGTGGAAGAGAATGGTACTGCTGAAGAGTGAACAAGTTAGTTGTGACCAACTGCTGTAATTTAATCAGCTCCATGTGTATATATACATATTTGTCTGTTGTTGAACACAATAACTGTGTTTTGGAACGTGAAGAGCAATAACTCGTTAATCTGCACATGTAACAATATGACTTTTTTTCCCCATAGAACATGCAGAACCACAGCTTGCTAGTTCATACCTGTAGAAACAAGAAACTTGCATGTTTTTAAGTGAATAAAGTCCAGAACCTGTGTTTGGCTCGCATTTTTTTATGGCTATAGAGTTGTGTTGGACGTGTTGGTTATTGGTTTAAGCATGAATGCATGGCCTCTCTGGCGCTTTGTTACGCTTAAATAGTAAATGAAAGAGGTAAAAGTTTGTATTCTCGATGCAGGTTCTCTTTCCTTTTTCAATTTTTGCCTGAGTTTTTGCACGTTGTACGCACTACACAATGAGGTGGGAGAAGATGAAATTTGAGAAAATGAATCCAATTAGAACCAACTAAAAGTACAATTATATCTTAACGCAAACTTTTCAGATATTTCACTCGACTGAAAGTAACACTACAACCGATAACCCTCTACATCTATTCGGAGTCTGATGAGTATGAGCTTTGACGGACACTCTTGGTTTTGCCTTTACATTTGGATGCACTGAGTGATGGTTCACCCTCGTAAACAATAACCTGGGACTTTGCTAACCTCTCCTCAAGTTCCTCGGTGCTGAACTCATCTGTTCCACCAAGCTCGTTGAATCCAACCTATTTTACATTTAGCAGTGTCTCAGCAATCATAAACCTTCACAAGATAAAATCTTTATTCAATAGATAACACCGTTAATCATTTGCACTCAACTTACCACATAATCGTCCGCTTTAGCATTTTTTATGAGGGCAAGAGTAGGAAGAACGACAATTTTGAGCTTCTCAGCCAAGTAAAGACTTTTCTCAGCATTGATTTTCACAAAGCGCGTCTCAATATGCTGATTTGCCAATATACTCAGATGCTTGTCCATGACCTGCAATCGAGCTATAATGATTTATTTCTCTCTCAAAATTACACTCGACCAAGAAATCATGGTGAAGTTCAAATCCTAGAAATTTACACAGCAAAGCATTATAACCACATTCTTACTAAGAATTCAGTTTCCATCGTAATACTTGGTTCTAAGAATCAATTTTTATTTTATTATTATTATTTTTTAATGTTTATTGTTAACACACCATTGATCTCTCCCAACATCAATGATAAAAGATAGAAATTGATTTTAAATCTCCTATTTCTTAAATCAGAAAACTCTAAGGGGATTGAAACAGTTGCATAAAGACCTGGAACTGATCAACTACATAGGCTGTGCATCAATATATATTGGTGTGGGACAATAAAAGGAAAAGAAAAGACTTAAACTCAAAAACAATTAAGCCAAACATATATCAAATTCATAATGGTGCTGCAACATGAATCTTTTCGTCCTGTACCAAGTAAAAACTTTTTAGTTCTTGTATAACTTTAATTCCATCCTCCAGTTCCTATTAACCAGACTGAAACCATCAAACATCTTATAAACTAATCTACAACCTTGAACCCTACTTCTGGAATGGATTGTCTTCGCCGCAGCCAAGGAATTAGTCTTACATCCCAATTGAAGATTTTTTTTTTAAGAAAAAAAATCAGAATGCATAAGAATTAACAGAAATTTCATTGGACACTATATCAAGGGATCACCCTGATACGGTGTCCCCTAATCCTACAGAAAATATCCCTAAATTATAAAAATCTTTGGTAACAGTATATAATCATGGATATCCTAATCTTAAGTGCTATGCATAAACTTTAGTAAAACACAGTCTCTGTGCAAACTCTACCTAATTAAGAATCTATTAAGCACTAAAATCTACAACAAACAGCTAATATCAATAACCAAGAGTTCATAAGCTGAAAATAATACCTATTCGCTAATTATCACAAATGCCAATCTACAAAGAGCACGATTACTCAGACATGGAATGATGGAAATGAAAAAACGCATACGCCTGTGTAAATACCTTGCAAGGCCAATTTTCACGGTAAAAATGGCACACAACGCGTTCACTGGCTTTGACAATAGAGAAGAATTCCTTTTCGTTGTGGATCTCTGAGTACTCGCCGTGGCCAAGGGCGATCCAGCGGCTCCGTTTCTCCGCCATTTTCTTCATCTGTTGCAATCGTCGCTCCCTCAGCACCTCGATATCATCAAGGTCTAACCGATCTAATGCCGAGATCTCCTCATCTATCTTGTCTTCCACAGCCTTCACCACATTTAATACTTGCTTCTCCAATATCTGCAAATTTGCAAAAATTACAGATGATCCAAACTCTATATATACGCAAATCAACATAATATACGTATATATATGAGATTTTTCGTGAGTACCTCTTGAACTTTGGAGTTATCCATGGTAAATTGCTGGAAATGTATTGATTTTTTCTGCAGTGATTTTGAGAAATTTTGAAATTGAAAAGGGAGAGATTTTCTTGTTTAGGTTCATTTCATCGTTTCATGTGGTTTTGTTTCAAAAGAAGGAATGGGCTTTGTGTTATTTTTAGAGAAAAAGCCTCGTCCATCAGTAACTGGGCTCAATTTTTTTGACATTTGGGGTTCAAAGCCTATTTTCTAGAACCGGAACCAATCAAACTAGAATCGATCAGTTTGGTTTGATTCTAAGTATCAAACGATTCTAGAATTGAGAATCAAAGTCGAGTTTAATTTTTTAATCAAATTTTAATAATTAATATTGTTGTTTCCTCTTTGCTCGCCACCTCATCCAACAAATAATTTATCAATTTTTTTAATTTTTTAAAAACAAAAATCAATTACTTCTTCAAACATTTATTTTTTCTTCCAAATTCAAAATCAATTAATCTTTAACGACAAAAGTTTGTATTGTAATTTGTATAATTATTTTAAAAATTTAGTTGGAATTGAACCAAACCAAACCAGAACCATTTTGGTTCGGTTTTATAATTTTAGATAGAATCAATATTTCCATTAGAAAATAACAATTGGTTCTCGATTCTAGTATCAGAATCGAACCAAATGAAACTACGCCCACACCTCCTATTTTCTTTAAATTTGTTTTATTAGTTAAAATGAGTTTATTTTCTTTTTCAACACATGATATAATTTTTGAGGATAATTTCAAGACGAGTTGTTCCTAACTAAATATCTCTGTAAAGTGTGTAATAAAAGATTACAATTTACACGCATGTCGCTTGTCGTAAATTCTTAGTTTAATGACATTTTAATAACGAGACTAATGGTGTATTTGATTTTGATTAAAATTAGATTTATTTTTTTTTTGTAAAAGTTGGTAAAAATTGATGAAATGTGTGGTTGAAAAATTGTAAAAATTTATAGGTCCGTGATTAAAATTAATTGTTGACTTTGACTTCAGTTTTTTAGCAAAATTTTAAATGAATACAAACAAACTCTAAGAAATAAATGGTTGTTAAATATTAAGAGGAGCATTTTAATATTTAAGAATTTGTAATACATTCCAACTAACGAAAACCAAACCACACGAACATGCAAAGGGTAAATCCATAACACATCGAAATTAGGATTCCCTTAATTCTCTCGATCATACTGCCATGATTTTCATTTATTTCTGATTCAGTAGTGTTTCATTTCATGGGCACTTGGGCTTGCCCTTAGAGCTCCTCATGTCCTTGTAGCAAGGGCACTGGTGCTTGTTCCCATACGTCCCAGACGGCACGCACTTGCACTTGGCGCAGCATATCCAGCAGTACTTGAGGCACCGATCCTTCACAACAGCCTTGGCGCACCGAGCCTTGCACCTTTGTGTACAATACACATGAAGAACCACAATTCAAATTTTATCAATATTATAACATATATAGCAAATATATATACATACTTACATGGTAGTAATCAGTTCTCTCTCTCTCTCTCTCTCTCTCTCTCTCTCTCGCTCTATACTTACAGGGTTTGGCCATTGTGGGTTGAAGGAAAAGAGCAAATAGCAGCAGAGAAGTAAGAAAGAGAGTTTTCATTTTTCTTTTCTGGTTTAGAAATTAATGATTCGTGAGACTCTGTTGATGGGTAGTGTGGTATTTATAGAGAGCTAATAGTTGTCAAGGATGTGTTTAGCCAGTGGATGGAAGCATACAGGTTAAGCAGAAAGCAAAGTGAAAAGTGATTATTTTCATTAAATATTGTTCAAAATTGATTCCATTGGTTCACAAAATTTACACACCGGAAGTATGATTTGTAAATGTTGCAATGTATATTCATTAAAAATTAAAATTTCTAGTTCATGCATGCAGCTGAACTAAAAATTTGTGTGTGTGTGTGAGAGAGTGAGAGAGAGAGATGTTGCTAATGGTATTGTGAATTAGGAGAATGGTAGATCCAATGGGGGCTCAAAACTCCATAAAAACATTTTCTTTTATTCATTCGACATTTTTTAAAGACATGGAGTTGGGGCCAACAATAATGCATGAAATGAACGACCTCGTACCGGATAAATTTTAGATGTAATAAAAGTCAAAATGCAATCTCGTGCTTCAATGAAAATCCTTTCAAGGACAAGGAGGTAGAGCATGTTTGACCAAAAGAAACTAAAGCTGTGTATGATTGACACATTTTCTATGGAAAATGTTGCCACTTTTGGTTATTTGATTGCAAATGAAAATGATTTTCAAGGTACAATTACTTAAAGCATGCTTTTTACCATTTTCTTGAAAAATATTTTCTCACCATTTTGATGAATTTTTTTCCACCTTACATGAAAAATGTTTTCATTTTCCATGGAAACCAATCAAACACTAGCCTAATAGTTATTTCTATTAGTAATTTGTAAAAATGTTTGTATTTGTTATTTTTTCTGCAGAGGTCCTTAAACTTTGACACATGCTACATATCTTGTCTCCATTCTTCAAAATGGAGTGTTTAAATCCTCAATCTTTCATTTTTAGTGGGCACTTAGATCCTTCGTGTACAATTTTACCCTTATGTTTAGTTAACAAGCTAAATTTTATTAAATTGACAGTTTTACCCTTATCTTCAAATAAAAAATATTAAACAAAAATAATGATAATTTTTTTTAAAAAAAATTATTATTATTATTCTTTTCCAAATATAAGTCAAAGTGATTGACGATAGTTGTAGTTGTTTTGACGAAAGGCGAATTGTGTTGGAGTGAGATAGGATGGAATGGAGGAAGAATTTCTTTTTTAATTCTTGTTTTTTATTTATTCAAAGAGAAGGGTAATAGCATCTTTTTAATAAAAAATTTAACTTGTTAATTAAAACAAGGGTATAATTGCCCAATAAGGACCTAAGTGCTACTAAAATGAAAGCTTGGGGATGTAAATGCTACACAAGTCAAAGTTTGGGGCCTATTCTACTATTTTCCCTAAACTTAATCGATCAAAAAACTTATCTATATTAAAACTTGTAAGTAAACCTTTTAAGCTCAGCCAACGAGGCACGTGCTCGTCAAAACTAAAATTTCAATGGCATGTGCTATAGTCTATAGAAGTACATACATAAGACGTCCAAGGAAATATTCCAGTTTGGTAAAGTTTAATACGGGAGAAAGTACAAATACATAAAACCAGTATCATCAAGAATCAAATTGTTTGCTCGTGAAACATCACGATCAGCTTACAATTATATATACAAACAAGGTTATGGTAATGTATATAAAAAATGTACACATATAAGAATGAAAAATTGTTTATCAGACTTTCTCCAGTCAAGCTTCCCTGGCTTAATTCTTTACTTCTATCTTAAACATGTGTATGCATATACAATCAAGGTTCACTAAGTTAACCGCCCAGGCCATTAATAATGTGAGGTTGCTGAGTGTAAGAATGTACTTTGTCGTGGTCACTCGATGCCAGAAGATTAACCTACAAGTACACTAATATTATCACACATTCTGGATAAAGGATTGGTATACGTATGTTTTTATCACATGAAAAAGAATCTGAGAAAATATTACCTTTACAATTTCCGAATTCGAGCTTGGACGTATGTAAGCTGCCAAAATGCTCATGTTGAAATCCTGTTATGAGGACATGACATGATTAGAGGTAAGAGACAGACATAAATGATACCAAGAACGTATACCACAGAGTTACAGACATGTAAAGTTTGTCAAGGAGGAATTTGTTGAAAACAATTTATGCAAATTTATCAACTGTGTACTAATAATCCCACCAAAACTTAAAAAAGAAGAAAACTATCTCAGTACCTTCCTATATGAATAAGCAAGGAGGTTTTAAGAGTGATAAAAATCAATATATGTAAAGATTATCCTGTAAACCGGGCTCCTTTTGCACTAAACTAACACAAAGAAATGATGTGTGCATTTTCATAAATTATCTCAATAACTAATTATAACTATCAAGCTAAAAGCATTATTTCTATAATTGTACATGGCAATTATATAATTAACAAAGATTTCTACTCCAAACATGAATGTCAGAGAATCTAAAAGTGTTAAATTTAAAGTTGAACTAAGGAGAGAAGCTGCCTGGAGAAATCTTAAACTTACTCTGAAGGGATCACCCCGCAAAGACTGCACAAACATTGATGTCCCTGAACCTTTACCCTGAAGAACAAGACCAAACAATGTTCGTAGGATTTAGTATGTTCAGGGTAGATGTCGAAACAATTTTCATCATTAGGAAACCGTTTTGAGCTCAAGAGTATTCGTATTATCATTGAAGTTCTTATCCTCCTATATTCATTTTGTTTCCTCATTTAGTAGTTTGCATCTTCAAGTGCTTCCTTCATTTACTAACTTATTGTTGCTTTCATGCATATGATTTCCTTAAAAATAAAGACTTGAAATGCAATAAAAAACAATAAAATTGCAAAAGGTTCCTAAAATTGGGAAAGACTGCAATTTAGGTTTCAGAAATGTTCACCTAAACTATTAGTTATTTTGCGACCTCATATTATACTTTTGCCACTAATCTTGTAAACATAAAGTAAGAAGAAAATTGTTATGAAAAAGGAGGGATTTGTTTAACCACAAAAGCAAAATAAGAAGGAAAAGGAATCATTTGCATTTTTATAAAGTAAGCAAATAAATATTAAAGAATAACAGTGATCAACAACCACCTTATAGTTGAGCTAAAAATCGTCATCTTTCAAACTGGCTCAAGACAAATTCATACTATGTGTCTTAAAAGGTTTGGTTCATGCATGCCAGATTTGATAATGAAACAAAAAGAAGCTTCAGTATACCTCCAATGATACATCCCTCAGCCGCCTCCCCGTACGAGCACAGCAAATCCTAACTACATGTTCATCACAACTTCCACTTATAACATAATCCCTTCCGTTCATGTAATAAGATCGAGTGTAGTTCTGAGAACTTCCAGTTGAAGCTATAGCAAAGTCCAGATGAAGCCTTCCATCAACAGCCAACAGCTGTTTAACCTGGCAATAATACCCTATGTTCTTAATAAAGGACTAGTAATGATGATGGTGGTCCAACATAATGCAAGTGCCACAGAAGGTGGTCCATATATAATGCACATGATAATTAGACATGACATGATGTACCGTGGCCCAAAAAACTGAATTAAACAAGGTGTTTTTATTAAGGAGAAAAGGTGCCAAAAGCTAGCTATGATCACTAGACTATTCAAACTAGTGTAATTCCGTCTTTCTGAGGGTTTTTTGGGAGCTCGAAACACACTGTGGTGGTGGCTCCTATTCTTTATCCAAATCCAAAAAAACTCGTCAATTCTACAGAATAGTGGTTCCTAGTTTTGTTCACCTTTTTATATTGAATTCTTTGCACCAACAGAACACTTCCAAACTTACTTGTAACTGCTTTATTTGCTGCCATCCCATGAGAAATATCTTCTGAACAATGCTGATATCAATCCTCAATGTTCACCGTTCACCTTTTAGTTCTGTCTACCATCTAACATTTGCCCATAATTTTCTATTTCCAAGAACGCATTTTACAATATGCCCACAGAATCGCCAATCCACCACTTTGTTTAGTGAGAGTGGATACTTTTGACATATGAGGTTCCCATTGCATGAAACATTTTTTAAATCCTCAGACTGACTAACATCAAAGCTAACAAGAAACTTCAATACACAGTACCCTTTACTGAAGTAAGTGGAATTTAGCACTTCTAACTCAAGAGAAGAAGAAGAAGTTACCTCATTGTCAATGGCTGAAACAAGAAGATAGTGATCATCCGGAGAAAAGCAAACCATCACATTGCCTCGAGAGCTTGAAGCAGTATAACAAGGCTGATTTGGTTTCTGTCTCAGATCCCACAACTTGACATCCTGATCAAATGATGAAGTGGCAAAAAGAGATGGGGAATGGTTTGAAAACTTGACGACATTAATATGTTCACGATGCATATCAGCGAAAACCTGCAAGCGTCTTCCACTGCTAATATCATATAAAGCAACATGTTTGGAGTATCCACTTGCAAGAAATAGTTCATCCGTTGAGTTGACATGAACAGATGTCAACTGATCAAACTCGTCAAAGGCAACAGGAGGAGTGCGGTAAATGCCTCTGCTAATTGTAGGCATACTTTTTATGTCGTACAATCTAAGTGAACCATTATCTGAACCAGCAATGAGCTGAAACGGTACAACCAAGTGAGGGGGTAAGAGAGAGTAATTTGCAAATTAGACAAATTAAACATGAATTTAATTTAATCTCACATCCCAGATATTTGAAAAGAAATATCATCAAATAAGAATCTTTTGGCTATAAATAAAATTTCCTACAGATGACAATCAAAATGGAGAAATCAAAATTCTTCAAATCATCAAAACATCTTTTCAATTAAGGCGTGCCCGTTTAACTTGTCATCCATTCATGAGATGCAAGGCCTCATTACACATTGAGGCTAAACAAAATTATATCCTAAACTAGGATACCCCACTGAACCGGTAGCTCCGTTGGTAATACTGATAAATTATACAGCAGATGGTGAACAGAACAATAGAATTAACTAAGTGTTCAGGTCTCGAATCTTCAGTAATGTAGGTACATTCTCGGTATTCTGAAAGTTCAGCATGCGGCATCAAATCCCATCCTTATTAGTTATTACGACGTCCTAAAATTGTTGATATCGGATTTAACAACTACATATCAAGTTCGGTTCTAGAAATAATATAGTGATATATTATAATGAACACTAGAAGCTAAAAGTCACCCACACATAGACAAGATACCATAAAACAAAAATGTGCATGGGCTGAAAAGAATCAGCATTCCTCATTTTAAAGTAAATTTGTCTAGCAATACCACAAATACTATCGTTGATAATTGTGATCATGTAGCATTCTGAAATTAAATGATAGCACCACCACCAAAATATGATAAATAGAAAGCAATAGCTTCGGGACATATGTTAACGCCATGGTACTGTGCACACTAAAAGACAAGAAGAAGTAGGACTTTCAACACCAATTGTATATGTTCACTAATAAATAAGTGTTGAACATCAACCACTTGATCTAAAAGCTAAAAGCTTAAGCTATTAGAGAGGGGCACATGTATATCATTTAAATATTGTTTTCAACACACCCCCTCACGTGTAGGCACCTAATTTTTTCCAATCAAAGCCTAGCACGTGTACAATTAAATGGGTGGCGGCGAGATTTGAACCAAGACTTTTTCCTACTCTAAAACCATGACGAACCACTTAGTCTAAAAGTTTAAGCTATTAGAGAAGGTCATATGTATATTATTTAAATAGTGTCTTCAACAATAGGGAAATGACATACCTTAGAAGGATACTTTTGGAGCCAACATAATCCCAGCACACTATTCATAGCTCCAAGTGACGGAACGTAACTAACAATCTTCTCACTCTCATGGTTTACAACAACCACTTCGCCATCCAAGGTCCCAAAAACCATGAGGCTAGAGTCAGATGGATGGTACTCAAACTGCCGTGGACGAAAACTTCTCCTTTCATCTCTTGATACACTGCCCGAAATAGAAAGAGGGCGTAAGGTAGGCCACGCAGAGGATCCCGCTTTTGCAGCAGATAATGACCTGGAATAGAAGTGCTGAGCCTTTCTGGATGCATAAGAGAACTTTTTCTTCGAGGTGTGTGTACGAGTAGGGTTTGCTCTTAATTCACGCTTCTGCAGAATACTAACCACGCTCTCTTTATTATTCATGTTGTATGGTAGGTATTCAAAATGGCGCCTGAAGATATCATTGGCTATTTCCCTGTCAACCTTTTGAATGTGCAAGTTATCAAGAATTTTAAGGTTTGGTAATGAAGCTATCATGTAATCTCTGTAGTGTTTCTCATAACATATTGGTGATGGATGATGAGAAACGTATTTCTTTGGGGCAATGTAAGACATGTGTCTAGAGTTGGATGATCCAGGAGAGAATGGATCTTCATCTTGCATGTCCAGTGTGCCAAAAGAGATCTGCTAAGACAATGAAAAATCATAATGATTCTTAGTGGGGGCTGTACTTCAAAGTTCTTCAAACACTTTGAGGATGAAGCATTCATAAGAAGGGCTTCGTGATGACGTAAAGTGAGAACCATTCAGAAATATGATTTTGTCCTAAATTTTTTAGTCAGAATCATACAGAAAGCTATGCAATTTGTTAATATTTGGAAAAAGAAAAAAAATTGCACCTGAAGAAAAGGAAAAAAAAATCCTCCTGTTAAAACCATACATTCCTAAACCCCAACAAAAGAAAGCAAGATAGTAGTACTGTGCCCAATATTATGCATGTTGAATTAGTTTCCCCAAAACACAAGAAACCATTTATACCTCATTCTGCAGATCAACCAGCTCATTCCAACCAGGTGGTAGATCAGGCAACAGTTCCACCAAACCAAAGTCCTGACGGTGACCTGAAAAGTCAACTTCACTATCATCTGAAGAATCTTCAGTTGTGCTTCGAACATCATGATTTGCATCATAATCATTTATATCTTCATCTTCTACATTTGAGTGTAAATATGGGATTGCTTCACCATTGAGTGATGGTAATTCAATGTAAAGGCCAAAGTCCCTATGACTTGAATCAATGCCTTCATTTACTTTATTCCAAGATGATACAGGAGAGCTCCTTGGGTCACTGCATATCAAACAATTTTGAAATCGAAGTTCCACCAGTGAGGGGAGTTTGGATAGTGCCGCACTAGTTGTCCACAGATTTGCAATTCTTGTCTCACACAAAGAAAGGGACTTAAGATTTGGCATACAGGTAAAACAATCCTCTCGAAAACTAGTAAGTGAAGCACTGAAATCCAAGTTAAGCATGCGCATTTGAACAAATTTCCCAACCATATTGAGCTTCCGAAAATGGGACGACCTTAGGTTTAGCACTTGGCACGTTAACCCTCGTTGAGAAAGATCCCTGAACAAGAAAGATCTCACGGCAATGAGTGCACAGAGCTTGATTTATAAAATCCAGTTTGGTGAGAACATAAAAAAAACCTGTAATACAACATTAAGAACATCTTCACAAGCACCAAAAGAAAACCTGGAAAATAAGAGACCTTATGTTATGTGTGCATGAGCAACAAATAGAGAGACTGGAGGATGTTTTTTTTTTTTTTTTTTTTGGGTGGGGGGGGGGGGGGGGGGGGGGGGGGGCGGTGTGGGAGGAGAGAAAAACAAACAAGATGGAGTGAAACGTAACAAGCGTTACAAAAGTACAACCCAATTGCTCAAGGTAAATTGCATCATATTTTCATAAGCACACACATGGCTCCAAAAGGCACATACTATTTGGAAGGTGCCAAGGAACCATACAAGAGTGCTCATGAGGAACGCGAGGTTGAGGAAACTCATCAAGGTCCCATCTAATCTTTATAAGAAAACATGAGGATGTCTAACTACACAGAGCTAGAACAGCTTATATTCCCCCTTTCTCGAGCACAAAACTAAAAAAAGTATTTAAACTAACAAAATAGTTGAGATGTCCTGTTAAAAGAGTTAGCCACATGGCTAAAGGCTGATATTAGCAAACAAGGGAACAACATTTGTAAAGAAAAATGCTCCAAGGACGAGGACCTAGAGAATATGTATGAAGGTAATTTGGCACGACAAACTTAGCATGAAATCACTGCTCCACATAGAGAAGATAAGTTTGGATTCCACTTGGCAGTGTAGTCAGCAATTGTGATATCCTCAAAGAAACAAATGATCTACTGGTCTAATATAAATGTTCTATAGAGGTACAAGATTCCCGAAGTCTTAACACTAGGCATTAGCCCATCTTTCCTTTAATAACTCAAAATCACACGACTACCACAATTAAATAATCCATATCAAGCTTTCGTATTATTAAATGTCATTATTCTAAGCGTAGAAATAATGAAGGTCTTTACTCAATTTGGAAAGCACATTCTCCAAAGCATCTGTTTGTTGAGAAATGTGGAAATAAAGGAAGTTTTCTTCATTTCCACAAAAAAAATATCATGTATGAAGGAGTAAAAAGGCACAACCACATACAACAAGAAATCCTTTCCAAATGAGATGTCCCTGATATCAACAACTCGAAGCTTTTTGTTGACAGCATGCAGCAATGGTGAAACATGTTCCCCACTCAGTGCACATGAAGATCTATTTATCATGTCAACGGCATCAATCTCCGAAGAATCAATTTCGATTAATAGATTGAGAAGTGGGTAGAAATCAACATCCTTCAAGTCGTCCAACAAAACCACAAGGCTGGACACCTCATGACGGGCTCTCTTGAGCTTAGCCTGTATCAAAGACAGCTTGACTAATCAAATATGATTTTTATTTTCATCAATGGAAACGGATAGCAATAGAGTGAAAGTAGAAGAATCACAACAATTTTATTTAGAAAGAACAATAAAGGATGCCCGATAATTTGAATCTTTCAGTTTCCATGTGTAATTCAAATTGAAAAATTAAGGTTAAGAGACATTGAATAAATACCTTTCAAAGGATAAGGAAAACTTGCATAACTAGAAGCATGGCTCAAGAAACACTAGAAAGAATTTATAAAGATATAGATAAAATGACAATTCTTAGGAAGATGGGGAAAATGGAAGAACTTTTCGACAATGTGATTAACATGTCAAAAAACTCATCTTTAATGAGCTTCCATTCATAAAAGTGCATGCAAAGTACATGTCAGTTTCATAGATAACTGCAGACACAAGGACACGATGACAGAGAACGGGGTTTAATGCAACCTGCACTTTTTTTTGGTCCTTTAACAAGACTGCTAGCGCATACTATATGTTTGATTTGCTAAAAAATGTGGAACAGCAAAGATTCATACTGAAATTACTACCGACATTCTGACTCAGGTCACCTAAGAACCATGAGGGATTAGTAAGGAAAAACTGTTCAAGTGTTAGAGCCCGTTTGGTAGAGTTTTTAAACTAATTTATTTGACCAAAATGGTTTATTGACCAAAAAATTTGCCTTGGTAGCGTGACATTTTTTACCATTCTTGGTCAAATAAACTAGTTTATAAACACTACCAAATGAGCTCTTATACACATTGATGCTTGACACAAGTAGATATAACCCCCTATTCCCAATAACTCAGCAGTTAAACCCAATTATATCCCTCAATTTTCAAATTGATTATAATCTTTTGAATCTACGCATGAACATAGCAAGGCATCATATGATATATTAAAAGCACATATTACCAAGATTCTGTCGCCCAAATTGTTAGCAGACCAGACTTGTTTGTCTTGTTACCAATAGGCACAGAAAATTTAATTTTGGACCGTGATAGACAATAAACTAAAATGTTACCATTTGAAAAGATAAAATGGGCCAATAACATCCCAGGAAAAAGTGCTATCCATAGAAGTGGAGAAACTATGTAGAATGAATTATCCGAAAACAAAGGGTATCGAATCAAGTCATCCAAAGATCAGTTTGTAAAATCTCCCAGGCAAGAGGGAAAGGAAAAGATAAACTAAAAGTAAAAACTACCTACTAGCCAAGTATAAAATCACCTAGAAAAAATCCCCATGAATTCATCTGTGACGCTACCAAGAAAGACAAATTAGTTATAATTAGCATGCACCCACTAGTTGCAGTGGGGGTGATACAATAATGCAATATGCAACTATTACAACTCACTTGAGAAAAAGAAAATACAATGGAGGTGCATGTAGAAATTTTCCAACTTAATTTTAGATTTTAGATAGTAACATAACATCACACCTTGGATCCAATTTGAGCTATTTTTGACAAAGTCATATAACAAAATCTATGGACGAAAAACTGACCATTCAACTTCCACAGATCAATGTACTAACTGCTATAGTCCAAGAGCTTATTTAGGCCTCCAGACTTGTACGTGAAAGAAGTGTTTATTCACAAACTGTTTATAATTTCTAACATTAAGCACCAAAAATTCATCTTTCAGCCGAAGATTGTCAGAATATAGGAATGCTTTAGAGATCGTACTACCCAACAAAATAAATCACTCGTGCTAGAATTCTTTCTTACCAAGACCCATCTTCGAGTAAACAGGAGCTTAATCTGAGCAATGCCTTCCTTTCAACAAAAAACATCAATATTCCTCATCCCATCAACTAGAGCTACGTTATCTCGTCAGTAAACATAAACAGAATCTATACCAAGTGATAGAGTTACATGACCAACCCCATTGTAGTTATAAAAGAAATCAGCTGAAAGAACCGAATAAAAGTTACTCATAAATCCTCCTAAAGTAAAGTTTCGCATTAGCATATATACCCCGCACTGTAATTCCATAAGGACTCTAATGACCCCAAAACAGTTACAAGTTGTAAGTTCATTCATGCCAAAACAAATTGCACGTAAACAAAAATGATAAAGATGGATGACAAACCTTAAATAGTTCTGCCACAATTGCTTTATTTGGTAGAATCCCTTGCCTCTTGCAGACATCAAAGTACCTGAAAATGGTGCGAAAATATAACCAGTTGAAAGGAAATATCGTTGTAAGAGTGGTAAGCTAGCTGAAAAATAAAAGAAAATCATCACACGGTCTTTTAGAATTATTTAAGCACTTACTAAAATTAGTGCCCATAGTATTTTCACCAAAATAATATTAATCGTGCAACAACTAATACCAATTTTTACAGGATTTAAAGCTACAAATGGATAACCCAAGATGTAAACATCACACTACTCAGAGGTGGAAAATTGAAAGAGAGAACACTGAAACAGCATTCCACAAAACTGAATATTAGTCAACATATCCAACAGATCACTGATTACAGAGAATATTTCAGCATCTTTTCTGATTCCTAATCTTTTCTTAATTGATCTAATTTCAATAAACCTTTTGTCACCCACTGTCAATCAGCGAATATAATAGGCTTCAATGGAAAATAATTAAACTAACAAAAAAACACGCCGCATAAAAACTTAAGAATAAGAATCCCCTGAATTCCAAAAAATTAAATGAACTCAACGGTGAAATTAGGTCGAGAAGTTCACCTTTTCTCTAAGGTGGCGATATCAGTGGCCATAGAAATGTTTCAGTGATTTCCGTCGGTTTCTCGAGCATTGAAATGTTTTGCACTGTCCGGAGCTCCTTTTTTTTTTTTTCTGTCTGCGCGAGGATTAAAAATTGGGATAATTGCATCAAAGGTCCCAATGTTTTAAAATTGTTGGGGATATACCCCTAATCTAAAATAATAGCACCACACATCCCCAACGTATGAGAAAATAGGCATCGTAGGTCCCTCTTCACAATTTCCGTCAGTTTTGTCCGTTAAAAGTCAAAATTGTACTGTACGCACTATATTTCTCCAAAAAATGCAATTCTTTAGGTGTGGAAAAGCTAGTTGTTGAGGTGTTTCTTCTCTCTCTCTCTCTCTTTCCTTTTTCGATAGCTTTCTGAAACCCTAAAAAGTTCATGAATCTCAATGCCCTTTTCACATTTCCTCATTCAAAAAGAATAATTTTAGTTTTCTATAGTTTGCGGCGTCGAATCTGGTAATTACAACATAATCTATTGAAATTGAAACAAGAAACTTTCCCGGACGGGTTTTTGATTAACAACACGGATCGGGTCGGATTTCAATGATGTTTTCGGCGCTGGATCTGGTTCATTATGCGTGCATTGCCAAGGGTACAACGGTGTTGGCGGAGTTCAATTCGAATGATGAGAGACTTGGATCCATCGTCGAAAAATGTTTGGAGAAAACGCCGCCATTTCATTCCACCTACTTCCACACCGTCCGTTCCCAAACCTACACTTTCTTGATTGATGACCTATTTGTTTATTTCACTATTTTTTATGAAAAGCTTGAGAAATTTGAAGGATTGGGCTTCATCAGGAACGTTAAAGTACCTCTTTTGCGAAAGGGTAGACTGGGGCAAGATATCTGTTGCCTTGGTTGTTGATGGTCGGTTTGAAAAAGAAAGAGGGAAAGTAGAGAAAAAGAACCAGAAAAATGGCAGGATTCACACAAGATTGGGAGCCAGTTGTTATCCGGAAGAAGGCACCGACTGCCGCTGCTCATAAGGATGAAAAAGCCGTCAATGCCACTCGTTGTTTCGGCACCGAGATTGAAACACTTAAGAGGTCAAATGCCGACACAAGCAGGGCTGCTTCAAGCGGTACCTCTTTGAACACTAAGAAGCTTGATGAGGACACAGAGAATCTAACTCATGAGAAAGTTCCTAGTGAATTAAAAAGATCTATCATGCAAGCTCGATTGGACAAGAAACTGCCCAAGCTCAACTTGCTCAGATGATAAATGAGAAACCCCAAATCATCCAGGAATATGAATCTGGGAAGGCTATTCCAAATCGGTAGATAATTTCTAAACTCGAGAGGGCTCTCGGAGCGAAACTACGAATAAATAAGTAAACCAAGCAACTGGGAGGGAAAGTCAACCTTTTGCACTTTTATTGTCGTTTTGAGTCCTAAAAGTGGTGGTATACATAAACCCTTTTATCCTTGTCATTTAACCACTGATATGCGCAATAGTTAGAACTATGGACTATGGATTTGGCTTTCCTTGCGCAACATCGATGTTTTCTTGGTGGAAATAAGAATCGCACAATCCGATGCTTGTTAAAAAAAAAAAAAATCTCCCAGTGAGTGTTGTCGTTGTTCACTACATGGAAGTATCCGTGCTTGCATTTGCATTTTCCGTACAATGTTCTCGTATTAGATTACAAAACCATTTAACACAACAGGTATGTGAAACCATGTCATTTAACATGAATGTGGTGGGTAAAAAAATTGTTGGAGATGGTAATGGCAGTTGAGCTCATGACAGTATCAACAAGGCCGTCGGTACAGTTAGAGAGCGAGTTATGATCGACCTAAATATGGCTTGACCTGAAGATAGAAATGGCATCACCATCAGCCATAGTCCTCCAACCATAATGACATTAAATGTCAATCCGGGTCAGGCGGGTCGGGTTGGCCAGCCTCCGATGAAGTCTGGTGACGGCCCGCATTAGAAAAAGTCCGCACCAAGACGGGTTGTGGGTCGGGTCAACCCAGCCCACAATAGTCCGGCTCACCCGTCGGCCCATCAGGGTCGAGCCCATGTGGGCCGCAGTTCAACCCAGTTCGACCCGTATGAATAATTAAAAAAAATTTAGTTATCTATTGTAATTAAAAAATGTTTACATATATAGCAAAAAATGTGTTAAATTACTAAATAAAAAATAAATAACAATGATAAATTCACATTTTTTTATTTTTTAATTCAATTTCTATTTTTTTTATATATTTAAATATTAAAACAGCACGCATGTGTCACATCTTTCATTTTAAACAACTCTCTGCCATTTATTAAAAAAAATCAAAATAGGCCAGCGGTTAAAGGCCAAATCGCTCAGGCTGTGAACAGTCCGCCGGGTTCACGGGCCGGCCCGCGATTCGGCTTCCTCGGCCCGCAGGTCGGCCTCCTCGGCTCGTGAACGGTCCGTCCGGTTCACGAGCCTGTCCGTAGTTCCGCGTCGAGATGGGTAGACCGATGCGAGTTCGACCGACCCGCCTGTCTTGACACTTCTACATAATGTGAAGGTGAACTTTTTACCATGGCATTCCTAGTTGGTTTACAATCATGGATGTGCAGGCCATGAATAATCACATTCAAAAAGTGGCTTTGTCAATTTTCTTCCAAAACCACCTGCAATTCCACTCACGTTTTTTAGAAAAATGAATCACGTGCAGTCCAATTTTGACTTTTAACAGACAAAACTGAAAAACTATGAATAGGGACCTACGACACCTAATTCCTCATACGTTTGGAATGTGTAGTGCTATATTTTTAGGTTAAGGGCATATCCCCAACGATTTTGAAAGGTTGGGGACCTTTCATGCAATTATCCCTTAAAAATTCGTGTTATAATTTATTTTGTGGTTAATTTCACTGATGGTCAATAAAGTTTCATTAAAATTACAAAATAGTCATTAAAATTACAAAGTTTCAGCAGTGGTCACTGAAGTTTACTAAAACGTGCACCGAAAGTCACTCTGTGAAATTTTTCAATTAAGTTGATGATGTGTCACTGGTAAATGTCCACGTGACACATAATCGGATGATACGTGGCAAAAATTATTGATACGTAGACTTTATCTACTAATTATGATAAATTTGAACTTCAATGAATACCTTTAAAATATAAGGACCTAAATGAAAATATTTCAAAATAAATCAGTTTTCCATTTCCATTTCCGGATTCTATTTCCATTCCTGCAAACATGTTCATTCTCCATAAACCAAGGAATTTTGGTGAAGATTTTCTCCATAAAAGAAGAAAAAACAAATAAATAGATTTTTTTTTTTTATATTATAAATGGTAAGTTAGTTTTTTTTTTAAATGAATGAATGATTATGTGGATAAAAAAATTTGTCCTCGTCTTTTCAATGACAAAATTTATCCTTATTTTTTGTTTAAATTATTACTTGGACATCAATTTTGTACAAAATAAGACAAGTTTAATTTAGGGTTTTTTTTAGAAATAACTACAATAAATAAAATATTTCATAAAATAATGTTATATATTTTTTATTCTAAAACTACTATTTTTTATTTTCGTAACACTTGTTGTTATAACTAAAATAACAAATGTAACAACAAGTGTTACAAAAATAAAAAACAGTATTTTTAGAATAAAAAAAGTTAAAGAGTAATTTTTAAATTATTTTATATTTTATAGTATATAGTGAAATTTTGACTTTTTGGACCTTAAAGATTGAAGATGCGAAAGTTTGACTGGCTGGTGGCAAAAAGTGCATGAGCGCTAGAAGTTCCTTGACAATTTGTTCCCTTTTTTTTTTTTGATAGGAGACTATTTGTTCCATTTTGATTTAATAAATGGTGGTTGTAGGCTTGCAATTTTGTTTAGTTCTAACACTTATTTTTTTTTTTAAAAGACTCAGGTTCCAAGCTTCTTGGTTCGCCACCTATCTAACACTTTTAGTTACACTAAATGTCTTTAATTTTTGTTTATTAGTATATTTATGTTACCATTTGTTTTGTCGCACTTTCATCTTCAATCTTCTAAAAATTAACATATCTAGTCATTGACTGTGATTCATATCCAAATATTTTTTAGCGTGCTTTGAAATAAAAAACAAATATTTTGTCGCACTTTGTATTCGTTGTTTTTTTTTTATTTAAAAATATGAAGGATAAATAAGACTTTTTATATCTTCATAATTGACTTTATGGACGGAAAGTGTCATAAGAACAAAATGTGCTAGTTAATAAATAATTTGATAAGATTAAGATGTATATTATATTTAATAAAAGAGCAAGTTGTTATTTAATAGTTTAAATTATATATTTCTTTTCATTTTTCTTATTTCTCAAGATTTTCCTTTTTCATATTTTTGACAGGAGCATTGTTTTTAGTTTCATAAATTTTTAAAATATAATTTTACAAATACGATTGATAATAGATAGACTTTTATAATTAACAATTTTCCTTTAACATAAATCAATAAAGAACATTAAGAACATTTTTGTCAAAATTGATTATTTTATTTTATTTTTAAAATGAACAAAATTAATCCAATATTTTGACAAATAATTATAATAAATTATATTTACAGTCTCATTCGTTTAGATTTATAACAATATTAATTTTATTCAATTTTATATGTAGATATCGTCTTTATTTTTTTATTAATTCGCACAAATAGTCACCAAATGGTCTTTTTGATAATTGTCCCTAGTTTAAATAAATTAAAATAATTAAAAATATATATATGAAAAAATTATAATTGGGATCCTTAACTTTTTCAAAAGTACAAAATAGTTCCTTTATATTATACTATTTAAAATGATTAAAAATTGTGGTGTAAATTATAATTACCTTTTTAAAATGAGAGGTGTTGTCTCTTTAGCATTTTTTTGGTATTTATACATCTAATTTTATGACCAATAACTATATTGTGTAGTTGTTTCAATGCACCAACTAATAAGTTTAACGAAAAGATTATTCAAGTTGAATTCGATCATTATCAACAAATAAGATCAAGATCTTCAAAGAATCAATAGTGATGTCATTATTAATGGAATCAAATTTGAATCCGCACCGTTAACTATGTTTGGCTTAATTTATTTTTTTTAAATATTTTTTTTTTCAAATTCATTTTCAACCACATATTTTGCGAGACTTATAACTTTTGTCAATTTTTCAACTACACATTTGATGTCAAATTTTAATTAACTCGCAAGTGTACGAATCTACTGGAATATAGATAAGTAAAAACGAGGTCGATCCCACAGAGACTGCTATGAGGAAGGTGTAATTTAATCCCAATTAACTGTTATTCTAGGCTAGTTGAATCGAAAAGAGTTTTGTTGAAATTGTTTAATTTAAAGAATAACTAATTATGCGAAAATAATGAGATTGAATAATCAAGAAGTGTAAAACACCAAGGTTTCGGAATCCACCATTGTCTAACTTAGCAATCATCTAATCATTCATTAATTCCCAAAGAAAACATACGACAATACGAAATCAATCTATTGTCGTCCCTAAAGATTTATCAATTAAGTCCAAAAGAAGAAAATCAAATATAGGTTCCCCTTATGCTTCAAACATAAATTACTTAAGCATTTTTCATATCAAATTCCATTGAAAGAAGACAAAGAATCAAAGATTACCTAAGCATTCTATGTATCCCAATAAGAATAAAAGAAGATGAAAAATCAAAAGCAATTAATAAAACTTATTTAAGCATCAAGCATGGATTAATTAAACCAATATCTAACTATCAAAAATACATGATATTTAAGATGAAAGAAATTATGTTTAATTAATCTAGTTAAGAACGAACCATGAACGTTAAAGCCCTAAAAAAGAATCAAACGAATAATGAAATAATTACTTAATTAAAACAAGGTTTCATCGTCTACCTTGGCAACAGAAAACTAGAAGAACATAATTAAATTAAAAATACAAGAATTGATAGAACCCGGCATGGATTGAAGGAGAAGAAATCTTCAAAAACTCTTGATTGTCAGTCAGTTGTCTTCTCTTGTTTTCTTCCGTCTTCCCTTCATTCGGCTCCCAAAAATCCCTCCTTTTCTTATGAGAATATATCTCATATTTATATTACCCTAATTGTGCCCCAAAATATCTCCAAAGAATACAAAATTCGTGGGTCAAACATTACCTATTGAAATTAGGGCTAAAAAAGGAAAGAAAATAAGAATTAAAAACGCAGACAAAAAATTGCACTGGGCGATTTTGCTTTTGGTTTCTGCTTCTGTGCCCATCTGCTGGGCGTTCGCCCAGAGTTAGGCCGGGCGATCGCCCAGCTTGTGGCTTTCCAAGTTTTGCGTTTTGGTCCTTCTTGTTTCAACGGTCACTGATTTGGTCCTTCCACTTTAAGTCTAGATCATTTCAATCCTCCATCTTTTCATGACATCAACTTTGGTCCTTCAACTTCACATCATCTCCAGTTTGGTCCCTCAACTTTGAGTTGAGTGCAATTAAGTCCTCGAACTTATGAGATATCTTCTAAATCATTGCTCTTTTTGCCCAAACTTCTCCAATTGTTCACCAACAAGTCCAAAACTGAAATAAAACAATAATAAACTAGATTAAGTAAAAAATCAACTATTTGACGACATAAGTGATTAATTAAAAGGCCAGAATAAGTGCATAAAACGCACTTATCAACATTTCATCAATATTTTATCAAAAATTTCTAAAAAATTTATTTTTAAATTCTGCCAAACATTCAAAATCCAACACTTCCGAGCCCCTGCAAAGGAGCCGTCCATAATATCAACATAAATAGAGAAAATTACACAAATTGGCAAAAACCCCTTGATCCTTGTAATGATAAGAATGTCATTGAACCCCCCCCCCCCCCCCCCCCCCCGGGAATACTGTTAAGTTACATAATACGTTGTTTTTTATTCTATGTAATTATTTGAAAATTTGTTGATTGATGTCATGGTTGAAAAGTTACATAATGCGTTGGTTTCTGAGTTTTCTGTTCACAGTGATGAGCTCACATTTCCTATAATTATTTGAAAATTTATTGGTTGATGTCATGGTTGAAATTGTTAGCTATGGTATTTGTTATTTTTTCTATTTCTTATTACAAAAATATATAATAATTGATATTACATATTATATTTTATGTACGTTATTTATCGAATAAGGTATCTAATATTTAAATTGTTACACATTAATCGACTTAGTTGCAAACTTGCAATTTCTAGTTGTTGATTAAAATTTTACATGTTATGTAATTTTCTGATTTGTGCAATTATAGACACAGTTAATATGTTTGTCAAATACGATGAATTATGAGATAGAAACAACGATTATACTGACTTTGCAAAAAACATCCAAAAACAAAGCTCCCAACAATCTTATGCAAGGTCATCATTGAATCTACTCTGACTCTACAAACATCATAGAACGATTGTACGATAAACCGAACAACAATTTGTAAACCTTACCATGAGGGTGGAATACTTAAAGAAGAACATATACCGTATACGGCAATTCTACTACAACTACAAAACAACAATTCTCAAGTAAAGCACAACTAGATGTAGATAAATAAGTTTATCAACACTTTTTTATTTTAAGTTTTTAAACAAAGTAGTTATATACAATATCATAATAGACAGAATAGAAGAATAACATGATCAAACGGTAAATATATGGTGAAGTCAATATTCACATTATTCGTGTGTTAGACGCGTATGTCAGATACTAACTAAAACGGATACACATGCACCTGCGGAGATAATAGCCAATTACAATAATATTGGACGACTTAACATCTCTATGTATGACTGCAGGATGAACCACTGATTCACTGAATAGAGATAATCGAGAATTATATTAGTAGTTAGAATGCCTATTCAGCCTATACAGAGCATAAGCATTCACTAGTTCCTGTCGAGCCTTCATAAATTTCAATGCAGAAACCAATTTAAATTTGATAAAAGGAAAATATAACCTGTAATGGTGACATTTTATGCAAGGAGATAATTGTAACTCGACTTCTTTGAACTACGGAAAAATGCCCCATGAGCCGTGACAACAACATACAGCCCTAGACACAGTCCAGTTTGGTCTGAGTTTTCAGTGAACCAGACTTAACCGATTTATACACTGTTCTTAAATGCAAACTAAACCAGACTCAGGGGTCTGGTTTGGTACATCCTTGGAAGAACAAGCATTCAATTCTCAAATAAGGATGCATGTCCATGGCATATCAAGAAGATAGTCGTTTTACTCGTTTTACTCTTAAACCAGGGACTCCTAAAATTTTCATCCAAGGTAACGATAGAGAGAAGCAATTTACAGAACATGTTTAGTAAAACCAATAGTCAACTGTCAAGAAAGAAACAGGAGGAACTGCTCATGAAACAAGTGATGTAAACAAAACCAACAGCCAAAATGAGAAAATTGCATAACAATACATGAAAATACTTGAAACAGAACATATCAAATGCACGCAATTGAAATATTTTAAAATCAGCTATCAGTTTCGCTCCAAGGAGCTTAGTAAAAGAATTACTCAACACCAATGGTCAAAGTGCAACAGAAAGCAGAGGGTTACACGCAGATGAATATTCCAAAATATACATGAAATTGATAGACAGCTTAAACAAACTTCGAGAAGTAATTAAAGCAATGCTAATAAGAGATTAATATGTAATACATATTATAACACAAGGAACAGCAAAGCAGAATGAAGGTCTGTCTACCATCTTCTCAACAAAGCAGAACATGAACCAAATTAGACGATCATATTCAGATATCACAGTTATAAGAGCACCTTATATGATAATAAAATCCAATCTAGCAAAACACTTCATACACTGGAAAGCCATTAAGCGGGACTCAATTGACACCAGGAGAACCAACAAAGGACCGTTTTCTGCCACTTCTCAACACATTTACCGGCCCTTTTCAAAATTAATGCGCGATCTACCAGATGTTTCATAACCATCACGCATGGAGCCTGCACCAGCCTTCAAGGTTCCTCCAGTACCAACTTTCTCCATGGCCTTCTTCCCTTTCTTCACCTCCGTCAAAAACTGATCCAAACCAAATGGATCAGCTTCTTCAGCCTCTTTTTCAAACTCAACTGGCCTATCTCTTTGACCGGTTCTTTCAGATGTTCCTGTAAATGTCTTGTCAGGCTTAAAACGATCAGTCTTCATTAACTTGTCCAGCTGTTCATCTGCACCTCCGTACATCTCGTCATCCGCGTCCTTCTTCGGTCTGTACAGAGTATTCATAGTAGATTGAGCAGTAAATAGTCCCTTATCGTATATGTTGTAAGCATCATCAGTGGCAAAACCAGAATCCATCCCTTTCTCCTGGTTAAACAATCTCTGGTCATACATAACTTCACCCCCTCTTCCAGCTCCAGCGGAGGCCATTCCAAGAGCGACTTTCTCACTGATATCACGATCTCTATCCCTTGTAATTTTGCTCTTCTTCCCCATTGCAGCATCTTTTGCCTCCAGCCTTCTCTCCCTCTCCCTCTCGCGACGCCTCTCCTCACGAATTTTCTCCCTCTGCAATCTCTCCTCTCTTTCCTCCTTTGTCTCTTTGGGGGCATCTCTCACACGCTCATAATCAACACTCATGTCATCACCATTGATTGCACCCCTCTCAGAAGGCATTTGTGCTGCAGCAGCGGGAGCAACACCAGTTCTCTCTGATCTCGCCTTCCTGGCCAACTCCCGCAGCTCCATCTCTTTCTTCTCCTTTTCTTTCATCATCATCTCCTTCTGAACCTTTGACCGCATTGCAACCGCCTCTCTTGCCTTCTGCTCTGCAACATACAAAGCCTCTGACAACTTAGCGAAATTGTCATTAATCTGAACATCCTGAAGCCCCCGACCATCAGCAGCCAAACGTTTGTCAAGCGGTATAGTATACCCCTTAGGGTTCTTCCAGTTTGAAATACACGGTGGAATCTTCCAGTCCTGCTGATCCTTCACAGTCACAGGACGAGGTGGAGAATGCATAACCGGCACTGGTGGAGAACCAGATGCCTTTGGGACCCTCTTATGCTTAAACTTGGGTGGTTCCAAGGGGTCCACTGGCATTTCGACCATTCGGATAATTCTCTCCTTAGCTCCCGAATTAAAGGCTGCTGACTGTTGTGATGGCTTGTACTTAATAAACTTAGAATCTGAAGACTGTGTTGGAACATTTTTTGGCTGCGCAGCACTCAACCTCACATTCACAATCTTCTCGAGTGCAGCCTTGGTCTCCTGTGTCGTCTCATCAATCACTTTCTGCATCTCATCCACATCCATCTCCTCCTCTTTCTCATCATCTTTCACAACCTTCGGGACCAAATCCCTATGCTGCGAATACACAATCTTCTTTGCATTCTCATTCTGCCTCACAATCGCGTCATATCTCACATTCCCGTGCTCATCCACTGTAACAGGCAAAGTCTTCGAACCGGGATTCTGAGACTTACTCCTTCCCATACCAATTGGGTACTGTGCATAGTGGATTTCTGGAAATGCTCCTCCATCACCAAAGTCCTCAGGCTTCGAAGGTTTAAATCCAGCCCGTTTTAAGTATGGTGGCACCGGCTTGGGCTTGACCATCTCGGATATTTCAGCCTCAGATGAGCTGTACCTTTGTTTGAACCAAGGATCATTAGAGTGGTCATAATATGTAGTGCCCGACGATTTTGCTGGTGGAAGAAGTTCCTTCAATGCCGCCATCACCCTTTCCTCACTTAATCTGCAAAAAGTAAAACAAAAATAAGAACACAATAATTCCACCAGAATATTTTCTAGAAACAAAAACATAATCTCCATTGAAAATTTCTGTAAATGTAATACAACAGCACAGACATTTTCTTAAAGAGCACTTTTGTCATGGTCAGTGAAATAAGGCCTTCCTTTTAAGTCAGTTAACCCTTTTTGAAAAATGGTCTTCTACTACTTCTGTGCCTTTAGCTTCTTCTCAATAAACATGGTCGTTCCTCCTACCCCACCCCCACCACTGTTCTGTGTCCCCCCCTTCTGCTGCCCCCTCACCGCTACTGTGAGCTCCTGAAACTCTCTATAAGAAACTGCGAGACGCCCTGTCTTTGGATAAACAAGCACGGTGTTACTGTAGCAAGAACATGGGATAATCTAGTTCATGGTTCTGTGATGGTTTTCAACTTTATCAAAAGATATATAAGCACACTCGGAGGCCTATTCATATGAAGTTTCAGGAATTCTTTATCACAGTGAACACATTTTTCTTAACTTTTGTCATTTCCTTCAAATCTTGATAGTGAATATTATCCTGCTCTGCCAGGCACTTAACTATGGCGGATGGCATTACATGGGGCCTGGAATTTCACTGTCAGAGTTAAAATCTAATTAAATCTGAAGTACTCGTGGGGATGGGTGAGGAAGATGGTGTTTTAGGAATATCAATTAAAAGGTGGTTGATATAAACCCCGATGCCTTCTTAAAACTGACTGCTGTTACTTTACGAAACTGTGGTCCAGGTTCAGTGTTATAAAAAAAAGGCAGCAATTTAATTTCACTTAATTTTCAAAAATCAGTAACTTGCAAAATTTCATTTATAACTCAAACAACAACAGTTTGCAAGAAGCAGAAAGAGATCAATTAAACGATATTAAGATAGCAAAATCCCAAAAAAATTGGGGGGAAAATAACTCGGTTCAAAACATCAGCAATTACAAAATCTGCAGTAAATAAGGAAGAAGAAGCTCTACTGCTATATCCTAAGTGTGGGGAAGAAAAAAAAAGAGCTTATCGTGAACTTTGAAGAACCAAAAACAATTTCAAACAAAAAGGTGCTTACCATCGGGGGCGGAGCTAGAATAAAATCTCAAAGTAGGCTAAAATTTAGAAAAAGTCAATAATATCCTATAACCAAGGATTTAATACAAATTACAAGATTAACTTGCGAGCAATAACGCAAAAATTCAAATTCAAGATACAATACCATGTTTGCCAACTTCTGGTATGAATGAGAAGTGTAAAGAAAATGAATTTTACCAAAGATAAAGCTCAAAGTACCAATATGTAAATCCTGCACCAGCGAACTGAGATACTCCAAAGCTCTCAAAAAAAGAGAGCATGAAAAGTAGATGTTGAGAAGTGGTTTCAAATAAGTTGGTAAAAACTTATTACTCAAAAAGATTTCTCAAATGTAACATCACAACTCACAAGGATATTGAATGTTATCATATTAACACATTCAATTTCAAACTAAAAGCAAAAAACACTCTAAAAAGAACAATCATTCAGCCAACAAATAATATCCTTCAGTAATATTCCCATTTCCTAATGGTTAATGAACAAGACCATTAAACAAAATCTCTATTGGTTAAAACTTTAAATTACCCATACAAATGCAAATATGGTTGTCCACCACGCGTCAACAAGAAAGATGGAAACACGTAAATACTGCATATATGCTCTATTGTTGTAGACCTGTAGGATAAGCTTTATTTCGATATTGAGTTCAGATGGCTCCAAATTAAATGCTCATCTTACAACAAACAAATTTTGTTTCCGGCATTCATATGTAACTTTCTGATATTTAGAGAGAATTTGGGATTGAATAAATCTGAAAAACATAAAAAGACTTAAAATTGCAATAAATCTTAAAAATAAAATATTACATCTGATAATTGCAAAGTTAAGGTTTGGATGACAGGATCGGAGCCACCTGGGGTTGGGTCTAGTGGAGGCGGTTGCCCCCACTGGATTTTGGTCCCGGATATTTCACCGATTATACTTTAGGGGCGGCGGGTTCTAAACGCAAGGGGAAAACCATAAACAACCACATCAAAAATTCACGAGAGATATTGTCGAGATATTTTCTGTTCCGTAAGGAAGATACCATCAAGAAAGAAACAACAATTTTTTTAAAAATAAAAAATTATAAGGAGCTAGAAGATGAGAATTGCGATAAGACTGGACGGAATCTTAGATCGAGGTTGTGTGTTGAAATTAAATCAAATCGAGTGCAAACTACCTTCCAAGTTTGGTTGATTAAGAAGCTGACTTATCCTTGTAGAATTCACTGCAACACAAGGGGTGATGAACACGTTTCCCTTTATCCCTCTCCTTCAAAGTAAATTGTTCCCAATATTTAGTGTAACTAGTATACCGACCGTAGAGCTACGACTCAAATTCAATAGCAACTCAATATCACCAATCAATCAGGACTGCCAAATAAAAAATAAAAATGGTGAATAATTGAACATTTATATTACCAAATGAAATGAAATCAAGATCATCAAAAACACAAAAAACCAATGAAAGAGTTGTAGGGCATCAACCTAGCACAACAAAAATGAAATATGAATTAATTGGATAAAATAATTGAAGATAATCTAAACAAATCATCATCAAATAAATTAGTTGAAGCCTACATTTGTTAGCATCAAATTAGGCATCAAATTCGGAATGAGTATATGTGAATGTTGAATATAATTTAAGGAATCGAATTAAAAAAAAAAACATAAAAAAGAATTGAACAGTGCTTGTCCGAGCGGACAGAATTTAGGCTCTGTCCGCTTGAGCGAGAACTGTTCACATTTGAAGAAAAAATTTAACTGTGAACAGTGCTCGCCCGAGCGGACATAATTTAAGCTCTGTCCGCTCGAGCGAACACTATTCACAATTATTAAAAAAAGAGTTCTGAAGAAACAAAATTCATCAATTGGAAAACAACTAAAATTATACAAGAATGTATACAACCAAAATTATACAAGAATGTATACATCCAAGGTGATTATTAGATTCTTTATATACACTGCAAGCATCTAATTCCTTCAATTTTACCACCTACGACAGCCACTCAATTCAATACACAATCGAAGGAAAAGAAAATGTTACAATTTAAAAAAAGAAAACTAGACAAGAACTCCCTGAAATTACCCTTCATAAATTAAAACAAACACTAACAAACTGTTCAAATGGGACAAATATGACAAAACAGGCAGCTCTGCTTAAAAAATTAATGATCTCAAGATTGAATGCAAGAAGTCCTAGTAAAAAAAGCACTGGTGCACTCGGTGCAACTTGATGAGGACGATAGCTAAGTCATCTACATATAATATGAATACAAGCAATGTAACAATTTGATATCATCCCATCTTATGTGAACTATTTAACTACTTAACGAGGACAATATTTCACGATTGTCACTAGGCAAGTAAATTAATAGTTCCACATCAATTAAATAGAATTGAATTGAGGGAAAATCTGGAATACAAGATCTATAGAGAAAATTTTATTGCTCCATGTTATTGCCACAGAATCAGAGCGCACTGAGTTAATAAAAAGGCACATTCAACATCAAAATTTGCTTCTGATCGATTCATTGACAATGTACCAGGTAGATAGACCAGCAACTCAAGGCTTTTGCATTTTAGATATTGTAAAACACAGACGAACATTAAACCAACTTATGTAATCATTTGGAGAATTCTTCAATCACATAATTATGTCCAATTCATGATGAGTTTACTGCTTCGAAGAACCAAAATAATCAAGAACATATTGTTGCACACGTGCTAGGGTTTTGATATACATAATACAATTTATTACCTCATAGACACATGGTCAATAATTGAATAGATAAAAGTCATATGAAAAATTTCTCCAAAACATTAAAGAACATAAAAAACTACCGATATCCTTATTCAAAAAAAATGGAAAAATAACAAAATGAAAAGAAAATACGTGGCACAAACCTTGGCCGCTGCAGTGATGCTTCAAAATCACAGCCTTAACAAACCTGTAGATAAAAAACAGAATTTGGATCAGTCCCATCTGTGCTCAAATAAAAATCCATAAACCTAAAATCTAGAAATTGAATATGCAATTCGCAAACACAGATACCCATTGAAATAGATAAAAATTAATGATCAGATTGAACAAATAAATGGAAAAAAAAATATCAAATTCAAATCTGAGCGTGGATCGTTGCGCACGGATGTTGAGTGTGAGAGCAATTGGCCGACGCAATGGAGACCCAAGGTAATAATGCTTTTACGAATTTACTTTAACAAATCTGAGATAACAAGGAAATTTGAATCAAGAACTTGCACTGGGAAGCTAAATTGTACAGACAACTATTGAGAAGTAAAAATGATGAGTTTGCTTTCCAGATGTAGAAGGCTTGCTGCTGAGATGGTTGCTTAACTGTCTAAATACAGAGATCTTAAAAAATCTCAGATTTCGGGCGCATAATTTTTAGAAGTTTTGACAATTCCTTATAAAATGAATAGGTGATTAGCTAAAATAAGTTTACGATTGCTACGTAAAAATTTTAAGTTGAAATTAGAGACACTACAATATCTGAGATTAAGAGATATCACTCTAGCATTTCCATGATTAACGACCAAAGCCTAACATGCCGACATATTACTATAATATTTCACACTTAACCTAATGAAATATAGCTGACTCCGATTACCCACCTTCAATTGCAACAATCCACCTTCAATTGTTTGACTAAGTAGGAGCATAAATTTTTCAAAATATCAGTAACTCACACCAAATCTGGACTATGCATCGTTTATGCAAAAAACGATTGCAACAAGCACCATTTACGTAAACAATGACAGCAACAAGCACCCATGAAACCAAAATTGGACAAAACATAGGCAATTAGTTTCAATACATGAACAATGAGCGTTGACATGCTTAATTCCCTTGTTTGACTAAGTAGGGGCATAAATTTTTCAAAATATCAGTAACTCACACCAAATCTGGACTATGCATCGTTTATGCAAAAAACGATTGCAACAAGCACCATTTACGTAAACAATGACAGCAACAAGCACCCATGAAACCAAAATTGGACAAAACATAGGCAATTAGTTTCAATACATGATCAATGAGTGTTGACATGCTTAATTCCCAGCAATAATGAAAAAAATCCATAACAGTTTTAGCAAGAATGAACAAAACCCATAATGGTTTCAGCAAAAATGAACAAAACCCAAAACATTAAAATCAGGATCCCATATACGAAATAATCAACGGAAAAACCTCTTTAATTTGGGATACAACCAAGGAAATGAAAAATCAGGAAACAAAATAATTTAATCGATTGGATAAATAATTGGAAAAAAATAAGAAAAAATACAAACCTGGTTGAAATTGAGACTCCACGACCAATAAATTAACAGATTTGTGAGAAACAATTGCCCGATTGTAGTATAGAGAGAGAATACCCGCAGAAATAATGAATGAAAAAGAAAAAAAAATTCGTAGCTGGATGATGATAGCAAACTAACGGATTTAAACTCACAGATCGGAGATTTGAGAGGAGGGGAGATTGGATTCAAACTCACAAATCGGAGATTCGTGATTACTCACGGATTTGAGGAGAGATGACACGGATTTGAGAAGAGATGAAAGATTTGAGAGGAGAGGGTGGGTGAGGAAACGAGATTTGAAGACAGACGTAAACCCTTGACCGCTTGTCCCCTCCTCGGTTAGAGTTTTATTTTATTGGGCTTTACAACCAAAACATATGGGCTTTTAATTAAGAACCACATAATGGGCTTCTATCGAATTTTAATTAATTTTTAGGATAAATTGCAGCTAGTGTTTCCAATTTTGACTTCATTTACACTAATATAAGTATTTAATTCTTGGCATCTATCACTCCAATATTTTATATGATTATAAAATTAGCAGCCAATGGCATTAGCTGCTAATCATATAAAATGTTTGAGTGATGGATGCCAAGAGCATTGGCTGTTAATCATATAAAAGGTTGGGGTGATGAATGTCAAGAATTAAATGCTAAGAATACAAGTGTAAATAAAGTCAAATGTTTGAGACACTAACTACAATTTATTCTAATTTTTATAAATAGATTAATACACCTACTAAAATATTACAACGAAATACGTCTATAGGCCACAAACAATTATCTCATAATTCAATATCTAATTCAGTACATATATAATGTTATAATAATATAATTGTCTAAAACATGTTTTAAAATAAACTTTATATGTAAATCGATCATAACTAATATACACTGCTTACTTGTGGTAGGGTCCGACTGTATACGATTCAAATTCAATGAAAACTCAATATCACCAATCAATTAGGGTTTTAAAGTCGATCTCCAATGGTGATGAACTGATGTGGGATACAGAATTCAAAAATGTTGAAGACAAATTCGGCACTAGAGTTGAAGAGAATAAATTTGAAGGAGGAGGGGTGAGGAAGAATAAGTGATTTTGGCCTCAATTTTTGCAAACAGACGTATATAGAATTTTAAGGTGAGTAGGGGTGAAAAAACCTCCATAACGGTTGATTATGCTAGTCCACACAAAATCTTATAACATGTTTATTTGTTAAAAAAAAATCGCCTGACAAAGTAATTAGCAATAGAATAAAAGCAAAGACTACACAATGGAGTTTTGGAAAATAAGAGATTTATACAATGAAATGATATAGAAGAAAATATAATAACACAACACAATGGTACAAGAGAGATTACTCTTTTGTTGTAACGATTAAAGAGAGAAAACGTATATATGGATAGAAGTTAAAATTAAGTGATTCTCTAGTTATGTCCACCAATTGTGCACGTATATTCAATTTCATCTATAATTTTAAAATAAGTATTCAATTTTATCTATAATTTCTCATTCCAATTTATATGTTAATTTCATAAATTTAATATTTAATTATCTAAATTTAATATATAATAATTGAAATTTATAAAAATAAACTATTCTAAATTTTAATAGGTATTATGATTTAAATAAATAAAATACAAATAATTAATTAACATCAAATTAAATATATGTGCAGTGTAAACTAAGAATTTACATAAATGTTTTCTAAGATATGCTAATTCTTTTTGGTTACGCGATCAATGCGAATTTTAAAATAAATCAATTTAATTCGATAATTTATAATTAAGTGTATTTGTTTATGATAATAATTGTTTGGACAACATTTAAATTGAGCGTACCATTTTCAAAACCAAGAGGTATCTAAACTCACACATTATATATGTAGTTTCATTTTTGACAATTGCACCTTCAAATACAATTGATGTTGTAATATTGTATACTTTTAACTTTTTGTCGTGACATGTGTACATTTAAATATAAGATTTAGACACATTGGTATATTGGCCTTCACACTTATTTTGTTGCACTATTTTTTAATATTTATTTATTATCACACTTATATTTCTACATTTTTTATTCTTATTTTTATCTTTAAATCTTCTATTAATTAGTGCATTTAATGTATGATGATGGTCCAAATATTGTCTTTGCGTGCATTGAAATTGTGGCAAATATTCGGTAGCACTTTTATATTTGTTTCTTTCTTATTTAAAAATATAAAAGACAAATAAATATTTTTACACTATTCTAACAGACTTTTTGAAAGAAAACCATTATCAAATATAAGATTTACCAATTAATAAAAAAATGATGATAAAATTGTGGCGGAAAAAAAAAATCAAAGTATAAGTGCGACAATAAGAAAAATTTGAGAATCTTTAATGAAATAAAAAAAATGCAACAATTTAAAAAAAAAAAAAACTATAGTTTTAGTGACAATATAACTACATGTAAGTGGTATCTCTCTTTTAAACCTATATAATCTAAAGGTAATTTGGCTTAAATGGTCTTTAATTTTTTTTTTTTTTTTTTTGACATATACATTCTTAACTTTGTGTTTTGATGTGTAATTAGTCCTTATTTAATGAAAATATCAAATATGCCATTAATTTTAAATTAAACAAATTGTAGTTGGATTCCTAACTTTGTAAAATGTGCAAATATATCTGGTATTTTTATTTAATAATATTTAATTTAGCGTATTAAATATATCATTATAGTCATGCCAATTAAAATTTATAAGAGAAAAATGTTAAATTATTGTGCTTGTATAAGTGCTTTAAGTATATGTAATTGCTATGTGATGTGAAAAACTTGAATAAAAATTAAGACAAATAAATAACAAAATGACATATATAATTTTATGACATTGAATCAATCTTATAATGTTTTAATTTAACATATAAATATTAATAATAACTAATTTACAAATTACGTGTTCTTTATTTTCGAATGACAACGAAGGGATAAATTTAATATGAATAACACAGTTGGGGCTATAATATTTGTAGTTAATAAATTAATAGTTCAATTAAATAAAAATATTTGAATATCAAGTTTGTGACAAAATTATTTTTTCTTATAACAAGAAAATAAAAGTTTAAATTTTAAATAATAAAATAAAATTATTTTATTTGACACGTTTGTTAATAATTATGAGCTTAGTTATTCCACAATAATTCATAAAATATACAAAATAATTTGCGTATATTATCAATTTAGTCAATAAAGTCTTAATTAAAAAAAAATTAGTTTCTTTTAATTTTTTATAAAAAAAATAAAAGTACTCACCTTTATCAAATGTTAGGAATTTAAGTGTAATCTTTCTTAATTAAAATTAACTAATTAAGAGTACATTGGTATTTTTAATCAAATAAAGATCAATTGCACATAAAAACACATAGGCTAGAGATGTCTATACTAAAAAATAAACGTTAGAACCATTTGTGCACTAAAGACTCCCCAAATGCGTATTGATATGTGAAATGGCGGCCCAAGTTCTAAAGTATTTCGATGTCAATTGGGTAAAGGACTCAATATAAAGTTGCACATGTTTGATAATGGTGAAATTATTTTTTAAGTATTTAAATTATAAGTTTTTGGTGAATATGTAGATAAAAAGTGGATTGTAAGTTGTTGGTCCTACGAAATGTGTGAATAAAAAGTATATTTGACCAGTTTGACCAGCTGAAATTAAAATTTAATCTATTTTGTGGAAAGGCCCAAGGATAAGACTCATAAACATATTGGCTAAATTTATGAACCGGTTTAGCTGTGGTTAAAAGTTATTTTTTTTAAAGATTATTTTGTCAAAGTTAAATTTCACTTATTTTTAAACATAAACAAAAATCATAATAATATACCATTTGTTGTATTCAATACAAATAACCTCGTGTTGTGTGTTAATTAACTGCAAAAAAGAGCCCGATGACATGATTTTAAAATCTCATAAAAATTATTCTTTACGGTAGTGACAAGAGGCTAAGTGTACGATGAATAAAGATTTTTTGTAGATTATAAGAAAAATCCATATATAAAAAATTGATACAAATTGTGAGTCCAACAAAATATATAGATAAAATTATAAATATTTATAAACAATAACATTTATATACACCAAGCTTCTACCTCAATCATTTTTCACAATTCTATTTATAATATTTGATATTGCAGATATTATTTTTTAAGTATTTATAAAACATATGAATAATAAATAAATAATTCTACAAAACATGTAAATAAAAAATATATATAATTAGTTTAATCAACTTAAATTATAATTTACGTTTAGCCAAACACGAGCTTAGTTATTACCAAACCTACTACGTGATGTGTTAATTAATTATTTGGGAATGTGGATGGGGCGAATACCTTCGCCCAAAAAATATTCTTTTAGTATAGAATTCATTTTTTTGTTGAACAAATAATTTTTTTTATATGAAATTTTTATTTTTCTCATATATTAGTTCAATTTAATTTTTTTTTAGCCCCCGTTTAGATCCGTGATGGAGTGAAAGACGTCTAGAGTCAAAGATATCCATAACAAGAAGAATGGAAAGAATATTGCGACACAACTCCGAAGTGTTATAAAGAAAAAGATAAACCGAACCGGCTAAGATAATCTCATTCAAAATAACTCCTCTCAATACAGAAGTCCCAACAAAAGAATCCAAATCAATGTATCATCAAGAACAAGTAAAAATAGTCCATAATAGTAGGGACTGATAAGACAGCAATTATATATGTGGGGGCAGAACTCAAAAAGTAAATATAGAGAGAAAAAGAGATCTAAAATAGCAAGCAGAGCAAAGCACTTCCGAAAACAAAGCTCCCAGTAATCTTCTGCAACGTCGAATCTGCTCCACTCTGCAAACACCAGTTCAAATAACATGAGGAATATATGTAAGAATTTACCCAAAAAGAACAATTTGATTAATAAGTGTTAGTTTTAAGCAAAAATCCAAATCTTATACCATCAATCGTATCAGATGAGACATAAGCCTCTCGCTATCAGGTTGTTTACTATAGAGCTAGGCACTGTGCCGGCCCTGCCGGGCTTGCCCACAAATGCAGAGAGTATGTATTAAGGTGGCTAATTTTCAAGACTCCAATTGGCATACTTGCTGGGCCATATTAAGCCCTGAGTCATTCTTTGTTTGGTTAGGAAGCTAATCTACCTGCTATACTTCTTTGTGATTACAATCCCTCAAGTTATTAGCTTCACAATATTTCATGAAAATCCAAAAGTCCATCGTGTATGTTTAGTTGAAAACTGAAATCCCCAGAACATCGTACAGAACACCCATTGAAACCCAAGTAAATCTATTGCATTCACTGTCCTTCCCTTGGCATCCTTGCCTTTAGAAGGGTTGAACTTTGATAGAGTATTCAAGGATTTAGGAGGGAGAAAGAGCAGATGCATTACACACGACCCGTGTGTCAAAACAAGAAGGCATATGTATGCACAAATCTGTACAAGATATTCGTGCGTGTACAAGAGCTTGAATACATGCATGAAACACGAACATCAAATAAATTGAGTACAACATAAACCTTCCAAAATTATCTCGCAAGTAGCCATCGTGTTGACCATTGTGGATGCGGTACATGTGGAAAATTGTAAACCTCAACGCCCCGATTTGGAGGGAGGGTGTAATCTTAATACTAAATGGAACAAGTGGTGGTTTTGATTCCTCTAGGTTAATTGCAGAAAAAAGCATTGAAATGGACAGTGCAAATCTTCTCCAACATCCAATGCCACCACTTTTCTCTACAATTTTTGTTTAGAATCCTGTCTAGTTTGACTTTTACGGGGTACCACATAGTCGCTTGTGCCACGTGATTTAGATATGTAGGGAAACTCTTGAAGGTAAACGAGGATACAAGGCTGATTCGACTCCAAGTAAATGTAGACCATTTTTGTTAATCAGAAGATATGTGCAAAGTTAGGTATACTACACTCGACTAGATGTAAAGCACGCCGCCCATCTTACAACCCCTATCCTACTCATCTGAATTAACATACAAAGCTAAGTACAATGATGTTGGGTAAAGTTTTTGGCCAAAAAAATAGATTTTTTGGGGCTGACATTTTGGTTTCACCTTAGTCAAAACAATTCCATTTTCAAAAATATAAGAACAATATAGTAATTTGATCTTTAAAAAGTTTGAAAAGTCAAAATTGTGAAAAAAAAAAAAACCTTAAATTTTTACCCAAAATATAAACCCAACATGCTTAATCAAGTTGGCGACCAGCATAATTTTGAAATTGTTTCCTTAATTCTATGTCTACTCATTTAGTTTTGATATAGAATTTATTATATTTTTAAAATTTTCTGGCTGTCATCTTGTACTGCCACTCTAAGATCTAGAGCAAGCTGGTGCATTGTTTGTAGAATCACATTAACAAAAAGAAAAGTCTAAGCTTGAGCACTGATATCTAGAACCAAAGACACCGTAACGGGATTCGATCAAAAAAAAAAAAAAGACACCGTAACGGGAACATCGGAACATGAACCTTGACCAACACGCGCTTCTATGTCTTTGGTACATTAGCGTAAAATGTAAAACGTGAAATGTCCTAGATCAATGTGAAATGTCAGATCAAGTGCACATTGCACCAATATAGTTGTGAGAGATGGAGTGTACCTGATCAGTGGCTGATGGAGCAGGAGAAAGAGCCTGGAGACTCGGCCCCGGAGATCCGGTTGGAGGAGCCGGAGGGCTCTTCAAAGACGGAGATGGCGCCGGAGATGTAGGAGTGGTTGGAGCCGGAGCCGGTACCGCAGCTGGAGGAGAAGCGAGTGGTGCGGGAGTTGGAGCAGCAGGTGGTGGAGGAGTAGCAGGTGGCGGCGAGCTTACTGGAGGAGGAGTAGCAGGTGGTGGCGAGCTTACTGGAGGGGGAGTAGCAGGTGGCGGCGAGCTCACTGGAGGAGGGGTAGCAACTGGTGGAGGTGAAGCAGGTGGTGTTGCCACGGGAGCTGGGGGCGTTGGCGTGGGAGGTGGAGTAGCTGGTGGCGGAGATGTAACCGCCGGAGGAGGTGATGAAACAGCTGGAGGTGGAGATGACGTGGGAGGAGGTGTAGTAGCTGCTGGCGGGGGTGAGGAGGCAGAGGTTGTAGGAGGAGAAGCTGTGGTGGCAGGCGGAGTAGCAGCGGGTGTAGTTTGAGTTGGCGGCGCCGGTGTAGATGTCGGTGAAGATCCGGGAGCTTGACCGCCGACGCCAGCGACGACAATGCAGATAAAAGCCATTAATACCGCCCGTTTCGTGTCCATTATCGCACTGAAATGCAATGCTACTTTGCGCAACAAGAAGAGAGAGAAAGAGGGGGTCTGAGAGAGAGAGGGTTGGCCGGGACTGTATATATAGGAAGATTGTATGTATAAAGAGGGTTTTGTATATTATGGAACCGTAGATGAGTAAAAGGGCAGCTGGGTACTTTTGTATAAAGTTGGTGTAACACAAGGGATCGGAAGTTATGACTTATGACTACCAAACGCAAAAGCCTGTAGTTCTCTGCGGTTAGGTGGGTCCTACTTATTTTCATGGTTTCATTGATGACATGTGACAACGGTCCAGATTTTTTTTTTTTTTAGACCTTTAGGTGAATTTTATTTAAGGGAAATTGGCTTAATCTTTTCTCTCAGTGTGTAAATGATACCTAATATTTATTTTTTAATATAAAAGTCTATTATATTTTGTTGCATAATTAGCCATTATTTAATAAAAAAGACCAATATACTTTTAATTTAGTAAGGAAAATGTGTAATTGGGTTACTAACATTATCAAAAAGTACAAATAGATCCTATAATTCCATTTTTTATAAATAATTAAAGGAAACTAAATAATTTTTTTTAATTAATATTTTATTGATCAAATTGATAATATAATAAATTGTTTTATATATTTTACAAACTATTAAAAATAACTAAAATTTAAACTCATATTATTAACAAACATGTTAGATAAAATTATTTTTTATATTATTAAGTAATTACATTATTTAAAATTTAAACTTTTATTTTATAGTTATAACATAAAAAGAAAAATACATTTGTCACAAATTTGATACGCATATACTTTTATATTAATTGAGCTATTCATTTATTAACTATAAATATTAAAATTCCAACTGTATTCTTCATATTTTAATTTATTGTTTTATTATCGTTTAAAAATAAAGAACAAATAATGTGTAAGTTAATTTTTATTTTAAAAAAACATAATATGATTGGTTCAATGTCATAAAATTATATATAATATTTTGTTATTTATTTAGCTTAATTTGTATGTCATATATAATTTTATGTCTTCTTTATTTTTGAATAAATAAATTTTATGACATATATAACAATTAATTTTATCTAACATGTTTGTTAATAATTAAATTTTTGTTATTTTATAATAGTTTGTAAAATATATAATTTTTTTTGTATATTATCAATTTGGTCAATAAAGCATTAATTCAAAAAATAATCTTTAGTTTCCTTTAATCTTTTTATAAAAAATAAAATTATGAGACATATTTGCATTTTTAGCAAAAGTTAGCAGCCTAATTTCACATTTCTTTTATTAAAATTAAAGGTATATTGATCTTTTTAATCAAATAAAGATCAATTGTGCACTAAAATACAAAAATTAGAGATTTTTGTGTAAAAAAAAAAAGTTAGAGACCAATTTCACACTGAGAGCAAATATTAAAGACCATTTACACCAATTTCTCTGAATTAAAAGGTTAAATGCAAATATGCAGTGGTTGTAAATGTTTTCTTCGGTAAATCTCGTACAAGGTAAAAAATGATGATCCGCTTTGTCAAAATACAATTTGCCCCCTCAAGTTGTACTTCTTGACACTTTGCCCCACTAATTACTAAAAAGGTATTTGCAAAGTTTCAATGCATCAATGACACTATTTGTTAGGCTTCTCCAATTAACGTTCCAAAATTGAAATTGTCGAAATTTTTATATATCAAGCATTCATTAGTTAGCTTGGCCATTGTAAGGTTTTTCTACAAGGGAGAAGAAAACTGAAGACCTAAAATTTTACAATTCTGTCAATAATCTGCATCATAATTTTAGAAAATTATCTTAATATATTATATACGGACAATGTATATTGAACAAATATGTCCAAAATAATAAAATGTATGATTTTTTAATAAACTCTAAAACATTTAACTGCATGTTTGGTTTAGATTAAAATCTGCTAAAAATTTGTAGTTAAAAGTCAACAATTAATTTTAACTATATATTTTATGTAACCCACAACTTTTATTAACTTTTCAACCACACATTTCATCACGAAATTTATAATATATTTTTGTTTAATTTTAAGATAATTATATTAACACAATATTTTTTTGTTAACTACACCATGACACCATAATTTAATTATAATAAAGGTCTCCAACTATTGTTCATTTTTGTATTTATGTTCTCAACTGTTTTTTTATCACATTCTTATCATCGACTTATTAATTTCACATCTTATCTTTGTGTTTGATGATTGTTTATTTTTGCCTCTCGTATTTTTTAAATAAACAAAATAAACAACAAATACAAAAGTTTGACAAAATATTTGTCCTTTTCATTTCAATGCACATTAGTAGAATATTTGAATAAAAATCGTTGTCAAAGACAAGATGTGACAATTATTAAAAGTTAATGATAAAAACGCGACGAAAAAAATTGGAGACATAAGTACCAAAATGTCAAAGATAATAAGATTTTCATTGCAATTAAAATATAGTGTAGATAATAAAAATTGTAGTATAAATACCCTTAATTTTTTGAAAAATTACCTACAAAACCAAACTTATGAGAAATGTAATAAGTTCCATCCCCGTCTTCAAATTTTAACAAAACAACCATCAATTGTTTGATTTTATAGCAAGTGTATAGACGACATGTCCTTGTTCTCGCTCTTTTCTCCATTCCCCTGCATAACATTTAGAAACGAGTTAAAAGTTTAAACATGATTTAAATATAATCACTCACTGAAAATCTGTAAATGTTTGACTAAATTTAAATTATAATTTAGGAGGGTGTATTCAATTAAGAATTGATAAGACTTTTAAAGACTTTTATAGAGTTTAAAAGTTTAGGTGTATTAAATTTAGACTTTTTAAATTCTATAAAAGTCGTGGGTATTCAATATAGATTTGTAAAGACTTTTAAAAAGTTTTATAAAATCATGCGATATTCAATTCAGACATTTTAAAATCCTACGAAATTCAGAGGTATTGAAAATATCGATGACTTTGAATGACTTTATATATCATTTTATATGTACAAACTTTAAAGCACAATGTATAAATAAACGATATCACAATTTCTCTCCCATTCACCCCTAAGATTTTGAAAGACTTTGGGAAAAAAAAATTCATTTTTTTTTTTCTGTATGCAACATTTTATTTTCTTTTTTCCTACAACAAATTGTAGAGTCAAGATTAATATTTTTTTCTTTTTCAATGTGATTTTCCCCCCTCATCTCTTCTTTCTTTTTCCTTCTACAAATACTATAATCATGATTAATTACCAATATTTTTTATGAAAAAGAATATTAATATTTTTATCTCTAGTCGATTTGATTTTTTTTTTCTTTTCAATATTCTCCTAACAATTTTTTCATTTTCTTCTTTTTCCTTCTATGACAATGTGATTTTTTTTTTCAATATTTCCATAACTATTTTATTCTCTTCTTTTTTCATCGTTTTTTCATTTTTCAATAAAAATAAGATAAATTTATAATTAAATTCATATATAATTGTTGATTATAGTTTATTAATGAATTTCATCGGGTTAAAAATTAGTTTTTTATTAATGTATTTTTTCATTTTCATTTTTGTTTTTTCTATATAATGGTTGCATTTTTTCTTCGTAAATTGATACTTTGGTTATTTATTATGCAATTGTCGTGATTAATACTGATATGTTACCTATAAATTAAGGGAATATTATAAATTGGATAAATTTTTTTGTTGGAAAATATTTTTAAAAAGAATTGCATGCCATTATTTTTTGAATTTATCCACAAGTCATTTGAAAGTTTATAGTTTTATTCAAAAGAAAAAATAGAGTGGGTTAATAATTTATATCATTAACTTTTGACGTAGTTAATTGTAACAATTAAATAGAACATTTTTTATGAATTTAATAATATTAATACAATTAAATCAATTATTACTAGAATTTTCTCCTGCGACATTTTTTTTAATTGTGGGATATTAAATTTTTATATTCAAAATTTTTAATTAAAAAAAAGTCTATAAAAGTTCATAAAAGTATGTGAAAATCTAGAAAAATCTTTCAAAATAAAATCTATACAAATCCATAAAAGTTTGTAGGAGTCTATTAAAATCTATAAAAGTCAATAAAAGTTAATGATATCCATCAAAGTCAGTCATTTGAAAAATGTTAATCAAAGTCTTTAAAAGTCTAGATTAAATACACCCCCCCTTAAGTTGGTCAAACACACTTTTTATTTACACAATTCGTAAAACTACAATTTACTACTTATTTATTATCCATGCAGTCGATAAGACTCACAATTTACAAATATTTAAAAAATATTTTTAACACTAACAAACATGCTATTGGTATCCAACCTTGTACTTTTTCGTTTTTACTTGTTAAATTTTACTTTTTGCGGTTGCCACAACATGCGTGCCTTGAAGGACAATCAACAGCTCAAAATAAACAAAGAAGAGAGAGACATTGCCATCATAGCGCGCCTGCACCACAAAATACTAAATAGTGGGTCCGAATTCGTAATTAAAGGTGACACATTATCGATGCATAAGGTTTGGTTTGGTTGTTATTGATTTGGAAAAAAGAAAAGTTCCACTCACAAATCTCTTGCTTAGAAATCAATTCATCTTCTTTTCTTCATCATTCCCCTTAACCAACTAATCATTCAATTAATTTGTACGTACCACGTTGTCAACGTCCCATAAATTTTACTAGAGGGAGTAATATATTACATTAATAGTATTTTGGGAATATTGTCTATTGACAAGTTAGTGTTTGACCTTTAAAAAGTAACACGTTGGTGACCAACTTTTTATTATATTTGCACAATAGTCCTTTAAAAATAAATTATCAAGTTGTCCTTGTATATTCAACATTTTTAAGTTAGGTTTTGCCTCCCTACTTTGCTCAATAACCAAAATTTTGAAGTGATACGTATTTCTATGCAGATGACGTGATTATTTAACACAAATTTAGACGGTTTGGACCATTGATGATTGATTTTGTAACTATAACGAATGAACATGGACCAACTTGCTTGTTTTAAATGTTGACGATCAACATGATACTGCAACAATATGTTGGAAATCATTGGTGCAATTTTTTTACGTTGTGTATTAGATACATAGAATGATGATATTAAATCTTACCTCGTACACAATAATTATTTTAAGTTTACTTTTCACTTTTAATATTTACTAAATATGCCACAATACTTGGTATGTAGAATTACACAGTTAAAAAAAATCATAAGATATCTTTAAAAAAAGAAAAGAAAGCACATTCTGATTTATCAAATTCAAGGTATCAAATATAATCAAATGTTATTTCTTGTTCAAATTTTACTATCACATATGCTCTATAAGTGAAAATCACCTCATAATTAGCCAAGTAAGAATCAAAATGTGGCCATTGGCGTGGATTGAAAGGGATGAAGACATTTGGGGTCCAACAATCATTTGTGGACACTGCACACTGATGTTACCCGCTACCCTCCTACCGTTGGACTGCATTTTTCTGATAGAATTTTTTTTTTTTTTTTTTTGGGGGGGGGGGGGGGGGGGGGGGGGGGGGGGGTGGTTAAATCTGTCAACCTGCCTTCGTTTCATCCTACGTTCAACGTAATCAACTCTTCTTTACCTGTTTTTTTTATTTGTTTATTATTCTTTTGCCACGAACCTACGCTCATTCTAATTAACATAATCAAAATTTTCTTTTCTATTAACATCGAAATCTACAACTATTCATATGTCAATATATCTCCAATTAATCATTTATCAATCTTTATGGTACTTACACACTTGGACAATCGTTAGATGCTTGAGATCACCGAAAAAAATAGGCCGACGATGATTGGCGCTCCGACTATCAAATCAACTGCTGATATGAAAGTATATGGAAGAATATGAGTGCGAGAGAGAAGTAAGTAGAAATTTGACCAGAGTTTAAGATTGTGTATAATGTGTACCTTTAAATGAATAATGATTTATATTTATAAGACAAGAGTTCTAGTTAATCTAAAGAGGCAGTCAATTAGTTATCTAATTGAATTTTCATTCCTTATGAGATAAGATTAATTACATTAATATCGTGATCCCAAAGATTTCGGTCCTAATAATAATCAATGAGTAATTATATTCCCACCATATTATTTGTTAACTACACCACATTTTAATTGTAATAAAAATCTTCAACTATTGTTCAGTTTTGTATTTATGTCTTTAACTTTTTTATCATATTCTTATAACCATCCTATTAATTTGCACGTCTTATCTCTATCTTTGATGATGATTTATGTTGAAGAAATTAATTAAGAGGGCATAAAAATTTTTGTATGCCTCTCATATTTTCAAATAAATAAAATAAATAACAAATACAAAAGTTTGACAAAGTATTTTTCTCTCATTTCAATGTACATTAACGAAATATTTGGACAAAAATTGTCATCATAAATAAGATGTGAAAATTAATGAAAAAATTACGACCAAAAAAGTTAAAGACATAAATTGCAAAATATCAAAAGTTGGAGGATCTTCATTGTAATTGAAATGTGGTGTAGATAATATAAACTGTAGTGTAAATATAATTATCCATAATCAATCTCTAAGATTTCATTGCTCACTTTTAAGAGATTGACATAGAATTTTCTTGTGGGAGTCATTTCATCAATCGGGAGATGATCTCCTCCCCACTACCCATAGTGGGGAAGAGTTATAACTCTCATTAGAGAGGTGTCTACTTTTCATTGAATGGGATACGAGGGCATTTGGCAATGGCCTCCCATAAGGCTAACCTGGTCCTTTGGGTGTGCGACGGGTCTTAAATGCAAAACGTGATTGTAACTACTTTGTGTGGCCTGGGCGAGTGTGAAGGTGGCCTTCGCTGGGTCCTGTTGTTGACGTGGAACCTTCGTCAAATCCAGATGGTAACAATAGTGCCATAAGTCTGAGTCTATTATTTATGTTAGACGTAGGATTTATAAAAGATTTTTTTTTAAAGACAAAGGCCTCTATGACCGACGTGCATGGATGTAGCGAGTTTTATGAAGAGTTCGCTAGCAAAAAGGGCTTTCGTCATGCTGACGAATCATATGAAGAGTTTGAATATAAGTTTTCTTGTTACACGGTGCACTATGGTTCTTAAAATAAAATCTAAATAACATAGTTACAACATCCTATACATGTACAGTGCCAAACTACTCTATTTGAACTTGATTGCACATCAAAAGCCACGAGGACATGAGACTCAAGCCACTTCGAATAAAAGTGAGCGAGTTATCAATCCAATTTACTTACTATCATTTCTAGGTTGGATGCTAAGGTCTCAATTCTGTGATACCAAATAAAATCTTAAAGCAATTTGAACAAACTGATGCAACTCCTTGCTTTGTACATCTTTTACTGATACTTTGACAAACTTAACTCTGTTAGAGATACTTCGACCTCAACGACTCTCAATAGTTTTCATTTGAGAATTCACCAAGTCTATAATTAATTGATTTAATTATTTCTTGGTGAAGATTTTTGTAGATTATAAGCAGTGAGTCTTAATGAATGTGTAGATAAACAGTGAGTAAAAGTTGTGGGTCTTATAAAATGTGTGAATAAAAATAATATTTGACCAGCTTATAAATATTTATAAACACTAACAAACATATTCTCATTAAAATTAGTTAGTTAAGATTTAACAACTTGAAATTACTACAAATGTAATTATTCATCATATATGCTCGCGTATGATATAAATGTGCTCGATCGTTCACCAATTGGGCACTAACTAATTGTTGCACGATGGTCAATTTTTCTAACTACTAATCCGATAGATCTCATATGAATTATGAATTTACAATCTTATTTTATTGTAATAAAATAAAGAGAATTATAGAGAGTAGAGATTTTGAAAATAATTGAGTGCAATGTATTAACAACGTTTAATGCATCGTGGCATATTGTTGGCGTTTTTATTGTGCACTTGGCACTTGAATTGTAATATGTATACATGTGACATGTTATCATCGTATTTTTAGAGAGGAGATCGAATTCAATTAAAATGATCAATTATAATTATTTTTATTTAGAGTGTTTTTAAAGAATTATTTATAATTAATGGCTATAAATACATTACTTATTTGAAATAAATAATTCATCAAATTGAGTAATGCTACGTAGGATGACTTACCGGTATTGAACGTCTATGAATATTATTATTTTTTAAAAAAGTTTAATTTTTTTGACAGAGGTTGTAATTCTACATGAAGTTGCAAAATTCAATTTTAAATAGGATTTTTTAAATACAAGCCTATCATATTCTTACAAATTTTTAAAAATATTTAAATTTGTTGGTTTTGATACCATCATATAAAGCAGGTAAAGGAGGGTTAAAACTATTTTACAACCTCGATTAGTGTTATTTATGTCAAATTTCTATTATCATTTGCCAGTACTCTTTGGACCTTAGGTCAGAGGCTTTAGAGCCTGAGATGATGGGATTTTGCTCAAAATAAAATAAAAAGGAATCACGTGCTCTGAATAAAAATCCCTTTCACCCTTTCTCCACACTCTTATCTTCTCGCTCGCTGCTGCATTTCAAATCATTTTTACACTAATTTTCCAATTAATCTGAAAAAATGGCGATTTCTCTGGGTGTTTTCTCGAGCTTCTTTCCAGGTGAAACGACGGCGTTGATGAAAAGGTCGTCCACTGTTAGGCTAGCTCCTGCTAACCTCCGCACTGTGAGTCCAGTGACGTTGGCGGCCGCATCGAAATCGGCTACGGACACCAACAAGCGCGAGCCGAGGGGCATAATGAAGCCGCGCCGAGTATCTCCGGAAATGCAGGCTTTTCTCGGCGGCGTCTCAGAAATCGCCCGCACTAAAGCCCTTAAAGAGATTTGGGCTTACATTAAGCAACACGACCTTCAGGTATCTAAATGCATGTAAGACTTATTCAAAAAGTTTGACGAGATTTTGTAGTTTTCTTTGTTTTGTAATGATTTTGAGGGTAAGTTTAAAGTTTCAGTATATATGTTGTGTTTTAGTATTTTTTGCTTAAAATGGTCAAAAATGAAATTTGAGGTTTTGGTTATGGTTGCACTGTATTTTTCGGTTTTCGCAAGAGGTTTACCATCTATTGTTTCCTTGTGTTTTTGTTTGTTTGTATTCTTTTCAGGCGAATCTGAATAAATTAAATTGTCCTGGAATTAAATAGGGGATTCTCTGTTGTTTAACACTTGGGATTAGAATATAAGAAGAAGATTTTAAAATTTTGGTAAGTATTTATTGACTGCGATGCATCGAGTTCTTTAGAAGTTATTTTTTATATCCAACTTGGTCATGAGCTTATTTTGTGGGAATGGTGCTCAATTGTCGGGTCACCATGCCAATTTTTCAAAATGGCCGTCGATCAATTTTGGTGTGTAAAATACCAAATATAACCACGTTTTCTTCCCCGATTATAATCACTTCAAACAACCTTAAATTTATTTGTATGTGAGAAAGAGAATATTTGAAGGTTAGAATCTAACCCATTTCAATTTTTAGAATCCAACCCATTTTATTTATGGAAGAAATTTCATTTCAAAGCAGAAATTCATCATTCCCTATCTTCTTCTTTTAATTTACGTGGATTTTGTAATATAAATTATGAAAATATGTATAAATCTGAATATGAATTGTGATTTTTACTTTAAATTTCTCACAAATCTCACAAATCTGAGTTCATTTGAAGTGGAATAATTGAAAAAATCAGTTATAATTGTATAAATTCGCGTTAACATCCCTATGGTCTGTTAACAGGTGTATTGAACTTGAGTCTGTTAACAAATTTTTGGCCTGTTAAAGCCAAAATTGACTTTAACAGACCATTTATTAAAATTTGGCCTTAACAAACCACAGACTTGTTAATAGGCTTGTGGTCTGCAATCGTGATTAAGTAAGAGTATTTATGTTTTTTATGTATAAAAGAGACTCTTAAAACTTATTTAATATAGGTTAAGCTCTTCTGCAATTCCGAGGGTTTGACAAGGTTATTTAGCCAAAGCGGCCGCTTATTTTAGCTGCATTGAAACAAACTTTACTATTACCCATGTGGTTAAGTTTTATGTTCTGGAATTGCTGGAGGATTTCCCATTGATGTGAACGTTGGTTCCTCCTTAAAAACTGCAGAAAAGTTACAGTTCTATTATAAATAACAAAGTAAAGTTGATAAGCAAACCCATAATAATTAAGCGTTTATCTGCTGAGCTTTTAGACCATATGTGTTTGATGTTGATTGTTAAATATAATGCTCAACTTGTTTGGGCTTGCAGGCTTATTGCAAACCTAATGACTTAAAAAAACAAAGATCCTCCCTTGATAATAAAGACTCTATCAAGGACTATATTATTTATGAACTAATACGTGACTATGAGTATTTGTTTGACATTTATCACTGGCATTGACTGAATTGTGTTTGGATAACTAAAACAATTCTGTTGACATGTTCTGATTGCTTAGTTTACCTTTCCCAACCCTTCAAAGGTGGTATTGGAGGTGGGAGGGGGTTGAATTTGAAAAGACGTACTATCTTCTACGTTATTAATTCCAACTCAGCACGGAACTACATCAAAATTTCAATCTATCTGTATGATTCTTTGGCCACCATGATAGCTGATATCCAAGTTTTTGTGTTTCTTTCTGATTGGTTATAGCCAAATCCAAAACACTTGACATACAGTTAATTTAATGAAATATATCCTGTATACATACAAAAATAAAATTATGCTAGTCATTTTGCTTCTTTGACTTCATTGTTGTCATGATACTGACTTTGCCCAATCTCTCTATATTAGGATCCTGCTGATAAGAAAGTCATCATCTGTGATGATAATCTGAAGAAAATTTTTGGAGGAAGAGACCGTGTTGGGTTCCTCCAGATTGCCGGTTTGATCAGTCCTCACTTTCTCAAGTGATTTGAGTTTCAGGAGAATGGTTCTACTTCTTGCCAGGAGAGCACTTGATTTTGTAAATGAGGTTGTTTCATGTTTGGTTGAAAGTTGATGATATTACTATTAGGGAACAACAAATGCTCCTTCACTTCATTAGACTAGTTTTAAATCGCCAATGTGCGTAATTTTGCCTTCTCGATCCAAGTGTAGGTTTTGAAAGTGAAAATGTTAGTTGCCATCGAATTTCTGTGCATATCTTATACTTTTGTAGGCGAAATGCATGATGATTTGTGATTTGCTGAAATTCAGATTTTTAATAGATTTTGATAAAAAAGTTAATAAAATGTATTGTTAAAATTAATTGTTGATTTTGATTCAAAATTTTAAGTAAAATCAAACAGACATATATTACAGAAGAAGGGTAAAATCAACCATTTGCTCTTGAACTTTTATTAGATTACTACTTAACTACTCAATTTTGAAATGTATTTTAATGTCCGTTCTTCTTTTTGATATGTTACTCATCTACCATCCAGTAACCAATATGTGTCAACTCGTAATGGAGAATCCGACCTCGCAAATGGTTGACGTGGTGAGCTGACGGTGTGAATTCTGACCGACTAAGCAAGATAGCACATTTCGAACGCGTCTTTCCTCTTCTAAAATTGAAGCACAACCCAATCTTCTTCCCTCCAAAAGGAGTGTTTGGGTGAATCGTTTTTTATAATAGGGTGAGATTTAACATTGTCAATATGTTACATCAAAACTTCACTTTTCAGTTAAGAATTGTAGAGTGTTAGATGTCGGGTGATGGATGGGTAACATTAGTAAAAAAAGAATGGAAATTGAGATACTTTTTAAAGTTAGATAGTTAATTAGTTACTTGGTTAAAGTTCCATTACCAATGTTAACTTTTCCCAACAAAGAATGGGTCCTTAAATCGTGTCCAATTAATATACATTTTGTACACTGGACAGCAATGTTCAAATTCCGTGGACAATATAATCTTTTCCACGTACGAAATTCAAATCATGGACCCCATAGATTGAAATGTTTTGGTAGGTTAGCTAATTTGAAAATTTTCATTTTTCCAAAATAAACAGGTGCATGCACATTAGTTAACATATAATCTAAAGTTTGAACGAGAAAGGAAAACGGCGTCCAACTTGCTCATCAATTAATCGGGTTAATTCCACTTACGATCATTAAATTTTTTAAAATAGTTATTTAAATAGTTTTTTTACAAGAAAATTACTCAAATTTTTAATAATTACACTAAAGATTACTCAACTAGAAACGTTAATTTAAAAATCTTACGTGTTATTTTTATATTTTAATATAAATACAAATGATGTTAACTTGTATGCTACATCAGATAAGTAAATTCTAAGAACATTTCCAATGCTACTTTTTATTTTAATTGTCCAACTAACGAGGTGAAAAAGACAAAATTCAAATAACAGTATTTATTATAGAAGACCATCCAATTTCAAATAATTTGTTAAACTGCGTTCTACTTAATTTTTCATTAAATTGTGTGCTCCGTCATTTAATTTTTTCTTCTCTTTTCTCTACTAAGGGCTTGTTCGGTAGAGTTTTTTTGGCAACTTTTTAACTTTTTAAATTTTTTTATAGTGTAAAAAAAAAATTAAAAAATCAAAACTTTTAAGAAAAAAATGAATTTGTTGGAGAAAAAATTCTACCGAAGATACTTTAACTCTCTCTAATAAAATTTCTTCTCTCTTGGAGGGGGTCTAATTTCACGGCGCCGCCCGCACTTTGATCCTATCAAACTATAAGTCGGCGGGAGTTTAGGATGATGGAAATTTTAACACGTCAAGCAATCAGTTGAATTTATATTTCCGCAAAAATCATCACACCACCAACAGAAGTTCCTTACGAACCTCTCTCTTTCTCTCTCTCTCTCTCTCTCATACACACACAAACACACCAACACACAAGGGAGTCCCTCAATTTTGTAGCTGAAAATGAGCTGGTGGTGGGCCGGAGCCATTGGCGCTGCAAAGGCAAGTAATAAACATATTCATCGTAGATATATACACAGATGTTTATATGGATTTGTGCATTTGTATATGTAGATATGGATTAACATCTTGAGGTTAATACTTCGTATATTTGATCCAATGATTAATTGATACAGAAAAAAATTGAACAAGATGATGAAGCGCCGAAGCATCAAAGCGTGGCGCTAATAATTGGGGTGACTGGCATTGTGGGCAACAGTCTAGCCGAGATCCTCCCGCTCGCAGACACTCCCGGCGGTCCATGGAAGGTATACGGCGTCGCCCGCCGTCCCCCACCGTCTTGGAGCGACGACAATCCGGTCCACTATGTCCAATGCGACATATCGGATCCTGAGGAGGCCAAATCGAAGCTCTCTGTTCTCACTGAAGTCACCCACCTGTTCTATGTCACCTGGGCCAACAGATCCACCGAGGCTGAAAATTGCCAAGCCAATGGGAACATGTTTAGGAATGTGCTTGATGCGATGATTCCTAATTGCCCTAATTTACAGCATATCTGTTTGCAGACAGGAAGGAAACATTACATTGGTCCATTTGAATCCTATGGCAAAATCGAAACCCATGATACTCCTTACCACGAGGACTTACCCCGGTTGAATTACATGAATTTTTACTATACTCTTGAGGATATTTTGTTTGAGGTTGTTAAGAAGAAGGAAGGATTGACGTGGTCGGTTCATCGGCCGGGGAATATATTCGGGTTTTCGCCCTATAGCATGATGAATTTAGTCGGAACCCTTTGTGTTTATGCGGCAATTTGTAAGCATGAGGGGCTGCCATTGAGGTTTCCAGGGTCTAAGGCTGCCTGGAATGGTTATTCCGATTGCTCCGACGCGGATTTGATCGCGGAGCAGCACATCTGGGCTGCAGTGGATCCTTATGCCAAGAATGAGGCCTTCAATGTGAACAATGGAGATGTGTTCAAATGGAAGCATTTCTGGAAGGTGTTGGCGGAGCAATTCGGAGTAGAATGCGGAGATTACGAGGAAGGGCAAAAACTGTCCTTGCAAGAATTAATGAAGAATAAAGGGCCAGTTTGGGATGTAATAGTGAAGGAGAACGGATTGACACCTACTAAATTGGAGAGTGTTGGGATTTGGTGGTTCGGTGATATTATTCTTGGCAACGAATGCTTGTTGGATACCATGAACAAGAGCAAGGAGCACGGTTTTCTGGGATTCAGGAATTCGAAAAATTCATTCATTTCTTGGATTGATAAGGTAAAAGCTAACAAGATCGTTCCTTAATTTGATAGCTGTTGATGTTCTCATATCTTGAATGAATGAAGAAACATTGAGGAATCCCCGTTTGCTCTTAGTAGTCAAGTGAAGTGGGGTTTAAAGACAGAATCAAATAAAAAGCTTGTCTTTCTGAAAATTCAGGAATATTATGCTTTGAGAATAATTCTGTATTTGGATATTTATTGTAGTTATGATTATGAATTTTGCTGTTAGATTGATTTGAGTGATGATTGGTGGATAAGAACAAGATTTGCATTATAGCTTGAAATGAAGTTGTGATTGTCAATTATATTTATGGGTAATGATCTCCGACAATCATGTTTATGGGTAATGATCTCCTCCCGGAGGGGAGAAATTATGAAGACCACATAACACATGTCATGTGGCCATTGGACAAAAGATTGATATTTTTGTCAATCACTTTTTTTTCTTCAATGACTACAGAACACGTGTCATGTGGCCTTTATAATTCATTTCCACTATAGAAAAAGATTATTACCCTTATATTTATAGAGCTTGGACTTTTCATTTGCGCTTCTTTATCTTTGAATGAAGCTTCTTGCTTTAAACTATTTTTTGCCATAGAAATATTGTTCTCAATGATATCATAAATGAAACGGGACAATATCACCGAGGTCCTAGTCGTTACCTAAACGAGCAATTGAATTCCGAATTAATTTTTCTATTTTTTGTAACACTTATAGCATCTCAAACTACAATCTTCAAATTAGTACAACTTTTATACCAAAATAGTGCAATTTTCACACAATCTCTTTTACCAATCTCCAATCAAGATCTTCAAATATTGCACCAAATGAATAATATTTCTTTTATTTCCTTATTTTTTTAACTCTCAATAATTAATTTATTTCGAAAATTATTTAATTAAATATTCTATTACTACTTAAACTTATAAATTAACGAGTACTTTTATTTTAATGTATTCTTTAATTATTATTATTAATCGATTACAAATTGTTGTGTTAAGAAAAATAATAATTAAATGAAAAGAAATATAAATAAAATTAAACGGTCAAATAATAAAAGAACATAAAAAGGGATATGCAAAGAAAAACAAATTGTTGAAGTATGAAATGAAGGACAAAAGTGGGAAAAAAAACTCTAAAAATTGCACTAAGTGAATAGTGTTGCGCACTTCAAAATGGAGTCTCCATTTGGAGATGGGAGACCCATTGGAGTAGGAATGGGACTCCATTTTTTGCGTGAAGCCAGGTCCGATGCGAATTCCAAAAAGAATAGTTATATTCATACTACAATTTGTTATAAGCGCATTATATTTTAATTGTATTTAAAATTCTCAACTTTTGTTCATTATTTCAATTATGTTAATAACTTTTTGTCATCGAATTCTTATTTTCAATTTTTATTAATTAGCACATTTTCATCATTAATGATTGTTTCTATCAAAATATTTTGTTTACATGATTTGAAATGAGGAAAAATATTTTATCGTACTTTTGTCTCTATTATTTTTTTAAGGGAAATTGGCGCAAATGGTCCCTAACTTTTACCATTAGTGTGAAAATGGTCCCTAACGTTTCATTTTTGGCAGAAAGGTCCATAACCTATCCATTTAGGTGCGCAATTGGTCCTTTTAGGTGCGCAAATGGTCCCTAGCACTGTTTTTTGTCTTTATTAGCAGGGGTAAAATTGTCAAGTCACATTTTTTTTCAATCTTTCAATTAGCGCAAATGGTCCCTAATCTTAAAAAATTTGCAATTGGATTCCTAACCTTTAAAAAAGTGAAAATGAGTCCGATACTTTAATTTTTTTTATTAAAAATTAAAAAAAAACAAACAAATTGATAATATACTAAATTATTTTGAATATTTTATGAACTATTATAAAATAACCAAAATTGAAATTCATAATTATTAACAAATGTGCTAATTAAAATTATTTTATTATTATTATTAAGTAATTATATTATTTAAAATTCAAACTTTAATTTTATCGTTACAACAAAAGAAGAAAAAGAAATTTGTCACAAATAAAAATTTTACTTATGCTCAACCCAACTCGATTTTATACAGTCTCATATTTACTGAGCCAATCCAATCCGATTTTGAGCTACAAGGTTATTGGACCAGTTCAATTTTAAATTTTAATTAATTTTTACATTCAAAAAAAAAAATAAGCAAAAAGAAATCCCCTCCCTTTCTGCTCGTATTTTGGGTTGGGGGGGTGGGGTGGGTGGGTGGAACCTTTTTTTTTTTTTTGCTTTATTTTTTTTAATGTAAAAATTAATTAAAATTTAAAATAGGACTGGTCCAATAACCTTGTAGCTCAAAATCAGATTGGATTGGCCTAGTAAATATGAGACTGTATAAAATCGAGTTGGGTTGAGCATAAGTAAAATTTTTATTTGTGACAAATTTATTTTTCTTCTTTTGTTGTAACGATAAAATTAAAGTTTGAATTTTAAATAATATGATTACTTAATAATAATAAAATAATTTTAATTAGCACATTTGTTAATAATTATGAATTTCAATTTTGGTTATTTTATAATAGTTCATAAAATATTCAAAATAATTTAGTATATTATCAATTTGTTAGTTTTTTTTTTAATTTTTAATAAAAAAAATTAAAGTATCGAACTCATTTTCACTTTTTTAAAAGTTAGGAATCCAATTGCAAATTTCTTAAGATTAGGTACCATTTGCGCCAATTGAAAGGTTGAAAAAAAATGTGACTTGACAATTTTACCCCTGCTAATAAAGACAAAAAAAGTGCTAGGGACCATTTGTGCACCTAAAAGGACCAATTGCGCACCTAAATGGATAGGTTAGGGACCTTTCTGCCAAAAATGAAACGTTAGGGACCATTTTCACACTAATGGTAAACGTTAGGGACCATTTGCGCCAATTTCCCTTTTTTTAAAAATATGACATAAAAATAAGTCTTTTTACGAATTCCTAACAAATGTTTTAGACAAAAACCGTTATCAAACATAAGATGTGCTAATTAATGAAAAGTTGAGGATAAAAATGTGATAAAAAAAGTTGGGGACATGAGTGTTATAATGTTCATAGATTAAAGATGTTAAATGTAATTAAAATGTGGTGCAAAAAATAAAAAGTATTGTGTGAATATAATTACTCTCCAGAAATTAGGCTTCTAAGGCAAAGTCTGATAAGTCATAGGCATGACTCTGGTGGATTGGGTTTCAATGTTTTTTTTTTAGATGGACCCTTACGATTTTGGACCACTACTTAATAATAGTCATGGTTCATTATTGAATGCGGCTTGCTTTGCTTAGCTGGGCTTCAAACTTTTGTACGAATATTTTTTTTGACTACTTCTGTAATTACAAATAATTTTTTCTTAAATAAAAATGGACTCCCTTTGATTTTGGGCCTGAAATAGTTGCCTCACTCACCTCAAACCAAAATTGGGCCGGCCCTTCCCATTGATGGGTTCCTATAAAGGAAGCCTTGGGACTGAAGATAGTGTTCTAGTTACAATTGAGGTTCGGGAGTTAATAGTGGTCTCTTCATGCGAACGGGATTCAGAAATTGTCGGAAAAATGGGTCCCTATTAAATTTGGGTTTCTTTAGTAAACATTGCCAATAGATTTGATCGGTTTTGATCTAATGTTCTCGGTGGACATTGTTATAATAACCACCGAGACAAGTGTCCCACACTCATTAGATGAGTGTAAAGTGGACATTTACACTGATCAAATGAGTGCATGACACGTGTCTTAGTGGACATTATAACAATGCCCACGAGTAGAGATGGCAATTTACCCCGCCCCGTGCCCCGTGCCCCGTGTCCCGTGTCCCGTGTCCCGTGCCCTGTCCCATTTAACATTTCTCCGCCCCGGACAATCGGGTATTCGGGTCTGGGAGAATTACCCCGGGGCGGGATTGGGACGGAGTAGCCCCGCCCCGAATTTTTTTTTTTTTTTAAAATCACGATTACAAAAAAATTAAAAATAAACGGGGCAACAAACGGGGCGGTAAGCGGGGCGCCCCTCCCCAATTTAAACGGAGAACGGGGGGGAATGGAGTTAAAAATTCTCCGACGGGGCGGGGATGGGAAGGGTAGCCCCGGCCTCGACCCGCCCGTTGTCATTCTTATCCACGAGGGACATTAGATCAAGGCTCTAGATTTGATACCTGGAAAAAAAAAAAAGGAGAAATTTAGCATTTTTGTGACATTTTGACTGGATATTTAGCAGATACATACTATCTCTCGCCAGAATCTAGTCCATACTCCATAACTATTAGTTATATAGAAAGAAATAGATTTTTTATGCTAAGTTAAACCAGCATCAATGAATCTGTAGTTATCAGGACTTTGGGTGGAAACTCTCCTTTTATTGGAGAGAGCAAACTTTTGTGGATGGACAAATTTGTATATTTTGTTATCAGATGCTGTGAGCAAGTATGGGCGTATGGTGGATTTCATTTAGGATATTTCGTAAATTGAATTATTTGACTTCACATAATTATTGGAACTCGAATTAGAATCGTCGGTTCCGATTTTATCTATAACATTTTTTTTAAAATCGTGAGTTGACAACATGTTTTTAAAAAAATTAAAAATTAAAAATCTGTTAATATTAAAATACGTTATATATTAAAATAATTTTTGAAGACACCAAAATGTAAACTCATAATTTCTAAAGACACCAGTTCAAGAACCAATAACCGACTCAGACTCGATCGGTTCTCGATTCATAATTTTATTTTTTTGGAACTAGACAAGGAAGTTGAAGTTCGATTCCAGTTAAAATGTGCACACCTAGTGGTGAGAGAGGTGAATTAATGCATGGGGTGTACGTGATTGGGTTAACGACAGTTTGTCACGAAATCCATCAATGTAGACGTGATTTGCAATCAAGTAAAATGTTGGGATAACTAGTGCTAAAAAATAGTTGAGGGTAGATTAGTAGTATATGACAAAGGTTGAAGACTAAAAGTGCAATTTTTTTTGGATTATTTTGCTTATGTTGTATGTATTGGGATTTTGGCAAATGGTCTCCAACTTTTGTCCTTAGTGTGAAATTGGTTCATGGCGTTTATTTTTTGGCAAACAAGTCCCTAACCTATGTGTTTTGGTGCGAAATTGAGTAAAGGTTGCTAGATATCGTCATATGCGGATCCGGGGAGGGGGCGAGGCAACCTTGGGCTGTAGTCCAGGGCTGCCCAAGTCCAAATCCAACGCCCAATACAAAAATTAAAAAAAAAAAATTATGTTAGTTTAATCCAATCCAATTTTTTAATTTATTTTTTTCTCGGCCAATTAAATACTCACATGGCCTAAACCATGACATTGCATATTAGCACTTCCTAATTCCACGAAATTTAAACTTCAAAAAGTTCAAAATTCATAAGTAGGCCTAAATTTTTTAATTTGTTGCGCCTTTCACTATTTGGTATTGAAATATCATTTTATTTTCTTGTTTGGTTGTAATGTTATCTTGTTGTATATGACTTACTTATATGTCGTTTCATTAAATATAGAATTATAATATAATTATATATAAAACTATTAAACGGTTTAAATATTTTGTGTATCGATTACATAGTTTAGTTTTAGATAAAATAGATATAAATTATATTATAAAACATTTTTTGTGCATCGACTACATGACAATTTTTGTTGAGAGGACCTTGTTAATAAGATAAATATAGATTTTATTATAGAAGAATTCGCAATTGTAAAAAATCGTCGACACAATTTTCTTTAATTAGTTTTTTATCTTAAATGTTTTTGTGTAATGACTTTTTGAATAAAAATAGCTAAGTAATTGTAGTTAAAAAAAAAAAAATTCAGGGGTGTCGTCCTCGAACTCCCGTGAGAAGGGTTCTCCCTTTCTTTAGTCCAGTCTTTTGTTGTGTTCTGACTCTGTTCCTAAATATCGTGATACTAAGCCAACGAAAAGTCGTTGCTATATGGATCCAGTAAACTTATTAAATTGGTGACAGGCACAAATACCTTTTTGTGTTTTTCTATTTCTATTGAAAATCTGGATCAAACCTATTTTGTTATTTTAAGAAAGAGTTTTACTTTACTAAAGTTTGCTAACACGTTTTATCATTTTTTATTTCTACTTCTACACACATAATAGGAAATTAATAATGACATCTTTAGTATGTTAAACTCGACACAGATAACATAAAAGCTATTCTTTGATTTAGTACTATCCAGATTCTAAACTAGTGTAACAATAGTTTAATGCCAATTAAGACCTTATGGCTCTGCAAAATCATGTTTAAATTAAATTTTATTAGTATTTTTATTTTAAGAAAAATATAATAAGATTGGTTTAATATCATAAAATTTTATATAAAACTTTATTAATTATTTAACTTAATTTTTATTCAAATTTTTCACATCACTTAGCAATTACATATATTTAAAGTATAATAATTTTACATTTTTCTTTTATAAAAAATTTAATTAACATGATTATATTGATATATTTAATATGTTAAATTAAATATTATTTAATAAATGTACCAGACTTATTTGTATTTTTTGCAAATGTTAAAAATTTAATTACAATTTTTTTTAATTAAAACAAATGACATATTTGTCTTTAACTCTTTTTTTATCAAATAATAATCAATTGCGCATCAAAATACATAGGATAAGAAATTAAGTACCAAAAAATAAACGTTAAATAATATTTCCCAAAATTATAGGCTATTTGAAGTAATTTCCCCTAAATAGATAAAAAGTAGAAACACATTTTGGGTGATTTTCTTAGTTGGTTGATCACTTGTGCCGAATTTATGTTCCCAAACTTTCTACGCGAAACATTTTTGTTCCAATCTTTCTACTTTTTATTGTGCCCTTGAAGGGAGTCGAATTTATAAAAATTTTAATAAAAAATTTACAAAATATTTCTTAAAATCGGAAATTTTTTGTTTTTCCATACATCCGTGCAATCAAGGCCTTTGACGTGTATTAGATTGTGTGGTTAAAAATGAGTAAATATTATAAATTTTATAAAATATATAAATAAAAATGATATTCGATTAATTTATAAATTTTAAAAAATATTTCAAGATGGTTGAAATTGCATGTGGATAGAACCGTAGAAGAAAAGGTGAGGTGGTCCCCTTATTCTGCTACAGTTGAGACCAATAATCTTAGCAGAAAGTACAAGAGTATCATGCACTGAACATCTCACACAACCAAAGCATGAAACAGTAATAGGCTTTCCAATGTTGACTTGACCGTTCCTCAGCTGACTCTCTCTTTCTCTCTCTATATGTATAATTCACATTAAAACTCTCTCTCACTAAAATGGCTTCCCTTTCTCTCCTCTCCTTCCTCCTCCCTCTCCTCCTCTCTTTTTCTTCTACAATATCCACTAACTTTGAAGGTAATTTCTATTTTTCATCTTATTTTTTTAAAAGGGTGTATTTCCTGTTCAATTTATAAAGAGTTATTGAATTTTAATTTCAGGGAATGCTTTGCATAGTTTGAGAACAAAACTATCTGATCCCACTAATGTTCTCCAGAGTTGGGATCCTACTCTTGTCAATCCTTGTACCTGGTTCCATATAACTTGTGATTCCAACAACCGTGTTGTTCGCTTGTAAGATCTTTAATCCTACGTTGTTTTTATGAAATCATGTTTTTGCTTTAATTTTGACTTTTCCTGTTCATTATTTAAATATAGGGATTTGGGCAATTCTAACATTTCTGGAAGTTTGGGTCCAGAGCTTGGTGAACTCAAGCACCTGCAGTACTTGTAAGCCTTAATCTGCGACTTTTGATGTCATGTGCCTTTTCTTTTATGTGATTTTCAGAACAGGAAAAATAACAAAAACTCGGAATCTTTCTAGCTAATTGTTCAGTTCTTGTGGTGACAAGGTAGAAATTTTATATGGATTGCAGGGAACTTTACAGTAACAACATAGGAGGAAAAATCCCCAAGGAGTTGGGGAAGTTGAAAAATCTTATTAGCATGGATTTATACGGCAACAAATTTGAAGGAAAAATTCCAAAGTCTTTTACCAAATTGAAGTCTCTTAGATTTTTGTGAGTATAAATAGACTGTGTTTCATAACTTCTGCACTCTTCGATTCTTGAATTTTGTATTCATTCCATGTTTATGTGCAGACGATTAAACGATAACAAGCTAACAGGATCAATTCCGAGGGAACTAACCACGCTATCAAACCTCAAAGTTTTGTAAGTTTGAAAAGTGCAGAAGTTGTTACATACCCTCCTTGGACGATAAATATTGAAAAGAATAATTTATGTTCAGTTTTGATTTCTGTAGTTTATGTTTGGAAACTTGAATGTTTGCAGTGATGTTTCTAACAATGATCTTTGTGGAACAATACCGGTCGATGGACCTTTCGGAAGTTTTCCCATGGAAAGGTACTTCTATAACAAGTTCTGTTGCCATTTCATTATGCCAAAGTTCAACTTTTCTATTTCTTATTATAAATCCGGGAAGGAAATGAGGCAGAGTTCCTAATCATTCAGTAGGGTTATTAATGTCAAATTTAGAGAAAGAGACTACTTACGATTGAATTGAATGGAATAGTTTGAAACAATTTGAACCTTTATATCTTATACACGACAGTGAAGGCTGAAGATAAGATTCATATAACTGGCTCCGAATAAGTACGCGACAAAGACTTTTTTATTCGAGTTGAACTAAGTTGTTTGCACCTTGTTTATGTTTCGTTACAGTGATGTTTTTTAGATTCTGATTAGTGCATCTGTTTACATTAAGCCATAGGTAATTATTGAGGGAGCTTTTTTTCTACTTGACCTGAACAGTTATGTTAGAGTACACAAGTCTCCACTGCATCCCAGATGGACCTTGTTGTCCTTCAAATTTAGAGACATATTCAGGATGCAGTCTTTGATGGCACTAGAAACTAAGATAAACAAGATCTTAGCATTTTGTTTTCTTTAACACTGTCAGGAACTAAGCAAGCCATATTTGTTTACTATTATCCTGGCATGGCTAGTTTGAACTAATGCCAAGTTCTGTTTATATGTTGACCACAATCTTTGATGGATCATCTCTATGGCATTCGTTTCAGTTTCCAGAACAACAGACTCAACGGACCTGAGCTGAAAGGACTGGTGCCCTACGACTTCGGATGCTAAGGAGGTCAAGAATCACCTTTCCCTCAATCTTCACTAGCTTGGCATATGAAAAAGCGTAGAATCAAAAATAGCAACTTGATATGTGTATCTTGATATTATATATTGTAACAGTACGAAACTGGATAGCACATTGAATTCCTAGACGGGGGATGATAATAATAAATTGAAAATCTCAAATCAGTTTTGGGCTCTACACTGTTTGCAACAGAGAATTGCGAAACTTCAGATTATGTACCACTTGGTTCTTGCCGTTCATTTAAAAATCGCTTGACGCAGTACAGCTTTTGTTTTCCTTTCATCTCCCGACCCTGATCCTTCTACTTCCAGAGAGAGAGAGAGAGAGAGAGAGAGAGAGAGAGGGGAGGGGAGGGGAGGGGAGGGGAGGGGAGGGGAGGGGCTAAGCTAATGTTATTTGGAAATGAATGGAAACAAGACGTGAACTTAAAACAATGCCACATATAACTATCCTTTATTCAAAAACAAACGATACCATTATTTACCGAAAAAAAAAGGTTTCCTAAATGGGAACTTGCACCTTCAAAACCCCGCCCTGACCTGCAGTTCTATTTCCTTCTACATTTCCATTCATAAACAGAAAAGCCTGATTCAACAGCAAACTCACTGCAGAAACATCTTCTTCCTTGTTTCACACTGATGCAGATTGTATAAGCAATAGTTGAGTGTCGAGTTTGACATCAGAGGTTCCCTTTCAAGCAATGTAATAATGTCCTTGACAGATATTTTGTGCCCTAACCCCTTTTCATGCATCAAAAATTGTTCTTGATGTTGTCCATTTTCAGTGCCTGCAATGAATAACCGATGAATTATCCATTGACAATCATACAAAACAGAACACGCCTCAACACACAATCAATCACAGCTTGTTTTGGACTTCATTTATAGCTATCGAGTATGTGAGAAATGAACGGAGTTTGTCTTTAAAAACTTTTTAGAAGTTGCTTTCTTTGCGATTTTTAGTTCAAAAACTCACTTTTATATAATTAAGTCTTCAGTTACTTTTCAAAAAGTACTTTTTAGTTTCTCCTAGTGCAATAACTATTCTTCAAACATGGAAATTTATTTATTTTTGAGCAGCATTGTACCTTTTCTAGGTGATTCTTGAGGAATACCACTTCTAGCAGATGTCTGTAAATAAACGTTCTCTGTTTCTGTTGGCGTATTATGCTGTGAATGTACACTTATTTTCTGCTTCTTCCATTCGGATTTGTCCCAACCAACTCTGGCTGCTGTATTTGCAGTGCCAAGTATCTAACAAAAGGTACAAAATTCTCATGATGACTTTTAAAAATTTAAATAATTCAATCTTGAATTTTATTCAAAATTACCTGGGAAGGTTCTGCACAATTCATGTCTTTGTTCATGTCAACATTAGCTGCAACTTCTCCTTCAGACTGCATTTAAATATATTTGATGTGAATTACTTCCCTATTCTCAGATAGAACTCACTACATCTTCATTTAAATGAACATTTTAACAGAACAAGCTTTCCCAGAACTTGATGATGAATTTATCTTAAGGTTCTCGATTTTTACCCCTTTATCCCGCATACTCTCCTTCTTCCAAAGTTTCTGGTTAGAGATGGGGGCACAATGTTGGACTTCTGATGGGAACAACATTAGGCTTCTTTTCTGTTGAAGATTCGAAAGCTTTCAATTATATCAAAGACAGAAGCTGATATGACCAAGTTACCAACACAAACAGGAAATTAAATAGTTCGAGACAAGCAAGAAATTATATATACCAACCTGTTTTGATATCTCAATCAATTTACTTATTAGTCCATGCAGTCTCTCCTCCACGCACTGAATATGTTAAGAACTCCATTAACGCAGCTGACCTCCTAAAAATAGATTATATTGAGTAATTTTCTCACCAGTGATAAGCAATGTTCCACATCTTTAGTTTTACTCTCAATTCCACATCTTGCCACTGTTAAAAAGGCAAAAATTGTCGTCTGGAATCATAATTTATATTTACCATCAAAAAACAAATATTTGAAAGAACTCTGACAGGAATTTCTCAAGAAACTCAAACAAAAGAAAAAAGAAAAAGAATTTATCGAGAAGTATGTTTATAACATATAACTGATTTTCTCCAATTTTCTCTGTAGGGAACTTTTCTGCAGAATCGTCGTTCCTTCTTCTAGTGATGGAGCTCTACTTCTCCCACCCCTTGAAAGCAGCATCTGTTCTTCTTCCTGATAGAGAGATTGTAAAATAAAATGTTTAAGCTTTCAAATATGAAACATGACTAGGAATAATGGACACACTCTACCTCTAAATGGATTCCAGCTATAGCAATTACGTCATTAATTAAGCCGGTATTTTGTTCAGTTACATCGGGTGGCTTCTGCTTTTTCCTGTAAGAAAGAGATGGGCAGAACACCTACAGTTAAATACATCATACTGGCAACACTATTCTGGTTATGGCTAATGGCTAAAGATGGAGCAAAAAATGGAAGAATATCAAAACCTAGTTACACATTCTTGTATTGGCTCTTGATCAAGTTGTCCCTTGGCAGCCTTCTCTACATAAGCTCTAGGCGGAATCGAAGAGCTTGCTACATACATCTGAATGATATCAAAGTGGCACAAAAGAAAATAAAGTACATTAACTCAATTGCATCATAATACAGAACAAAATGTTTTTCTTCCATATCAGTAGAAAGATAGGCTCGGTGAGCAGGAAGATGGAGCCCAGCTAGTAAAATTTCAAGATTATTCAAATTACTGAGTGTTTATGCAAGCACTTAAATTTCGGATTACCAAATAAAAGGGGAGTATCAAAATTTATGCATATCCAACTGTTCAATACAAACTCAGTATTCGATCAGTGTAGATTGTGAAGGTAGATACCTACATGCACACGATGTTGCAGAGAATAAAAAAAACATAAGATTCTGAGCAGCACAGGCCTCAAATTTGGCGTCAAGTCCTGATGTTATAGTATACGAGTCTAAACTGGTATGTTCACGCGCTTTCTATATGTTTCTGTTCCAAAAAACACCGCCACACAATAACGAAAATGGCAAAAAATAAATGCAAATAGAAGAGAGAATCAATACTTCTAACTACACACTCTAAATCACTCTCTCGGTGTACCCGCGAGTTACTGTTTTTTTGTGCCTCAACTCATGCCCTATTTCCATGTGTGTACATAATTATACACAATTGCATTGTCTCAACTCTTGGTAAGATTCATTCCATTTCTTTAGTTTTATTTCCTTTCCTTCTTCTATCAATATCTAATTTCCTTAGTTTGATTCGTTTCCTATCTATCAAAGTCGATAATAAAATTCTTTCGACCTGCAATCAAAATCCAAAATGCATACTAAAATAAGCAAATCGTATAAATCTTGAATATTGGAACTCCAATCTACCGGAAATCATTTCAACGCTGTTCTTGAATACAAGAAAACGAAATGAATCAAATTAGAGAGCGTTATACAAAATTAAACGCAGAAGTGTGCAAAGATGCATTCATAATTCATTCAAGAGTTCACAGCACAACGAATTTACAGAATAAAAAATAAAAAATTTGTGAGCGGGTTTTCCGGAGGATCGTCATCCGTTGATAGCCAAGAAACAATGAAAATTATTGTATGTAACTGTAGGTGAGATTCTGAAGTTTATACGGTTAGAATATTTTCTATTCCTAAAGATTTTTGAATTTCATTGTTTTCAATCGTCAAGAAAATACGTAGTAATGAGAACTGAACCTACTTGAATTTCTTGGAGGAGAGAGAATATGGCAGAAACCAAGAATCAGGCGCAGTTTCTTTATTTTCTTTATTTGGTCAAGTCGGCTGTGATCTACTGTTCAAACACTTCTGTTGAGATGTTTCTAACTTTTAAATTCAAATATGGGTTTTAATGAACTTTAGAATTCAATTCGTGCTTAATTAATTAATTTAATAATTGTTAATTTGCCCTTGTTTAATTAGTAATAAATTGTTTTAAACTAGTAGACTATAATTCTTCGATGAAAAGCTATGGCTATTTGGATATATCATACAGTTGTACACTGAGGAGATACCGTGGTTCCCTCACGAGTGCAACCTCGCCTTTCAGATCACATCTAATCTTTACTCATGTCGATGAAGCGCAAGTTGTTTTTAACGTGTGCAGCATGCATAGAGGGTGACTTCAATATACCTGAATAAGCCGTGACAACAATAACCTCTAAATTTATCTTAATTTAAGGAAATTAATCATGTTGACATGATTCAAACTGGTACAACGGAAAGTTGATGATCATACATAATCTTTTAGAAAGTATGCCAGTATATTTGACTTGAGTACAGAATTAAGTTATCTGTGGGGCGTTCTACTCCAGTTTTGAAACTCCCTCTGAAGGGATATCAGATACTTGTTCTGTCCTAGAAGATAGTGAATCGGAAAGAAGGCTGCGAGCTGCTTCATCGATTTCTTGATGCTCTTCCAACGCATTTGGATGGCCTTCAAGATCAGCACTGTCAGAAGGCCTTGATGGCGGTATTTCCGTACTAAAGTTAACCCATTTTCGCTCCTTCGCATGAACTACTGCAGGGTACAGGAAAAATCCCAAAACAATAACTGCACCACTCACTAAATAAGTCTTTAAGGATGCCAAACACATGACTAGAACAAGCAACAACACAGGAGGCAAACAAAGCATCGTTGCACCAAATGTTTTCACGGGAACTTTGTAAGGTCTATGCAGGTCCGGCTTGTTTATTCTCAATTTAATGAAAGCTGCAAACTCAAAGAGCATTCCTACAGAATATAGGAAGTTGAGGAATTCCAAGATTTCTTGGAAACTCATCCATGACAAGAAAATTACACCAGTTGCAGAACATAAAATGCTGAATGTGGGCGTCCCATATTTTGATCTGCAAGATTGGAAGAAATATTGTCATGCTAAAGCTATAAAAGGTAAAACCTTCAAGCTCTGGTAATACCAGATATGATTAAAAAGATTTGGAACTTGAACCCAGGATATTGCATTCCCAGGAGCATCATGATACCCAGTAGACTAAGGATTCCTCAGCGAAAGCAATCTTACTTTACTGTCTCAGTGTCTTGAACCTAGATTATCGCGGGAGACTTCTGAATTATGACTGAAATCCCCTGACTATGTTTTCAAAAAATTCTGAGATAAATTTGCCTGACCTCTTGGTGCCCCACAAAGCACTATTACAAGCCATTGTTACTCGAGTAGAATATGAGAGGGGAAGGATAATAGACCTATCAGACTATCAGTTCAATATGTTAAAAGTGGATTGTTTTACCTAGTACTTTTTGCCCAGGAAAGATAGTTACAGACCTTGGAAGTACTGTCTTTTATGGGAAACTCATTTTTAAATAGAAAATCAATGCCCGCAGCAGATGTTCAGTGAATGGTGTCATATAATTAAATTGACTAAGGTGGGTCGACCTCGTTGCTCTAAACAAATCTTAATTTCTTTTAAAATCACGTGATAACTGACTGCTTTATTTAACATATTGAGAGACAGAAAATTTCATCAATTGTCCATGGTAGACTTAAAATTCCGTACTTAAATCTGATTTAGATCATTTCCAAGTGAAATTATTCTAATCTGGTTTCTTCAAATCAAATGCCATATAACTATGCAACTCGACGTTCTAACGAACCAATAATATTCATACTGCAAACAAGAATAATAACTAACCTTGAAGCAAATATAGAAGGGAGCATCCCAATCTCGCTCATCCCAAGCAGTTGGAAGGCATCACTACTCATTTCAGCTTCAAACAAACCCATGTTTGACAAAGCAGCAGCAACTTGTATCCACCACTTCAGCCAAGATCCACCAATCAACATTCCAACTTGTGCAAAATAACCATCACTCCACTCACTAAAATCCGTATCCAGAGCTCCTGTGCCCGCAAGAAGAGGAATCAAATATGAACACACAACCAAAACTACGGCCCCCAACAGTGCCTTGGGGAAAGTCCTACTTGGGTTCTCAATCTCCCCTCCCAACGTACTTGCATTGTCCCAATAATTCAGATTCCAAAACAGGCTATTGAAGTATCCCCTCCAATCTACCTTTCTATAATCCAGAACAAACCATCTTCTAGGCCTAACTCGAGGAATTGCAAGAATGCCTAATACAATAAACGGGAAAAGCGAAAAACCAGCAAGCAAAACAGCTGAAAATCCAACAATATGCAGGCCTCTATAATTCAAGTATGTCAAGGAAACAGTAATTCCTAACAGAGCTGGAATTCGAGCAATCAAATTATTAAATATAGGAAAAGAATGCTTCAAGTAATCAAGAAATAATACCGGGTAAAGGGCATTATCCATAACTCCACTAAACCATTTCCAAAACCCTTCTTGAAATCCCCAAAAAGGGCCAAAAGCTGAAGATATCCAGAGGACATAGCCACCATTTTCTGGGAAACTTGTGGCTAGTTCAGCTGTGATTAGAGCTTCTGGGATGCTCCAAAAAAAGGGGAATATCAAGAAACCAAGCAAGGATAGCAGAGGCCCACCTCCTGCCTTGACTGAATCTTCTACACCAAACGGACCACCAGAAACCTCGTAGAAAATCAATGCAATCAAAGGTAAAATTGTAAGTTTCGGATTTGGCTTTCTGTTTGCAGCGTTCTTGGCATCATTCACCATTCCCTCGTCGTCCATATACAGTCAGGACCAGAGAAAGTCAATAGAGGAATTGAAAAGAAGAAAGAATTGAGTTTTGACTGGGTAAATGCAGATCTTATGTTAAGAAAAATCTAAATGAAAAAGTCTAGCTGCTCTGAAGAATTGTATGATCCAAGAAATTTGAAATGAAATTCCAAAGTATCTGGGTGCCTCTGAGCCTAGAATTATTAGATGATGTGGTTTACCAATTTTGGAATTAAACTGTGACATTAGATGATAATTAATAACAAATCTTTTATTTTACTGAAAATATTTTTTAAGTGCTTATAATATTAGTATACCGCTTTTCTTTACGGTGGAATCCGACCATAGAGAATTTTAATGGATTGAGGAGTTGAGAAGAATGAAAGAGAGAGAGTTTTGTTTGAGGAGGAGTTGATTTTGATAAATATGGAGAAATTAAGGAACTGGGAGAGAGGTATGGGTTTTGGTTTGAGATTATGAAGACGTAGTGACGGATAAAAAAGTACTTTTTTTGTGCTTGCAGCGGAGTAAATCTTCATACGATCGGTGATACGTAGTTGGTGAATGTAGTTAAAAAGTGGATTGTAAGTTGTGGGTCCTATTAAATGTGTGGATATAAAGTATGTTTGACTAATTGAAATTATAATTTAAGCATTGTCAAACATGTACTAAATTCAATAAATTTTAACTCGTTTTTAACAAAAATCGGTAATAAATCATTTTTATTATTTTATTTTATTTTATTTATTAAATAACTTAAGAAAAGACATTAAATAATGGTAAATAGTGGGTAGCCTGTCTGAAACGTGCACGGAATAATATATCCTTCCAAAATCGATTTCGATTTGTTTTTGTTTTTGTTTAGTGGTGATTAGTGATTACTTCCAAATATATTTTCAAATAAAACATAAATATGGTATTTGTTATTTAAAATAACACTCAAATAAAGACAACTTGATTTGTCATAAAAGACCTTTTTTCTGGTTGCTGAAGATTGGTCCCTGGAGTTTCTGTTTGGTTTGATTTAGTCTCTGTACTTTCTATTTGATGCAAACTAGCCCCTAAAATTTCATTTTTGTTGCAAATCAACCCCTGGGACGTCCGCCTTCTGCTTGGCCAACGTTTGGCCCAATAATTCAGCTCCTAAGCAAGTTGGAATGGGCTGAGTACAAGGCTGAAACCATTTAAAGTTATAAGGCCCACTAAATCACAGCCCAATAGGGCTTCCCCTTCTTCATGTAGCCAAATTAAGCTCCATTAACTGTGACATTAGCCCAGCATTCCCTATCAATCAGGCCCAAATTCTGTTCCATATCAACCTCATCAATTAGGCCCAAGTTACTAGGCCTCTCATTTGAGCTCAAAGCTGCCTCTTCTTGTTGGCTTGATTCCAGATTGGACTGCGCAATAAGCATTAAGCACGGACGTAGTCTGCTCAAAACCCCGCTCCAAACCCACTGATTTCTGCTATGACTTGCACAGATTTGGTTTGAGACAAAGATTTGAATTATTTTCACTAGTCCGGTTTTGTTCTCCTCCCCACTAGTCTCTGCATGGAAGGAACTAAGATCATCTTCAATACTAACGTGATTTGTTTTAAAAAAATTATCACAAAAGTAAAATAGATAGTGTTCAGAAAACAAAATCTTCTCTAATATTATCTGATAGAAACTCTATCAAATTAATGTGACAAAAATAAAAAATAAAGTAGATATTACTTAGTGTTCCATCTAAATTCAAAAGTTCTGTTAGACATGCTAGCGCAACAATTTATTTGATTATTTTCTCCGTATTTATTTATTTATTTTATGGTAAATAAAAAACACGTTAGGTTACGCACGTCTTTCAACTATTTGCTATGCATACTGGAATTCATAGAATGCACTGGAGATGCTCTAAAATTGGCCCCCGCAAGTTTTCTATTAATGGTCTCGAAGGTTCTATAGTTTCAATTAAAACCTAATAAATCGTAAAAATTTATAAATATAAGTGGAAAATTTCCCCATGTATCAATACAAAAACAAAAAATTCATTCATAGTCAACTACTATAGAAGATATTAGAAAGTCGTTCACAAATTTAATAGATTAACGACTTTTGCCACAATTTTCTTTATTCTTTTATGTTGACTTGTTCTTCTAAGTTGACCTCTGGCACTAGTCGTGCTGCTTTTCCTAACCAGTGCACTTGTTGCTCAAACTATGTCAATGAATGTCTCATCTTATTGTATTTTAAACTCTGGTTTGATTTAACTTAAGAAGAAGTATAAAAAACGAAGTCAAAGTAACAATTGATTTTAACCATATATTTCATGGAACTTATAACTTTGATCAACTTTTTAACTACACATTTTGATCAATTTTTATCAAAATTTACTAAAATTTTGTCAAAACGGCCCCTAAATTTATTTTAAAATTTCATCTTCGTGTTATTTTTAGAGAAATTGTCAAAATGTCCACTTTAAAAATACCCTTGGACAGAGTTTCGTGCAAAAATTTAAAATATATTTTTCTCACTCCAAAATTTCTCTCTCCCTCTTAAACGTAGTTTGACGTAACACATAAAATGTCAATGATTTTCTCTCTTCTCGATTATGAAAACGTCATATATCTCTCTCTCAAAAGTGCAAACCCTAAGTAAAACCAAGAAATCCCCCTAAATTTCTCAACCAAAATCACGTTCTACACACGGGAATAGTACGATGCAGCTCAATTATTTGATCGATGAGTTGGGGTATCATCATTGGCATTGAAAATCTTGAAGTCTCTGAGGTAATTTCTCATTTTCAAATTGGGAAAAAAAAATATGATTCCATTGTTGAATGTGTGTGCATTCGATTTTGTGTATTTATTTGACTTTAATATGTAGTGTAGTTATTCAATTTCGTGGGGGAATGTGTAAAGCAATGTAAATTAGATTGTATCAAATTAAATTTTTTATCCTCTCGACAATATATAATTGGATCGCCTAACACTTCTACTATAATGTTGGTTTTAGGAAGCATATATAGTTTGTCACCTTTTGTAGATGTGATCCCTCATTTTTCTTTGTTTATGTTGCCTTTATCATCTTTAGAAGTGTCAATTCGAGTCAAGCGAGTCGGGTCGAGCCGCCTCCGATAAAGTCCGGTGACGACCCACAATAGAAAAAGCCCATACCACGGCAGGTTGCGAGCCGGGTCAACGCAGCCCACAAAAATTGAATACGAGCCCGGTCCACCCGTCGGTCCATCCGGGTCGAGCCCATGTGGGCCGCGGTTCAATCCGGTTCGGCCCGTATGAATAAAGAATTAATTTTTTTTTTGAAAATTGCTAAAAAAATTTAGTTACCTATTGTAATTAAAAAAAAGTTTATATATAGAGCAAAAAATGTGTTAAATTACTAAATAAAAAATAAATAACAATAATAAATTCACATTTGTTAATTTTTTAATTCAATTTCTATTTTTTTTATATATATTTAAAGACTAAAATAGCACCCATCTTTCACTTTAAACGGGTCTTTACCATTTATTAAAAATCAAAATCAAAATAGGCTAGCGGTTAAAGGGCGAACAACCCGGGCTGTTCACAGCCCGTCCGGTTCACAGGCCGGCCCGCAGTTCCAGGTCGAGACGGGTGGGCAGATGCGGGTTCGGCCTGCCCGTCCGTCTTGACATCTCTAGTCATCCTTAAGTTTATTTAGCATGTAAAAACTGCATTTTTTTTTATACTGAGATTTTCTAGACAATTGTTAGTTTCGACAATTCTAGAATTCAAACTTGTCTAGAAAGACATACCATAGGTTAAAACTCTGGTGGAAGGTTTTTTAATTGCAAAAAAAGGTGTGGCAAGCTTGATTATATTTTTACCGTCTTCATTTTTAGGACACCGTAATTATTTACCCAACTAATTTACTTCGTATTTATTTAATACACGTGGATTGTTGTTTGAAGTTTTTGAAAGCAATACGTCCACCTAGATTCCAGAATTAACGATAAATTCTAGATCTCCAAATTTCTAGATAAAAATGTAGGATTTAGATATTTAGACTAAATTTTAAAATTTAGACATGAATTATAGAATCCAGACTATATTCTGAATTATAGAATCACATTTGGACTCTATAATTTAATAAACTTATTTTCTCTAATATACAATTTTTAATTTTTTACTTATTTAAAAATATGATAAGCAAATAAATATGTTTATTCTCTCTTTAATGAGATTTTTGGACGAAAACCATTACCACGAACACAATATGCTAATTAATGAAAGGTCGAAAATAAAAATACGACGAAAAAAAGATTAGAGACTTAAGTGTAATAATGAGTAAAGATTACGGACTTTTTATACAATTTAAATGTAGTGTATTTGTAAAAAAAATTAGTGTAAAAATATTTAGCCTTTTTTAATTTACTAAATTTATTTCACTATTTAAATAGTTCAACATTCAATCTCGTATGATATTTCACGCTTTATACTTTATCTTGTGATTTTGAATAGAAATTTTTTAAGCATTTTCTTGAAAATAAAAGTTCTCTAATACTCACATAGGAGTAGATACAGGAAGCTCCATGTGCAAGTGGTCGGGTCTCTAGAATTCAAATTTACTGTCTCAAATATATGTCTCCTTAGTTGAATTTTTTTTTAAATATATTAGCTTAATCCAATTTTTTTTTTTAAATTCCCGTTAGATCCGCCTCTTTTCAAATGTAAATACAAATTGTTTCACTTAAGAATAACTAGCCAAAAATCTTGTGCAGTTCAACTAAGATGTATTTAATTGTTTTTGGACATTATAATCCCTGCTATTTTTCACATTTTCCTTTAGAACAAAGTTGGAAAGATATAACCTTAACCTATGTGGTCCGTCCATCGATCGGTCACAATCGTTCTGTTGATTCTTCATGATCACTTTGAGAATGGGCTAACTAATTACTTAATTAACAAACTATCACTCATTGATGGGATGTATTACTTTTGAACTAATTATAGATTAGAGTGTACTTTAAGTCACATGCCTTCAAATATTCCAACTACTATTAATATTCATTTCTTGATTAAATAAAATCATCACAACAAAGGTCTACTTGTTAGTTTTTAACCTTTTAAATATGATAATTAAGGAGTTAATATTAAATAGTTTAATTATGCATGAGTCAGCTTAAAGCCAGGATCAAATAAAAAAAAAACGTTTTTTTTTTGTCTTTTTAAGTATTTGTTTGTCAGTCATTAATCTAAAACTCCCATAATTAGTTTGTCACTGTTATGCCTATTGATGGTTAGTCCCCCTCGTGACTCATACAGTCCACTGACTCAGCCACTTTATCTCAGCAACTGAAATTCACAAGGTAATTCAAGTCAACGACCGGAGTTGATTTTCTACTTAAGGTTTAATTAAGTTCTATAAATAGAACAATAAAAATTTCAATAATTTTCGCAAAACGGTCACTTTCTTTTTTTAACATTTATCGATAAAGTGACAATGTGCTGAACCGAGCTAACCCATAAACTTGTCCCAAGCTCGATTAAGCCCATTAGGCAAGTCGGGATCGACTAGTTGAGTAATGGCCAAGCTCAACTCAGCCCATGGGCCCTACCCGTGACAAGTCAAGTCGCGACTTTTCAATTTGTTTAGATGAAATTTAATTTAAAGAATTTTTTTTATTTTGCGAGACCCACAAATTTTACTTGCCGAGCTCGGCCTGGCCCATGAACTCTTGGTGGAACTAGCAAGCTGCTCGAGCTGGCTCTCCAAACATACAAAGTGTAGGATTATAATACAAATATAGAAAATTGAAGAAGGCACGTAGGAACAAAGATGGGAATATACATACATATACGCGTTAAAAGCAAGGGAGATTGTGACAGAATGCGACGGTGCATCCCATAGCAGACTAAATAACAAAGACAAAAGAAAAAAGGAAGCTGGGTCATTCCTTGCAAATGTTACAAGGCAATTTGCCCTCCTTTACAAGTCACAACAATTTCTTCTAATTTCTCCTACACGAATTTGCTACTTGCTCTTAATTCCACGGGTTTATAGCTCACTCCTCCTTTCCTCATATTCTAAGATTGCATTTCAGGTAACCGTTGTTATATCCCGTTCTCATTGAAGCGCCCACACGTGTCATCAAAGAGCACAGATAAAAGAGTAGGTCTAAACTATAGTCCGGTTCTATTCTAAAAAATAAATTAATTTTTGAAATACAATTTTTTTTAAGTAATAGCCCCTCCTCCAAAAAATCATAGTGTCATATATTTTACCTGCACATGTCGTCTGCTTTTTTGTTTTTTTGTTTTTGCATTTTAATATCGTTTTTATATATTCAACTTCAAACATTGGCATGTTGATTGGTAAATAGTTTATATTCTATACTGATATTTTTAATTGAAAAGAAAGATTTTGTTACTTAAATTAGCTCGTGTGCAAGCAAAGAATAATAGAAGAAAATTGTTTTTAACTTCACCGTAACAATAATAGTCTATATTTTTTCTTTTCATTCTCTCTTCACTCTTTTATAATTTCACGGAATCGAACTTGCTATTTACGTAATTATTTTTGTTTCAGGATAAGGGTTGTCGTTCAAATTAAAATCACGAAAAAAATAGCTAATTTATTAAAATTAATTTTCTCAATTCACATAATCAAAAGACTTTACACAATTTTCTAATGATATCAATAAAGTTACTTATAATTAATTGCTCGTAGTTTAATAATTACATGAATTACTTAAAAAATGTTGTTATTATTGTATAGTCTAACTGTAGAGTCATAAGCTAGATTCTTGTCTCTGTAATTAGCCCCATTTTCGCTATTTGTTATAAATCACGATTTTCTTTCGATTAAACCAAGATTAAATCGGTTGTCATTTGCTAATACCTAAGTTTGGCTTTAGACCTATCAGTAATTGATAGGTGGCAGTCTAATGACATGAAGGCTTGACTTTGTTTCAACACGACCAATATTTTTTATTTATTTAATTAAAATACACAAAACATATTATAAATTGACCGAGTTTAAACTAATGTTGTTAAAAAATGTCACGTTCTAAGTTGAACACTATTCGATTTTTGAATAAAAAATTAGTGTAACTTCGAAGATTAAGGTTTTTAATTGCTTCAATTCTAGAACATTAATAATTTGAAACATATAGCACATTTAAATGATTTTATCATAGATTTACGGAATTTGAAATCTAATCAAAAGTTAGTTAAAATTATTGAACTATGTAATAACTAATAATAAATCTTTACTTGTTTGATTAAGAATTAAGGTTTTTTAAAACAGAAAAAATATATTAATCCATCACATAATGTTTGAGGTCCAAGATTAAAGCAAATAAAATGAAAAATTAAACTGGATTTGATTACATATGTGGTGTGGGGACTGGAAATCCCTACAAAATACCTATTAAAATACTTAAACCCCTCAACTTATATTAACATTTTAATCATCACCAAACCCTAAAAAGGCAAATACGAACTCCTTATAATTATTTTTTAATCCATTATATTAATTGAAAAAATGATTATTAATTAAGTTTAATTATTTTATTTTATTTTTTAATTATGGTTAGCGTAACGTCTATTCAAAGTTCAACTAAACCCCCAAATTCAACCCCCCCCCCCCCCCCCCCCACCCAAGTGAATGCACCAAAAGCTCTGTGCCCCCTTTCTCCCCCAAATCTCAATCTCTCTCCCACTCAATTCTTGGCGGAAAATTCATAATTTTTCCTGGGCTTTCTCTCTCTAAGTTAGCAGCATTGTCATTTCCGTTATTGTGAAGAAATCTTGGAAGAATTGGAATCTTTCAATGACCCATTATGGTTTCTTGGGCTACAGTGGGATTTATAATTATTGATCCTTCTTGCAGATTATGTTTTGTGCAAATGGTGATATCAAAAGGGCTTCTAGATAAGTCCGTGACAGGTGAATTTTCAGAATAGCTGTGTGTGTATGTGTGTTCTTGGCCGTGATGATGGTGGCTGCTGCTTCTGGAGCAGCTTCAACAACTGACCCACAAAACCCCAAAAGCAGCGATGAGCGTTCGAGAAGACCCCCATTGCTACCTTCCGAAAAAGATAATAGTAATGGGGTTTCAAGCAATCCTTCCAAAAGGCCCAAATCGAGGATTGTCTCTTCGAGATACATGTCCCCTTCAACTTCCACTTCAACCTCAAATGCATCTTCAGTTTCCTCATCTTCCGTCTCTTCTAGAAGGTACCCGTCCCCTTTGGTTTCGAGAAACTCGACCCCGGTTTCGAATACGCCTTCTTTGGGCCCGAAGAGGTCTGTTTCTGTGGACCGCCGGCGGCCCGCTTCTGCTAGACCCTTAGCACTTGATCTTGATTCCAAGCATAGCAATTGCACTGAGGTTTCAGCTGCCGCAAAGCTTCTAGTCACTTCTACTCGGAGATTATCTGTTTCCTTTCAAGGTGAAGCATTTTCGCTACCCGTTAGTAAGACTAAGGTGGCCCCACCTTCGCCTAATTTGAGTAGCGTGAGGAAGGGCACGCCGGAGAGGAGGAGGAGTAGTACTCCATCGAGAGGGAAGGGCGATGGGGGAGGAGATCAAGTTGAGAATACTAAGCCTGTCGATCAGCATAGATGGCCAGCGCGGAACCGGCTAGTGAATCCATTGTCAAGGAGTTTGGATTGTAGTGGTAGCGGTGATGAGAAAAGTAAGCTCTCCGGATCTGGAAATGTGGTTCGAGCATTGCAGCAATCGATGATTGATGAGAGTAGGGCGTCGCTGGATGGTAGGTTAAGTCTTGATTTGGGCAGTTCCCAGCTTCTTAAGGCCGTTCAACAAGCGCCAGATGGAAATTCGGTAAATAATGAATCATCCGTGCAATCTGATCTCACTGCATCTGATACGGATAGTGTATCTTCTGGTAGTACTTCAGGAGTTCAAGAATGTGGCGGGGCTACCCATGGTCGTAATGGGCCTCGCGGAATTGTTGTCTCAGCTAGATTTTGGCAAGAAACCAATAGTCGGTTGAGGAGGTTGCAGGATCCAGGCTCACCCTTATCGACAAGTCCTGGGTCCAAGCTGATTGTGCCGCAAAAATTGAAAAAGTATCCAAGTGATGGTCCATTGTCGTCCCCACGAATGATGTCTTCTCCTATTCGTGCAGGTATTAGAGCTGCATCTCCGAGCAAGCTTAATACACCCATTGGATCATCTCCGTCCCGGGGAATTAGTCCGTCTCGGGTCAGAAATGCTGTTAGTACCATTAGCAATAATTTTAGTGAGGCACCCTCAGTTCTTAGTTTTTCCGTCGACGTCAGGAGGGGGAAAGTTGGGGAGAATCGGATTTTTGACGCACACTTGTTGAGGCTTCTGTATAATCGACACCTGCAGTGGCGCTTTGTAAATGCTAGAACTGAAGCTGTCCTGCTAGTGCAGAAACACAGTGCGGAGGTGAGATGCTCTATAATTACCTGTTTTTTGATTATACAAATTGACGGGTTGTTTTGAATTTAGTTAGTGACAGTCTATGCATGGCTTTTTGTTTGACAATGATCGCGAGAAAGATATTTTTCTTTTTTTTTTCTTTTGTAACAAATGCTATGGCCTAAACACTTGATGATCACAGTGAACCTAGAGGGATAAATGATTTGTTAGGATCTCTTTATTAGGTACTTTCTGATAACAACACAAATGTGCAAACCACACAAATGTGCAAACCTGTAATGCTGTAACTTAGTTTTGTGCCAATTTGGTGCCTTTGTTGATTGTGGTGTAAAACATATGAACTGAGTGCAACATTCTACTAGGGTATATTCCAACGTATAGAGGATAGCTGATTTACCCTCTCCACGTGAATAAATGCCTTGTTTTGTTGAAAATCTTTAACTGTGCTATAGATGCAAATGGCCATAATAGAATTTCATTACTTTTCTCTTGCATCACATGATCTTCCGACATATAAAACCAGTTTGGACACCAATAATATTTAAGTTATGATTTTATTGGACATATAAGATGCTTGGTTGAGGAAATGAAAGATGAAAGGACATAATGTATTGGAATAATGCTTGGTTGTTAGAAGGATATGATTGTCTAAAACTAATAATACTAATAGAGGATTATAAGCATATTTGGTGTGTATACTTTTACGTTCCTGGTAAATGGTTCGTTAAAATTTTTTGCACAAGTACCAGATGTGGTTATTTTGTTATTTCTGATGCTAACTTCATGATTTTATATCTTTACATGTTGTGGTTAGAAACACTTCTAGGGTCCATGTTCGAAAGATTATATTGGAAAATTGGGAATTAACTATTTTCACTGAGCATGCCAAGACCTAAGTATGATATCTGACTGGAAATTCCTGTACTTAGATAAAGATGAATGATATAAGCATAGATGCTGTTTCGTGAAATCACATGTTAACTTACTTAGCAATAAGAAAAAGGAAAAAGAGAATTGTGGTGTAGGTTTTATGACGGCCTGTTTCATGTCATTGGTATGGTTTGCTAAAGAACCATGCCCTTCAAATGTCAAAGTAAGCTTAAAGCTAGATATAGTTGAGTCAATGGTCACCGGCTTACTGAATATATTATTGTAATGACAATCATTGGAATCACATAAACCCCAAAAAGAAGAAAAAGGATTTATGCCGTTTCGTGTCTAGTTCTTGACAACTGACAGGTGCGCTCCAGTGTCGTTTGCGTGTTTAATTTTATCATAGCAAATTTGATGGCATATCTCTTGTTTGTGTTTGCGTTTTTGTGCTCTAGACGTTTTAGTTGTCTTCATTTCTCACTGCTGTGACATTGAGCTGATTCATTAACAAAGTCAGCAACAAAAAGTTAGTGTGTAGTTTATCTCTGTCCTATAATTTTGATGAGAACTTAGAGTTTTCCCCTACTTTAGTGATTTTTTTACTGGTGTAGATTAAAATATCCAGATCCATGGAAAATACAAAAACATGATTTATATGTCTATTGTGACTGAGTATGTTCTTCTGCTATACTTTACGGACATCTCTTAAGAAGCAGTATTAATACTTATCCTTCTGGCCAGGATAATATCAATTATTTTAATATTCATGTTTTCCGGTTAGATACTTTCTTCAACTTGAAACGATCATCTTCCCTTTCTTTTTGAGATGTATACTAATAAATATCACTTTTCTTACTCATGAATTTTAAGTTCGTTCTCACTAGGTTAATATCTGCTCCAGTAGCAATTGATCTTTGCAAAGCAGCTATAATCAGCTGTGATTCTTTTGGTGTTTCCATAACCCTTTTCCTTTTTCCACGTTTCTTGTTGAACTACACATAGATTTTCTTGTCTCAAAATTATAGAGAAACTTAGAGTTGCTGTCAAATTCAATCCTCAAAACACAGTGATGAATGTAGTTGTATGAATCATAATTCACAATATGTTTTAAACAATCTGTCAAAATGCGCTGGGGTCACCACGAATAACCTCAGTTATGTTGACTTATGCAACTATGAATCTTAGCAGCAGACTTGTTTATTTCCCAAATGTAGAAACATGGCAACACAAATGTAATCTAATATTTGTCAGGAGCCAATTTGATACTATTAATGCTGTGCGGAAACTATTCTAAAGATGCATGAAGATAATTAACACAATACACATTACATTTTCTGTTCACAAAATCTTAAAATTGTTTTTGTCTTTAATAATTCTGCTGGCAAATGTGATAAAGTATGTACAGGTGCATATACTGCAGGATGATGACTATGTATTTGTGATAGACCTGTGTAAATAAAAAATAAAGTTTATTGAGATAATTATTCATATTTCGAAATCAATGGAAGACATTGACAACTAGTGTGCTAACTTCAGGATGAACTCTAGCCTTGAACAATACAATCATCAGAATTATATATTATGTTCATGACGTTTTAAAAACAATATACACAAACAGATTCAACTTCATTTCTTATATTTATTTTTCACTTCCTATTAGTTGATGCTAAAAGTTTTCGAGTATTCTCTATGAGAACTTTTAATATGAGCTCCAAGACAGTTGATGTAAATCAAAGCTAAAACCACTAAATCAGAGATGTTAACGAAAAGTTCAATCTACCTATTGTCATTTTTTTTAATCTCTTTTCTGAATAATGTAATTTCTGCTATCCTTCTTGCCATTTATTCATTTTTCCTACTTTTTTATGGCTTCTATCTTCAATATGACAGTTTGCATATAGCTCTTATGATTGTTGTGAATACAAGTTTTTGGGTGTGTTATGTTATGTCCTTATCAGGACATGAAGTGAGTGGTAGTGCATGTTGCATGGTATGTTCAAACTTGATACGTCTCCCAATCTGGAACTCCTGAACAACTTTTGAGTTTCTCTTGCTTTTTTATTTTTTTAAGTAGAGTATGTCTGTCATTCTTCATTTTATTTGATAAATTAGTATTTCAGCTATTTGAGAATTTTGTTATAATCTCTTTGATGTGGTCATACCTAATACATAACCTACTATTACTATCATGCTGTATCTGTTTGCATACTGTATAGAAAGGTTTTTTGTTAGGTTGGTTATTTAAAGTATTTTTCTGCAGTTCAGAATATTTGAACTTTCTCCTGTCTATATCAGAGAAATCTATGGAATGCATGGATAACAATATCAGATCTACGCGATACTGTCACCAAAAAAAGACACAGATTGCAATTGTTGAGGCAAAAGTTAAAACTAGCATCCATTCTCAAGGGTCAAGTAAGCTCTATTCCTGGTTTCTACTGTATATTGCAGAATTCTGTTCAAACATTTAGCAGCAAAATTATTGTATAACATGGGAATCCTATGACCCAAAGACACGACCATAGAAATATCTTTTTTAACATGTGAATCATTTAATGTCAGTATGAGAACTTGGACTGCAATTGCACTTAGAAATATTTGGCTTCAATTCCTGAAAAAAAAAAAGTTCAATCACGGAGAAATTTTTTACCTGTTCGCTTTACTGGCACGTCGTACTGTTAGTTACAGTTATTATTTCAAATGATAAATGCTCCATCATCAGATGTTACAGTTATTATTTTACATGATAGATGATCCACCATCAGATCTATATTTTCATTGAGTTTTTATGTAGCTTAAATTATGTAAACTTTAAAGACAAGTGCATATGGTGATCTCTCCAGTTGAGGTTGTAAAATTTCTCTGGTAGTCATGTTGATTGGTGTTATTGACTTACTAGTCATATAAAAGGGGGATGGCACAAAGTTGCAAAACGTGCTTGTTTCTTTGATGTGTAAAGTTTGTTCCTCTCATTCCCTACTCTCCCTCAAAAGAAGAGATTGAGGCCTATGCTGTTGAATGATCTATTTACTGGCAATATGTGATAATGAGAATTCATGACGTACTTGTCTTTGACAGATGCTATAGATATCCATAGTGTATGGACATAAAACTAAAAATTTCCCTGAGGCACTTGCTTCCCAAACTGTTCAAGTTTCAGCTTGGTTGTCAGAGTAACTATTCTTCAGTTCCTTTGCAGTGTCTAAGACATTTCGAAACTTGAAATATTATCATCTGGCTGTGGGAAAGAGGGGTGGGGGGTCAATTGAAATTTAGGGATTTCTTTCTTTTAACAAGGACAGTTTAGGTATTACACATACACATACACACACATTTTTTAAAACGCCTTAAAAACGTAAAAGGGAGATCGTTGTGCAAAACAAACCTCAAGGGTGTCTGTTATTTTTAAAAAGAGAGGGAGGGTGTCTCTATAATTCTTTCTCACTGCCATTATATCTACTCTGAAAACGCCAAAAAAAAAAAAAAAAAAAAAAAACTGATCTTGAAATATCGATATTTCTTCGCTTTGAGTTTCCCTTTTTTATTTCCAAAATGTAAAATCAGATTTAACTGCTCCCTAAATTTTTCATGTTGAATTGGACTGCGAGAAGAAATATGGTAATACTAATTTGGAGGGGACTACTTCTCCCTTTAGGTTAATATTTTTGCTTCCTAACTTTTCACCCATATTTGAATGGATGCCTTTAGATCAATAACTTTGGCAACTGGTGGTTGATGATGGGATTCAATATGAGATCATTTTAGCCTTTTTTTAGATAGTGTTACTTATATTTTTTCATACGGTTGAGTGCCAAGGACGTGTAGCCACATCCTTTAAGCCTGTATAGTTCACGTGTGCAATCCTTGCATGAGTTGTGGGTTAATAATAGTGTAACTTAATTTCATTTATGGTAATGTTTTGTTTTATTTATTTGATTTCCAACTAATTTCTCTTCTGTGAAACTCTCATTATCTCGGGATTTGTCTGAACTATCTCTTCTCTCTCTTTGTTGGTGGGTATGTGCATGTGGATGTGGGTATGATGTAGATAATTTCAGTTTGACAAATCTGAAGTCAGTTAATATTTCTGATGTAGATGTCCTTTTTGGAAGATTGGGCTTCTTTGGATAAAGACCACTCAATTTCTTTGCTGGGAGCTATTGAAGCTTTGAAGGCTAGCACTCTTCGTCTGCCGGTTGTTGGAGGAGCAATTGTATGTGGCTGGCGGTATTCATTTCTTTGTTGCTAATATTCTAAGCAGTGTCTCAAGTGTAAAACTAATTTTCATCGCATTGTTTGACAAAATCTAGAATATTTTCAATTTTGACAGGCCGACATGCAAAGCTTGAAAGATGCTATTAGTTCCACAGTTGATGTGATGCATACAATGGCATCCTCAATATGTTCACTTCTGCCAAGGGTAACCTCATTTACTCTTGTTTATGGAATGTTTTCCCTTGAATATTGTGCCTTTCGTGAATTTGTTAGAGTGCAATTAAAATTAGACAAGCACATTGTTAATTGTGATTTGTTGAAAAAGTACAATGCTAAGCGCTGAAAACAATTCCCGACAGAGGTGATACAGGTGGAATTTTCTTAAATTTCATCTTCTTTCTTTTGGGTTGTGAGGAAAGCGGGAATCTGGCAGGTTTGGTGATAAAAAAATGTGGGAAAACTGCTCCTGTTTGCATTTTGCTGCAAATAATAGTATATTGGGGTTGATTTTGCTATCTTGTCAAAGATACACCACCCCTTATCCGTAGTGACCCTGGAACCAGTAATATAGGACCATTAGTTGTCTTCGGCCATGTTCCCTTTCCAGTCGTAGTCGACATTGACTAAAATGTTCCCATTTAGTTCTTTCAACACAATCTCTGGATAAGCCAAAGGCAATTTTCAAAAGTTATTGCCTTATTTGATTAGAGAAAAAAGGGCTTAGAATGTCATTTTGAATTTCAGCAGAAAGCTGTTGCGTTTGCATGGCTGACCTGTGCAGAACAATGTTGATCGTGTTTCAGGTTGAGGAAGTGAACTCATTGGTGTCTGAACTTGCAAAAGTCACAGCTAAAGAGCGCGCTTTACTTGAACGGTGCACGGATTTTATATCCATGACAGCAGCAATGCAGGTATACGCAATTCTCTCATTGTTCCAAATAATATTTTGTATCATTTATCAGTGATCATTCATAATCCAACTTAACTTAACAGGTTAAAGAAAGTAGTCTGAGAACGCACATGCTACAACGTAACTGTGTACCAACATCCTGACATGACCCTTAGAACTGATCATATTTGACTGTCGACTCCAAATGCTGACAGCACACCAAAACTTATTTGATCTATCGGAGGTAGCATTCGTGGTTGTAAGAATGGATCATAGGACTAGTCTCGGTATTTTCACACGGGATTTTTGTGACACGTCAATGCTTCAGTCCTCTGTAATCCATGTATCCAATGTTACAGGAAATTATATTTCGTTCTCACTAATTAGTTGTACACAGTGTCTCTTTCTTTTTCCTACTTTTTCTGCTTGTCAAGGAAAATGAAGAACAGATGTAAATAATGTAATATCCTAGTTACACTGTTATTAACCAGTTCTTGTTCTAATCTTAGTGCTATCAGAACGTGTTTTTATATTAAATTGTCATTGGCTGTCTGATGCATTTTTCCAGTTTTTTTATTAGTACCCCTTAGCTTGAACAAAGTCACATCGCTAACACTCAGAGTTCATAGGCAACATGTTTATTTCTCTCGAGTTTGACCTCCAATCAACTCTAGTTCTTTTACTTTTTCGGGTTAATGTCTCGACTGGTTTTCTGAAAATTGATAATTTCTTGATTTAAACGAGTTCACACGATGAATAATACATACATAGTGTGCATACGCTGGAATAGCCTTAGGATTCGTCTTTTATGCCTGGGACATTATGCAACTGGTACACATGGAAGCCCAGAATCCAAAAGCTTGGAATATATTTATTTGTAATTCCTCTTGTCCGTCCATTTTTTATTGCTTTTATGTCCCCCACCCGCCATCTTTAGGTACAGCTTGTGCTGTATATTTGGCAGACCTCACCCACACTGAGTCCCTTGACTGTGATAAAAAAGACAAAAAAAGTCAAACAATTGAATGCGCATTGGAACTATTGTTGTCTGAAATGAACAAGCAGGGTTGCAGTGTTTTGTGTCCACTATGCTTCACTGTTTTCTATTCTATGAACCCATAAATAATTACAGAAGAGTCTTTCTTTTCTTTTGAAATGTTGATTCTATTCACATTAAAAAGATGGTATAGTTTTGTTCACTTCAAAGTCTGAACAATTTTGTTGTCAATTGATCTTTTGTCACATTCTTATCTACATGTATGTTACATATGTACATTTAAATAATGTTAGTAAGCAAAGATCGTCGTATCAAAAGAAAAAAATTAAAATCTTTTACACTCCGACAATCAATTTAGTTGTCGAATAATAATAGAGAATAAAAATTTAGTGTGAGAGGAAAAAATAGATAGCTCTGCACGCATTTTTCTTGAATTAAGCGTCAATATTTATAGATGAATTAAGGTTAAATTAAATTAAAGATGACATAATACGTATAACTTGATCATTGATTGTGCCATTATCACTATTGTGATGTTGTTTTCTTAAAAATAGAATTACCTAATTGACAATTATTTTCTTAAGGGAGATTCATCAACAGTCAATGGAGGCGAGGATTAGTTTACCTTTTCCCCACACAAGCAACTCCAACGTAGCCTTCCTTATGTGGAAAATTGCCATTCATCTATGGGACACGCCCTCGAAGACCTTTAGAACAATTAGTCGTCTTGACAGATCCACGACTAGGGTCGAATGGTACTACATCTGCCCTTGACCTTCACAAGGCTGGAAGCCTTTAATAAAAAAAAAACCCCAACGAGGTCAGGATATGGAAGGACGAGTTAAATTTTGATTTATTTCTCTTTCAAGAAAATTTTAAATTCAAAATACAAATTCATCAAACTTATTCATGACCATCAATGGTGATATGTGGCCCCAGGAATTTGTTGAATTGTCATTAATGTGGTCCTCCATTTCTCCCTTTGAAAAGCGTTCATTCTTTAAGGGTGAATAGGTAATTTAAGTAATGGGCAGTGGGCATTTTTGTCCACATCCCACGAATAAAAAATGCATTACGCAGCGACTCAAAGCAGGTGCCTAATGAATGGGGATGCCAACGTATTAGACTAAATTTTTTTTTTTGTCAAAAAGGTCACGCGAATCTCTACAATTTTATGAAGTTAATTTTGTAACTAATATTTTTAAAAGGTAATGCTCTTCAGACATTAACTTCAATCGAAACTTAGACCACTATTAAGAAAATGTCAAATACATCATTTGCAAAGATATAAGCTAAATTCTCAATTATGTCTTTACAAATGGCATATTTGTGGTCTAAGTTTCGATTGAAGTTAATGTTCAAAGAGCATTACAAATTTTTAAATAATACATTTTTTTTAAATATGTTTAATGAAAATTTGAACTGTTTGGTCATTTAAATTGAAGAATGACATACTATCGAGAAGGGACCAGTGGAACAATTTTCCAAAAGAAATGTGATGTTGATTGCTGATTTGCTGGATTTTGCCACTAACCCAACCCATTTGCATTAATAGATACATGCAACTTGTGCAAAGTAGTAGGTCCCTCCTTCACTGTGCTCTTTGCACGCCTCTTTCACTATACCATATTATTCTTTTTTCTTAATAAAAGAGAACTTAATTCTCTAGTCGACTCGATAAAGTTGAATTAAGTGTGAACATCGAAAGAAATGGCACGAACTTGAAAGAGGGCAAGTTGCATATCTGGTCAAAGTTGTTGGACTCTTTGTACAATTAAAGTATATAATAAAATGTATCTATTTGTACGATTCTGTGTCAGGTAATCACCTCATCAATAATTCAGACCTATTATTTTGATTCTTGTATATAATGGCTTTATTATTATTAGACATATCTACACTTTAAACCCACTAAAAATAGAATGAAAATAGGTCTTGATAAGATTGGTCGGTCAATATTAAATTTAGAATACGAGGTTATATGAATTGAATGAAGTAACAAAGTAAGACATTCATTCATATGAGACTTGTCTTAAGAAAATAAAATATAATTTATATTAGTCAATTTTTTAAATTTATTAAGAAAAACGATACAAAAACGAAGTGTGTTCTCTATAAAGGGTTATTGGGTAACATCAATATTTGCACTATCATAATATCTTTTGACAAAAAAGAGGCTGGAATTCAGACATAAGGCAACTATTTTTCTCTCTGTTTCTTGTTTCTTCCTCTCAGTACAAAATTGAGAAATTAAGTGCCAACAAAAGAAAAGAGCCTCTAAATTGAGCCCAAAAACACAAAATTTTAAGCCAGATGAAAAAGAAAATAAAGCTCCGTTTAATGATAACTCTGGTGGAAGGGTTAAAATAAAAAACTTAGAAAAATAGTCTCAAAAGCTTTGATTCCTGTCCATGGTGATTTTGTTGCAACTCTTGATTACACAGAAGATTACTCTCCAACGTTGTCGTTTCAGACTCGTCCGATGGAGACGCCGGCCTCCGTTCCTCGGTCTGCCGAATTTTTCTTCTGCCCGCAGTCATTTTCGCCGGTAAACCCACTGTCAAACCAAGATTCAGTTCATTTTTCACATCATCAAAACATTTCCTTTTAACCCTCAAGTTTAGATCTTCCGATCTGTAGAAATCAGTGTTATTAGCTTCTGACCCTTCATCAAACTCCGGCGACTGAGTCAACCCAGAAAATTCTGGCAAGGGCCGCAAAACGCCACCTCTCAGCACCGTCTCCACCGCAGACTGACAGATGTGCCAGTTTCCAGTCCACAGTAATCCCACTGCTCCGTTAACTGGATTTACTGTTCTTCCACATGCTTCGAATAATAAAGATTGGAACAACGCTGCAATACAAAACATCTTATCAGAAATCCAACGCCAAAAAAATTTTCACAATCAAACGAAAAGTGCAAGCTCATAAACTAACATGCGTTGAAACGAATAAATTTGTCCAGCTCACATGATATCACAACACATAAACTGATAAAAGATCTTGCTGTATCCATTTATAAAATTGTGCAATATTTTAAACTTTTATATACCTGGTCTTTGGGATTCGGGGACAGAAGATAGAAAGGACATGAGGCCAGCACGGCCGAAAAACTTGGCAACAAAGACAGTGGCATTGGCCTGCGCATGTGGGCTCTCTATTCCCTGTAAACTTTGTCTAAGAATGCAATTTTCATTGCAGCCTTTACGAAGTATTCTGCAACCGTTGCAACTCATTTTCTTAGGCGCATCAAAAGTTCAAATGATCAAATGGGATTTGCAAATTTCTCAAGAAACTTTAAACAAGAGAGAGAAACAAAAGCAAGAACGAGAGAGAGAGATAGAGAGAGAATTTAAGGGGAGGCTTGAAGGGAGTAGAAAATTGGAAATATATAGAGGGTGAGGGGTGCGTGTGATGTGGAGAAAAGTTGAGAATTATTAGCGGAGTAAACTATGGTTAGTGTACTATAGTTTGAGTGTTTCTCAACTATTATTATAAGGGAATTTGGCACAAATAGTAGTTAATATTGTTCTCAATGTAAAATTGGTTCCTAATTTTTTATATTACATATGTCTTTTATCTTATGTGTTTTAATTAACTTATGCGTTTTAATGTACAATTAGTTCTTATTTAATGAGAAAGACCAATTTAATCTTAATTTTAATTTAAAAAAATTACAATTATGTTTCTAACATTTGCAAAAGATGCAAACGTGTCCCGTTAAATTAAAATATGAAAAATGCAATTGAAACTCTAATATTTGTAGTTAATAAACAAATAGTTCAATTAAATAAAAGTATTTAATAATGAAATTTGTGACAAACCTTATTTTTTGGGGGGGTTATAACCCTAAAATAAAACTTTAAATTTTAAATAATCTAATCACTTAATAACAAACCTAATAATTTTATTTAACACGTTTGTTAATAAATATGAGCTTAAATTTTAGTTATTTTATAATAATTCATAAATTATACAAAACAAGTTACGTATATTATCAATTTGGTTAATAAAATTTAAATTAAAAAAATTGTTAATTCTTTTTAATTTTTTATAAAAAAATTTGCAAATATTAATAATTCAACTATTTTTTTTAATTATAATTAAAGATATATTTATTTTTTTTATCAAATAATGATTAATTGAGCACCAAAACACATAGATTAGAGATGTTCATATACAAAAAAAAAAAAATTAGTGATCATTTTTGTACTGAAAGCAAAAGTTAAATACTATTTACGCCAAATTTTCTTTTTATAATGGAGGCCGACTCGACATGACATTGGGATGTGGTGTGGGGGTGGGTGGTTCCAAAGTGTTGGGTAAGAGCGGCTCCGTGCTTCCGCGAAAGTGGTGGTTCCTGCACCATTGGATTCTTCTCATGCTCCTTTTTGGGCGCCCATTCTTTTCCAATGATAATGAATATATGCTCACACCATTATTTCTGATTTTTTTTAAAAAAAAAATAGGGAAAATGATTTTTTCTCCATTTTTAAAATATTTTTGTATATTAACAAATACAGACACCATTATTTCTTTTCTTTTTTTAAATAGAGAAAAATAAATTTTTTCCTCAATTTTTAAAATATTTTTGAATTTTAACAAAGAGAGACGTGAAAGGACCACAATAAAGAATATGAAGATTTATAAGGAAAAAAAAGGAATGGTCAAGACTATAAAGCACATGTCAGCTATGCACCACCAATAATGATACTTTTGGCATATGATGCAATAAAAGAAGAAAAAAAGGGACAATTTTGTAATAATTTCATTAGGGTAATTACATTAAGGTTAATTATATGAGTAAATATATTTACACTACATTTTTTTATTAACCACACTACATTTTAATTACAATAAAAATCTCAAACTATTATTCTTTTTTTCATATATGTCACCAACTTTTTTTTTATCACATTTTTATCATCAATCTATTAATTTGTACATTTTATCTTTGTGTTTGATTATAGTTTCTGTAAAAAAAGAGTTAATTAGGATGGCGTAAAAAAGATTGTTTTGCCTCTCATATGTTTAAATATGTAAAATAAATAACAAATATAAAAATTTGACAAAATATTTTTCTCTCCATTTCAATGCATATTAGCAAAATATTTGGACAAAAATTATCATCAAAGACAAGATGTTAAAATTAATGATAAAAATGAGACGAGAAAAAGTTGGGATATATAAGTGTCAAAATATCAAAATAAAAGACTTTCATTGCAATTAAAATTTGGTGTAGATAATAAAAATAGTAGTGTGAATATAATTACTCTTAAATTCATACTACACCTATTATTTGTTGCACTACATTTTAATTACACTTATGGTCGTCAATATTTACTTATTATAGCACTCAAGTCCTCAACATTTTTTTTGTCACATTCTTATTCTCAAATTTTCATTAATTAACATATTTTGCCTCTAATAACGGTTTCTGTCCAAAAAGTCCGTCGAATAGACGTAAAACAACTTATTTGTCCATCATATTTTTAAAAATAAATAAATACAAAAGTGCGATAAATTATTTTCTCTTTATTTCAAAGCATTCAAACAGAATATTTTGGCAGAAATCGTCATTAAGGATGATATGTGCTAATTAATGGAAGTTGAAGATAAAAATACGACGGAAAAAAAGTTAGGGACATAAATATTACAATAAACAAAAGTTGAAGATGTTAAGTAGAATTAAAATGTGGTGTGACAAATAAAAACCGTGGTACAAATATAACTACCCTTACATTAATATGTTGTTTATTATTCGGTATAAATTATGGAGACGTATAAATATTAGTCGTAATATTTCAAGAAAAAATGCTATTTGTGCATATAATGATATTTAATAAATTTGTCCTTTCAACAACATGTAAAGGTCTTCTCAATTTGGAACAGCATTTAGGTAAGATTCCACTCCTTGTGGTTTGTGATGGATACATATGAGTCATCTTTCACTACATCATGTTATAAAAAACCCTCCACTTTACCTTCTTTAATTATTATACACCTATTTTACGTTATTTTTCAATTTCAAAAGTATATCGTACTTTGATCTGCCTATAAGTTCGATACATAAATATATAATTTAATATTTAATGCATACATTTTCGTTAATCACGAGCTATATTAACGTTTTGAAATTGGATAGACACAGAACTTAGTAAGAATTAGATATAAAAACTAAAAATTTTTTGTTTGTAATTTTGTCATCGTCCCATTATATTGAGTAAATCGGTACGTTGTTTAAGTACTTATTATTTTATTCAATTTCGTTTACTTATGAGTAGTTTTATGGCGTCACATTTAGACGTAGAATCTTATTTGTTATTTTCTAAAAATTAAATAAGTTGTCTTTTATACAACATTTTATTGTAACTTTAATAACAATGAAGCTGAAATCGAGGCCCAAGTAAGGACGAAAAAGATCCATTAAATGGGGGTACGTGGCATCTTAATCCAATTCATGGCGTCTTTATCTTATATGGACCACAAGGACAACAATTTTTTTTTTTGTAATTTTTAATGTAAATTCCAATACACAAATGATGTTTGTAGAGAATGGAAATCCAGCCCATATTGGAATTTAGGTTAGTTTATTATATTATTATATTTGGCTGCATTTTTTTGATGGTAATGGATTATGATCTCCAAATGTTTGGAAAGGACCACTCTGACAAAAGTTGTTAGGTGATAATCCAATTGCTTAGCTAAGATTTGGAAAGGGACACTTTTGGCTTCATGCTTTCAACATTGGCCTTCCATGGAATAAAGAGACAAATGATGTTAACTACAGCAACAATGCCATCTAACTTGGAAATTTTACTTATTTGTGATTAAAAAAAAGTTAATTATCCAATTATCATAATCTATCTACTAAAACTCTTGTTGCTTTCAATACAGCAAGGTCTTTGGACATGGTGAAACATCAAACGTGGGTGTCGTAATATCCCAAGACATGTGGCGATTATTTCAAAGTTAATCTTCTGTGGATAATCCTTGAATTTTCTTTTCCTTTTCCTCTCTCTCTTTCTAGTCATCTTATCGTAAGTCTATCTAGCCACTTGAAATTCACAAACGGCTATATATTAAGTCTCTGTCGCATAATTCTTACAATGTCCTCCTATAATTTATATGTAAGACATGTTTAGTATATAGTATCGTACAATACAATTTAATTTTATAGTGAATTCGAACACCAATTTTATAAATCGATAACATTTGAGCACAACTACTTGAGCATTATAGTACTGATTTTTTCCCACAACTGAGAAGATAGATTGACCCATAATTGTAATTCATTTCTTTTGTGCTAGTTGTATGATATCCCACGTAACTTGTCCTGACAATGAGAATACCGTTAAACTGACACGATTAAACACTGTAGCCTAGATTGAACTGTACTATAGAGGACTAAAAACGAAAGATAAATTCGAGTCTTGTCTATTCTAGTGTGCATGTAGTATTCGATAGTGTTTACCAAACATGTATAAAAATTATTTCCATTGGTCGACAATTGTACCACTTCTAAGGTATTGAAGAGATTTTCTTCCTGCATAAAAGATAGTATATTTTTTAACATGTTCTATAGTTTTTCCCCAGGTGATACAACAACTAGTTTCTTAACATGCTTATGTCATTTAAAGAGGAAAACCCCAAAACGGAAGACGAGCAAAATTACATACTCTAGACTCTTTATGCTAAGAAACAGAATGCCTCCCTCTTCTTGTGGGCGTCGACTTAGCTTCGTCAAGGTTGGCAGATCCAAGACTTCCAGAAGAATCCGAGCCGCTATTCTCAGTCACCTGTCTCGATTTGCTCGACCAGATTTTGGAAAATATTTTCTTTGATGTAATTAGCCCTTTCATTTTACTATTGGCAGCCTTGTCAAAATTACTCTTATTATCTCCATAATTTCTCTCTTGCACTACTCCATTCCCCACTCTTAAGGCAGCCACCTCTCCTCTCAAGGTTGTGAGTTCTGCAGCAGAAGCCACAGCATCCCAATCTTCATCTGCATTAGTTGTTGCTGACCTAGAGCTCCCATAGGAGGTACAGTTGAGGTCTTTAATAGCTTTGGGTAGATCGGGAGTGCTGCTACCAGATGATGCAGCAGCTCGAACTTGCTCGAAAAACAGCACCTGGACTACCACACGCAAAGGAAGTCTCTCATTTTGCACTGCGTGCATGCATGCATCAGCTGAGAGCTTCTTACAGTCCATCAACCGGCATATCCTCTTCCTCTCACTCTTGCTGATCCCAGAGTGCACCTACACAATAACCACATATTCAGTTAATGATTGATTTAGCAAATAGAAAACATTATATTTTGCACTCACAATATCGTTCTACGATGTTATGAACACTTATATTTCCTTTTCCACTACATGAATCAGAAAATGTTATCTCAAATAGAATTCTGTAGGTGAACGAATATCAGTTACTAAGATGCTAATCAATGTTAGGAAGACAGCTAATAATGCTGGCCACTACATCTTTTTTTTTTTTTTTTATATATATACTGTGCAGAAAGCTTAAGAGACTTTACCTTCAGATATTTGTCGATTGCCCCATAGATGCCATCGTGTGCAGGTCGAGAAAAGCTAGAAACCATCTCTGCGATACCAATGAACACTGACAAAGGTAGATTAGGATCCTTTGCAATCTCGGAAAGGTAACCATCAATTAGCTTTGCCACCATAAGCTTTGAAGCTTCTGATAAGATCCCCTGTCCTCTAATATCTTGAATCTGGTTCTCATTTCCTATTTCAGTTTTTGCATTCTGATCTTGCATTGTGAATTCTTCAAGTATTTTCTGGACTACTTGGACATCATACATTGTCGGCTCCCCTTCACGAGCTCGAATTAACAGATCATTCACAGACGCCTCCTCCAATTGCTGCCCAATTCTTTTTGCCAGTTCTTCCTTTACCAGTTCTCCTGAATTGAGAGAAATGGCTGCTTTTAACAACTTCAGCAAGAAACTACACGAGACACTGCCTTTTTCTGCAGGCAAAAGATACAAAATTGTATCCAATGTTGGGCGAAGCTTTGAAAAATCATTATATTGCACAACACCCTTGTTAGAGCCTGGGAGCTTTGCATAAGCATAAGCTTTCAAAGCTTCTCCAATCACTCCATTAGATATTGTCCCCTTGGTTTTAATGGTAATAATAACCCGCTTATATAACTCTATTTCAAGCTCACATAAGTCCTCAACCCACCAATCATTTGGCACCATTCGGCTTCTGACACCATTCCAGCCGTGATCATTCCCATTTTCCTCGGGGAGCTTTTTTCTGTTATAGGTATAGGACCAATCCACTTTGGAAACATCGACAGAGGCCTTCGAAGCAATAGCATCAATGCAACGGTTGATTAACTTCAGTTCCTCGGACAATGGTAATAGAGACTTTGTAGTCTGAAGAACTATTATAGAGTCCTTCCAGCTTCTGAAAATGCTGGAGTTGAGAAAAACATCAACCTTGTAAATGAGGTTCCCTTTTTCAATTGTCTCGTGCATTTCCAGATACTCTGCTGCACAGCGTGCAGCAACAACATTGTAAGCATTTAGGGTAACAGTCATTCCATAACAGAACTTGGCACATATTTCGAAGGCACTGGAACTGCCTGGAATGTCATTAATGTAGATTTCATCACCATTTCCTTCATCTGATGAAGAAACCGTCTTCTGTAAACGGGCACTTTTAGACAGAAGTGGGAACTGCATAACCCATTTTTAGCAGCAAATCAGTATTGATGAATTAAATGTACCCCCTTTTAGTGTAAAAGGGACACTACTTGAAACTTATATTAGCGCTCAGCAGATCACAAATTACAGAGCAAAGCCAGGCACATACAGCTGTCGTCCCATTGAAATAAGCCAAAAAAAAAAAAAAAAAAACCTTTTAACTGCCTCTTTTTATCAACTTTAATCTATAAAAGAAATGTTGCTTGATTGTGCACTGGCAACACAGGTGTTAATGCTTCAAAAGAATAACAATCAAGAAGCACATTCAGTTATCAGAGGCGTCCTGACTCAGTAATGCAAGCAAGGCATAGCTGCTGAAACGAAAATTCTAACTGACAGCTGCCCATGATTGTATACATAAATTGTTAGTCATTGTACCTTGTGCAGATAAAACTTCACATCCCCTACATGAATCACAATGTCTGTTGCCAGTTCAGTAGCCACATATCTGCAGATGATTATTTTTTTCCAAAATGTTAACATTTTTAAGCAATTGATATAAGTTGATGAAAATTTGGCAGTAGAGAGCTTCTAGAAACACAAACATGGATCGAATAATAAACATGCAAAGACGGAAAAGGACATGAAGTGGTATACAGTCACTGGAAAATTGCTATGGCTTGACTGCAGTTACAGTAACAACGTGCATTCGGTGTATACACTGTCAAATCTTAGTGGCAACTCTGTACAGAGTACCTTCCTTTAAATTGAACTAAAGAAAAAGACAGTGAATTCTTTCATGGAATTGACAGTTTGGTATATCATTTTGGCATATCCAGGGGTTCTCCCAGTCTACCAAGACATCTTAAGAATATACAAGTATTAATTAGTCAAAACAAAATCAGTTTCCCAGAAATTTTAATGCCATACACCTGATGGCTGGTGTAGTAATTGACATCATCTTGGTTGTAATTTTACATGATACAACAGATTAGACCTATATCACTAAACAATGATCATCTGACAAATTTTAATCTTTCTACAAATTGGTAAAAAGCACTAGTAAAAACAAATCAGAAGGTTGAAAAGTTCAACATTATTGAAAAGGGCTGAATCAATTTCACAAAATATAAATCAAATTAAGTAAAGCAAAAGACACTAATACTAGAAAACTTATTTTAATCAGTCGCAGTGCATCACTATAAATTGAGTGAAAACAACAATAGATCTTCTTAAAAGGTAGATATAGATCTTACCTAACTTTGTTCCCATCAGTCTGAAAGGAATCAGGCTTAGATCCAAGTTTCATAAACTTCATGGGTGCAACTCAGAGGTGTATTTCTCTTCAAAACTAAACTTCCAAGCTTGTCAATGGATCACAGAAATATGTAGTGCCCCAGATTGAACTGTGGACATCCCAAATGATCAGACAAAACTAAAATCGAGGAAAGGAGTCGTGGAAATGGCAAACAAAAAGGAACCACTAGTGGGGACCAAATTTCTGAATATAGCAAATTTTCACAACTTCAAAGGGAAGGCAATGAGATCTCAAAGAGGGAAGTATATATGCTTCGAACGACGGAATCTTGACAGGAACCATGCAATTTGATAGAGAGAGAGAAAAGGGAGAAATGGGGTTTGTGCAAATTTTCAGTTTAAAGAAATGGTGGCTTCAATGGGAAGAGAACCACAAAAGAGGTTGTTTCCTTGGCCGGTGGCAAAGCCCACGGATTCCGGGCGAGCCTAGTCAGCTCAGGAGACACACCCAACAGAGTCTCCACACTAAATTATTCCCAAAACCAGAGGTGAGAGGACACTCCCATTAGCACCAATCTGACTCCACCCCCTCTATTTCTTTATCTTTCTTTACTCTGCTTTCACTGTTTCTTTAATTATTTCTTCTGTACCAAGATTCAGATCACCAGAAAAAACCCCAGTGCTCTTAAAAGTTTCAATTTTGAAATCCCATAAATTAAATGAGAAATATGTCAAACATGTGGAGTGCAATAAATTTAGCAGTTTTAGTTTGAAAGACCTGCAACGGAAAACAGCATCTCGGTATCACTTGAATCAACCCCCAAACGGTAGACAACAAGCATCTCTCTTTATAGTTTTGCCAAGTCTGAAAGAATAATACCAGAATATCAACTGCATTATTATTATTGATCTCATTAATGACATCAGCAAACAACAAAATCTGAGGAACAGAAAAGAAACATTCACACAAATCTAAACACTAATTAAAATTTAAACAAACACGTGACCATCATTATATGCTGTAAAGAGATCATCAAACCAAAGTAAAAGAATAAAAGTGAAAATTGTGCTTCTTCTTTTTTACTGATTAACTTACATTTTAGCAAAATAATTGGTCAAGTGACAGAACCCAAAAGCCACTCCCCATGTAAACCCCAACAATGCCCAATACTTGCTATTCTCATGGGGAAAAAAAAAAAAAAAAATCCTTATGTACAGTAACTTGAACCCAAATTTGTGATGCCTAGTCTCTTTCACGAACAGTTTTCAAAATAATCGGCTGTGACAAGAAACCCGCATGCACAGTGTGCACAACTCTGCGCCAAAAGAAAAAAACTTTGGCGCGGAAATCAAGAAATGAGTTGTATTCTGTTCTGATATTCTGCTCGAATGCACGACAAAAGCCCAAGATTTGCTGCTATGTGCTTACCATTTCTGATAGAACCACCCAATACAATTTTCCCCCCTTTTATTTTCTTGGAAAGATACGTTCAAGTTGAAAGGAGCAAGAACAACTATGTGCCACTTTAAAAAAAGTAAAAAATAAATAAAAATCAGAGCTCTTCCAATTGCTAATCTTAACCGTCCATCTAAAATGTTGACACCCAAATTGTGAGAAAATTAAAAAGGAAAAAAGGAAAGATGGGCACAAGCTTGGACTGTGTTTTTCAAGTATGATACAAAATTTGTACTATTAGAATACGTTTGATTACAAGCATTGAATTTAAGTGGAAAAAAAATGAATTTTAGTTAATTGAATTGTCAAAAACTTGTTAGTAGAAAAATATGTGGAAAAAAGGCAAATTTTACTTAGAAAATAAAACATCACCACCCCTTAAGAAAATGTTTTATGGCATTTCAAGGAAAATTGGATCATTTATATAGAAATGAGAAAACGTTTTACCTGGAAAAAAAAATGATCATCAAACACCCTTTTAGTTGGAAAATAGGTGGGAAAATGTTTTTTCCATGGAAAAATGTGGCTGTCAAACTTATTGGTTGAAAAATAGATGGAATTTTCCATAAAAAAATGTTTGTAATCAAACACAGTCGAAAATGTGTCGATTGTGATTATGCTAGCATCTTAGGGTTGACAAGATTATTAGAAAAACGAGAAATGAATTAAAATTAATATTTGATCATAGTAGATATATCTAAAATCAAAGAAAGTAACAAAAAATGATTAATGTAATATTTCAATTTGAAATCTTCTCCAGAAAGTGGAGTTTTCTTTTTTGTTTAATTCGTAATGGAATGAAATTAAGACATGCAAAATTTATTATTTATGCATGTCGTATTGATAATTTGTGACTCTCTCTTATTTTCTTCTTTTAAATAATAAAAGATAACTTGCTCTAACAAATATATTATTATTATTATTTCAATTTATTACTATAGATCTCCTGGATTCAGACTATCACGCGTAGTGTTGACTCAGACTATCAGTCTATCACACATGGTGTTAACTGTGTCACTATAAATTCAGTGAGAATCTTGCAAAGGCCGATTAGTATTTTTATTTAAAAAAACTCTTTGAAGAAAATTTGTCAAAATTTTTATTAAAAAGTTGTAAAGACTGACTCGACTTGATTTATAAGAAAAATTTAAAGATAAACATAAAACTAACAAGTGGTTTATACATTTTATTAATTATAAATTCAATTTGAAGAGTTATTTTTTTTTTCAAAATAAAGAAAAATAACAAAAAATGAGTTGGACAGGCCAAACCCACGTTATTGACAATTTTGTGGGCCGAGCTAGTTTATACTTTTGGAATACGGTCAAGACTAGGTTCGAGTCATATTTTTAAATAGTTGGTTTAAGTAGTCATTCAAGTGTACGCTCATTTTAACATTCTTAATTGATGGATTTATTGTCTGTTGGATCAAGAAATATTGTAAAGACATAGTGAAAATAAATTAAATTCTTGTCAAATATAGTGTGAATTAAGCACAACAATGTCACTTAATGAACACGTACCACATGGCTAAGCACGAGGTCCACGACATGCATGCATCTATTGTGTTGGGTTATAGATCACTTTGAACGGTGATATTTTGCTTATTTAATAACACCAAACCGTACATTTAGCTTAATTAATGAAAGTAATTAGTAAAGAAGGACAGTCTAATCATAACAACAAAGTGGTGTTTACTGTTGACACGTTGTTATGATCTTCATCACATGAATAAAAGTGAAATTGCATGGCAATATTCATCATACTGGAAGATCCTCGGCCCGTATAATCGAGACAGGACCACTGCTTTCATTTTCATCCTGCTTTGCAAATCGAGAATATAATAAAATCATATTAAATAGTTGGGATGGTTGGCAAATTTAGATATTCATTTCGAGATAGTTTTTTTTTTTCCCCCACTAAAATTTAGAATCGACCTTAAAATTACTTAGAGATCGAATTGATAGATATAGTTCAAACCTCGAACAACAAGAATTCCCTTATCTTGAGACTCTTTGCCCTTTGAATACGTGATGCTCTTATTTAATTCGACCTGAATCATTACGAAGTTATTATATACTAATTAGTTTAATATTAACTAACTATCCAAACATATTTTTCTAGTTATTTTCTCCAACAAAAACTTAAAAATAGACTTCACTATTAATATCTCTACACCCGATACACCCTTATACATAAGAGACTCTTCCACACTAATAGAAGTATGAGACACTTCTATTATCGTGTCTTTTTCAATTTTTGACTTGAGCGACGTACTTATAATAAGATAGAAAAGGAAGAGTTTCCTACTCCTTTGACAAATACTAATTAAGTAGTTCAAATACCAACCTTGAATTTAAAATTCGTGATGTACTGTATTTGGCATCATCACTTTGACTTTTTCTATACTATTAGTTTCTTGATTATTACATGGAAATTGCGTTTTTCTTAAACTGGACGTCATTTTGCTTATCGAATCAAGTTTAAGAACAATGTTTCAGTGAATTTTAGAATACTCTGAAATTTGATTTATTCATTTAATGAGTTGAGTTCAAAAAAAGAATGGGTTTTTTTTTTTTTTTTACATATATGACTAATATAAAATTATTGAACAAAAAAAAAGGGATATATCTACCAATTTCATTTTGAAAACTCTTAATTTTACTGGATAATAAATGGACATTTTTGTCCATATGGCCGTTTTATCAATTAAAAAAAGATTTCATTAGATCTCCAAAATCAGCTCCTAAATTGAATTTGAAAGCATACATCATTATTTCTGATCATCATCAAGGAGTATCAAATGGCATATTCCAAATTCATCCAATTTTTTGGAAACGCAAAATTTTTTTCGGCCATTGGTGTACCAGTAGAAGAATTAGCAGAAAATGGAACATGAAGAAGTATCATAAATCATACACTCATTTCATCCAAAAATTCTGAATTTTATGAATATCTACCATCTTTCATCTTCAAGAGGAATATGAATCAAAAGCTGGAACATCAAGAAGTATCAAAAATCCTATACCGAATAAACCCAATGATTTGAAAAATTAAAAATTTCTGCCATCTTTTATATTGAAGTAGAAGAAGTATCAGAATCTCGAATCTGAGTTAGGGATTATTTTCAATTTCTGAAGACGTCATTGGGTAAGTTATTTATATTTACATTTAGATTTACATTGAATCCGTCTGAAATAAGATATTGAATTAAAAAAAAATTATTGATTTATTTGGTTTTGAGGGTGTGTGATAATCATTGATTCTCTTTGGAACAATGTCAAATTTATCAACGTGAATTTGTATTTCAATTCTGATTTTAGACTCTGTTAAACTATTTGGTATGATTATTACATTAATTTTTTGTAATAATTTTTTGCACCAGATTGAATTTATTTGATTGCTAATTATTGTCGTGTGAGAATATATTGTTAATTGGTTTTTTGAGTTTGTTTAATTAATTATTATTAACAATCTTATAATCCAAGTATTTTATGTTTACTTTGAAATATGCATTATGTATGATTACATTGGTAATTGCCGCTATTGATTTGTTGATTGATGGTTACCCCAGTTATTACTATTTATCATTTTAAATTTTATCAAATATAACAGTGTGGTGCAGGTTATGGGATCTATTAATATTTTGGTACATTACGATGGTCAGTGGGATCAATCACCCGGTTACAATAATTACTCAATTATTGGATTAATCATACCATTTGATTGTACTTATACGAAGTTAGTTGATACCATATTAACAGAGTTGAAAAGAGACAAGACAGATTACGCCATATCCGTTCACTATCAAGTATCATGGAACGACCCTCTAATAAAAATATGCAGTGATAGTTCTTTGTATTTCTATATATAGATAAAGAAAAATGAAATGGATTTGACAAAATACGCATTGCGTGTTGACTTTGAATATGTAGCATCTAATAAGAATAGTATGTCAAATTTGGGGGTTGAAGTTTCGGAATATGATAATTGCATGATTACATACAAAAAGTCGTCGCGACAACCTACTAATGGATGTTTCGAGAATTCATCCGTTCCAAAGTTGCCTACACGTGTATTCATATATATATTAGTTAATTAAAATATATATTATTGATTGTTGACGAACTTTTTTTATGCAAGCAACTGAGAATAAACGCGTTGTTGTTGAAGATGATGTTCGTATAAATTCGTTTAAATAACAGAAATGATAATGTTAATATATTTTATTTGAAAATATTATTTTATTTTTTCGAATGCTAGCCATATGTGACTTTGAAGTAAAAAATTTAACTTTTGTTAATCTGGATGTTTGCATATTTGGATTTGTTAATGAATGAAAATTGGTATTGTTGATTATTTTTTCTTGATTGACTTGGTTGATGTTAAGCTTGGACACGACTATGAACTTGTTGTCACCAAAAAAATTTATTGTTAATGAATGAAAATTATGGGCGTTGCATTCTGTGAGTTTTATCACTTGTTAATGAATTTATGCACTGCTCCCAGAAAAAATGGAAAAGAAAACAAAAACATTGCTGCCAACAAAATTTACTTCATTCAGTTATCAATCTTCTCTTGGAATAGGTTGAAATATCTTCAAGATCTGTATGTTTTCCTTAGTAGAATATAGTAGTAGGACTCTATCATTATTTGACAAGAAATAGGCTTTCAGTTCAACGTGTGTTATGAGGCAATTAATATGCTTGTTTATCACTTGTTTATCTGTTTAAGATGACAAATTAGATTTTTTTGATGTAGTGGCAAAGTGCATTTTGGAAACACTGATCTATCGCTGATCCTTGGCTGATATGCTGTACAATTACAAAGCACTATTGGTTCCTTGATTTTCAAGCGAGATTCTCAATTAAGTAAAGTCAATTTAAATTACGGTTTTTTTTTTTTTTTTTAATATTTGACAATGGAATAGTTGCCCTTCAACCATGTTTAACAAACACTGATAATGACTCGTTTCAGACATAAAGATGATTGAAATGATAGTCATCCATAATAATAAAGAAGATTATATAATGACATAAACCAAAGCAAAACTGCAAAACATTATATAGCATTTAAAGATATAGACTGTTCGGGCATCTTTCACGATGATAGATATCTTATACAAAAAACTAAAGAAAATAAATCTTCATTAACAATCTCAAACTACTCAAAATATCGATTGTCTAGAAAAGTTTAGTCTGTTTTCTTACACTATTTATCGGTTAGCTACTGCTACTTGGACAATCCAAGTAATCTTATGTAGGGTTTTTCGATAGAATACTTGAACTGTTGTACATCCATGTTGTGTCACGCCATCCGGGTATCAAAATTATTCGACATTTTATTAATCTTGTATAGGAATTTGTACTCCGCAAACTTGACAGCGAAAATCTCACAATCGCCACTACAGATATAATACATGTTATCATTGATCATTTAATACAATTTAATTATAGTTTAAACTACAACCTAAATTTAACACGTAACGTTTTAATTTATAAAGAATATATAAGCCTTACCCATTATTTTGGTGCGGAATATCTTTACGCAGTCTGTATGACAGTGGAGATTCAGGTGGCACAAAATTGAGAACTTTTGATTTGCGTATCAGATGGGGGACTATGTTCCGCAAAGGCTCAATAACATCAAACATGGCAGCATCCCTAATTGTTTTGAATGAAGAATTGTACACGTCCAAGTGCCAGTTGATAATGTCAAGATGAACTAGAATCTAATGCCCACGCTTATCTATAAAAACCCGAATAAATACATGATCAACCTGATAACCATATATGGGGATATCCCTTCAACATCTTCCATATTGGGTAACAAACAGACATACCAACGAAGAGGATCGCATTAACATGTGATACTAAATACTACTAACAACGGTAGTAACTATACACATATATTAACAGATAAAAGTATCATAATCATGTATCAAAAATATTGGTAATGTTTAACATTAACTTATGAGATAATTATAAATGTTACTAAGAGACGTATCAAGATCATAAACAACTGAATTTTCGTGCAAAGAAGTTTCAAACTTTATTTAAGGTAATAAAATTTAGTTGAAATTACATTGAGTAGGAAACATAAATAAATAGGAATTAAAAAAACCTATCCAAAAAAAAAATTTAAATATCTTTTTCATGATAACATATATCGGTTAGGAATAAGGTTCATATCTATCCGTAAACAAACAGATGAATTTACAGAATGAAACGGAGATAGTTATCAGAACACGGTAACTATCTAAATATACAGATGTACTTATTGATAGAAACGGACGTAGATATTAGTACACGATAACTACGTTATACTCAGTAAGTATGAGTATGACGGAATGATTAACAATCAAAACAAAAAAGAGAGAAAAAATTGGTTAATAATTGATACTAAATACAACTTATAATGTGTGAAACTATATCTCACTATTTTTATTAATGAGTATCACGAATATTATCCGTTTAGTTGGAACTAAACCATCACAAATATGAACACTGTCATTGAATGAACGATTTTAATTAATGTTCAATATTTTGAATCATTACAACATCGTTAAAAACAACATTTATAACATGTCTCGATAAATCATTGTAATATCATGATAACAAATAAGATACATGATGTGTTCTGAAATTCTACAATATGTAACATCGAATTAATATAATTAACGATTATAGACTAACATACAGAATGTAACCTTTATCATGCTAATTATCAAAATGCCAATGTAAACTTCAAAATCTTGAAGATTAACACATGCATGGAACAAATTACACGAAATAATTTCTTCAACATACAAGATGATTTCAATATTTCAAAAGTATAATAAATTACATTAAATATTAAATAGTAACATGTCTAGTACACTAATCAAAGACTTGGAAAAATGTGTACAGAAAATGTATGATTCAGTTGACATTATTGGAATAACAACATATTTTTTTTAACAAATAGGTTCAGAAAATATATGAAATAATTGAAAATATAAGCAAAATTACCTTATTTTTTTGTTTTACAAGAAGGTTCAACTTTTTCTTCGACGCCTTTTTCCAAGCTTCACATACCCGGTTGGTTTTTTCTGGGATGAAATATTACGTCGGTATCTGTTTTTGTGCTTGGTTTTGTGCCGCTGTTGTTACGAGAGGAAGCCATTGTCACAATTCTGTAAAATCAGCAGAAACAGTCGATCTTCACCTTACCAAAAAAAAAATGAATTTTATGGTGTTCATACATTAAAATGAATGATATAAACTTACCCACTTGAGCGAAATTCCAGCAATTTTGAATGTCAAATTATTGAAAAATCATATGAGTGAATTTTTGGGTATTTTGATTTAGGAGAAATTCTTATGTTCTTCCACAATTTTTTGATTTTACCGATGATAATGGAAAAGAAGGTTTAGGAAGAAACGTTGGAAGATGTGAGAGTGAGTGGGTAATTTTGGAAATATACCTTAATTGCTAATCTAATTAATTGTTGATACTAATTGTTGAATTTGAATTTACTTGAAAATTATATACCCATTAATATTAAATAAAAAATGTTAATCTTAAAAAAAATTATATTATCCAATAAATGTCTAATCTATATCTATACTAATCTAAAAGAGGCTTAAATAGAGAAATATTTTTGGACAAATATGTCCTCATTAATATTTTATATTTTCTAAATTGTCCTTGAGTTAATATTATAATTGAACTCTTAATTTAGCATTTATAACCATATATAGTCCTTAGAAGTAGAAAATGTTAAATCTCCATTTATTATATTTAATTACTGGATTTTGAAAATATTTTCTTTGAATTGTGAGAACGGATTTGGTCAATTACAGGATTAATAGTAATTGACTTTTCACCAACAAATTATTCAGCTTATTTAAGGTCTAATTTGAAGTTTAATGTTGTTTTATTTAAAGATAATTATGTAGTTTGTGATGTCCATAAAGACTTCATTTGAAGATTTGTATTTGTGATTGTAGTTTTTGTTAGTTAATGTGAATAATCCTCTCTCAATGCTCTTCTTTTTTCAAAAAAATAACAATTTGCGTTGGACTATAAATGTTACGGTGTATTTTTTAATTATGGTGCATGCTCATGCGTATTTGTTTACATATCTAATTGACTTGCGGCTTCAAATTTTCTAGACGAAAAAAACTTTGTGGGCTAACTTCAATGATGGTTTGAATCTACTATTGATACGTATCTTATTTCTATTGTTCTTTTTTATGTTTTTGAATTGAATTGTTATCTATTTTGCTTAAACTAATTTTTCTTAACTATTTATGCTCTAACGTGAATAAGATGCTTAAATCGTTAGAATATTTAGTTTTGGTAATATAACTTTATTTCTCTATTACAATTTGAATAAGTTCACGTGAAGATATTTGGACACTGAATTGTACAAATAAAAATATTTAATTTTGTCAATTTCTAATATAAATATTATTTTGTTTTTTTTTATATACTGATTGATAAATCTACCTAACTTGATGTGCTACGAACCCAAATTACATGTGAAATTTTGGGTTAAAACCTCTTCATAGTTAAATAACTATATTAAATTACAAAAATTTATTATAAGCTATTTGCCATCTCATAAAATAATAAAATTCAATGGATTTGAGTTCTCGATATATTTAAGAACTTCATGTACACTATTTTTTTTGTGTTCTTTAATTGACATTATTTGACTATATTATAGACCTTAAAAAATAGATGTTCAACATTAACCACACAATTATAGAAAGTACTTCGTTTGAATATAACAATGAACATTATATTTCACCGTATTTTTTAATGTCAAATTTTTGTATTTTAATGCAGTATTAAATTAAGTTATAATTATTTAAATATTTGAATAAATATATATCTCACAATACCATTAGTAAATCACATGCAATGTACGTTTTAAATACTAGTTTGTAGAAAAAAGTAGGTATGGTTCCTAATTTTCTCGAAAGGGAAAAGAAAACCACAAATAAGCCAAATTTAAGATTACCTCCAGCGCCAGCGGCCCATGTTGGACTCTAGTACTTGAGGTCAACAAGCCCGCTAATGAAAGCCGAATAGGAATGTTTTTGGGCTTCATCATTAGACATTACATGCATCAGCCCAATTTCAGGCCCACTAATGAATGGAAACTTGGGCATTCACTAGGGAAAAAAAATGGAAAAATTGCCTATAAGTCACTTTCACATGACTTGTTTTAAATTAGGTCAATTTTTTTTTTTTTAAATTGTGATTAAGTCATACTTTACAGCAATTTTTTAAATTAATTACACAAACACTCTTGTTAACCATATTTTTCATCGGCACATTCTTCAACCTCTACAAACCCCATCCACCTCCGGCGACAACCTCATACACCTCCGGCGACCTCTGGCGAGTGCTTCTTCTACGGCGCAATGTAATTTTTTTACTGAGGCAACTCTGAAGGTCTTGGTGAAAAAGATGAGAATTCCAGATAGCAAGGTAATGAACAGAATTCGTGATTCACGGCTTGTGGTGAACAAATAGCAAGGTCTTGGTGGACAAAAAGATAAAAAAAAAAGTTGCAACCTTTGAATTTTATCGTGTTCGCAAATCAATTGGTGTTATTGTCCGTGAGCACAATGGTAACCACATTTCTTTTGCTTGTTTTGATTTTAAATTTCAATTGTTCAGTTGGTCAAAAATGTGATGAAAAGGTCATGCTTTAGATTTTTGACTTTAATATTTTCATTAATATAGTTACTTTGAAATTTTTAACTAGAGTTATTTGGTTCTTAATTTGATATTCTTAAATGTTCAAAAGAGATTCACAGTTCTTTATTCACTGTGGTTTAATGTTTATTCTACAGAGTACTCCTCATGTGTAGAAAAGTGGTTGGAATGGGGAGGTGGAGCTGGTGGGGGTTGAAAGAGAAGGAGAAGATCATTGCTTTCACTTCTTTAATCCTAATTTGCCATGATTAGTTTTGGCCATGATTTGCTTCTGTAAATAATAGCTCGATACTGTATTATAGAAAATAATTTGATACTATATTATAGAATAGCAGCTTGATACTGTATTAAGTTGGTCATTATATTATTTCTTTGTGTTGTTAATTAGTCATGTGTGTAATTTGATACTGTATTATATAAAACAGTATTATACAAAACAGTATCACAACAGAAATGAGCATAGAATTCGTATACGTGTTCAGAATTTTTATTATAATATATTTTCGGAATGGTCTCATCGAAACGGTCAAGACCAGTGACTTTGCTACTGCGTACGATGGATTTTACCCATTTGAAGTCGTATCTTTAGTTTAAAATGATAATCTTTAATTTTCTTGTCAAAACAGTATCATACATCCTCTAAAACAGTATCACAACTAAATGTATCTTAATATATTAGTATCATACATTAAAATATCTTAATAAAACAGTATCACATACACAAACTACAACCCAATAAAATAAAAGTATCATAGGTTGAAACATTATCTTAATAAAATAGTATCAAAGATAAAAACTTGGTATAAGTATATCATATCACTTTATCTAATTAAAATAGTATCATATATTTGTTTTACTAGTTGAAGCCAGGATTGTTGCAAGTCAGGGTTGTTGCATTTTGTATAATCTCTAATTGTAAAACTTGGTCTAACATGAAGGCTTATTATAGACATAGCCAATTCATTTTAATATATTTTTCTTCTATTAATGTTAGAGCTGAAGATTGCTTGCAATATGAGCTGTGAAGTACATCAGTTGTGCTAGCTTTGATTTAGTTTCTCATTGGATTAGAAATATCATGCATTTTGTCAGCGTCAAGGCAAAGTATATTAATGCTAAAGGACAGCCATTTAATTCAATACTAGTTCAGCTTGACATACGTGTGTATTACAAAATGTAACTATGGAATGGGTGATCATATGTCTCATCCTTGTAAAATCTGAAATCAATAACTTAATATATGAATATAGTCCAGCCACCCTCCTCCAAACAAAAAGGGAGTCAGGATTTGATTTTCACCACTATAAGGCACACTGGTTAAAGTAATTAAAGTACAAAACCATTGATACTGTTTGCATTCAATAACATTATCATATATTAAAACAGTATCATATATATTTTACTAGTTGAAGTAATTATATTGTTCTTAAAATGCTCCATTAGTAGTATAAGACATCGATACTGTTTGTATTCAATAACATTATCATAGATTAAAACAGTATTATTGGTTGAAACATTATCATAATAAATTAATATCAAAGATTAAAACAGTATCATAGGTTGTACCATTGTACATTATCTACATAAAACAGTATCATAGATAAAACAGTATCACGACAAAATAATATAAAACAGTATTACAACAAAACAGTATCACGACAAAACAATATCACAACAAAACAATATTACGACAAAACAGTATAATAACAAAACAATATCAATTAGCGTTTTTTTACAATTAAGAGTATATTGGTCTTTTAGCTCTAAAATGTGACTTAAATTGAATTAAATTTTGACCATATGATTTTAGAGCCCATAAGTGCCAAAACAGTGACTGACCTTAAATTTACCCCAAAAAAATCTACTTTTAAAAATACTTTTCAATATTTTTAAGTACCAAAATACTTTGTTGTAGTTATAATACACCGTGTTATACTTTTTAGCACGGTATCATACGTGTTATAATTATTTTTAACAAGTATTACAAAATATTGTATTACGTCGTCGCAGCAAGCTGGTCACCATCGATGCACATCATCACCGGCAATCACTTCCACCACAATCATTCAATCCAAATCCTATATATCTCGCTAACATCACCATTCCAAACCTCATCTCACCACCATGCACTACCACAATCTCCATCATTGCCACCATTGTCAAATTTTCAGATCTAGTTCAACAACGAAAAACATACAAAGAGATAAAAGTCATCAACCACGACGACCAAATCCGCTTTCATCCCCACCACCAAGAAACTAAAGAAGTCACCAAATCCTAACCTTCTTCATTGTTGTCGAACCATCAACCCCAATCCATATTTCAAACCACTACCATTGCATACATCTTCTGCCACTATAGCATCATGCTCATTATGTACCACCACCATCACTTCTGTCACCTCTATCGTTGGATTTTATTACAACCATTCCTCTAAAAGTAAAAATGTTAGCGGACATAGCATTTTTAAATAAAAAAGTCAGTGTGCATTACTTGTGCAATTTCGAAACATTTGGTATTACTGGGCATAATTTCCACTAGAAAATAAGACAAAAATCATATATGAATGATTTTTCAATTTGATCTTCTATTTCCGTTGACCAAAGCATCCAATAATTTCTGGTCACACATTAATTTACTAAAACGTTATCTAGCACATGTGAAGCATTTTACTCGTTAAAAAAAAAATACATTGTTAATTTTCAGATCAATTGTCTAAACTTGCAGCTTTTCTTAAATAAATAAGGAGAGAATGATTTTAAATCATTTTTAAATTCCCCTTGACCGAACATGTTAGGTCCACCAGAAATGTTGCTTAACCAAATCAAAGACAAGTAACTTTTCCAAACTCACGACTCACGATATCGATAACAAGGAATAATATAAAATATGATAAACACGTTTCATACGTGATTTAGATTGAATGATCTGAACAATCTATAAATATATCGAATATTTTTCTTTCTTAATTTTGTTCAATTACATTAACTAAAATTAACAAGGTACAGTATTAAATGTGATTACTTCACATACTTTTCTTTCTTAATTCTATTTAATTTTGTTGAGTTGACTTAGACAAGATGACCAAATTTTTTTATCTCTAAATTATATTCTTAATTCTATGTAGTTAACGTCTGTATGTCTTGTAAGTTGTAATTACTTAAAGAAAAAGCATTGTGACAGCTCTTGTTGTTTTATGTTATGAAGTGATTCCTTGCTTTATTTTGGCTTCCCAAAGCGTGGAGCGGTTCAAAAGAGTAGATGCTTAAACGCATTCTTACTGGCAAAAAAAAAAAAAACTCCAGTCATACAATTGACTGTTCTATATTTGCTAGCACATTTTGTATGGAACAACCAGCAAAAAAAAAAGGGATATATCTACCAATTTCATTTTGAAAACTCTTAATTTTACTGGATAATAAATGGAGACATTTTTATCCATATGGCCGTTTTATCAATTAAAAAAAGATTTCATTAGATCTCCAAAATCAGCTCCTAAATTGAATTTGAAAGCATACACCATTATTTTTGATCATCATCAAGGAGTATCTAATGGCATATTCCAAATTCATCCATTTTTTTGGAAACGCAATTTTTTTTTTCCGCCATTGGTGTACCAGTAGAAGAAATAGCAGAAAATGGAACATGAAGAAGTATCATAAATTATACACTCATTTCATCCAAAAATTCTGAATTTTATGAATATCTACCATCTATCATCTTCAAGAGGAATAGGAATCAAAAGCTGGAACATCAAGGAGTATAAAAAATCCTATACCGAATAAACCCAATGATTTGAAAAATTAGAAATTTCTGCCATCTTTTATATTGAAGAAGAAGAAGTATCAGAATCTCGAATCTGAGTTAGGGATTATTTTCAATTTCTGAAGACGTCATTAGGTAAGTTATCTATATTTACATTTAGATTTACATTGAATCCGTCTGAAATAAGATATTGAATTAAAAAAATTTATTGATTTATTTGGTTTTGAGGGTGTGTGATAATCATTGATTCTCTTTGGAACAATGTCAAATTTATCAACGTGAATTTGCATTTCAATACTAATTTTAGACTCTGTTAAACTATTTAGTATAATTATTACATTAATTTTTTGTAATAATTTTTTGCACCAGATTGAATTTATTTGATTGCTAATTATTGTCGTGTGAGAATACATTGTTAATTGGTTTTTAGAGTTTGTTTAATTAATTATTATTAACAATCTTATAATCCAAGTATTTTATGTTTACTTTGAAATATGCATTATGTATGATCACATTGGTAATTGCCGCTATTGATTTGTTGATTGATGGTTACCCCCAGTTATTACTATTTATCATTTTAAATTTTATCAAATATAATAGTATGGTGCAGGTTATGGGATCTATTAATATTTTGGTACATTACGATGGTCAGTGGGATCAATCACGCAGTTACAATGATTACTCAATTATTGGATTAATCATACCATTTGATTGTACTTATACGAAGTTAGTTGATACCATATTAACAGAGTTGAAAAGAGACAAGACAGATTACACCATATCCGTTCACTATCAGGTATCATTGAACGACCCCCTAATAAAAATATGCAGTGATAGTTCTTTGTATTTCTATATATGGATAAAGAAAAATGAAATGGATTTGACAAAATACGCATTGCGTGTTGACTTTGAAAATGTAGCATCTAATAAGGATAGTATGTTAAATTTGGGGGATGAAGTTTCGGAATATGATAATTGCATGATTACATACGAAAAGTCGTCGCGACAACCTACTAATGGATGTTTCGAGAATTCATCCGTTCCAAAGTTGCCTACACGCGTATTCATATATATATATATATATTAGTTAATTAAAATATAAATTATTAATTGTTGACGAACTTTTTCTATGCAAGCAACTGAGAATAAACGCGTTGCTGTTGAAGATGATGTTCATATAAATTCTTTTAAATAACAGAAATGTTAATGTTAATATATTTTATTTGAAAATATTATTTTATTTCATTGAATGTTAGCCATATGTGACTTTGAAGTAAAAAATTTGACTTTTGTTATTATGGATGTTTGCATATTTGGATTTGTTAATGAATGAAAATTGGTATTGTTGACTGTTTTTTTTTTTTTTTTTGATTTTTCTTGATTGACTTGGTTGCTGTTATGAATGAAAATTGGTATTGTTGACTGTTTTTTTTTTTGACTGTTTTTTCTTGATTGACTTGGTTGCTGTTAAGCTTGGACACGACTATGAACTTGTTGTCACCAAAAAAATTTCTTGTTAATGAATGAAAATTATGGGCGTTGCAATCTGTGAGTTTTATCACTTGTTAATGAATTTATGCACTGCTCCCAGAAAAAATGGAAATGAAAACAAAAACATTGCTGCCAACAAAATTTACTTCATTCAGTTATCAATCTTCTCTTGGAATAGGCTGAAATATCTTCAAGATCTGTATGTTTTCCTTAGTGGAATATAGTAGTAGAACTCGATCATCATTTGACAAGAAATAGGCTTTCAGTTCAACGTGTGTTATAAGGCAATTAATATGCTTGTTTATCACTTGTTTATCTGTTTAAGATGACAAATTAGGTTTTTTTGATGTAGTGGCAAAGTGCATTTTGGAAACACTGATCTATTGCTGATCCTTGGCTGATATGATGTACAATTACAAAGCACTATTGGTTCCTTGATTTTCAAGCGAGATTCTCAATTAAGTAGAGTCAATTTAAATTACCGTTTATTTTTTATTTTTTTTATATTTGACAATGGAATAGTTGCCCTTCAACCATGTTTAACAAACACTGATAATGACTCGTTTCAGACATGAAGATGATTGAAATGATAGTCATCCACAATAATAAAAAAGATTATATAATGACATAAACCAAAGCAAAACTGCAAAACATTATATAGCATTCAAACATATAGACTGCTCGGGCATCTTTCACGATCATAGATATCTTATACAAAAAATTGAAGAAAATAAATCTTCATTAACAATCTCAAACTACTCAAAATATCGATTGTCTAGAAAAGTTTAGTCTGTTTTCTTACACTATTTATCGGTTAGCTACTGCTACTTGGACAATCCAAGTAATCTTATGTCGGGTTTTTCGATAGAATACTTGAACTGTTGTACATCCATGTTGTGTCACGCTATCCGGGTATCAAAATTATTCGACATTTTATTAATCTTGTTTAGGAATTTGTACTCCGCAAACTTGACAGCAAAAATCTCACAATCGCCACTACAGATATAATAAATGTTATCATTGATCATTTAATACAACTTAATTATAGTTTAAACTACAACCTAAATTTAACACGTAACGTTTTAATTTATAAAGAATATATAAGCCTTACCCATTATTTTGGTGCAGAATATCTTTACGCAATCTGTATGATAGTGGGGATTCAGGTGGCACAAAATTGAGAACTTTTGATTTGCGTATCAGATGGGGGATTGTGTTCCGCAAAGGCTCAATAGTATCAAACATTGCAGCATCCCTAATTGTTTTGAACGAAGAATTGTACACGTCAAGTGTCAGTTGATAATGTCAAGATGAACTAGAATCTAATGCCCACGCTTATCTATAAAAATCCGAATAAATACACGATCAACCTGATAACCGTATATGGGGATATCCCTTCAACATCTTCCATATTGGGTAACAAACAGACATACCAACGAAGATGATCGCATTAACATGTGATACTAAATACTACTAACAACGGTAGTAACTATACACATATATTAACAGATAAAAGTATCATAATCATGTATCAAAAATATTGGTAATGTTTAACAGTAACTTCTGAGATAATTATAAATGTTACTGAGAGACGTATCAAGATCATACACAACTGAATTTTCGTGCAAAGAAGTTTCAAACTTTATTTAAGGTAATAAAATTTAGTTGAAATTACATTGAGTATGAAACATAAATAAATAGGAATTAAAAAAACCTATCCAAAAAAAAAATTTAAATATCTTTTTCATGATAACATACATCGGTTAGGGATAAGGTTCATATCTATCCGTAAACAAACAGATGAATTTACAGAATGAAACGGAGATAGTTATCAGAACATGGTAACTATCTATATATACAGATGTACTTATTGATAGAAACGGACGTAGATATTAGTACACGATAACTATGTAATACTCAATAAGTATGAGTATGACTGAATGATTAACAATCAAAACAAAAAAGAGAGAAAACATTGGTTAATAATTGATACTAAATACAACTTATAATGTGTGAAACTATATCTCAATATTTTTATTAATGAGTATCACGAATATTATCCGTTTAGTTGGAACTAAACCATCACAAATATGATAAAATGAATGAGTTATATGCTAAACTATCACAAATATGAACACTGTCATTGAATGAACGATTTTAATTAATGTTCAATATTTTGAATCATTACAACATCGTTAAAAACAACATTTATAACATGTCTCGAGAAATCATTGTAATATTATGATAACAAATAAGATGCATGATGTGTTCTGAAATTCTACAATATGTAACATCGAATTAATATAATTAACGACTATAGACTAACATACAGAATGCAACCTTTATCATGCTAATTATCAAAATGCCAATGTAAACTTCAAAATCTTGAAGATTAACACATGCATGGAACAAATTACACGAAATAATTTCTTCAACATACAAGATGATTTCAATATTCCAAAAGTATAATAAATTACACTAAATATTAAATAGTAACATGTCCAGTACACTAATCAAAGACTTGGAAAAATGTGTACAGAAAATGTATGATTCAGTTGACATTATTGGAATAACGACATATTTTTTTTAACAATAGGTTCAGAAAAGATATGAAATAATTGAAAATATAAGCAAAATTACCTTATTTTTTTGTTTTACAAGAAGGTTCAACTTTTTCTTCGACGCCTTTTTCCGAGCTTCACATACCCGGTTGGTTTTTTCTAGGATTAAATATTACGTCGGTATCTGTTTTTGTGCTTGGTTTTGCCACTGTTGTTACGAGCAGAAGCCATTGTCACAATTTTGTAAAATCAGCAGAAACTGTCGATCTTCACCTTACAAAAAAAAAATGAATTTTATGGTGTTCATACATTAAAATGAATGATATAAACTTACCCACTTGAGCGAAATTCCAGCGATTTTGAATGTCAAATTATTGAAAAATCGTATGAGTGAATTTTTGGGTATTTTGATTTAGGAGAAATTCTTAAGTTCTTCCACAATTTTTTGATTTTACCGATGATAATGGAGAAGAAGGTTTAGGAAGAAACGTTGGAAGATGTGAAAGTGAGTGGGTAATTTTGGAAATATGCCTTAATTGCTAATCTAATTAATTGTTGATAATAATTGTTGATTGGCATTTGGGGGGTGTATTCAATTAAGAGTTGATAAGACTTTTAAAGATTTTTATGGAGTTTAAAAGTCTAGGTGTATTCAATTTAGACTTTTTAAATTCCATAAAAGTATTGGGGTATTCAATATAGATTTGTAAAGACTTTAAAAAAGTCTTATAAAATCATGCGATATTCAATTCAGACATTTTAAAATCATGCGAAATTCAGGAGTATTCAAAACGTCGATGACTTTTAATGATTTTATAGATCATTTTATATGTACAAATTTTAAAGCATAATGTATAAATAAACGATATCACAATTTCTCTCTCATTCACCCCTAAGATTTTGAAAGACTTTGGGGGGAAAAATTTAATTCCCTTATTTTTTTTTCTTTATGTAATATTTCTCTTCTATTTTTTCCTTTTACAAATTGTAAAGTCCAGATTAATATTTTTGTCTTTCTTCAATGTGATTTTTTTCCCTCTTCAATATATTTTCCTAACTAATTTTTTTCTTCTCTTATTTCTTTTTCCTTCCACAAATTCTATAACCATGATTAATTGCCAATATTTTTTTTATAAAAAAGAATATGAATATTTTTATCTCTAGGCCATATGATTTTTTTTTTTCAATATTCTCCTAACCGTTTTTTCATTTTCTTATTTTTCCTTCTATGAACTTTTAGAAACTTTTAGAGACAGTGTGATTTTTTCTTCAATATTTCCATAACTATTTTTTTCATCGTTTTTTTAATTAAAAAAAGATAAATTTATAATTAAATTCTTATATAATTGTTGATTATAGTTTATTAATGAATTTCATAGGATTAAAAATTAGTTTTTTATTAATGTATTTTTTTTCATTTTCATTATTGTTTTTTCTATATAATTGTTGCATTTTTATTTCTTCGTAAATTGGTACTTTTGTTATTTATTATGCAATTGTCGTGATTAATAATGATATGTTACCTATAGATTATTAAATATAAAAATGAAGATTATAAATTGGATAATATTTTTTTTTTTGGAAATTATTTTTAAAAAGAATTGCATGCTATTATTTTTTGAATTTATCCACAAGCCATTTAAAAGTTTATAGTTTTACCCAAAAGAAAAAAATAGAGTGAGTTAATAATTTATATTATTAACTTTTGACGTAGTTACTTGCAACAATTAAATAGAACATTTTTTTGTGAATTTAATAATATTAATACAATTAAATAAATTATTACTAGACTTTTCTCCTGCGACATTTTTTTTAATTGTGAGATATTAAATTTTTATATTCAAAATTTTTAGTTTAAAAAAGTCTATAAAAATTCATTAAAGTCTGTGAAAGTCTAGGAAAAATTCTCAAAATGAAATGTATACAAATCCATAAAAGATTGTAGGAGTTTAATAAAATCTATAAAAGTCAATAAAAGTTAATGAAATCCATCAAAGTCAGTCACTTGAAAAATGTCAATTAAAATCTTTAAAAGTCTAGATTAAATACACCTAATATTTTATATTTTCTAAATTGTCCTTGAGTTAATATTATAATTGAACTCTTAATTTAGCATTTATAACCACATATAGTCCTTAGAAGTAGAAAATGTTAAATCTCTATTTATTATATTTAATTACTGGATTTTGAAAATATTTTCTTTGAATTGTGAGAACAGATTTGGTAAGTTACTGGATTAATAGTAATTGACTTTCCACCAACAATTTATTCAGCTTATTTAAGGTCTAATTTGAAGTTTAGTGTTGTTTTATTTAAAGGTAATTATGTAGTTTGTGATGTCCATAAAGACTTCATTTAAAGATTTGTATTTGTGATTGTAGTTTTTGTTAGTTAATGTGAATAATCCTCTCTCAATACTCTTCTTTTTTTCAAAAAAATAACAATTTGCGTTGGACTATAAATGTTATGGTGTATTTTTTAATTATGGTGCATGCTCATGCGTATTTGTTTACATATCTAATTAACTTGCGACTTCAAATTTTCTAGACGAAAAAAACTTTGTGGGCTAACTTCAATAATGGTTTGAATCTACTATTGATACGTATCTTATTTCTATTATTCTTTTTTATGTTTTTGAATTGAATTGTTATCTATTTTGCTTAAACTAATTTTTCTTAACTATTTACGCTCCAACGTGAATAAGATGCTTAAATCGCTAGAATATTTAGTTTTGGTAATATAATTTTATTTCTCTATTACAATTTGAATAAGTTTACGTGAAGATATTTGGACACTGAATTGTACAAATAAAAATATTTAATTTTGTCAATTTCTAATGTAAATATTATTTTATTTTTTTTATATACTGATTGATAAATCTACCTAACTTGATGTGCTACGAACCCAAATTACATGTGATATTTTGGATTAAAATCTCTTCATAGTTAAAGAACTATATTAAATTAAAAAGATTAATTATAAGCTATTTGCCATCTCATAAAGCAATAAAATTTGATGGATTTAAGTTATCGATATATTTAAGAACTTCATATACACTATTTTTTTTTGTGTTCTTTAATTGACATTATTTGACTATATTATAGACCTTAAAAATAGATGTTCAATATTAGCTACACAATTATAGAAAGTACTTCGTTTGAATACAACAATGAACATTATATTTTACCGTATTTTTTAATGTCAAATTTTTGTATTTAATACAATATTAAATTAAGTTATAATTATTTAAATATTTGAATAAATATATATCTCACAATACCATTAGTAAATCACGTGCAACGTATGTTTAACATACTAGTTTGTAGAAAAAAGTAGGTATGGTTCCTAATTTTCTCGAAAGGGAAAAGAAAACCACAAATAAGCCAAACTTAAGATTACCTCCAGCGCCAGCGGCCCATGTTGGACTCTAGTACTTGAGGTCAACAAGCCCGCTAATGAAAGCCGAATAGGAATGTTTTTGGGCTTCATCATTAGACATTACATGCATCAACCCAATTTCAGGCCCACTATTGAATGGAAAATTGGGCATTCACTAGGAAAAAAAAATGGAAAAATTGCATATAAGTCACTTTCACATGACTTGTTTCAAATTAGGTCAATTTTTTTTTAAAAATTGTGATTAAGTCATACTTTACAGTAATTTTTTAAATTAATTACAAAATCACTCTTGTTAACCATATTTTTCATCGGCACATTCTTCCACCTCTACAAACCTCTTCCACCTCCGGCGACAACCTCATACACCTCCGGCGACCTCTGGCGAGTACTTCTTCTACGGCGCAATGCGATTTTTTTACTGAGGCAGCTCTGAAGGTCTTGGTGAAAAAGATGGGAGTTCTAGATAGCAAGGTAATGAACAAAATTCGTGATTCACAGCTTGTGGTGAACAGATAGCAAGGTCTTGGTGGACAAAAAGATAAAAAAAAAAAGTTGCAACCCTTGAATTTTATCGTGTTCGCAAATCAATTGGTGTTATTGTCCGTGAGCACAATGGCCACATTTCTTTTGCTTGTTTTGATTTTAAATTTCAATTGTTCAGTTGGTCAAAAATGTGATGAAAATGTCATGCTTTAGATTTCTGACTTTAATATTTTCATCAACGTAGTTACTTGGAAGTTTTTAACTAGAGTTATTTGGTTCCTAATTCGATATTCTTAAATGTTCAAAAGAGATTCACAGTTCTTTATTCATTGTGGTTTAATGTTTATTCTATAGAGTACTCCTCATGTGTAGAAAAGTGGTTGGAATGGGGAGGTGGAGCTGGTGGGGGTTGAAGGAGAAGGAGAAGATAATTGCTTTCACTTCTTTGATCCTAATTTGCCATGATTAGTTTTGGCCATGATTTGCTTCTGTAAATAATAGCTCGATACTGTATTATAGAAAATAATTTGATACTATATTATAGAATAGCAGCTTGATACTGTATTAAGTTGGTCATTAGATTATTTCTTTGTGTTGTTAATTAGTCATGTGTGTTATTTGATACTGTATTATACAAAACAGTATTATACAAAACAGTGTCACAACAGAAATAGGCATAGAATTCGTATACGTGTTCAGAATTTTTATTATAATACATTTTTGGAATGGTCTCGTCGAGACGGTCAAGACCAGTGGCTCTGCTACTGCGTACGATGGATTTTACCCATTTGAAGTTGTCTCTTTAATTTAAAATGATAATCTTTAATTTTCTTGTCAAAACAGTATCATACATCCTCTAAAACAGTATCACAGCTAAGTGTATCTTAATATATTAGTATCATACATTAAAATATCTTAATAAAACAGTATCACACACACAAACTACAACCCAATAAAATAAAAGTATCATATGTTGAAACATTATCTTAATAAAATAGTATCAAAGATAAAAATTTGGTATAAGTATACCATATCACTTTATCTAATTAAAACAGTATCATATATTTGTTTTACTAGTTGAAGCCAGGATTGTTGCTAGTCAAGGTTGTTGCATTTTGTATAATCTCTAATTGTAAAACTTGGTCTAACATGAAGGCTTATTATAGACATAGTCAATTCATTTTAATATATTTTTCTTCTATTAATGCTAGAGCTGAAGATTGCTTGCAATATAAGCTGTGAAGTACATTAGTTGTGCTAGCTTTGATTTAGTTTCTCATTGGATTAGAAATATCATGCATTTTGTCCGCGCCAAGGCAAAGTATATTAATGCTAAAGGACAGCCATTTAATTCAATACTAGTTCAACTTGACATATGTGTGCATTACAAAATGTTACTATGGAATGGCTGATCATATGTCTTACTCTTGTAAAATCTGAAATCAATAACTTAATATATGAATATAGTCCAGCCACCCTTCTCCAAACAAAAATGGAGTCAGGATTTGATTTTCACCACTATAAGACACGCTGGTTAAAGTAATTAAAGTACAAAATCATTGATACTGTTTGCATTTAATAACATTATCATATATTAAAACAGTATCATATATATTTTACTAGTTGAAGTAATTATATTGTTCTTAAAATGCTCCATTAGTAGTATAAAACATTGATACTGTTTGTATTCAATAACTTTATCATAGATTAAAACAGTATCATTGGTTGAAACATTATCATAATAAATTAATATCAAAGATTAAAACAGTATCATAGGTTGTACCATTATACATTATCTATATAAAACAGTATCATAGATAAAACAGTATCACAACAAAACAGTATCACGATAAAACAGTATTAAAACAAAACAGTATCACGACAAAACAATATCACAACAAAACAGTATTCACGACAAAACAATATCAATTATCGTTTTTTTACAATTAAGAGTATGTTGGTCTTTTAGCTCTAAAATGTGACTTAAATTGAATTAAATTTTGATCATATGATTTTAGAGCCCATAAGTGCCAAAACAGTGACTGACCTAAAATTTACCCCAAAAAAATCTACTTTTAAAAATACTTTTCAATATTTTTAAGTACCAAAATACTTTGTTGTAGTTATAATACACCATGTTATACTTTTTAACACGGTATCATACGTGTTATAATTATTTTTAACAAGTATTAAAAAATATTGTGTTACGTCGTCGCAGCAAGCTGGTCACTATCGATGCACATCATCACCGGCAATCACTTCCACCACAATCATTCAATTCAAATCCTATATATCTCGCTAACATCACCATTCCAAACCTATGTCACCACCATGCACTACCACAATCTCCACCATTGCCACCATTGTCAAATTTTCAGATCTAGTTCAACAACGAAAAACATACAAAGGGATAAAAGTCATCAACCACGACGACCAAATCCGCTGTCGTCCCCACCACCAAGAAACTAAAGAAGTCACCAAATCCTAACCTTCTTCATTGTTGTCGAACCATCAACTCCAATCCATATTTCAAACCACTACCACTGCATACATCTTCTGCCACTATAGCATCATGCTCATTATATACCACCACCATCACTTCTGTCACCTCTATCGTTGGATTTTATTACAACCATTCCTCTAAAAGTAAAAATGTTAGCGGACATAGCATTTTTAAATAAAAAAGTCAGTGTGCATTATTTGTGCAATTTCGAAACATTTGGTATTACTGGGCATAATTTCCACTAGAAAATAAGACAAAAATCATATATGAATGATTTTTCAATTTGATCTTCTATTTCCGTTGACCAAAGCATCCAATAATTTCTGGTCACACATTAATTTACTAAAACGTTATCTAGCACATGTGAAGCATTTTACTCGTTAAAAAAAAAATACATTGTTAATTTTCAGATCAATTGTCTAAACTTGTAGCTTTTCTTAAATAAATAAGGAGAGAATGATTTTAAATCATTTTTAAATTCCCCTTGACCGAACATGTTAGGTCCACCAGAAATGTTGCTTAACCAAATCAAAGACAAGTAACTTTTCCAAACTCACGACTCACGATATCGATAACAAGGAATAAAATAAAATATGATAAACACGTTTCATACGTGATTTAGATTGAATGATCTGAACAATCTATAAATATATCGAATATTTTTCTTTCTTAATTTTGTTCAATTACATTAACTAAAATTAACAAGGTACAGTATTAAATGTGATTACTTCACATACTTTTCTTTCTTAATTCTATTTAATTTTGTTGAGTTGACTTAGACAAGATGACCAAATTTTTTTATCTCTAAATTATATTCTTAATTCTATGTAGTTAACGTCTGTATGTCTTGTAAGTTGTAATTACTTAAAGAAAAAGCATTGTGACAGCTCTTGTTGTTTTATGTTATGAAGTGATTCCTTGCTTTATTTTGGCTTCCCAAAGCGTGGAGCGGTTCAAAAGAGTAGATGCTTAAACGCATTCTTACTGGCAAAAAAAAAAAAAACTCCAGTCATACAATTGACTGTTCTATATTTCCATTCCTTAATTTTATTGATTGAAATTCGAGTGTTGATTAAAAAGAAAAGAAATAGAACTCGTTAATTTTGTTTAATTTTTTATAAAAAATAAAACTATCGGACTTATTTACACTTTTTTTAAAGGTTAACAATTCAACAATAATTTTCTCTTATTAAAATTAAAGGTATATTAGTCTTTTTAATTAAATAAGGACGGACCAAAACACATAGTATAAGAACTTTTGTGTTAAAAAATAAATACTAGGGACCATTTCTACACTGAAAGTAAAGATTATGAACCATTTAGGCCAAAATCGAAATTTTGACCCAAAAATACGACACAATTTCAATAAAATGTCACATGTTATGTATTAATAATAAGTATGCATTGCATGCTTTTATTCTGTCAACCGACAATTTAATTTTGGAGCGAAAGATCCAATTAGACCAATGGCAGGAGTGGTTAATTGATTATGAATTATTAAATTAATTAACAACTTATTTGGATGTGATCGGCTATATGATTTAAATTAAAGTGGATAATATTTAAAGGGTTCATGTTACCTCATTTATTATATAACTTAATGATGTTAATCATGTACATTAGTTACTTAATGGGCACTTAGCATAAGCACAATGAATAGTACCACTAGTAATTACTTTATTTCATTAAAATATTCCCACATCTCAACATGCTTTAGAAATAATATCTTGTTCCAGCGTGCCCTAACAGACCAACCCTCTTCTTCTTCATTACTTTCTTTTTTTTCTTCCTTATAATTTTAAGTTTAAATATGAAAAATATTAATTAATATATATAGGTTTGAACTATTTATCTTAATAAGATATACTTTTTTATGATAGAACTACAATACTCAATATGATTTTAGAGTCTAAAAAATTTAGCATATGTTTGGGAGTGCTTTTCCGTACTTATAAGTTGATCAAATATTATTTTTATCCACACATTTCATAAGACTCGCAATTTTTATCTAGCCATAAACTTATAAATTTGCATAGGTATTACTTTTTATGTTTCACACTCTTTTCTGACACAAAATGTAATAAAATAAATGAATAAACAATTGAGAATATTCGTTAAAATGTAAAATTGTCGTAATAATTGATAAGGACAAATAGAAAAAACCGAAGAAAAAAAGATGTCCAGTAGTTAAATACCTTAGCGTGACTTACAAGAACTTCAAAGATTTTCCACTTCCCATAGGCTAAGAAGATAGAAAACGCAATACCTATGACTTCAAAACAGTTTAAATGATTTTTAAATTGAACATGAATAAGCGTTTATTAATTTAGAGCTTGTTTGATAAAGATTATAAATCCATTTTGGTTTTTTTCAGCCGTAATTTTTGACTTTTCAACCTATTTTTAACCTAAAAAGTCAATAATTTCAACTCAAATAAACCAATATTGGTCAAATAAACAAAAAATTGGTTTATAAACTAGTTTATAATCTCTGTCAAACGGGCTATTAGTTTTGTGTCTAATTCAAAATTACATATTAATTAATATCACATAATTGTTACATAGACTGACTATAATAATAGTTGTCTCGTTGATGATGAATATAGTTACCCAATATGTAATTTATTGTTTTCTTTTTTCTAAAACATTTGAAGTTTTTATACACATTTGACTGACTGACAGATATAACTCAAAATGTAAATCCATCTACCCCAAATTTAGACACGTGAAAATGTATATCCTATATAGCGTGCCCTAATAGACCAACCTAATAATTTGGCTCCTTTTGACATTTCTTTATTGGATAAGAGCTGTCAAAAGCGATATTCTAGGCAAAATCATATGAATTTAAAATATATAATGACCACTAGTGTGAATACAACTCATGCAATCAAGATTTATTTAGAAAAAAAAAAATTAATTATGTATATTATGTCCCACTTGTTGCTAAAACATGTAGAGCCGTAGAGGTAATTGCCCTTCAACTTTAGGGTTTATTTGTATATATAGCTCATGCCACTAGTGTAGAAATTTAAGTTTGGACTATCACAGTTGATTGCCAATGCCTTCTCTCAAAAGTGTTAATAAGGTAGCTTACCCTTACCACTCTCCCCCACCACCATCACCACCTCCCCCGCCACCTCCATGCAACCCTCCTCCTCCGCCTCCTCCACCTCCTCCACCCCCACCTCCACCTGTATGCCCACCACCCCCTCCTCCTCCTGCATGCCCACCACCACCTCCTCCTCCTCTTGCTCCACATTCACCCCCTTGTCACTGTGGACATCATCATCATCCACCTAGTGCTTCACCCCCAAAACCTATAGGAAGTCCGGCACCCGCATCACCGCCTTATCCACCTAAAACACCACCAGGTGGTCCGGTTGTTCCACCACCTAAACATTCAAAACCACCAAAAGCCTCACCAACTCCTGGTGGCCCAGTTGTTCCACCGCCTAAACATTCAAAACCACCATACTCCTCACCAACTCCCGGTGGCCCAATTCCACCAAAAACTCCTCCAGGATCACCCACACCAACACCTAGTAAACCAGGAACCCCGGCTTACCCGCCATATTATTCACACCCACCAAGTCCAACCAAGCCTGGCGGTCCAGTGTACCCACCAGGACTACCCTATACGCCGCCAAATGGTGGCCCTATAACACCTTCACCAAACACCCCTTTTACGCCGCCATCAAACACTCTTGTTCCGCCGCCTCCAGGTGGTGGCAACAACCACACTACCATAATCGCGGTGTGCGTTTCTCTTGGTGGTTTATTCTTCCTTGCATTCCTTGCAGTTGGTCTCTTTTGCTTAGCCAAGAAGAAGAAGAAGCCAATTATGGTTCCAGCGGCTGCGGAGGCTTCTTATGAGGAACCACCAAGACCATACGGCGGAGAAACTGCGGCCGCCCATGCTCATGAAGGTGGAGAGATAAGTGGAGGAATGCATCCTCATTCTTCAAGCTATGATCATTAGTATACTACAAAAATACTACACGCGCGAAGGTCCCACTCAAGCGTATTTGCATTGTTTGTTGAACTTTTGGTACAATAGACTGAAAAAGGCACAAACATTATCCGTAAAAGAAAATAAATTAAAATTTTATTTATTGTCGAGGTAGCAAATGTGGCATGTGTGTATTGTTAGGCTATGTTTTAGAAATTGAATCCATATTTCTTTGTTCTCTTCTATGGAAGATATAGATTTTTATTTATTTGTATACTGTGTTTAATAAAGGGGTGTTTAATAAAGGGTTGGATGGTACCAAATGTCAAGGCATTGTTGCATGTTGGTCCGTGCAGGATTGTTTTGTGTGAATCTAAATTCGTTATCAAATAATTTGCTTTCTTTTTAATGTCTTCTTGATTCATATTTATTTAATTGTTACATTTGTTGAAACGAATCCGTGCAGCTACATTTCAATTTTGTATATAAAGATGCAAATTATATACTTTGTGAATTTTTTTTTTTTTTTTAATCTTGCAATTTAATTTTCTCGTAAAAGTCTGATATTGATGCCCTTTGGGGATCCAATATCACTGTACCCTAAAAAAATTGGCAGCGGGACCAAAGCTAGTGGATAAATGCCATTATAAAAATGTAATAAACAAGAAACTTTTGAAAAAGAAAAGTGGGTTAGGTAAAGAATCATGTGGATGAAATAATTTTTCCCTAAAATATGACCAATCTTTGTCATGACTTATATATAATATAATATATAAAAAGCAGAGTAAGTGAGTCACTATACGGTGCCATGTGCATATTCTAAGTTTTTTATTTGCGACTTTGACTTTTGTCACTCGGTACGTATAGAGTAATGCGAATTTAAAACAATAGTTTATAGTATATACCTGTTGTTGTGGGCCTGTGGCACATAAAATACAACGCACCTCATTTTATGCATTCAAAACGATTGATTAGAAAGAAAAAAAATAGGGTTAATTTCACTAGTCACTTAAATTCTTGTTAAAATTTTAAATTAGTTATTAAAATATTTTTTTATCCTATTAGTTATTCACGTTATCATTAATTTCACAAATGGCACTTGATTATTAAATTCGATGAAAATTTGTAGTTTTTGTCCTCAATATTTACTCGTTTTCGCATTTTTTTCTCAACTCTTTATTTCTTGACAATCTTATTTTCAACCTTTTATTTTTTTACGCTCTTAGTCCTTAATAATTGTTTATGAAGAAAAAATATATAAATAAAAAAGAAAAACCCTTATTCCTTATCCAAACCTCAATTCTTATTCAAAAATAAATCACTACAACCAGCAATGCTATAATAACTAACTATTACTAGAGTCTTGTGTTAACAATCAGCATACTACAACAACTAACTATCACTAGAGTCTTGTGCTAACAACCAGCTACCATCTTCGTGTATCACCACTATTCCCACACACTATAACAAACAATTATCGTTGCTCTTAAATACTAGTGTAGCAACCACCAGTTTATATTAGGATCAAACTAAAATTAAGAATTAGTATAAAAAAATATTAGGCAAAATAATAATATATATAAAACCAGTTTTAAGAAAAAATTGTGAATCTGATTAGTGGTAATCAGAACAATATTAACAAGAAAATATCTTAGCCTCTACCCCAGCAACGTCATTGCTAGTTTATGGTAGCCGGCGAGTGTAGGTCCAAACAAATTCTTCAGTTATTATGTTAAATTTTGATAGCATTTCTTGTAATTTCACCATCTCTCTTTTAAATCGTCCCCTCATCATCTATGGGTAAAAAAAAAGAGAAAAATAGGAGAAGTAGTTAGTGGTGTCGGGATGGAAAGTGTGGCTTGGGGTTGAGGACCACGATGTAAAGGTAATATATAAATGAGGTATGATGGAGATTGGCTACTCGTAGGTATGATAACTTGCGGTAGATTTAAAAGGCCATCAATTGATGGGAGCTTGTCGTGGTAAGAACTTTCAGTAGTTAGGATGTGATGGCGAGGGGCTTCTCCAAAAGCTCTACTTATAACAAATGTGCTAAACTGACTATAAGTTAAAATTAGCAACATATGTGATTAGAGTGGCAAAATCGGTCCGACCTAACGGGCCGACCCATATAACCCAGATTTTGGATTGGCTGACCCTATATGACTCAGCACGGCTAGCCCACTGGGCTAGTCAGGCTTGGACCAGGCTGGCCCACATTTTTTTTCCTACTTGACACTAGTCACTCATTTTGTAAATGGTCCAATACATAATTCAAATAATATCAATCTAAAATGGACTAAGCCCAAATCTCAAACTTAAATTGTATTTTTTTGAAACATTAGTCCAAGAATCTCAAACTTCAGCACAAAATTATTTAGATTTAATTAAAATTTAGTTTAATTCAAGTTTCAATCCAAATTATATTTGGTGTGACAAATAATTTATTTATTTTAAATTTACTTATAAGTAAACTTTTTAATTTAAGTTAAACATGCTTATATCTCAAAGCAATAAGATTAATTTATTCTTACTATTTATGTTTTGGAAAAACGTGTCAAAAAATAGTTTACAATGAACAAAAAAATTATTATTTTGAAAGAAAATAAATTTTACCAAACAAAATGTGTCATTATTATCTCTTTGCATGTTTAACAAACAATCCTTCTTAGAAAAGTTATTATCATAAAAGACAAAAGAAAAGATAATGGGATGGGATGAGATGAGATGGGATGGGATGGGATGGGAAAACAATCCTTCTTAGAAAGGTCATTAATCATAAAAGAGAAAAGAAAATATAATGGGATGAGATGGGATGGGAAAACAATCCTTCTTAGAAAAGTCATTATCAAACAGAGAAAAGAAAAGATAATGGGATGGGATGAGATGGGATGGGATGGAAGCACACATATCTAAGAAAGTTGTAAAGTGAACCCCAACATAGATTCGAGTATCTCCAATGTTATAATATCAAGACATAATTGTCTATTACTTTTTCTACAAATGATCAAAAAGTGCTTATGTGGCATAATTAATGCTAGAAAATGTCTAGTACAATGTGGAGTATTTCCAATGCTATAATGCCAATGCACAATGTCTAGTACTTTTATTGACAAATGACCAAAAAGTACTTATATGACACAATTAATGCTAGAAGGTGTCTAGTACAATGTCTATCATTAATTTAATAATCTCTATCCAATTAATACATTTTTCTCTCTTTTTTTCTTCTTCTAAAAAGCTAATAATAATCTGCCACATTTGCACAATGAACATTGTTGCATTGGAGAAGTTTTTTGATATAATATTAATATCTTTTGCCACGTATACATAATAGACATTGTTGTATTGGAGATGTTCTAATTCTAGACATTGTTATTGACAATGTCCATCATTAATTTAACAATCTCTATCTAATTAATACAGTTCTCTCTATTTCTTTTTTCTAAAAAGCTAATAATAATTTACCACATTTGCACAATGAACATTGTTGTATTTGAGAATTTTTTTTGATATAATGTCAATATCTTTTGCCACATATACATAGTAGACATTGTTGCATTGAAAATACTCTTAGTGCTTGAAAATTAACGCAAAAAGGCATTAATTATCGTATCGAGGTCTAATTGGCTATGTGGTTTTTTTCTACCTACATGCACAATCTCTGATTTATCTGTCTTGTATACAATCTTCCTTGTTGGAAAATAAAATTAAGACCGAGTTGGCCCGTTCGCCCAATAAGGTGGACTAGGCCAGCATGTTGCTAGCCTGCACAAAATTGGATTGGACTGGTCCGAGTCAGTTTCAAGTGTGGCCCTACTCTGACAGGTCGGATTGAACCGACCCGATCCGTTTGCCAACTCTATATGCAGCCTGCAAAGGCACTAGTTGGTTAGCTTACCCATCCATGTCATAACGTAATATTTAGATACATTTTTTAAGATCTACAATTTTTATTCAAAATTTTTATAGAACCCACTACATATAACATTAAAAATAAAAACTTTACCAAACAAAATAACTTTTCAGCTAAAAATCTATTTTTTGTCACTGTCAAAATAATTAACTTATTTATTTTTATTCATTTTAGAACTTTACTTATTTACTTATAATGAATTAAAATTTTCAATGAAAGATACTATTTTAAGACAGTCCATTATTCTTATTAATTTGTCAAATTTAGTCCTTATTTGATATAAATTAAAAATTTGCTACAAAGATATAATCAAAATCAACAATTAGTTTTAACTATATATTTTTTTTAGGACACACGACTTTTATTAACTTTACAACCACATATTTCTATCATTTTTTTTAATAAAAAATTGTTAAAAACTTTTTCATTGCATATTTGGCGATGCTGAAATTATTTTTTAAATGTTTATAAGGGTTGAATTTTATGGAATATGAAGATAATATATAGATAGTAAACTATGTGTTCGACAAAATATATTTGACCAATTTAAATTTTGAAATAATCCTAAGCAAGTACTTGTTTGTCTAAAGTTAAATTATAATTTAAGTTGATCAAATTAGGCAAAATTTTTTTTTTTCACATATTTTATAAAATTTACAACTTAATATTCCTTATTATCTACCCAATTCATAAAATCTACAATTTATAAACAATTAAAAAATATTTTAACATGGCCAAACATACACTAAAACAAAAGATTTTCACTTTCCCTTCATTTCCTTCCCTCTCAAGTCTCAACTACCTAGTAGACAAAAACGCACGCATGGGAAAAATAAAAACCTGGGAAAACCTCTACACTTCAATAATAAATAAATCGCCAGTTTGCATGATTTTTTCTGGAATTTCAAGCAGATGGGGCGTTCTGGAATACGAAAAGGTGCAATCTTGCTGTTGCTTCCGGTGCTAATTTCAGCTGGATTATTGTTTCTTTGTTGGGTCGGTTTGTGGCAGAGAAGAACAGCTCTAGGTGACAGCATCAAGGGGACTCACGAAAGTGCCATTGACAACTTTGTTCTTGTTGATCATGGAGGTATATAGATTTCTTTTCGTAAATGTTCAAGTTGAACGACGTGCAGCCATGCAGGCCAAATTCATGCCGTACACGGTGCACAGTTCATGAATGGGTAGTGGTGAAATATAGCACATTGAACACCTTGTGTGAAAGCTTAATCTTTTAATCTAGTCAATTTATTTGCTTGAGATTAAAATTTTCATTGTTTTGGTTAATTTTGTTCATGAAAAAGTTGTTTTCGAGTTGAAAGTTATTATTTGTTGGAGGATACATCTTTGTTGATTTTAACTGCTTTGCTGGTTTGAAAATACACTTGAGGTTATTTTATTTTTATGTCTCTGAATTTTTTATGGATTTATACCTCTTCGATATTTATTGTTAATTTGTTTATGCCTTTTTGTAGTTTCTATTAATTAACTTGCTTTTGCTGCTAATGTAAATGTTGCCCTCACCTTTACCATATTTGTTTCAGTAATTTGATTGATGTCTAGCTGGTCATCGCGAGGTCATTTTGATGGAACTAAATTTTTATTTGAACAATTATCTTTCTGGATGGAAATTATATTCTTTCGTTACTTGTGGAAGCTTCTTTTGGCTATTGATTTTGTTTTTCAATTACATTTCGCTGTTGATTTCAGTAGCTGTCCTATAAGGATTGCTGCTGTTCAAATAGAGAGAGGAGTATTGAGAAACAATGGCTTAGCTTTTCCATTGATTAAGAATGAATATATATACACAAAATTGGGCATTGCCGTGAGTTACCCAAAACACAAAAATAGGAAACTATTCTAGAATTAGGGTGCTAGAAGGTGTCTAGGACAATGTCTATCATTAATTTAATAATCTTTATCCAATTAATACATTTTCTCTCTTTCTTTTTTCTAAAAAGCTAATAATAATTTTTCACATTTGCACAATGAACATTGTTGCATTGGAGAAGTTTTTTGATATAATATTAATATCTTTTGCCACGTATACATAATAGACATTGTTGTAATGGAGATGCTCTAATTCTAGACATTGTTATTGACAATGTCCATCATTAAATTAACAATCTCTATCTAATTAATACATTTTTCTCTATTTGTTTTTTTCTAAAAAACTAATAATAATTTGCCATATTTGCACAATGAACATTGTTGCATTTGAGAAATTTTTTGATATAATGTCAATATCTTTTGCCACATATACATAGTAGACATTGTTGCATTGGAAATACTCTTAGTGTTTGAAAATTGACGCAAAAAAGGCATTAATTATCGTATTGAGCTCTAATTGGCTCTGTGGTTTTTTTTCAACCGACTTGCACAATCTCTGATTTATCTGTCTTGTATACAATCTTCCTTGTTGGAAAATAAAATTGGCCTATTCGCCCAATAAGGTGGACTAGGCTAGCATGTTGCTAGCCTGCACAAAATTGGATTGGACTGGTCCGAGTCAGTTTCAAGTGAGGCCTTACTCTGACGGGTCGGATCGAACCGACCCGATCCGTTTGCCAGCTCTATATGCAGCCTGCAAAGGCACCAGTTGGTTAGCTTACCCATCCATGTCATAAAGTAATATTTAGACACATTTTGTAAGATTTAAAATTTTTATTCAAAATATTTATTGAACCCACTACATATAACATTAAAAATAAAAATTTTACCAAACAAAATAACTTTTTAGCTAAAAATCTATTTTTTGTCACTGTCAAAATAATTAACTTATTTATTTTTATTCATTTTAAAACTTTACTTATTTACTTATAATGAATTAAATTTTTCAATGAAAGATACTATTTTAAGACAGTCCATTATTCTTATTAATTTGTCAAATTTAGTCCTTATTTGATCTAAATTAAAAATTTGCTACAAAAATATAATCAAAATCAACAATTAGTTTTAACTACATATTTTTTTTAGGACACACGACTTTTATTAACTTTACAACCAGATATTTCTATCATTTTTTTTTATCAAAAATTGTTAAAAACTTTCTCATTGCATATTTGGCGATGCTGAAATTATTTTTTAAATGTTTATAAGAGTTGAATTTTATGGAATATGAAGATAATATATAAATAGTAAACTGTGTGTCCGACAAAATATATTTGACCAATTTAAATTTTGAAATAATCCTAAGCAAGTACTTGTTTGTCTAAAGTTAAATTATAATTTAAGTTGGTCAAGTTAGGCAAAATTTTTTATTTTTTCACATATTTTATAAAATTTACAACTTAATATTCCTTATTATCTACCCAATTCATAAAATCTACAACTTATAAACAATTAAAAAATATTTTAACATGGCCAAACATACACTTAAATAAAAGATTTTCACTTTCCCTTCATTTCCTTCCCTCTCAAGTCTCAACTACCCAGTAGACAAAAACGCACGCACGGGAAAAATAAAAACCCGAAAAAACCTCTACACTTCAATAATAAATAAATCTCCAGTTTGCATGATTTTTTCTGGAATTTCAAGCAGATGGGGCGTTCTGGAATATGGAAAGGTGCAATCTTGCTGTTGCTTCCGGTGCTAATTTCAGCTGGATTATTGTTTCTTTGTTGGGTCGGTTTGTGGCAGAGAAGAACAGCTCTAGGTGACAGCATCAAGGGGACTCACGAAAGTGCCATTGACAACTTTGTTCTTGTTGATCATGGAGGTATATAGATTTCTTTTCGTAAATGTTCAAGTTGAACGACGTGCAGCCGTGCAGGCCAAATTCATGCCTTAAAGGGTGCACAGTTCATGAATGGGTAGTGGTGAAATATAGCACATTGAACACCTTGTGTGAAAGCTTAATCTTTTAATCTAGTCAATTTATTTGCTTGAGATTAAAATTTTCATTGTTTTGGTTAATTTTGTTCATGAAAAAGTTATTTTCGAGTTGAAAGTTATTATTTGTTGGAGGATACATCTTTGTTGATTTTAACTGCTTTGCTGGTTTGAAAATACACTTGAGGTTATTTTATTTTTATGTCTCTGAATTTTTTATTGATTTATGCCTCTTCGATATTTATTGTTAATTTGTTTATGCCTTTTTGTAGTTTCTATTAATTAACTTGCTTTTGCTGCTAATGTAAATGTTGCCCTCACCTTTACCATATTTGTTTCAGTAATTTGATTGATGTCTAGCTGGTCATCGCGAGGTCATTTTGATGGAACTAAATTTTTATTTGAACAATTATCTTTCTGGATGGAAATTATATTCTTTCGTTACTTGTGGAAGCTTCTTTTGGCTATTGATTTTGTTTTTCAATTACATTTCGCTGTTGATTTCAGTAGCTATCCTATAAGGATTGCTGCTGTTCAAATAGAGAGAGGAGTATTGAGAAACAATGGCTTAGCTTTTCCATTGATTAAGAATGAATATATATACACAAAATTGGGCATTTCGCGAGTTACCAAAAACACAAAAATAGGAAACTATTCTAGAATTTGGAGATTACAACTAATTACAAGTATAGTACAACTAATTACAAGAATTCAAAAATATAAAGAAAATATGTTGTAATTAATTCTCTAATATGCCCTATCAAGATGGAGCTCTAGAGTAGACGCCAATCTTGACCCTTAATTCTTGGAAGCGACTTCGTGGAAGCGGTTTGGTAAGAGCGTCGGCAAGTTGATCTGCGAAGGAAACATGAGTAACACGAAGAGCACCTGATTGAACTTGATCCTGAATAAAGTGATAGCCAATTGTCACAATTTTCATGCACGAATGAAAGACTGGATTAGAACAGACATAGGTGGCACCAACATTGTCACAATATATAACAGGTGGTGTAGGAAGAGTGACGCTAAGCTCTGTGAAAAGGGAACAAATCCAATTGATTTCTGAAATAGTAGCAACAACTGATTGATACTTAGCTTCGGTGGATGACCGAGCAACTGTATGTTGTTTCTTGGATGACCAAGAAATGGGATGACGACCAAGATAGACAATATAGGCACTCGTAGAGGTATAGTCGTCTTGGTTACCAGCCCAATCTGCATCTAAGAAGGCATGAAGAGAAAGTGGATTTTCCTTATGAAGAAATAATCAATGAGTTAATGTGCCACACAGATATCGAAGCAATCGTTTTGCAGCATTCCAATGTTCAGATGTCGGGCGATGCATGAATTGGGAAAGCTTGTTAACAGCATATGCTATGTCTGGGCGAGTGAGGCAAATATATTGTAGACTGCCAATAATTGTTCAATATTCTGTATAGTCAGTCAGAGCTGTACCTGAATAAAGTGTGAGATTTCCATATGTAACAAGTGGTGTAGCAACAGGTTTTGCACGAAACATTTTTGTCCAAGAAAGAATATCTGTGATGTAGCTCCATTGAGTGAGCAACAGACCAGATGGAGTGGTGAGAACCCTAATGTCGAGGAAATAAGACAAGGCACTAAGATCCTTGATTGAAAATCTTTGTGCCAGAAGGTCAATGTAGCGCTGAATAATATTGGTGTTGATACCTGTGATAATAATGTCATCTACATAAACAAGTAGATATATAGTAGTGTGACCTGAGTGGAGAATGGATAGAGAAGTGTCTGCATGATAGTTTGTGAACCCAGACTTAATGAGGAACTGGCGTAGTTCAAGGTACCAAGCCCGTGTGGCCTGCTCGAGTCCATATATAGCCTTCTTTAATTTGAATACATGTGTTGGATTGTCTCTATCAACAAATTCTGGAGGTTGGGCCATGTAGACATCTTCGAAAAGATGGCCCTAAAGAAAGGTATTATTAACATCTAACTGTCGCAATTGCCAACCTCTACTAACTGCCAGGCTTAGAACAAGGCGTATTGTTGTCGGCTTGACAACCGGACTAAAAGTGTCATAATAATCCACTCCAGGTCGCTGATGAAAACATTTGGCAACTAATGTGGCTTTGTACGTGTCAACAGAACCATCAGGAAGCCGTTTAATACGAAAAACCCACTTACATCCATCAAGATTCTCTAGAAAAGTAGATGGAACAAGCTCCAAAGTTCCATTCCGAACAAGATCATCAAATTCATCATTCATAGCTTGCCTTCATTTGGGATCTTTTAGGGCTTGGTTAACAGTATGAGGCTCAATGTCCGATGGTTGAGAAAGGACAGCAGTGAGATTCATATTGGTTAGGGGTTTGTGGATGTTGTTTTTCGCTCTAGTGGTCATGGGATGGGTATTTTGATGGGTGGGTTGAGTTGTGGTTGAAGCAGAAGAGGTCTCAGAACTGTGGGGTTCTAGTGGTAAACGGTCGACCATGGTTTCTTGGCAGTCAATCGAACTGTGTTCGAGTAAATGGAGGTTTGTGGACAGAGGTCGACGGTCGACTGGTGAGGAGGGACGATCGATCGTTTGGGCATTTTGTGACAGATGTTGACACGAGGAATCCCTTTGTGGAGGCGTATTGAGTGAGCCACTTGAAATGGGTAGAATTTGGACTGGGGGAAGCCATTTGGAAATGATCTCTAGGGTGGGACCAGCTAGATGGGATTGGTGAGTAGTAAAGGGAAAAGTGTTTTCAAGAAATTTGATATGACGAGAAATATATGTTGTAGAAGTGGACAGATCAAGACAAATATAGGCACTTTGTGTTGAAGAGTAACCAAGAAAAACATAAGGAGTGGAACGAGAGTCAAGTTTATGTTGAGAATAAGGACAAAGCCACGGATAACATAAGCAACCGAACACCCGAAGTTTAGTGCAATTGGTTGAGAATCAAAGAGTTTTTCAAAAGGAGATGAAAGATGTAGTGTGGGTGTGGACATACGGTTGATGAGATAGATAGTAGTGGCAAATGCATAAGTGCAATAAGTTAGAGGCATCGATGCATGAGTGAGAAGAGATAGACCAGTTTCAACAATATGGCGATGACGTCGTTCGAAAAGACCATTGTGTTCTGGTGTATGGGGTGGTGTAGTAAGATGGGATATACCATTGGTGAAGAGAAAACTATCAATGGGCTTGATATTTGCCACCATTATCTGAATAAAGGGTAACAATTCGGTGTTTAAATTGGTTTTCGACAAATGCCTTGAAGTGCACAAAGACATCATACACATGGGATTTCTGTTTAAGTAGATAATGCCAAATATATCGTGTATAATGATCAACAAAAATAACATAGTACTGAAAACCATCAACAGAATAAACATGAGTCGTCCATACATCAGAAAAGAGAAGTTTAAGCGGATGGGATGAGGTTAAGGTAGAAGAAGAAAATGGAATTTTATGACTTTTATTACATGAACAGGCATTACAATGTGTGGAGGAGGATAACGGACTAGACAATGGTAAAAGAAAACTTGGAAACAATATTTTTCATAATAGTAAATTGTGGATGACCTAGTCTAGGGTGCCACTCGGACGAATTGGTCTTGACACTGGAAAATGCAAGCAACGGTGAAGAGGTAACTGAAGAGGATATAGTCGGCCATTCATATATGCCATCCTTAGGTTCACCCTTGAAAAAGATTGCCCCAGTGTTTAGATCTTTCACCTGAAAAGCAGAGGGTGAGAATTCAAGAGAAACATGGTTATTAGTGCAAAATTGTTAAATCGAAATTAAGTTCTTCATGGAAGGGACACAAAGGACGTTTTGTAAAGTAAATGTACGAGAGGAAGTATGTATGGTGGTAGAACCGGTATGGGTGATGTGAAGGGCCGATCCATCGCCGATCATGACATCATCATATCCTTGATACGGGCTATGAAGATGGAGATTGTTCAAGTCAGACATAACGTGGTGAGATGCTCCACTATCCAGCAGCCAAGTAGGAGTAGTGTTGTTGCCGAGAACAGCATGATTGGCTCGTGGTTGCCAGGGTGTGGAGGAGCGATATTCTTGAGAGCCTTGAGGACGAGGTGTATGGGGATTGTTGATTGGTGACAAGCCGAAACATTGGGCATCGTTAGGCAGTGTGTTCTTGAATGACGCATGCTTGACAACGACCCAAATAAGGTTTTGGTTGGTGTTGATCATGTGGAGAAAACACAGTGGTAGGGCCTGGTTGTTGTGGATTAGTGGCTGGTGGCTGGTGGACGCCAATTTGGACAAGTCCGAAAGGCTGTGGGATTTTCCGTGGTTGGTAGTGACAGAGAAGATGGTTGAGCGGTCTGAAGAGATGCTTCTTTGTTGAGAAGTTTCTCATGGAGCTCAACAAAAGAAATTGACATATCACGAGCATTAATTGCATCATTGACGAATTTGTACTCATCATTTAGTCCTTCAAGAACCCGATCAATAAGATCCTCATCATCAACTGGCTTCTCCAAAAGAGCAAGTTCATCGGCACGAGTCTTTATCGCCTGCATATATTCACTAATTGATTTTGAGCCCTTGTTACACCGCTTTAATTGTTCCTTCAATTGTTTAATATGACCACGAAATGGCTTGGCGTATGTATTAGCTAAGGTTTACTATGCATCAAGGGATGTGGTGGTGCGGGCAATAAGCGGTTTGCACTGAAGCGGAGATAGCGCCAAGGAGAGTGCTAAAGATGAGACGATCCTAACGCTTCTAGGTTGTGTATGCCGGATTTGGGGATGCAACACCATTGACGGTGACGGTGACGGTGGGTGGTGGTGGATTATGAGTGCTATCAATGAAGTGATGAAGATCATAACCTTCAAGAAGAAATTGGATTTGAAGGCCCCATCTGAAATAATTGGTGGATGAGAATTTGGTGATATTGGAGAGATTGATTGTAAGGAGGGGATGTTGAGGATCCTGAGAGTTTTAGATGGTGATAGGATCGTTGGTGGAAGTGGAGGTCGCATCGGAAGCCATTGAGGAGACTGGCGCTGATCGTGATTATTCTGGGAAAAAAAAAAGGACAAGAAAGTACGCCCGAGAAGATTAGGCTTTTGATACCATGTTGAAATAGAGAAAGGAGTATTGAGAAACAATGGCTTAGCTTTTTCATTGATTAAGAATGAATATATATACACACAAAATTGGGCATTGCGGTGAGTTACCCAAAACACAAAAATAGGAAACTATCCTAGAATTAGGGGATTACACCTAATTACAAGGATATTACAACTAATTACAAGAATTTAAAAATATAAAGAAAATCTGTTGTAATTAATTCTCTAATAGATGCAGCCTATATGTTCATGTTTTATGAAGTTGGGTTGCGAAGGTGAAACACAGCAATGTGTGTACCTGCCTCCACGCAAAACGGGATCCTGAAATTGGTACATGGATTAATTTCTGATATTTTCCTCTCTTATTTTTTGCATAACATGCCATAATCCCCCCACCACACACACACACAACCTTTGTGTAAGCTATAAGGCGTCTTGTCGGAGTAGATGATTTTAAGGTGTCTTGGTGGAGTAGATGATTTTTAGGGAGATGGTGGAATAGACGATTGTTTCTATTTCTTGAGACTGCAATTTATTAAAAATGTGATTGTAATCTCACTACAATTTTCTTTACTGTAAGTTCTCTTTTCCCCTTTGGGAGTAGGAAGTATGTTGTTATTTATGTTTCTAGTCGAAATAATAGCACAATTCTTTAAGAATTTGGGTCTTATTCTCCTGAACTGCAGATTGCTTTTTTGCTTTAAAGATTTGGAATGCCCAAAGTGCTGGTGCTGTCGCAATTCTAGTGGCTGGATGACATTGAGGAACCATTATAACCATAAACTGACCTGCGGAGGATGACACATCTTCCAAATAAATTGTGAACATAAAAATACCTTCTGCAGTAATTGAGATTGGTGAAAAATTAAAGAAAACAATCAGCAGAGGCAAAATGGTAAACATAAATCTCAATGGGAAAGAAGTTGTTCCTCACCCGGATGCGAGTTGAATTTGAACTGTGGACTAGCATCAATGATGAGTGCAGTGTTAAATGTAATATGATGATGGAGTTTATGAAGAATTTTAAAGGTGCAGCCCAAATTCTGGAGAAAGGTGGCTATACTCAATTTACACCTCAGTACAGACTTGGTATTGCCTGCATGAAATCACCACAACCAAACAATTCAAGTCCCATCCTATCAACCGTGGAAGATATTTTGCTCCGGATCTTGAACAAGATTTTAGAACTGGTTATGAAGGAAAAGATGTCTTCTTGAAAACTTGAGGACAGCTATGTGTGTCTAGAGTGGCAAACAAGAACAAAAAGCCATGGCTCTGGTGGGACTATGTTACTGATGTTCAAATTAGATTCCCCATGAACTAAAAGCAATATAACAAGCAACTTGCCGAGGGTGTTATCTATTAAATCTTCAGGTAATAATTTGTTCTATCATTGTAAATCTTTATGTCATTATCAATGAATAATCATATGTTAGTGTTGCTTACCGTTAGGTCTTTATCTGAAAAAGATTGAGAAGTGCGTGTTTGACCCTAGTGCTGATTCATACAATCATGTTCCGAAAGAACAACAAGATGCTCAAGTAAGAGTTTGCACTCATTTCCATTGTTGCTTTTATTTAAGTATAATTTAACTTTTCATATGACAATAATCATGTAAAATGTTTTAACTTTGTATCTTTAGTTGTTTTTATTTCTAACATTTGCATGTACAGGTTTTGCGGAGGATTGTTTGAATGTCCTGCGGTAAATGGTGTGCTATTTAAGGGAGATGGTTAGAGCTCTTATGTTGGTATGTTATGATTTTTCATTTTTGTAAAGCAAATTGTTTCCATTAGAAGCAAATTATTCTACAGCATTTTTAGTGGCCCCAAATACTGAAAATAATTGCAAATGCAACTAACTAACACTGCTTATGAAATGTAGAGTGATAGAAGATGGAAACAACATAGTATGTGGTGTTCCCTTTTTAATTATTTCAGAGACTGCATCGAGAATTCATGTAGTAAAGCTGGGATTCGTACACTTGCCCTACTATCTCCATCGAAGGTTTGGATGGTAGAATTATATATCTTTGTAAAGTTTTGTGGAGAATGAGTGAAAACCATAAATTATCCATATGCCCTAAAAACGTAACATTTCCAAGTCTGGATTATATTCTCGGCACAAAAAAAAGGATTAGGTTAGTCGATGTACATTTTAGCGTGTCACAGGTTGTATTCCTTGATATAATTGCGATCATGTAATCATGTGCATCTTTTTCCTCCAACGAACCTTCATCGTGATTGCATGTTTCCTAATGTAGGAAGAGTCAAAATTAAATTTTGTATTAATTATGTCCATCTTCAGTAAATGATGTATTCAAATGTCCTCGTGCCTTGTTGTTTGATTTATAATTTGGAACAACTAGGAATTGGTTTTATCTGTTTATAGTAGTGGTTGACATCTTATTTTCTAATCTTTTGTGGAATATGGTATCATAGATCCCAAGAATCATCTGGGTGTGTGCGTGTTTTAGCGCATAAAATAATAAGCATAGAAAGGCCGCTAACAGAAAAATCTTATGGATCAGTTCCAAAGTATTGACCAACTTGCAAAGGGTAATGGGTCTTACATGCCTTGGAGTTGACTGTCCAACTTTTTGTAGCGTGTGTATTAGTGTTTGCCCTCAAACTGGAAATTTGATATGAAGCAGGGTTCTATACGAGTCTGCTCATATGTCTACATATCGCAAGAGGCTGCTCCCCACCCCAAACACACAAATTTCTTGGAGTGAAGTTACTTTTGTTAGCTTTAATTCCTGCCTAAGTTGGAGGTTATTTTTCTCTTTCTGTGGGAGTCTTTTTGACAGAAAAATGATTCCTTATATAGGAAATAATTTTACTTCAAAATTAGTCTAGTTTGATGATTTCAAGTTAGGTGTGTTACCTAATAGGCTAATACTACCACTTGAATGATAGTGAATTCTCCTTCCTCAAAGGCACAAACTTCACCTTCCCAGGACAGATATTGTACTACCAATAATATAATTTGTGTGCATGGTTACTGTCAGCGATTTTATGTGTTTAATAATTCTGCAAGTGTACGGATCGCTCAAGTAATAAAATAGTTTATGAGTCCAAGTATCGTTCCCAGAGAGATTTAGATAGTTCAATACAATTATAATAACTTTAACCTCAAATTAAAATGTTTGGTAATTAAAAACTAATTAAAATATAAACTAAAATTAATTAACTAATTATAATTCATGTAAGCAAAAAATTAAATTAGAGAAGAATTACTTTAAAATTAAAAAAGAAAAGCGTACCAGGATCCCGAATCTATTTATATCAATTTTCTTCAACCTGAACCGTTGAATTTGATAACATGATTTAATTATGAAGACCAATATTCTTAATTTGTTTAACAATCTCTCTCGAGTAGAATTAAACATATCCCTATATGTGACCCGACTATATCTCTATGACGGATGCGAACATACAAGAATGCATTAGAATTTGTGAATACTTAAAGATAACTAGTGTGATTACAACTCATGTAATCAAGATTTATTGAGAAAAAATAAATAAATTATGTATATTATGTCCCACTTGTTGCTAAAACATGTAGAGCCGTAGAGGTAATTGCCCTTCAACCTTAGGGTTTATTTGTATATATAGCTCATGCCACTAGTGTAGAAATTTAAGTTTGGACTATCACAGTTGATTGCCAATGCCTTCTCTCAAAAATGTTAATAAGGTCGCTTACCCCTACTACTCTCCCCCACCACCATCACCAACTCCCCCGCCACCTCCATGCAACCCTCCTCCTCCGCCTCCTCCGCCTCCTCCACCCCCACCTCCTCCTGCATGCCCACCACCACCACCTCCTCCTCCTGCTCCATATTCACCCCCTTGTCAATGTGGACATCATCATCATCCACCTAGTGCTTCACCCCCAAAACCTATAGGAAGTCCGGCACCCGCATCACCGCCTTATCCACCTAAAACACCACCAGGTGTTCCGGTTGTTCCACCACCTAAACATTCAAAACCACCAAAAGCCTCACCAACTCCTGGTGGCCCAGTTGTTCCACCGCCTAATCATTCAAAACCACCATACTCCTCACCAACTCCTGGTGGCCCAGTTGTTCCGCCGCCTAAACATTCAAAACCACCGTACTCCTCACCAACTCCTGGTGGCCCAATTCCACCAAAAACTCCTCCAGGATCACCGGCTTACCCGCCATATTATTCACACCCACCAAGTCCAACCAAGCCTGGCGGTCCAGTGTACCCACCAGGACTACCCTATACGCCGCCAAATGGTGGCCCTATAACACCTTCACCAAACACCCTTTTTACGCCGCCATCAAACACTCTTGTTCCGCCGCCTCCAGGTGGTGGCAACAACCACACTACCATAATCGCGGTGTGCGTTTCTCTTGGTGGTTTATTCTTCCTTGCATTCCTTGCGGTTGGTCTCTTTTGCTTAGCCAAGAAGAAGAAGAAGCCAATTATGGTTCCAGAGGCTGCGGAGGCTTCTTATGAGGAACCACCAAGACCTTACGGCGGAGAAACTGCGGCCGCCCATGCTCATGAAGGTGGAGAGATAAGTGGAGGAATGCATCCTCATTCTTCAAGCTATGATCGATCATTAGTAAACTACAAAAATACTACACGCGCGAAGGTCCCACTCAAGCGTATTTGCTGTGTTTTTGACACTTTTGGTACAATAGACTGAAAAATGCACAAACATTATCCGTAAAAGAAAATAAATTAAAATTTTATTTATTGTCGACGTAGCAAATGTGGCATGTGTGTATTGTTATGCTATGTTTTAGAAATTGAATCCATATTTCTTTGTTCTCTTCTGTGGAAGATATAGATTTTTATTTATTTGTATAGGGTGTTTAATAAAGGGTTGGATGGTACCAAATGTCAAGGTATTGTTGCATGTTGGTCCGTGCAGGATTGCTTTGTGTGAATCTAAATTCATTATCAAATAATTTGCTTTCCTTTTAACTTCTTCTTCATTCATATTTATTTAATTGCTACATTTGTTGAAACGAACCCGTGCAGCTACATTTCAATTTTATAATGCAAATTATATACTTAGTGGTAATCAGAACAATATTAACAAGAAAATATCTTAGCCTCTACCCCAGTAGCGGCACTGCCAGTTTATGGTAGCCGACGAGTGTAGGCCCAAACAAATTCTTCAGTTATTATGTTAAATTTTGATAGCATTTCTTGTAATTTCACCATCTCTCTTTTAAATCGTCCCCTCATCATCTATGGGTAAAAAAAAAGAGAAAAATAGGAGAAGTAGTTAGTGGTGTCGGGATGGAAAGTGTGGCTTGGGGTTGAGGACCACGATGTAAAGGTAATATATAAATGAGGTATGATGGAGATTGGCTACTCGTAGGTATGATAACTTGCGGTAGATTTAAAAGGCCATCAATTGATGGGAGCTTGTCGTGGTAAGAACTTTCAGTAGTTAGGATGTGATGGCGAGGGGCTTCTCCAAAAGCTCTACTTATAACAAATGTGCTAAACTGACTATAAGTTAAAATTAGCAACATATGTGATTAGAGTGGCAAAACCGGTCCGACCTGACGGGCCGACCCATATAACCCAGATTTTAGATTGGACTGGCCCTATATGACTCAGCACGGCTAGCCCACTGGGCTAGTCGGGCTTGGGCTAGGCTGACCCGCATTTTTTTTCCTACTTGACCCTAGTCACTCATTTTGTAAATGGTCCAATACATAATTCAAATAATATCAATCTAAAATGGACTAAGCCAAAATCTCCAACTTAAATTGTCTTTTTTTGAAACATTAGTCCAAGAATCTCAAACTTCAGCACAAAATTATTTAGATTTAATTAAAATTTAGTTTAATTCAAGTTTCAATCCAAATTATATTTGGTGTGACAAATAATTTATTTATTTTAAATTTACTTATAAGTGAATTCTTTAATTTAAGTTAAACATGCTTATATCTCAAAGCAATAAGATTAGTATATTGTTACTATTTATGTTTTGGAAAAACGTGTCAAAAAATAGTTTACAATCAACAAAAAAATTATTATTTTGAAAGAAAATAAATTTTACCAAACAAAATGTGTCATTATTATCTCTTTGCATGTTTAACAAACAATCCTTCTTAGAAAAGTCATTATCACAAAAGAGAAAAGAAAAGATAATGGTATGAGATGAGATGGGAAAACAATCCTTCTTAGAAAAGTCATTAATCATAAAAGAGAAAAGAAAATATAATGTGATGAGATGGGATGAGAAAACAATCCTTCTTAGAAAGTCATTATCATAAAAGAGAAAAGAAAAGATAATGAGATGAGATGTGATGGGATGAAAGCTCACATATCCAAGAAAGTTGTAAAGTGAACCCCAACATAGATTAGAGTATTTCCAATGTTATAATGTCAAGACATAATTGTCTATTACTTTTTTTTACAAATGATCAAAAAGTGCTTATGTGGCATAATTAATACTAGAAAGTGTCTAGTACAATGTGGAGCGTTTCCAATGCTATAATGTCAATGCACAATGTCTAGTACTTTTCTTGACAAATGACCAAAAAGTACTTATATGACACAATTAATGCTAGAAGGTGTCTAGGACAATGTCTATCATTAATTTAATAATCTTTATCCAATTACTACATTTTCCCTCTTTCTTTTTTCTAAAAAGCTAATAATAATTTGTCACATTTGCACAATGAACATTGTTGCATTGGAGAAGTTTTTTGATATAATATTAATGTCTTTTGCCACGTATACATAATAGACATTGTTGTAATAGAGATGCTCTAATTCTAGACATTGTTATTGACAATGTCCATCATTAATTTAACAATCTCTATCTAATTAATACATTTCTCTCTATTTCTTTTTTCTAAAAAATTAATAATAATTTGCCATATTTGCACAATGAACATTGTTGCATTTGAGAATTTTTTTGATATAATATCAATATCTTTTGTCACATATACATAGTAAACATTGTTGCATTGTAAATACTCTTAGTGCTTGAAAATTGACGCAAAAATGGCATTAATTATCGTATCGAGCTCTAATTGGCTCTGTGGTTTTTTTCAACCTACATGCACAATATCTGATTTATCTGTCTTGTATACAATCTTCCTTGTTGGAAAATAAAATTGGCCCGTTCGCCCAATAAGGTGGACTAGGCTAGCATGTTTGAAAATTGACGCAAAAAAGGCATTAATTATCGTATCGAGCTCTAATTGGCTCTGTGGTTTTTTTCAACCTACATGCACAATCTCTGATTTATCTGTCTTGTATACAATCTTCCTTGTTGGAAAATAAAATTGGCCCGTTCGCCCAATAAGGTGGACTAGGCTAGCATGTTGCTAGCCTGCACAAAATTGGATTGGACTGGTCCGAGTCAGTTTCAAGTGTGGCCCTACTCTGACGGGTCGGATCAAACCGACCCGATCCGTTTGCCAGCTCTATATGCAGCCTGCAAAGGCACCAGTTGGTTAGCTTACCCATCCATGTCATAAAGTAATATTTAGACACATTTTGTAAGATTTACAATTTTTATTCAAAATATTTATAGAACCCACTATATATAACATTAAAAATAAAAACTTTACCAAACAAAATAACTTTTTAGCTAAAAATCTATTTTTTGTCACTGTCAAAATAATTAACTTATTTATTTTTATTCATTTTAAAACTTTACTTATTTACTTATAATGAATTAAAATTTTCAATGAAAGATACTATTTTAAGACAGTCCATTATTCTTATTAATTTGTTAAATTTAGTCCTTATTTGATCTAAATTAAAAATTTGCTACAAAAATATAATCAAAATCAACAATTAGTTTTAACTACATATATTTTTAGGACACACGACTTTTATTAACTTTACAACCAGATATTTCTATCATTTTTTTATAAAAAATTGTTAAAAACTTTCTCATTGCATATTTGGCGATGCTGAAATTATTTTTTAAATGTTTATAAGGGTTGAATTTTATGGAATATGAAGATAATATATAGATAGTAAACTGTGTCCGACAAAATATATTTGACCAATTTAAATTTTGAAATAATCCTAAGCAAGTACTTGTTTGTCTAAAGTTAAATTATAATTTAAGTTGGTCAAGTTAGGCAAAAAAAAAAAAAAATTTCACACATTTTATAAAATTTACAACTTAATATTCCTTATTATCTACCCAATTCATAAAATCTACAACTTATAAACAATTAAAAAATATTTTAACATGGCCAAACATACACTCAAACAAAAGATTTTCACTTTCCCTTCATTTCCTTCCCCTCACGTCTCAACTACCCAGTAGACAAAAATGCACGCACGGGAAAAATAAAAACCCGGAAAAACCTCTACACTTCAATAATAAATAAATCTCCAGTTTGCATGATTTTTTCTGGAATTTCAAGCAGATGGGGCGTTCTGGAATATGAAAAGGTGCAATCTTGCTGTTGCTTCCGGTGCTAATTTCAGCTGGATTATTGTTTCTGTGTTGGGTCGGTTTGTGGCAGAGAAGAACAGCTCTAGGTGACAGCATCAAGGGGACTCACGAAAGTGCCATTGACAACTTTGTTCTTTTTTATCATGGAGGTATATAGATTTCTTTTCGTAAATGTTCAAGTTGAACGACGTGCAGCCATGCCGGCCAAATTCACGCCTTACACGGTGCACAGTTCATGAATGGGTAGCGGTGAAATATAGCACATTGAACACCTTGTGTGAAAGCTTAATCTTTTAATCTAGTTAATTTATTTGCTTGAGATTAAAATTTTCATTGTTTTGGTGAATTTTGTTCATGAAAAAGTTATCTTCGAGTTGAAAGTTATTATTTGTTGGAGGATACGTCTTTGTTGATTTTAACTGCTTTGCTGGTTTGAAAATACACTTGAGGTTATTTTATTTTTATGTCTCTGAATTTTTTATGGATTTATACCTCTTCGATATTTATTGTTAATTTGTTTATGCCTTTTTGTAGTTTTTATTAATTAACTTGCTTTTGTTGCTAATGTAAATGTTGCCCTGACCTTTACCATATTTGTTTAAGTAATTTGATTGATGTCTAGCTGGTCATCGCGAGGTCATTTTGATGGAACTAAATTTTTAGTTGAACAATTATCTTTTTGGATAGAAATTATTTTCTTTCGTTACTTGTGGAAGCTTCTTTTGTCTATTGATTTTGTTTTTCAATTACAATTCGCTGTTGATTTCAGTAGCTGTCCTATCAGGATTGCTGCTCTATCAGGATTGCTGCTGTTCAAATAGAGAGAGGAGTATTGAGAAACAATGGCTTAGCTTTTCCATTGATTAAGAATGAATATATATATATACACAAAATTGGGCATTGCCGTGAGTTACCAAAAACACAAAAATAGGAAACTATTCTAGAATTGGGGGATTACAACTACTTACAAGTATAGTACAACTAATTACAAGAATTTAAAAATATAAAGAAAATATGTTGTAATTAATTCTCTAATATGCCCTATCAAGATGGAGCTCTGGAGGAGACGCCAATCTTGACCCTTAATTCTTGGAAGCGGCTTTGTGGAAGAGGTTTGGTAAGAGCGTCGGCAAGTTGATCTGCGAAGGAAGCATGAGTAACATGAAGAGCACCTGATTGAACTTGATCCTGAATAAAGTGATAGTCAATTGTCACAATTTTCATGCACGAATGAAAGACTGGATTAGAACAGACATAGGTGGCACCAACATTGTCACAATATATAACAGGTGGCACTACAAGAAATATGACACTCAACCACCATACAAATGGTCGTAGAATATATTTTTTTGGTTGTTAATTACATTCAACGACCAAAATCAGTTGGTCGTTCGTTGGTTGGCAAAGGGGTGTTGGTGATTGTATTCAACGTCTACAAAACGATTGGTCGTTACATGTACTGTTTCAGCAACTATATTAATGGTCGTACAAAGTATGTATTGACAACCGATTATATTTATCCCAACCACTTATTTGATTGTTGTATCAAATATTTTAGTCGTTAAAATACAATAAAAGTAACCAAATTTTAGTTGTCTTTTATTTCAACAACCAAATAAATAGTCGTTACCATTTAATAGTGACAACCGATTTTTATTTCCCAACCACTTATTTGGTTGATGTATTAAATATTTTTGTCGTTAAAATATAATAAAAGCAACCAAATTTTAGTTACCTTTCATTTCAACATCGAAATAAATGGTCGTTAATATGTAATAGTGACAATCGATTTTTATTTCAACAACTACTTGATTTGTCGTTGTATTAATTATTTTTGTCGTTAAATTACAATGAAAGCAACCAAAGTTCAGTTGCCTTTCATTTCAACAACAAAAGAAATGGTCGTTAATATTTATATTGAAAACCGATTTTTATTTCAACAACTGTTTGATTTGTCGTTATATTAATTATTTTGGTCGATAAATAAACATTGAAGCAACAAGAATTTAGTTGCCTTTCTTTTTAACAACGAAAGAAGTGGTTGTAAAATGTTTACATTAACAACCAAACTATTAAAATAACGAGAAATATGCTTGGCCACAATAATATTCTCGGCTCCATAACTTTCATACTTTCACATCATACTACAAGCAAATCTTACCCACAACCATAAATAATTATAAGATTAACAAAAACTAAAATTTCTATGGGCCTTCAATCAATTAAAATATCACAATATCAACTACAACTATATATCAATATCAAATGTTATGACTAAAACAAAATATTACACCCAGTTCAGACATTGGTGTTCTCAATATAAAAACAAAAAATGTAGAGATGCAGACTATTGTCTCGATCGAAGAAAAATATGTATCTATTACCACCATCACAAATAATAAAGTCAAAAACTCATTAATTATCACCATTTGAACCATTAGACGGAGACGCGTCAGGTTGAATAGGCTGTAGAAGAAACTCTTCAGGAATGCGATTTAAGAATGTTTGCATAGATTTCAACTGGGAACGAAGATCTTGAACCTCATTCTATAAAGCAGCATTCTCTACAGAAGTACCACAATTTTCCAATCTTGTCTTCTTTGGATTTTTCTGTTGATCAACGTAGCTAAATCTCTTGCCCAAAACTTGCTCACATATTTCAGATTCTTTCAAAGGTATAAAGTGTTCATTCGGGTCTAGTTGAGAATTCTGTTCTTGTAAAAGGTCTAGCATTTGATTCTGTGGATCAATGTAAATTATAAATAAATGATTATAATTTTGAAATATATATTATACCATTGCAACAAATAAAACTACTTACATAATGGGACTCCGCTTCTTTGGTTGTCCACCCACGTTCACTACAGTTCATGTCATAGAAAAATTTGATCTCACTAGGTAGCTCTTTTGTAAGCGGATCCCTCTGTTCCAAAAAAAGAATTTGATGTATGAAGTTCATAAAATATAATATTGTATCATTATTTATGACTTACCATTTCATGTGCATGTGCAGCATAAGATTTCGATCCTTGAAGAATTACCAACTTTTTTTTGGCACGGTTTGCTTTGCTCACTTCAGATTTTTTCTACAATGCATATGTATCACAATTCTAATCAAAATGCATAATTAGAAGCATTGTTAACCACAAGTGCAAAGTGCTTATACAACAAGAATTATAGAGAATGAAAAGTGACAAAATACTAGTCAAGGAGTTGCACACAAGAATTAGAGTTGCAATTCATAGAATTTATTCAATATCAAAGAAAATAGAATAAATTAGAGAATGGTAATAATTAATCTAAGAGTCCATCATATGCAAGTTTTTATTTTTTAATTGAACGTCATTGAAATAGAATAAACAACTGAGGCAGTCCTTAGTAGAAACACAAACCATACAACTTTTCCACGGTATTTGTACTAAGATTTTGAAGCATATGTATTTACTTTTATTTATAGAAACTTCTGCACATGCTGCCATTTGTTTTGCATAAAACATATGAAAGAGTAAAAGAAAGAAATGGGACAAAAATCATAATCCAGTAATATACCCATCACAACCATGAATGCACCGTTTACCATATTAAAAAAAACTAGATTGATCATTTTAAAGACGTCATCATACCTAAACCAACAGACACGAGCCTCATGTTTTTGCATACAACAAATTTGACAAGTGGGTTGAGCATTCGTTCGGCCACTTGACATGCATCATCTACCACAACTTCTTCCACCCTTCGTCCACCCTTGTTATGATTCTCTTTGACTTACTAATTTTTATTTGTTTCATTTTTATTCTGTATTTCTTAAAAAAAAAATTGTATGGGTATAAAAGATTAGCTATTAAAAAGCATATTCCTTATCCATCTGCCGTGTTCATAACTTTTTTATAGAATGTAGTGGTAATTATAAAGAGTTCTAATTTATCAATCACCCATTAAATAAATCCATAGATTCCATCATTAACATCCACTACAAATAGTATTATTGCACATTACTAACCTTCATCTCATCACTTGCAAAATAATCACAAAGATAATCCCAATCGCTTTGCTCTAATACAGACGCAGGCTTGTTTCTTTTGGCAGGTCCAATATCTTCATTGCCACCCATGCCTTGAAATTTTTTATGTAGTCTACAACGGTACTCCTTCCACTTCTTGTTCATTGAACGATCAATATTATCTTTGATTGGCTGGTTCAACTCAAACTCGAATTTTTCCTTTAAAAAAAAAATTTATTAGAGAAAAACTCGCATATATATCTAATAAAGAGTGACATATTAAGTAAAAGAGAAGTACATTTAGACGATCCAAAAGTGGAGTCTTAGAAGCATCGCCAATCTCTTTCCATTTTTTTACAGCTAGAGGTGCCATTGAATGAACAATAAATCCAACTTCATTAGCCCAAGCACATGCATTCTCTCCAATAGCTTCTCCATTTTTGTTAAATTCTACTTGAATTTTATGTCCAGTTGTAGCCACAGCATGCTCACTCCGTTTTCCTTGCGTAGGACCTCGTCCTCGTCGTTTACGAGGAGGCTTTGTATCATATATGTGATGAGAAAACGAAAAAAAATGTGAAATGAAAGATTTAAAGATATGCCAAATTCGACTTCACAGAGTTAAGATCAAAGAGAAATAGATAAATTCTATTCTCATAATCTATTATCAATAATCAAAATACTCAAGTCTACCTTTTACTACAGAGAACATACATGTTTATATGCTAGACAACCCTCTAGTTGTATGTCTTCCAAAACAACATTAATAACCAAATTGACATTACATTTATCAAGTCTAGGATAGGACCATATAAACTTGACTTAGACCATCAAATACAAGAAAGACTATTTGGAAACTAAAAGGGCATCAATGTCATTGAAATTATTGAAAATAAACTGAATTTCCGCAGCTATATGGCTCTGGAGACAGCACTGCACTACTTTACGAAAATGGCCATATCTCAATGTAGAAAACTCGAAATTGCGAACCGTTTTTTTTGTATGAAACTAGACTCATAGATCTTTCCAACCATATAAAAATTTTCTGCTAAAACAATCTGAGAAAAAGCAGTTTATTTGTTGAATTGTTGACTGAAATACGAATAGTTGCTCTTGTGTCATTCAATTTGCATGCAATACCAGGTATGTCACATAAAAAAAAAAGAAATCAAATGCATCCAAAACGTAAGTATTAACACCAAAACGTAAGATAAAAAAAAAGAAATCAAATGCATCCACTTGATGAATTATAATATAACATGATAAAAAATTCCACACAAGTACCTGAAACGGGGTCGTCGGACTGCGTCATTAAACAACCCTCTTCTTGCATTGGAAGAGAACTAATGGTACTCCTAAGTAAACCAAAACACATATATGTAAAGTTAATAAGCATACATGGATATAAAAGGTTAGAAGATGTGTACATGATTAACTTACCTAAATATTTACAAATTACATGTTGCAAAGTAATTCACATGATTAGTGTACTAGAGTATATATTCTAATCAGTATCATTTTCTAACACATCATCATCATCACTGTGATCTTCATTTGCACCATCTTCTGAATCATCATTATCTAAATCGGGTTCATCGTTCTCGTACTCATCTATAAAATCTTCATATTGTTCAGCATCATCGATGGGATCGTAATCTTCAACTGAAGTTGCTCTTTAATATCATTTGTACCAAGCACAAGAATTAGATTTAATCAAGCACAAGAAACAAGAAACTAATTTAACGTGTCTACGAAAACTGAAAAGAACTAACTAGATTTAACCAAGCACAAGAAACTTTAATGATCAGATTACAGTACCTTTCTTTTGGAACTGAACTTTGAATTAAAGAATGAAGCTAGAGATCTTCCACGTGTCTGGAACAATGATAAAGACATCTAATAAATGGATTGGTATGAATGGTAGATAAACCTAACAATACTGCAAAATTATCCTGTTCAGGATGCAAGATTTTCCCCCAAAACATCAAAAGAATAAGCAAGGTTTTCCACTAATCCACCAATAACAGGTAAATTTATCACTAAGCCATTAGAAAATAAGTTAATTTATCGATTAAATAATTTTTTATATACTGTGTGTATCAATTATTCATGTCAATTGCTCAATCTATTCACAAACCTAGGAAAGTAGAATATAAATACTATATAAAACACACAAGAATCCCATAATTACAACCTCTTATAATAACCCACATAATTAATCCAAAAAACATTGGAGAAAAAGAAAGCAATCATTCAATACAAGAATACTTGTTTGATTAGAACAGAGAACACAAGCTCCAAGTACCAGTCTACAGAGCAATTGAGGAATTGGACAACACTGTAAAAGTCGATTATGCTTATGTTCACGGGCAAAGGAAAATAATAAGAGTTTAATTTGTGAACTTGGGGTTTCCGAATGTAAATATGGTAGGATTTTGTGGTATTGGAGAATTTCCATTAGTTTCCTTATGAGATAGAGGTTTGGAATCCAGCAGAATTTTGGGGCAGAATTTGATGGGAATCATATATATATATATACACACACACACAGAGAGAATAATCTCATAATTATACTATATAGAACACACAATAATCTCATAATTACAACTAGTTATAATAACCCACATAATTAGGAGAAAAAGAAAGTAATCATTCAATAGAAGAATACTTACCTGATTAGAACAATTAGAACAAAGAACACAAGCTCCCAATAGCTGTTGACAAAACAATTGAGGAATTGGACAACACCAGGTCGATTTTGCTTATTATCATGAGCAGAGGAAAATAAAAGGAGTTTGATTTGTGAACTTAGGGTTTTCGAATGTAAATATGGTAGGATTATTTGGTATTGGAGAATTTCCATTAGTTTCCTTATCACAAAGAGATTTGGATTCTGGGAGAAATTTGGGCGTGGAAAGAACGTGCAGTGAAATATTGGAATTGAGAATATATATATATATAGATAACCGTGTATGTTATATGTAATAATTACAAGTTAACAGTTTAAGAAATTTTTATTTTTATTATTATTATATTGTTTTTAATTTCTTTAAAATATAAATGAAAGTTAATGACGATCGTCTATACCGTAGGAAATAATATTACATAATTACAAACTTATATTAAAAAGCTTCAACAACTTTTTATAAAAAGAAAATTATAATAATTTTGCATTTTAATTTATATTTCAGTTGGCAATAATATTGTAGTTAATATTGTTCAACTCATTTTTTATACTGTATTTTAAAATAAAATTAATATTTTACGATGAGCAATTTTTTTGTTAAATCTATTTAACATATTTATAAAAAAAAAAATAATGATTATAGATGACCGAGCAACTATATGTTGTTTCTTGGATGACCAAGAAATGGGATGACGACCAAGATAGACAATATAGGCACTCGTAGAGGTATAGTCGTCTTTGTTGCCAACCCAATCTGCATCTGAGAAGGCATGAAGAGAAAGTGGATTTTCCTTATGAAGAAATAATAAATGAGTTAATGTGCCACACAGATATCGAAGCAATCGTTTTGCAGCATTCCAATGTTCAGATGTCGGGCGATGCATGAATTGGGAAAGCTTGTTAACAGCATATGCTATGTCTGGGCGAGTGAGGCAAATATATTGTAGACTGCCAATAATTGTTCTATATTCTATATAGTCAGTCAGAACTGTACCTGAATAAAGTGTGAGATTTCCATATGTAACAAGTGGTGTAGCAACAGGTTTTGCACCAAACATTTTTGTCCGGGCAAGAATATCTGTGATGTAGCGCCTTTGAGTGAGCAACAGACCAGATGGAGTAGTGAGAACCTTAATGCCGAGGAAATTAGACAAGGCACTAAGATCCTTGATTGAAAATCTTTGTGCCAGGAGGTCAATGTAGCGCTGAATAATATTGGTGTTGGTACCTGTGATAATAATGTCATCCACATAAACAAGTAGATATATAGTAGTGTGACCTGAGTGGAGAATGGATAGAGAAGTGTTTGCATGATAGTTTGTGAACCCAGACTCAATGAGGAACTGGCGAAGTTCAAGGTACCAAGCCTGTGTGGCCTGCTTGAGTCCATATATAGCCTTCTTTAATTTGAATACATGTGTTGGATTGTCTCTATCAACAAATTCTGGAGGTTGGGCCATGTAGACATCTTCGAAAAGATGGCCATAAAGAAAGGTATTATTAACATCTAACTGTCGCAATTGCCAACCTCTACTAACTGCCAGGCTTAGAACAAGGCGTATTGTTGTCGGCTTGACAACCGGACTAAAGGTGTCATGATAATCCACTCCAGGTCGCTGATGAAAACATTTGGCAACTAATCTGGCTTTGTACCTGTCAACAGAACCATCAGGAAGCCATTTAATACGAAAAACCCACTTACATCCAACAAGATTCTCTAGAAAAGTAGATGGAACAAGCTCCCAAGTTCCATTCCGAACAAGATCATCAAATTCATCATTCATAGCCTACCTTCATTTGGGATCTTTTAGGGCTTGGTTAACAGTATGAGACTCAATGTCCGATGGTTGAGAAAGGACAGCAGTGAGATTCATATTGGTTAGGGATTTGTGGATGTTGTTTTTCGCTCTAGTGGTCATGGGATTGGTATTTTGATGGGTGGGTTGAGTTGTGGTTGAAGCAGAAGAGGTCTCAGAACTGTGGGGTTCTAGTGGTAAACGGTCGACCGTGGTTTCTTGGCAGTCAATTGAACTGTGTCCGAGTAAATGGAGGTTTGTGGACAGAGGTCGACGGTCGACTGGTGAGGAGGGGCGATCGACCGTTTGGGCATTTTGTGACGGATGTTGACACGAGGAATCTCTTTAGTGGAGGCGTATTGAATGAGCCACTTGAAATGGGTAGAATTTGGACTGGGGGAAGCCATTTGGAAATGATCTCTAGGGTGGGACGAGCTAGATGGGATTGGTGAGTGGTAAAGGGAAAAGAGTTTTCAAGAAATTTGACATCACGAGAAATATATGTTGTAGAAGTGGACAGATCAAGACAAATATAGGCACTTTGTGTTGAAGAGTAACCAAGAAAAAATAAGGAGTGGAACGAGAGTCAAGTTTATGTTGAGAATAAGGACAAAGCCACGGATAACATAAGCATCCGAACACCCGAAGTTTAGTGTAGTTGGGTTGAGAATCAAAGAGTTTTTCAAAAGGAGATGAAAGATGTAGTGTGGGTGTGGACATACGGTTGATGAGATATACAGCAGTGGCAAATGCATAAGTGCAATAAGTTAGAGGCATCGATGCATGAGTGAGAAGAGATAGACCAGTTTCAACAATATGGCGATGACGTCGTTTGGAAAGACCATTGTGTTTTGGTGTATGGGGTGTTTTAGTAAGATGGGATATACCGTTGGTAGAGAGAAAACTATCAATGGGCTTGATATTTGCCACCATTATCTGAATAAAGGGTAACAATTCGGTGTTTAAATTGGTTTTCGACTAATGCCTTGAAGTGCACAAAGACATCATACACATGGGATTTCCGTTTAAGTGGATAATACCAAATATATCGTGTATAATGATCAACAAAAATAACATAGTTCTGAAAACCATCAATAGAATAAACATGAGTCGTCCATACATCAGAAAAGAGAAGTTTAAGCGGATGGGATGAGGTTAAGGTAGAAGAAGAAAATGGAATTTTATGACTTTTATTACATGAACAGGCATTACAATGTGTGATGAGGATAATGGACTAGACAATGGTAAAAGAGAACTTGGAAACAATATTTTTCATAATAGTAAATGGTGGATGACCTAGTCTAGGGTGCCACTCGGACGAATTGGTCTTGACACTGGAAAATGCAAGCAACGGTGAAGAGGTAACTGAAGAGGATATAGTCGGCCATACATATATGCAATCCTTAGGTTCACCCATGAAAAAGATTGCCCCAGTGTTTAGATCTTTCACCTGAAAAGCAGAGGGTGAGAATTCAACAGAAACATGGTTATTAGAGCAAAATTGATAAATCGAAATTAAGTTCTTCATGGAAGGGACACAAAGGACGTTTTGTAAAGTAAAGGTACGAGAGGAAGTATGTATGGTGGTAGAACCGGTATGGGTGATGTGAAGGGCTGATCCATCGCCGATCATGACATCATCATATCCTTGATACGGGCTATGAAAATGGAGATTGTTCAAGTCAGACATAACGTGGTGAGATGCTCCACTATCCAGCAGCCAAGTAGGAGTAGTGTTGTTGCCGAGAACAGCATGATTGGCTCGTGGTTGCCAGGGTGTGGAGGAGCTATATTCTTGAGAGCCTTGAGGACGAGGTGTATGGGGATTGTTGATTGGTGACAAGCCGAAACATTGGGCATCGTTAGGCAGTGTGTTCTTGAATGCCGCATGCTTGACAACGACCCAAATAAGGTTTTGGTTGGCGTTGATCATGTAGAGAAAACGCAGTGGTAGGGCCTGGTTGTTGTGGATTGGTGGCTGGTGGCTGGTGGACGCCAATTTGGACAATTTCGAAAGGCCGTGGGATTTGCCGTGGTTGGTAGTGACAGAGAAGATGGTTGAGCGGTCTGAAGAGATGCTTCTTTGTTGAGAAGTTTCTCATGGAGCTCAACAAAAGAAATTGACGTATCACGAGCATTAATTGCATCATTGACGAATTTGTACTCATCATTTAGTCCTTCAAGAACCCGATCAATAAGATCCTCATCATCAACTGGCTTCTCCAAAAGAGCAAGTTCATCGGCACGAGTCTTTATCGCCTGCATATATTCACTAATTGATTTTGAGCCCTTGTTACACCGCTTTAATTGTTCCTTCAATTGTTTAATATGACCACGATATGGCTTGGCGTATGTATTAGCTAAGGTTTACTATGCATCTAGGGAAGTGGTGGTGCGGGCAATAAGCGGTTTGCACTGAAACGGAGATAGCGCCAAGGAGAGTGCTAAAGATGAGACGATCCTAACGCTTCTAGGTTGTGTATGCCGGATTTGGGGATGCAACACCATTGACGGCGACGGTGACGGTGACGGTGGGTGGTGGTGGATTATGAGTGCTATCAATGAAGTGATGAAGATCATAACCTTCAAGAAGAAATTGGATTTGAAGGCCCCATCTGAAATAATTGGTGGATGACAATTTGGTGATATTGGAGAGATTGATTGTAAGGAGGGGATGTTGAGGATCCTGGGAGTTTTAGATGGTGATATGATCGTTGGTGGAAGTGGAGGTCGCATCGGAAGCCATTGAGGAGACTGGCGCTGATCGTGGTTTTTCTGGGGAAAAAAAATAAAGGACAAGAAAGTACGCCCAAGAAGATTAGGCTTTTGATACCATGTTGAAATAGAGAGAGGAGTATTGAGAAACAATGGCTTAGCTTTTTCATTGATTAAGAATGAATATATATACACAAAATTGGGCATTGCGGTGAGTTACCCAAAACACAAAAATAGGAAACTATCCTAGAATTAGGGGATTACACCTAATTACAAGGATATTACAACTAATTACAAGAATTTAAAAATATAAAGAAAATCTGTTGTAATTAATTCTCTAATAGATGCAGCCTATATGTTCATGTTTTATGAAGTTGGGTTGCGAAGGTGAAACACAGCAATGTGTGTACCTGCCTCCACGCAAAACGGGATCCTGAAATTGGTACATGGATTAATTTCTGATATTTTCCTCTCTTATTTTGTGCATAACATGCCATAATCCCCCCACCACACACACACACAACCTTTGTGTAAGCTATAAGGCGTCTTGTCGGAGTAGATGATTTTAAGGTGTCTTGGTGGAGTAGATGATTTTAAGGGAGATGGTGGAATAGACGATTGTTTCTATTTCTTGAGACTGCAATTTATTAAAAATGTGATTGTAATCTCACTACAATTTTCTTTACTGTAAGTTCTCTTTTCCCCTTTGGGAGTAGGAAGTATGTTGTTATTTAATTTTCTAGTCGAAATAATAGCACAATTCTTTAAGAATTTGGGTCTTATTCTCCTGAACTGCAGATTGCTTTTTTGCTTTAAAGATTTGGAATGCCCAAAGTGCTGGTGCTGTCGCAATTCTAGTGGCTGGATGACATTGAGGAACCATTATAACCATGAACTGACCTGCAGAGGATGACACATCTTCCAAATAAATTGTGAACATAAAAATACCCTCTGCAGTAATTGCGATTGGTGAAAAATTAAAGAAAACAATCAGCAGAGGCAAAATGGTAAACATAAATCTCAATGGGAAAGAAGTTGTTCCTCACCCGGATGCGAGTTGAATTTGAACTGTGGACTAACATCAATGATGAGTGCAGTGTTAAATGTAATATGATGATGGAGTTTATGAAGAATTTTAAAGGTGCAGCCCAAATTCTGGAGAAAGGTGGCTATACTCAATTTACACCTCAGTACAGACTTGGTATTGCCTGCATGAAATCACCACAACCAAACAATTCAAGTCCCATCCTATCAACCGTGGAAGATATTTTGCTCCGGATCTTGAACAAGATTTTAGAACTGGTTATGAAGGAAAAGATGTCTTCTTGAAAACTTGAGGACAGCTATGTGTGTCTAGAGTGGCAAACAAGAACAAAAAGCCATGGCTCTGGTGGGACTATGTTACTGATGTTCAAATTAGATTCCCCATGAACTAAAAGCAATATAACAAGCAACTTGCCGAGGGTGTTATCTATTAAATCTTCAGGTAATAATTTGTTCTATCATTGTAAATCTTTATGTCATTATCAATGAATAATCATATGTTAGTGTTGCTTACCGTTAGGTCTTTATCTGAAAAAGATTGAGAAGTGTGTGTTTGACCCTAGTGCTGATTCATACAATCATGTTCCGAAAGAACAACAAGATGCTCAAGTAAGAGTTTGCACTCATTTCCATTGTTGCTTTTATTTAAGTATAATTTAACTTTTCATATGACAATAATCATGTAAAATGTTTTAACTTTGTATCTTTAGTTGTTTTTATTTCTAACATTTGCATGTACAGGTTTTGCGGAGGATTGTTTGAATGTCCTGCGGTAAATGGTGTGCTATTTAAGGGAGATGGTTAGAGCTCTTATGTTGGTATGTTATGATTTTTCATTTTTGTAAAGCAAATTGTTTCCATTAGAAGCAAATTATTCTACAGCATTTTTAGTGGCCCCAAATACTGAAAATAATTGCAAATGCAACTAACTAACACTGCTTATGAAATGTAGAGTGATAGAAGATGGAAACAACATAGTATGTGGTGTTCCCTTTTTAATTATTTCAGAGACTGCATCGAGAATTCATGTAGTAAAGCTGGGATTCGTACACTTGCCCTACTATCTCCATCGAAGGTTTGGATGGTAGAATTATATATCTTTGTAAAGTTTTGTGGAGAATGAGTGAAAACCATAAATTATCCATATGCCCTAAAAACGTAACATTTCCAAGTCTGGATTATATTCTCGGCACAAAAAAAAGGATTAGGTTAGTCGATGTACATTTTAGCGTGTCACAGGTTGTATTCCTTGATATAATTGCGATCATGTAATCATGTGCATCTTTTTCCTCCAACGAACCTTCATCGTGATTGCATGTTTCCTAATGTAGGAAGAGTCAAAATTAAATTTTGTATTAATTATGTCCATCTTCAGTAAATGATGTATTCAAATGTCCTCGTGCCTTGTTGTTTGATTTATAATTTGGAACAACTAGGAATTGGTTTTATCTGTTTATAGTAGTGGTTGACATCTTATTTTCTAATCTTTTGTGGAATATGGTATCATAGATCCCAAGAATCATCTGGGTGTGTGCGTGTTTTAGCGCATAAAATAATAAGCATAGAAAGGCCGCTAACAGAAAAATCTTATGGATCAGTTCCAAAGTATTGACCAACTTGCAAAGGGTAATGGGTCTTACATGCCTTGGAGTTGACTGTCCAACTTTTTGTAGCGTGTGTATTAGTGTTTGCCCTCAAACTGGAAATTTGATATGAAGCAGGGTTCTATACGAGTCTGCTCATATGTCTACATATCGCAAGAGGCTGCTCCCCACCCCAAACACACAAATTTCTTGGAGTGAAGTTACTTTTGTTAGCTTTAATTCCTGCTTAAGTTGGAGGTTATTTTTCTCTTTCTGTGGGAGTCTTTTTGACAGAAAAATGATTCCTTATATAGGAAATAATTTTACTTCAAAATTAGTCTAGTTTGATGATTTCAAGTTAGGTGTGTTACCTAATAGGCTAATACTACCACTTGAATGATAGTGAATTCTCCTTCCTCAAAGGCACAAACTTCACCTTCCCAGGACAGATATTGTACTACCAATAATATAATTTGTGTGCATGGTTACTGTCAGCGATTTTATGTGTTTAATAATTCTGCAAGTGTACGGATCGCTCAAGTAATAAAATAGTTTATGAGTCCAAGTATCGTTCCCAGAGAGATTTAGATAGTTCAATACAATTATAATAACTTTAACCTCAAATTAAAATGTTTGGTAATTAAAAACTAATTAAAATATAAACTAAAATTAATTAACTAATTATAATTCATGTAAGCAAAAAATTAAATTAGAGAAGAATTACTTTAAAATTAAAAAAGAAAAGCGTACCAGGATCCCGAATCTATTTATATCAATTTTCTTCAACCTGAACCGTTGAATTTGATAACATGATTTAATTATGAAGACCAATATTCTTAATTTGTTTAACAATCTCTCTCGAGTAGAATTAAACATATCCCTATATGTGACCCGACTATATCTCTATGACGGATGCGAACATACAAGAATGCATTAGAATTTGTGAATACTTAAAGATAACTAGTGTGATTACAACTCATGTAATCAAGATTTATTGAGAAAAAATAAATAAATTATGTATATTATGTCCCACTTGTTGCTAAAACATGTAGAGCCGTAGAGGTAATTGCCCTTCAACCTTAGGGTTTATTTGTATATATAGCTCATGCCACTAGTGTAGAAATTTAAGTTTGGACTATCACAGTTGATTGCCAATGCCTTCTCTCAAAAATGTTAATAAGGTCGCTTACCCCTACTACTCTCCCCCACCACCATCACCAACTCCCCCGCCACCTCCATGCAACCCTCCTCCTCCGCCTCCTCCGCCTCCTCCACCCCCACCTCCTCCTGCATGCCCACCACCACCACCTCCTCCTCCTGCTCCATATTCACCCCCTTGTCAATGTGGACATCATCATCATCCACCTAGTGCTTCACCCCCAAAACCTATAGGAAGTCCGGCACCCGCATCACCGCCTTATCCACCTAAAACACCACCAGGTGTTCCGGTTGTTCCACCACCTAAACATTCAAAACCACCAAAAGCCTCACCAACTCCTGGTGGCCCAGTTGTTCCACCGCCTAATCATTCAAAACCACCATACTCCTCACCAACTCCTGGTGGCCCAGTTGTTCCGCCGCCTAAACATTCAAAACCACCGTACTCCTCACCAACTCCCGGTGGCCCAATTCCACCAAAAACTCCTCCAGGATCACCGGCTTACCCGCCATATTATTCACACCCACCAAGTCCAACCAAGCCTGGCGGTCCAGTGTACCCACCAGGACTACCCTATACGCCGCCAAATGGTGGCCCTATAACACCTTCACCAAACACCCTTTTTACGCCGCCATCAAACACTCTTGTTCCGCCGCCTCCAGGTGGTGGCAACAACCACACTACCATAATCGCGGTGTGCGTTTCTCTTGGTGGTTTATTCTTCCTTGCATTCCTTGCGGTTGGTCTCTTTTGCTTAGCCAAGAAGAAGAAGAAGCCAATTATGGTTCCAGCGGCTGCGGAGGCTTCTTATGAGGAACCAACAAGACCTTACGGCGGAGAAACTGCGGCCGCCCATGCTCATGAAGGTGGAGAGATAAGTGGAGGAATGCATCCTCATTCTTCAAGCTATGATCGATCATTAGTATACTACAAAAATACTACACGCGCGAAGGTCCCACTCCAGCGTATTTGCTGTGTTTTTGACACTTTTGGTACAATAGACTGAAAAATGCACAAACATTATCCGTAAAAGAAAATAAATTAAAATCTTATTTATTGTCGACGTAGCAAATGTGGCATGTGTGTATTGTTATGCTATGTTTTAGAAATTGAATCCATATTTCTTTGTTCTCTTCTGTGGAAGATATAGATTTTTATTTATTTGTATAGGGTGTTTAATAAAGGGTTGGATGGTACCAAATGTCAAGGTAATGTTGCATGTTGGTCCGTGCAGGATTGTTTTGTGTGAATCTAAATTCATTATCAAATAATTTTCTTTCCTTTTAACGTCTTCTTGATTCATATTTATTTAATTGCTACATTTGTTGAAACGAACCCGTGCAGCTACATTTCAATTTTATAATGCAAATTATATACTTAGTGGTAATCAGAACAATATTAACAAGAAAATATCTTAGCCTCTACCCCAGCAGCGGCACTGCCAGTTTATGGTAGCCGGCGAGTGTAGGCCCAAACAAATTCTTCAGTTATTATGTTAAATTTTGATAGCATTTCTTGTAATTTCACCATCTCTCTTTTATACCGTCCCCTCATCATCTATGGGTAAAAAAAAGAGAAAAATAGGAGAAGTAGTTAGTGGTGTCGGGATGGAAAGTGTGGCTTGGGGTTGAGGACCACGATGTAAAGGTAATATATAAATGAGGTATGATGGAGATTGGCTACTCGTAGGTATGATAACTTGCGGTAGATTTAAAAGGCCATCAATTGATGGGAGCTTGTCGTGGTAAGAACTTTCAGTGGTTAGGATGTGATGGCGAGGGGCTTTTCCAGAAGCTCTACTCATAACAGATGTGCTAAACGGACTCTAAGTTAAAATTAGCAATATATGTGATTAGAGTGGCAAAACCGGTCCAACCCATATAACCCAGATTTTGAATTGGGCTGGCCCTATATGACTCAGCACGGCTAGCCCACTGGGCTAGTCGGGTTTGGACCAGGCTGGCCCGCATTTTTTTTCCTACTTGACACTAGTCACTCATTTTGTAAATGGTCCAATACATAATTCAAATAATATCAATCTGAAATGGACTAAGCCAAAATCTCCAACTTAAATTGTCTTTTTTTGAAACATTAGTCCAAGAATCTCAAACTTCAGCATAAAATTATTTAGATTTAATTAAAATTTAGTTTAATTCAAGTTTCAATCCAAATTATATTTAGTGTGACAAATAATTTATTTATTTTAAATTTACTTATACATAAATTTTTTAATTTAAGTTAAACATGCTTATATCTCAAAGCAATAAGATTAGTATATTCTTACTATTTATGTTTTGAAAAAACGTGTCAAAAAATAGTTTACAATCAACAAAGAAATTATTATTTTGAAAGAAAATAAATTTTACCAAACAAAATGTGTCATTATTTTCTCTTTGCATGTTTAACAAACAATCCTTCTTAGAAAAGTCATTATCATAAAAGAGAAAAGAAAAGATAATGGGATGGGATGGGATGGGATGGAATGGAATGGGAAAACAATCCTTCTTAGAAAAATCATTAATCATAAAAGAGAAAAGAAAATATAATGGGATGAGATGGAATGAGAAAACAATCCTTCTTAGAAAAGTCATTATCATAAAAGAGAAAAGAAAAGATAATGGGATGAGAAGGGATGGGAGCTCACATATCCAAGAAAGTTGTAAAGTGACCCCAACATAGATTAGAGTATCTCCAATGTTATAATGTCAAGACATAATTGTCTATTACTTTTTTTTACAAATGATAAAAAAGTGCTTATGTGGCATAATTAATGCTAGATAGTGTCTAGCACAATGTGGAGCATTTCCAATGCTATAATGTCAAGGCACAATGTCTAGTACTTTTCTTGACAAATGACAAAAAGTACTTATATGACAAAATTAATGCTAGAAGGTGTCTAGGACAATGTCTATCAATAATTTAATAATCTTTATCTAATTAATACATTTTTCCCTCTTTATTTTTTCTAAAAAGCTAATAATAATTTGTCACATTTGCACAGTGAACATTGTTGCATTGGAAAAGTTTTTTGATATAATATTAATGTCTTTTGCCACGTATACATAATAGACATTGTTGTAATGAAGATGCTCTATTTCTAGACATTGTTATTGACAATGTCCATCATTAATTTAACAATCTCTATCTAATTAATACATTTCTCTCTATTTCTTTTTTCTAAAAAACTAATAATAATTTGCCATATTTGCACAATGAACATTGTTGCATTTGAGAAATTTTTTGATATAATGTCAATATCTTTTGCCACATATACATAGTAGACATTGTTGCATTGTAAATACTCTTAGTGCTTGAAAATTGACGCAAAAAAGGCATTAATTATCGTATCGAGCTCTAATTGGCTCTGTGGTTTTTTTCAACCTACATGCACAATCTCTGATTTATCAGTCTTGTATACAATCTTCCTTGTTGGAAAATAAAATTGGCCCGTTCGCCCAATAAGGTGGACTAGGCTAGCATGTTGCTAGCCTGCACAAAATTGGATTAGACTGGTCCGAGTCAGTTTCAAGTGTGGCCCTACTCTGACGGGTCGGATCGAACCGACCCGATTCGTTTGCCAGCTCTATATGCAGCCTGCAAAGGCACTAGTTGGTTAGCTTACCCATCCATGTCATAAAGTAATATTTAGACACATTTTGTAAGATTTATATTTTTGATTCAAAATATTTATAGAACCCACTACATATAACATTAAAAATAAAAACTTTACCAAACAAAATAACTGTTTAGCTAAAAATCTATTTTTTGTCACTGTCAAAATAATTAACTTATTTATTTTTATTTATTTTAAAACTTTACTTATTTACTTATAATGAATTAAAATTTTCAATGAAAGATACTATTTTAAGACAGTCCATTATTCTTATTAATTTGTCAAATTTAGTCCTTATTTGATCTAAATTAAAAATTTGCTACAAAAATATAATCAAAATCAACAATTAGTTTTAACTACATATTTTTTTAGGACACACGACTTTTATTAACTTTACAACCAGATATTTCTATCATTTTTTTATCAAAAATTGTTAAAAACTTTCTCATTGCATATTTGGCGATGCTGAAATTATTTTTTAAATGTTTATAAGGGTTGAATTTTATGGAATATGAAGATAATATATGGATAGTAAACTGTGTGTCCGACAAAATATATTTGACCAATTTAAATTTTGAAATAATCCTAAGCAAGTACTTGTTTGTCTAAAATTAAATTATAATTTAAGCTGGTCAAGTTAGGCAAAAAAAAATTTTTATTCACATATTTTATAAAATTTACAACTTAATATTCCTTATTATCTACCCAATTCATAAAATCTACAACTTATAAACAATTAAAAAATATTTTAACATGGCCAAACATACACTCAAGCAAAAGATTTTCACTTTCCCTTCATTTCCTTCCCTCTCAAGTCTCAACTACCCAGTAGACAAAAACGCACGCACGGGAAAAATAAAAACACGAAAAAACCTCTACACTTCAATAATAAATAAATCTCCAGTTTGCATGATTTTTTCTGGAATTTCAACCAGATGGGGTGTTCTGGAATATGAAAAGGCGCAATCTTGCTGTTGCTTCCGGTGCTAATTTCAGCTGGATTATTGTTTCTGTGTTGGGTCGGTTTGTGGCGGAGAAGAACAGCTCTAGGTGACAGCATCAAGGGGACTCACGAAGGTGCCATTGACAACTTTGTTCTTGTTGATCGTGGAGGTATATAGATTTCTTTTCGTAAATGTTCAAGTTGAACGACGTGCAGCCATGTAGGCCAAATTCATGCCTTACACGGTGCACAGTTCATGAATGGGTAGCGGTGAAATATAGCACATTGAACACCTTGTGTGAAAGCTTAATCTTTTAATCTAGTTAATTTATTTGGTTGAGATTAAAATTTTCATTGTTTTGTTGAATTTTGTTCATGAAAAAGTTATCTTCGAGTTGAAAGTTATTATTTGTTGGGGGATACGTCTTTGTTGATTTTAACTGCTTTGTTGGTTTGAAAATACACTTGAGGTTATTTTATTTTTATGTCTCTGAATTTTTTATGGATTTATACCTCTTCGATATTTATTGTTAATTTGTTTATGCCTTTTTGTAGTTTCTATTAATTAACTTGCTTTTCCTGCTAATGTAAATGTTGCTCTGACCTTTACCATATTTGTTTCAGTAATTTGATTGATGTCTAGCTGGTCATCGCGAGGTCATTTTGATGGAACTAAATTTTTATTTGAACAATTATCTTTCTGGATGGAAATTATTTTCTTTCGTTATTTGTGGAAGCTTCTTTTGTCTATTGATTTTGTTTTTCAATTACATTTCGCTGTTGATTTCAGTAGCTGTCCTATAAGGATTGCTGTTGTTGAAATAGAGAGAAGAGTATTGAGAAACAATGGCTTAACTTTTCCATTGATTAAGAATGAATATATATACACAAAATTGGGCATTGCCGTGAGTTACCAAAAACACAAAAATAGGAAACTATTCTAGAATTAGGGGATTACAACTACTTGCAAGTATAGTACAACTAATTACAATAATTTAAAAATATAAAGAAAATCTGTTGTAATTAATTCTCTAATATGCCCTATCAAGATGGAGCTCTGGAGGAGACGCCAATCTTGACCCTTAATTCTTGGAAGTGACTTCGTGGAAGCGGTTTGGTAAGAGCGTCAGCAAGTTGATCTGCAAAGGAAACATGATTGACACGAAGAGCACCTGATTGAACTTGATCCTGAATAAAGTGATAGTCAATTGTCACAATTTTCATGCACGAATGAAAGACTGGATTATAACAGACATGGGTGGCACCAACATTGTCACAATATATAACAGGCGGTGTTTGAAGAGTGACGCTAAGCTCTGTGAAAAGGGAACAAATCCAATTGATTTCTGAAGTAGTAGCAGCAACTGATTGATACTTAGCTTCTGAGAAGGCATGAAGAGAAAGTGGATTTTCCTTATGAAGAAATAATCAATGAGTTAATGTGCCACACAGATATCGAAGCAATTGTTTTGCAGCATTCCAATATTCAAATGTCGGGCGATGCATGAATTGGGAAAGCTTGTTAACAGCATATGCTATGTCTGGGCGAGTGAGGCAAATATATTGTAGACTGCCAATAATTGTTCTATATTTTGTATAGTCAGTCAGAGCTGTACCTGAATGAAGTGTGAGATTTCCATATGTAACAAGTGGCGTAGCAACAGTGCACCAAACATTTTTGTCTGGGCAAGAATATCTGTGATGTAGCGCCTTTGAGTGAGCAACAGACCAGATGGGGTGGTGAGAACCTTAACGCCGAGGAAATAAGACAAGGCACTAAGATCCTTGATTGAAAATCTTTGTGCCAGGAGGTCAATGTAGCGCTGAATAATATTGGTGTTGGTACCTGTGATAATAATGTCATCCACTTAAACGAGTAGATAAATAGTAGTGTTACCTGAGTAGAGAATGAATAGAGAAGTGTCTGCATGATAGTTTGTGAACTCAGACTCAATGAGGAACTGGCGAAGTTCAAGGTATCAAGCCCGTGTGGCCTGCTTGAGTCCATATATAGCCTTCTTTAATTTGAATACACGTGTTGGATCGTCTCTATCAACAAATTCTGGAGGTTGGGCCATGTAGACATCTTCGAAAAGATGGCCCTAAAGAAATGTATTATTAACATCTAACTGTCGCAATTGCCAACCTTTACTAACTGACAGGCTTAGACCAAGGCGTACTGTTGTCGGCTTGACAACCGGATAAAGGTGTCATGATAATCCACTCCAGGTCGCTTATGAAAACATTTGGCAACTAATCTGGCTTTGTACATATCAACAGAACCATCAGGAAGCCGTTTAATACAAAAAACCCACTTACATCCAACAAGATTCTACAGAAAAGTAGATGGAACAAGCTCTCAAGTGCCATTCCAAACAAGATCATCAAATTCATCATTCATAGCTTGCCTTCATTTGGGATCTTTTAGGGCTTGGTTAACAGTATGAGGCTCAATGTTCGATGGTTGAGAAAGGACAGTAGTGAGATTCATATTGGTTAGGGGTTTGTGGATGTTGTTTTTCACTCTAGTGGTCATAGGATGGGTATTTTGATGGGTGGGTTGAGTTGTGGTTGAAGCAGAAGAGGTCTCAGAACTGTGGGATTCTAGTGGTAAATGGTCGACCGTGGTTTCTTGGTAGTCAATCGAACTGTGTCTGAGTAAATAGAGGTTTGTGTACAGAGGTCGATGGTCGAATGGTGAGGAAGGGCAATCGACCGTTTGGGCATTTTGTGACGGATGTTGACACGAGGAATCCTTTTGTGGAGGCGTATTGAGTGAGCCACTTCAAATGGGTAGAATTTGGACTGGGGGAAGCCATTTGGAAATGATCTCTAGGGTGGGACGAGCTAGATGGGATTGGTGAGTGGTAAAGGGAAAAGAGTTTTCAAGAAATTTGACATGACGAGAAATATATGTTGTAGAAGTGGACAGATCAAGACAAATATAGGCACTTTGTGTTGAAGAGTAACCAAGAAAAACATAAGGAGTGGAACGAGAGTCAAGTTTATGTTGAGAATAAGGACAAAACCACGGATAACATAAGCAACCGAACACCCGAAGTTTAGTGTAGTTGGGTTGAGAATCAAAGAGTTTTTCAAAAGGAGATGAAAGATGTAGTGTGGGTGTGGACATACGGTTGATGAGATGTACAGCAGTGGCAAATGCATAAGTGCAATAAGTTAGAGGCATCGATGCATGAGTAAGAAGAGATAGATCAGTTTCAACAATATGGCGATGACGTCGTTTGGAAAGACCATTGTGTTCTGGTGTATGGGGTGGTGTAGTAAGATGGGATATACCATTGGTGGAGAGAAAACTATCAATGGGCTTGATATTTGCCACCATTATCTGAATAAAGGGTAACAATTCGGTGTTTAAATTGGTTTTCGACTAATGCCTTGAAGCGCACAAAGACATCATACACATGGGATTTCCGTTTAAGTGGATAATACCAAATATATATAGTGTATAATGATCAACAAAAATAACATAGTACTGAAAACCATCAACAGAATAAACATGAGTCGTCCATACATCAGAAAAGAGAAGTTTAAGCGGATGGGATGAGGTTAAGGTAGAAGAAGAAAATGGAATTTTACGACTTTTATTACATGAACAGGCATTACAATGTGTGGAGAAGGATAACGGACTAGACAATGGTAAAAGAAAACTTGGAAACAATATTTTTCATAATAGTAAATGGTGGATGACCTAGTCTAGGGTGCCACTCGGACGAATTGGTCTTGACACTGGAAAATGCAAGCAACGGTGAAGAGGTAACAGAAGAGGATATAGTCGGCCATTCATATATGCCATCCTTAGGTTCACCCATGAAAAAGATTGCCCCAGTGTTTAGATCCTTCACCTGAAAAGCAGAGGGTGAGAATTCAATAGAAACATGGTTATTAGTGCAAAATTGATAAATCGAAATTAAGTTCTTCATGGAAGGGACACAAAGGACGTTTTGTAAAGTAAAGGTACGAGAGGAAGTATGTATGGTGGTAGAACCGGTATGGGTGATGTGAAGGGCCGATCCATCGCCGATCATGACATCATCATATCCTTGATACGGGCTATGAAGATGGAGATTGTTCAAGTCAGACATAATGTGGTGAGATGCTCCACTGTCCAGCAGCCAAGTAGGAGTAATGTTGTTGCCGAGAACAGCATGATTGGCTCGTGGTTGCCAGGGTGTGGAGGAGCGATATTCTTGAGAGCCTTGAGGACGAGGTGTATGGGGATTGTTGATTGGTGACAAGCCGAAACATTGGGCATCGTTAGGCAGTGTGTTCTTGAATGCCGCATGCTTGACAACGACCCAAATAAGGTTTTGGTTGGCGTTTATCATGTGGAGAAAATGCAGTGGTAGGGCCTGGTTGTTGTGGATTGGTGGTTGGTGGCTGGTGGACACCAATTTGGACAATTCCGAAAGGCTGTGGGATTTGCCGTGGTTGGTAGTGACAGAGAAGATGGTTGAGTGGTCTGAAGAGATGCTTCTTTGTTGAGAAGTTTCTCATGGAGCTCAACAAAAGAAATTGACGTATCACGAGCATTAATTGCATCATTGACGAATTTGTACTCATCATTTAGTCCTTCAAGAACCCGATCAATAAGATCCTCATCATCAACTGGCTTCTCCAAAAGAGCAAGTTCATCGGCACGAGTCTTTATCGCCTGCATATATTCACTAATTGATTTTGAGCCCTTGTTACACTACTTTAATTGTTCCTTCAATTGTTTAATATGACCACGAGATGGCTTGGCGTATGTATTAGCTAAGGTTTACTATGCATCAAGAGAAGCGGTGGTGCGGGCAATAAGCGGTTTGCACTGAAACGGAGATAGTGCCAAGGAGAGTGCTAAAGATGAGACGATCCTAACGTTTCTATGTTGTGTATGCCAGATTTGGGGATGCAACACCATTGACGGTGACGGTGGGTGGTGGTGGATTATGAGTGCTATCAATGAAGTGATGAAGATCATAACCTTCAAGAAGAAATTGGATTTGAAGGCCCCATCTGAGATAATTGGTGGATGACAATTTGGTGATATTGGAGAGATTGATTGTAAGGAGAGGATGTTGAGGATCCTGGGAGTTTTAGATGGTGATAGGATCGTTGGTGGAAGTGGAGGTCGCATCGAAAGCCATTGAGGAGACTGGCGCTGATCGTGGTTTTTCTGGAGAAAAAAAAAAAAGAATTGTTGCATGTTAGTCCGTGCAGGATTGTTTTGTGTGAATCTAAATTCATTATCAAATAATTTTCTTTCCTTTCAATGTCTTCTTGATTCATAATTATTTAATTGCTACATTTGTTGAAACGAACCCGTGCAGCTACATTTCAATTTTATAATGCAAATTATATACTTAGTGGTAATCAGAACAATATTAACATGAAAATATCTTAGCCTCTACCCTAGCAGCGACACTGCCAGTTTATGGTAGCCGGCGAGTGTAGGCCCAAACAAATTCTTCAGTTATTATGTTAAATTTTGATAGCATTTCTTGTAATTTCACCATCTCTCTTTTAAACCGCCCCCTCATCATCTATGGGTAAAAAAAGAGAAAAATAGGAGAAGTAGTTGGTGGTGTCGGAATGGAAAGTGTGGCTTGGGGTTGAGGACCACGATGTAAAGGTAATAAATAAATGAGGTATGATGGAGATTGGCTACTCGTAGGTATGATAACTTGCGGTAGATTTAAAAGGCTATCAATTGATGGGAGCTTGTCGTGGTAAGAACTTTTAGTAGTTAGGATGTGATGGCGAGGGGCTTCTCCAAAAGCTCTACTCATAACAGATGTGCTAAACAGACTCTAAGTTAAAATTAGCAACATATGTGATTAGAGTGGCAAAACCGGGCCGACCTGACGGGCCGACCCATATAACTCGGATTTTGGATTGGGTTGGCCCTATATGACTCAGCACGACTAGCCAGCTGGGCTGGTCGGGCTTGGACCAGGCTGGCCCGCATTTTTTTTCGTACTTGACACTAGTCACTCATTTTGTAAATGGTCCAATACATAATTCAAATAATATCAATCTAAAATGGACTAAACCTAAATCTCTAACTTAAATTGTCTTTTTTTGAAACATTAGTCCAAGAATCTCAAACTTCAGCACAAAATTATTTAGATTTAATTAAAATTTAGTTTAATTCAAGTTTCAATCCAAATTATATTTGGTGTGACAAATAATTTATTTATTTTAAATTTACTTATAAGTAAACTTTTTAATTTAAGTTAAGCATGCTTATATCTCAAAGCAATAAGATTAGTATATTCTTACTATTTATGTTTTGGAAAAACGTGTCAAAAAATAGTTATGATTTTGAAAGAAAATAAATTTTACCAAACAAAATGTGTCATTATTATCTCTTTGCATGTTTAACAAACAATCCTTCTTAGAAAAGTCATTATCATAAAAGAGAAAAGAAAAGGGGATGGGATGGGAAAACAATACTTCTTAGAAAAGTCATTATCATAAAAGAGAAAAGAAAAAATAATGGGATGAGATGGGATGGGATGGAGGCTAACATATCCAAGAAAGTTGTAAAGTGAACCCAACATAGATTAGAGCATCTCTAATATTATAATGTCAGACATAATTGTCTATTACTTTTTTTACAAATGGTCAAAAAGTGCTTATGTAGCATAATTAATGCTAGAACATATCTAGCACAATGTGGAGCATTTCCAATGCTATAATGTCAAGGCACAATGTCTAGTACTTTTTTGACAAATGACCAAAAAGTACTTATATGACACAATTAATGCTAGAAGGTGTCTAGGACAATGTCTATCATTAATTTAATAATCTATATCCAATTAATACATTTTTCCCTCTTTCTTTTTTCTAAAAAACTAATAATAATTTGCCACATTTGCACAATGAACATTGTTGCATTGGAGAAGTTTATTTATATAATATTAATGTCTTTTGCCACGTATACATAATAGACATTGTTGTGTTGGAGATGCTCTAATTCTAGACATTGTTATTGATAATGTCCATAATTAATTTAACAATTTTTATCTAATTAATACATTTCTCTCTATTTCTTTTTTCTAAAAAGCTAATAATAATTTGCCATATTTGCACAATGAACATTGTTGCATTTGAGAAGTTTTTTGATATAATGTCAATGTCTTTTGCCACATATACATAGTAGACATTGTTGCATTGGAGATGCTCTTAGTGCTTGAAAATTGATGCAAAAAAGGCATTAATTATCGTATCGAGCTCTAATTGGCTATGCGGTTTTTTTCAACCTACATGCACAATCTCTGATTTATCTGTCTTGTATACAATCTTCCTTGTTGGAATTTAAAATTAAGACCGAGTTGGCCCGTTCGCCCAATAAGGTGGACTAGGCCAGCATGTTGCTAGCCCGCACAAAATTGGATTGGACTGGTCCGAGTCAGTTTCAAGTGTGGTCCTACTCTGACGGGTCGGATCGAACCGACCCGATCTGTTTGCCAGCTCTATATGCAGCCTGCAAAGGCACTAGTTGGTTAGCTTACCCATCCATGTCATAAAGTAATATTTAGACACATTTTGTAAGATTTACAATTTTTATTCAAAATTTTTATAGAACCCACTACATATAACATTAAAAATAAAAACTTTACCAAACAAAATAACTTTTTAGCTAAAAATCTATTTTTTGTCACTGTCAAAATAATTAACTTATTTATTTTTATTCATTTTAAAACTTTACTTATTTATTTATAATGAATTAAAATTTTCAATGAAAGATACTATTTTAAGACAGTCCATTATTCTTATTAATTTGTCAAATTTAGTCCTTATTTGATCTAAATTAAAAATTTGCTGCAAAAATATAATCAAAATCAACAATTAATTTTAAATACATATTTTTTTTAGGACACACGACTTTTATTAATTTTACAACCACATATTTCTATCATTTTTTTATATCAAAATTTGTTAAAAACTTTTTCATTGCATATTTGACGATGCTGAAATTATTTTTTAAATATTTATAAGGGTTGAATTTTATGGAATATGAAGATAATATATAGATAGTAAACTGTGTGTCCGACAAAATATATTTGACCAATTTAAATTATAATTTAAATTTTAAAATAATCCTAAGCAAGTACTTAGCTTGTTTGTCTAAAATTGAATTATAATTTAAGTTGATCAAGTTAGCCAAAAAAAAAAAAAAATTCAAATATTTTATAAAATTTACAACTTAATATTCCTTATTATCTACCCAATTTATAAAATCTACAACTTATAAACAATTAAAAAATATTTTAACATGGCCAAACATACACTCAAACAAAAGATTTTCACTTTCCCTTCATTTCCTTCCCTCTCAAGTCTCAACTACCCACTACGCACGCATGGGAAAAGTAAAAACCCGAGAAAACCTCTACACTTCAATAATAAATAAATCTCCAGTTTGCATGATTTTTTCTGGAATTTCAAGCAGATGGGGCGTTCTGGAATATGAAAAGGTGCAATCTTGCAGTTGCTTCCAGTGCTAATTTCAGCTGGATTATTGTTTCTGTGTTGGGTCGGTTTGTGGCGGAGAAGAACAGCTCTAGGTGACAGCATCAAGGGGACTCACGAAAGTGCCATTGACAACTTTGTTCTTGCTGATCGTGGAGGTATATAGATTTCTTTTCGTAAATGTTCAAGTTGAACGACGTGCAGCCGTGCAGGCCAAATTCATATAGCACATTGAACACCTTGTGTGAAAGCTTAATCTTTTAATCTAGTTAATTTATTTGCTTGAGATTAAAATTTTCATTGTTTTGGTAAATTTTGTTCATGAAAAAGTTATCTTCGAGTTGAAAGTTATTATTTGTTGGGGGATACGTCTTTGTTGATTTTAACAGCTTTGCTGGTTTGAAAATACACTTGAGGTTATTTTATTTTTATGTCTCTGAATTTTTTATGGATTTCTACCTCTTCGATATTTATTGTTAATTTGTTTATGCCTTTTTGTAGTTTCTATTAATTAACTTACTTTTGCTGCTAATGTAAATGTTGCCCTGACCTTTACCATATTTGTTTCAATAATTTGATTGATGTTTAGCTGGTCATCGTGAGGTCATGTTGATGGAACTAAATTTTTATTTGAACAATTATCCTTCTGGATGGAAATAATTTTCTTTCGTTACTTGTGGAAGCTTCTTTTGGCTATTTATTGATTTTGTTTTTCAATTACATTTCACTATTGATTTCAGTAGCTGTCCTATAAGGATTGTTGCTATTGAAATAGAGAGAGGAGTATTGAAAAACAATGGCTTAGCTTTTCCATTGATTAAGAATGAATATATATACACAAAATTGGGCATTGCCGTGAGTTACCCAAAACACAAAAATAGGAAACTATTCTAGAATTAGGGGATTACAACTAATTACAAGAATTTAAAAATATAAAGAAAATCTGTTGTAATTAATTCTCTAATATGCCCTATCAAGATGGAGCTCTGGAGGAGATGCCAATCTTGACCCTTAATTCTTGGAAGCGACTTTGTGGAAGCGGTTTGGTAAGAGCGTCGGCAAGTTGATCTGCGAAGAAAACATGAGTAACACAAAGAGCACCTAATTGAACTTGATCCCGAATAAAGTGATAGTCAATTGTTACATTTTTCATGCACGAATGAAAGACTGGATTAGAACAGACATAGGGTGGCACCAACATTGTCACAATAGAGAACAGGTGGTGTGGAAAGAGTGATGCCAAGCTCTGTGAGAATGGAACAAATCCAATTGATTTCTTAAGTAGTAGCAGCAATTGATTGATACTCAGCTTCTGTGGATGACCGAGCAACTGTACGCTGTTTCTTGGATGACCAAGAAATGGGATGACGACCAAGATAGACAATATAGGCACTCGTAGAGGTATAGTCGTCTTTGTTGCCAGCCCAATCTGCATCTAAGAAGGCATGAAGAGAAAGTGGATTTTCCTTATGAAGAAATAATCAATGAGTTAATATGCCACACAAATATCGAAGTAGTCGTTTTGCAGCATTCCAATGTTCAGATGTCGGGCGATGCATGAATTGGGAAAGCTTGTTAATAGCATATGCTATGTCTGGGCGAGTGAGGCAAATATATTGTAGACTGCCAATAATTGTTCTATATTCTGTGTAGTCAGTTAGAGCTGTACCTGAATGAAGTGTGAGATTTCCGTATGTAACAAGTGGTGTAGCAACAGGTTTTGTACCAAAAATTTTTGTTCGGGCAAGAAGATCAGTGATGTAGTGCCTTTGAGTAAGCAACAAACCAGATGGAGTGGTGAGAACCTTAATGCCAAGGAAATAAGACAAGGCACCAAGATCATTGATTAAAAATCTTTGTGCCAAGAGGTCAATGTAGCGCTGAATAATATTGGTGTTGGTACCTGTGATAATAATGTCATCCACATAAACAAGTAGATATATAGTAGTGTGACCTGAGTGGAAAATGGATAGAGAAGTGTCTGCATGAGAGTTTGTGAACCCAGACTCAATGAGGAACTGGTGAAGTTCAAGGTACCAAGCCCGTGTGGCCTGCTTGAGTCTATATATAGCCTTCTTTAATTTGAATACATGTGTTGGATTGTCTCTATCAACAAATTCCGGAGGTTGGGCCATGTAGACATCTTCGGAAAAATGGCCTTGAAGAAAGGCATTATTAACATCCAACTGTCGCAACTGCCAACCTCTACTAACTACCAGGCTTAGAACAAGGCATATTGTTGTCGGCTTGACAACCGGACTAAAGGTGTCATGATAATCCACTCCAGGTCGCTGATGAAAACCTTTGGCAACTAATCTGGCTTTGTACCTGTCAACAGGAAACCGTTTAATACGAAAAACCCACTTACATCCAACAAGATTCTACACAAAAGTAGATGGAACAAGCTCCCAAGTTCCATTCCGAACAAGATCATCAAATTCATCATTCATAGCTTGCCTTCATTTGGGATCTTTTAGGGCTTGGTTAACAGTATGAGGCTCAATGTCCGATGGTTGAGAAAGGACAGCAGTGAGATTCATCTTGGTTAGGGGTTTGTGGATATTGTTTTTCGCTTTAGTGGTCATATGATGGGTATTTTGATGGGTGGGTTGAGTTGTGGTTGAAGCAGAAGAGGTCTCAGAACTGTGGGGTTTTAGTGGTACATGGTTGACTGTGGTTTCTTGGTGGTCAACTGAACTTTGTTCGAGTAAAGAGAGGTCTGTGGACAGAGGTCGACGGTCGACTGGTGAGGAGGGGCGATCGACCGTTTGGGTTTTTTTTTACGGATGTTGACACGAGGAGTCCCTTTGTGAAGGCGTATTGAGTGAGCCACTTGAAATAGGTAGAATTTTGACTGGGGGAAGCCATTTGGAAATGATCTCTGGGGTGGGACGAGCTAGATGGATTGGTGAGTGGTAAAGGAAAAAGAGTTTTTAAGAAATTTGACGTGACGAGAAATATATGTTGTAGAAGTGGACAGATCAAGACAAATATAGACACTTTGTGTTGAAGAGTAATTAAGAAAAACACAAATAGTGGAACGAGAGTCAAGTTTATGTTGAGAATAAGGACGAAGCCACGGATAACATAAGCAACCGAACACTCGAAGTTTAGTGTAGTTGGGTTGAGACTCAAAGAGTTTTTCAAAAGGAGATGAAAGATGTAGTGTGGGTGTGGGCATATGGTTGATGAGATATACAGCAGTGGCAAAGGCATAAGTCCAATAAGTTAGAGACATCGATGCATGAGTGAGAAGAGATAGACCGGTTTCAACAATATGGTAATGACGTTGTTCGGAAAGACCATTGTGTTCTGGTTATGGGGTAGTGTAGTAAGATGAGATATACCATTGGTAGAGAGAAAACTATCAATGGGCTTGATATTTGCCACCATTAGCTGAATAAAGGGTAACAATTCGGTGTTTAAATTGGTTTTCGACTAATGCCTTGAAGCGCACAAAGACATCATACACATGGAATTTTCGTTTAAGTGGATAATACCAAATATACCGTGTATAATGATCAACAAATATAACATAGTACTGAAAACCATCAATAGAATAAACAGGAGTCGTCATACATCAGAAAAGAGAAGTTTAAGCGGATTGGATGAGGTTAAGGTAGAAGAAGAAAATAGAATTTTATGACTTTTATTACATGAACAGGCATTACAATGTGTGGAGGAGGATAACAGACTAGACAATGGTAAAGAAAACTTGGAAACAATATTTTTCATAATAGTAAATGATGGATGACCTAGTCTAAGGTGCCATTCGGACGAAGTGGTCTTGACTATGGAAAATGCAAGCAATGGTGGAGAGGCAACTGAAGAGAATGTAGTCGGCCATTCATATACTCCATCCATCCTTAGGTTCACCCCATCAAAAGGATTACCCCCGTGTTTAGATCCTTCTCCTGAAAAGCAGAGGGTGAGAATTCAACAGAAACATGGTTATTAGTGCAAAATTGATAAATCGAAATTAAGTTCTTTTTCATGGAAGGGACACAAATGACGTTTTGTAAAGTAAATGTGCGAGAGGAAGTAGGTATGGTGGTAAAACTGGTATGGGTGATGTAAAGGGCCGATCCATCGCCGATCATGACATCATCATATCTTTTATACGAGCTATGAAGATGGAGATTATTCAAGTCAGACGTAACATGGTGAGATGCTCCACTATCCAGCAGCCAAGTAGAAGTAGTGTTGTTGTCGATAATAGCATGATTGGCTCGTGGTTGCCAGGGTGTGGAAGAGCGATATCCCTGAGGGCCTTGAGGACGAGGTGTCGAGGATTGTTGATTAGTGACAAGCTGAAACATTGGGCATTGTTTGGCAGTGTGTTCTTGAATGCCGCTTGCTTGACAACGACCCAAATAAGGTTTGGGTTGGCGTTGATCATGAGGAGAAAACACAGTGGTAGGGCCTGGTTGTTGTGGATTGGTGGCTGGTGGACGCCAATTTGGACGATTCCAGAAGGCTGTGGGATTTGCCGTTGTTGGTAGTGACAGAGAAGATGGTTGAGCGGTCTGAAGAGATGTTTCTTTGTTGAGAAGTTTCTCATGGAGCTCAACAAAAGAAATTGACGTATCATGGGCATTAATCGCATCAATGACGGATTTGTACTCATCACTGAGTCCTTCAAGAACCCGATCAATAAGATCCTTATCATCAACTGGCTCCTCCAGAAGAGCAAGTTCATCGGCACGAGTCTTTATCGCCTGCATATATTCACTAATTGATTTTGAGCCCTTGTTACACTGCTTTAATTGTTCGTTCAATTGTTTAATATGACCACGAGATGGTTTGGCGTAGGTATTAGCTAAGGTTTGCCATGCATCAAGGGAAGTGGTGGTGCGGGCAATAAGCGGTTGCAGTGAAATGGAGATAGCGCCAAGGAGAGTGCTAAAGATGAGACGATCCTGACGCTTCTAGGTTGTGTATGCCGGATTTGGAGATGCAACACTATTGACGGTGACGGTGACGGTGACGGTGACGATGACGGTGACTGTAGGTGGTGGTGGATTATGAGTGCCATCAATGAAGTGATGAAGATCATAACCTTCAAGAAGAGATTGGATTTGAAGGCTCCATGTGAGATAATTGGTGGATGACAATTTGGTGATATTGGAGAGATTATTTGTAAGGAGGGGATGTTGAGGATCCTGGGAGTTTTGGATGGTGGTAGGATCGTTGGTGGAAGTGGAGGTAGCATCGGAAGCCATTGAGGAGACTGGCGCTGATCGTGGTTTTTCTGGGAAAAAAAAAAGAGAGAAGAAAATACGCCCAAGAAGATTAGGCTTTTGATACCATGTTTAAATAGATAGAGGAGTATTGAGAAACAATGTCTTAGCTTTTCCATTGATTAAGAATGAATATATGTACACAAAATTGGGCATTGCCGTGAGTTACCCAAAACACAAAAATAGGAAACTATCTTAGAATTAGGGGATTACACCTAATTACAAGGATATTACAACTAATTACAAGAATTTAAAAATATAAAGAAAATCTGTTGTAATTAATTCTCTAATAGCTGCAGCTTATATGTTCATGTTTTATGAAGTTGGGTTGCGAAGGTGAAACACAGCAACGTGTGTACCTGCCTCCACGCAAAACGAGATCTTGGAATTGGTACATGGATTAATTTCTGATATTTTCCTCTCTTATTTTGTGCATAACATGCCATAATCCCCCCACCACACACACACACACACACACACACACACACACACACACACACACACACACACAACCTTTGAGTAAGCTATAAGGCGTCTTGTTGGAGTAGATGATTTTAAGGTGTCTTGGTGGAGTAGATGATTTTAAGGGAGATGGTGGAATAGACGATTGTTTCTATTTCTTGAGACCGCAATTTATTAAAAATGTGATTGTAATCTCACTACAATTTTCTTTACTTTAAGTTCTCTTTTCCCCTTTGGGAGTAGGAAGTATGTTGTTATTTATGTTTCTAGTCAAAATAATAGCACAATTCTTTAAGAATTTGGGTCTTATTCTCCTGAAATGTAGATTGCTTTTTTGCTTTAAGGATTTGGAATGCCCAGAGTGCTGGTGCTGTCGCAATTCTAGTGGCTGGATGACATTGAGGAACCATTATAACCATGAACTGACCTGCAGAGGATGACACATCTTCCAAATAAATTGTGAACATAAAAATACCCTCTGCAGTAATTGAGAAAAAAATTGGTGAAAAATTAAAGAAAACAATCAGCAGAGGCAAAATGGTAAACATAAATCTCAATGGGAAAGAAGTTGTTCCTCACCCGGATGCGAGTTGAATTTGAACTGTGGACGAACAGCAATGATGAGTGCAGTGATAAATGTAATATGATGATGGAGTTATGAAGAATTTTAAAGGTGCAGCCCAAATTCTGGAGAAAGGTGGCTATACTCAATTTACACCTCAGTACAGAACTTGGTATTGCCTGCATGAATTCACGACAACCAAACAATTCAAGTCCCATCCTATCAACCGTGGAAGATATTTTGCTCCGGATCTTGAACAAGATTTTAGAACTGGTTATGAAGGAAAAGATGTCTTCTTGAAAACTTGAGACAGCTATGTGTGTCTAGAGCGGCAAACAAGAACAAAAAGCCATGGCTCTGGTGGGACTATGTTACTGATGTTCAAATTAGATTTCCCATGAACTAAAAGCAATATAACAAGCAACTTGCCGAGGGTGTTATCTATTAAATCTTCAGGTAATAATTTGTTCTATCATTGTAAATCTTTATGTCATTATCAATGAATAATCATATGTCAGTTTTGCTTACCGTTAGGTCTTTATCTGAAAAAGATTGAGAAGTGCGTGTTTGACCCTAGTGCCGATTCATACAATCATGTTCCGAAAGAACAACAAGATGCTCAAGTAAGAGTTTGCACTCATTTCCATTGTTGCTTTTATTTAAGTATAATTTAACTTTTCATATGATAATAATCATGTAAAATGTTTTAACTTTGTAGCTTTAGTTGTTTTTATTTCTAACATTTGCATGTACAGGTTTTGCGGAGGATTGTTTGAATGTTCCGCGGTGAATGGTGTGCTATTTAAGGGAGATGGTAGAGCTCTTATGTTGGTATGTTATGATTTTTCATTTTATGTTAAGCAAATAGTTTCTATTAGAAGTTCCTACTATATTATCAGTGTCTTTTCTAAGTGTAGCTGTTTTCAACAGCATTTTTAGTGGCCCCAAATACTGAAAATAATTGCAGTTGCAACTAACTAACACTGCTTATGAAATGTAGAGTGATAGAAGATGGAAACAAAATAGTATGTGGTGTTCCCTTTTTAATTATTTCAGAGACTGCATCGAGAATTCATGTAGTAAAACTCCTTCGGATAATTCTAGAAGTTATATTGAGAATTCAGAATTTCAAAGCCTTCTATGGTTGTTTTTATCCCATTGTCATTTGCAGGTAACCGGGCTACTGAAGTGAAATCTGCTTGGCCTGCTGTTTGGGTTATTTTGAATGGATTGGCTATTGCTGCTGGTGGAGCATATCTAGTAAACAAGTATAGATTCCGGCAAGTTTTGTACTTTTAAACTTATCGGTTAAAGTTGGATGTTTTTTTAAATATATTTGGTGTATCAGTGTTAGTAGTTTTGTTCTTTTCGGGTCTTGATCTCCTACCCACTTATGTTGTCCACTTATAATGCCCACACTGAGGTGACATCACATGATTGGTAGTTCATGATTCCACACTCATTATTTTTACCAATCATGTAATGCCAATTCAGCGTGGACATTATAAGTAGGCAACATAAGTGGGTAGGAGATCAAGATCCTATTCTTTTAATCTTCTCAGCTAAAGTTGGACGTTTCTCAAAAAATCTTGATCGCCACTTACTTTATTTAGGTCTTATAGAATGCAAACACAATTTATCTTCAAGATAACTGATATTTGATGGAAACTGAACAAATCAAAGAAATGAGTCTGTTGATATTTTTGTATCAACTTAAGTTGCTTCTTGATTGGAAATGCGTTTTATATCAAATGACAACTTATCTCTCTCATGCTAACTGGACCATTGGATCACCCGAAGCAATCTGATCCATTGATTGCTTATATAAAAGGAACTCTACCCTTCAGATTCTAAGGTACACTTGACACTGTTTCTTCTTCGGCTGAGAAAATCTGATCCTTTTCCTTCTCTTCCATTTTCTTCTTTAAATCATTCTTTGAGAGAAAATTGTAAGGGTGATTGGTATTCTGTTCAGATGTGTGAACAGTAACGGTGGGAACTTTCTGTAAAGAAGTTAGTGTTGTATTTGTGTGGGTGAAGTCTGTGGTTTTTCAGTCTGAGAGTTGATCTCCGTTGTATATTGAACACTGTTAATATTTCTTAGTGCAGAGAGGCCGTAATCCCATTTGGGAGCCTCAAAGGTAGAGTAGACTTTTGTCGAACTGCCTGCCTAACCGGCAAAACAAATCGTGTGTTCTTGTTCTTATTTCTTTACATATTTCTGAATTACTTTGTGTGATTGATGAATGATGTATGTTTAGAACCTTAGAGTACACCCAACAGAGTCAATATCTGACCTTGAGGTGGTAATACTTGTTTGAGGGAAAATAGTTGTGGAATTTTGAACTTCGGGATTTTTACAAGGTGCAACCATACACAACCAAACACAATCTAGACAATTTTAATATCTAATTAAGGCCATGTTCGGTGGGAATTTTTTGAGAAAAATAGTTTTTTCATTTAATGTTGTGGGCCATGTTTGGTGGGAATTCATTGACTACTTTTTGGTCCTAAATTACAGATGGACAATTGTACCCTTCTTCTTCACGGTGTACTGCCTCCCTCTTCCAAAATAAAGAATTCCATTTGCCACAAATCTTTACCATGCTCCTCTTACTATTATTTCTCCTCCGGCTCCATATCCGCCTCCGCCGACCTTCTGTCACCCACCGATTCATCTGCCAACACCGCCGGTGTCGACGTTTTTCACTACAAAAGCGACGTACAGTTCGCCTTCAAGCTCATCCTTCGACAATGGTAAGATACAGGCCTTTTTATCTTTTTTCTCGATACGGTGATGTAAGAAGAATGTAAAGAAATTATACTCAGCTATATTCATATTGATTCGTTTTACATTTATCTAGAAATTTTAGATCAAAGGAATGTTTAACACGTTGCCACTTCGATGTATTTTTATCCCAAATTTATTGGCATAATGGTGAAATGTTGTAGATTCTTCATGGTTAAGGGACACTTGGACAATATTTTTTCCTGATAGTTAGTTGAATTTGTGCGTGCAATTTCACTCTTTATGAGACACTAGGACAATTACAAATGGTTTACAATGGGTTCTATTGTTTGTTCAACTTTGGTTTACAATGGGTTGTATTGTTTGGTTTACAATGTGTTCTATTTTTTGTTAAGTTTTCGACACTCATCTTTCAATTTCTTGATCATTCCTGAGGTGGGTTGAGCCAATTTCACATTACAAGTATTCTCCCTTCAGTGTTGTTGGACTATGATTTGAGTTATAACAAAACATAGGCATTTTAATACTTCTCAACCTATTGGAAAAGATTGCTGTTAAGGATTTGTTATGGTCCCCAACTCTTTGAAATGCTGTTTTTAGTGGGTCTGATTGTGCTGGATGTGAATCTAATTTTTGGGTTGCGAAATTTCCCCACTTGTTCATTTTTCATAACTAGTGTCTTATCTTAGCTAACATTTCAAACACAATTTGCCGCTCATTATGATTGCCTGTTTTCAGTCGACAGATAATGTATCCGGTGCAGTACCAACCGGGTCGTTTGTTCTCCCTTCACAGTCAATGTCCCAGCTGCGGAAAAATGCCAAATGGGACGACACTACTCACCAAATTTTTCTTCATTGTTGTGAAGTGATGATTGCTCAAGGATTCCGTCAAGGTAAATGTTTTACCAAACCTGGATGGGAGAATCTTACCAAATTATTCAACTCGGAAGCAGGGAATCAATGGACTCGCACCCAGTTGAAGAACCACTGGTTTAGTATGCGAAGGGACTATCAACTATTTAACGAGCTCCTCCGTTGTACTGGAATCGAGTATGACCATAATCGAAACGTTATTGTTGCCGATGATTGGTGGTGGGAGAGAAAGATCGAGGTAATTCTAATTTCAGATTACGATGTAATGATCAATACACTAATCAAGCAAACAATTATCAAATTATTCATAATACAATGTTGTCAAATAACTCTTAGTGTATCTGTTTTGTTTTATGTATAGGAAAACAAAGATTATGCCAAATTTAAGGGAAAAAACTGTGCGGAATTTTTTCACAAGTACCGCAGTATTTTCGGTGACATGTACGACTCAGAAAAATACGCCCTCAGCCCTTCAAAGCTATCGAAAAAGGGTTTCGATGACGATGTTGTCAATGTAGACCATATTCCATTTTGCGCTGAACTGCGCGATGAGCACGAGCCTTCGTCCGATCCATTCAGCACGTCTGGAATGGAATGTTCAGGCGGACACAGTGGAGATAAGAGAAAACACGGCTCTCGTGTTGATAAAGGAAAGAAGAAGGTTGACTCTCGCGCTGCATTGTCAGAATCAGTTGAGAAATTGGCATCGGCCGGTGATGCATTGGCTGCGCACTTGAAGTCAAGATCTGGACCTCATTCGTTTGAGCAGTGCATGCAAGAATTGAATGAATTAGATGTTTTTGCCGGGGATGAGAATTACGAATGTTGGGCCATCAGTTTTTTGAGAGAGGGCAAGAACCGGGTTGCTTTCACCAGATGCCGCTCAAATCACATGAAAATAAAATGGATGCGCTTTGAGTACACCAATTGGTTGTGCAATAATCCTCATTCATTTGATTAGTTTATTTGTTAGGCGCAATGTAATTGTCGACATCTTGTATCGGATATTTTATGATTTCAATTTATGAGTCAAACAATGTTCTCCATCATCCGTTGTATTGTGCTATGTGTCATATTATCGGAAATTCTTGGATTTGCGACTGAGCTAGTGCCTTCATCCGGTTATTGGACTTATTAGTTGTTGAAAATGAATCAGTGTGAGTTATTTGAAGAAGTTTATTATTTTTATATGTTATATTCATTGTTTGCGAAAATTCGAGCTTGGTTGGTGATTGGAATAAAACAACACGAGCAAATACAATTAGGACTACACGGGTACAATCTGTTATATTGGGGACCTAAGTTTGAAGAACCCAAAAGAAGGAGGGCAAATAAGTAGTTTATGGATGACTAATTCGATGGAAAAAAATGACTCAATGACTAAATTCAGCATTGTAAACAGTTTAGGGACTCATCAGGCAATTAATCTGGACAGAAGTCTCACAACTGGAACGTAGGCCAATGCGATCGCATGGGCCACAGTAATGCGATCGCAGAATGGCAATATTGGGAGCAGAACTGTTTTTTGTCATGCCATGCAATCGCATTACAAATGTCCATGCGATCGCATGGCACAAATGGTGTGGGCTTGGCGTTTTTTGATGCAAACATCACGTGACAATCTTTATTCATACAGTACAGGATAGTACTTTGGATGAAGAAAGTGTGTCCTTTGCATTATTACTTTTAGTGGAATAAAATATTTGTTAGAGATAAAGGTTGTCCTTTATAGAATAAGAATCTTAGTTTTTCTTGGAATTTGCAATATAATTGTGATAATATTGGATTATGCATACGTGAGTGGACAATACATTGACATGAGGTTTATAAAATGGCATGCCAATGGTAAAAATATAATTCAATCAACATTGTAAAGAATTACCAGTTGAAGTTCTAACTTGAAGCTGCCAGTTTCACGACAGCAATGAATGATCAGTTCGTGTATGAATCGGTACGTAATGCCGACACCGACGATAACAGTTCCGACGACGACATGGACAGACTAGAACAACATACACCATCGTGGCTCGACTATTGTCGTGCTACTGAAAGCATCGTTCGAGATTATCTGCAACGTTCTCGTGTTAGAATTCGAAGATTTTCGAGTGCACGAAATGGGCACTTATTCATGATCGAAGCACTACAAGAGGATCCTCAAATAGCTTTTCAAGAATTTAGGATGTATCCTCCTTTGTTCGTAAATTTCACTCACGTACTACGTGATGAGTTTGGACTTTCTAGCGGACCTAACGTGGATATTTATGAACAAGTAGGTATGTTCTTAAGTATCCTAGCTCATGGAAAAGGATATAGGCAAATGCGTAATATGTTTGGGCATTCCATGGACACGATTCACCATTATTTTGGTGTCGTTCTACGTGCAGTTGTTGGTCTGGCGGCCAGAATAATAAGACCAGCACCGAATTACAACGAAAGTCCACCTGGTCACAGGCCATGTCCGAACAAGCATCCTCACTTCCAGGTGAGTGCAGTATATACAATGTGAACGTAATGTTATTGGTCATGTCTATCTTGCTATTTGTTAGAATGAAACTAAAAAAATTCGATTGGTACAAATATTAGGATTGCATTGGGGCGATTGATGGGACACACATCAAAGCAGTGTTACCTGCTGACGAGCGACTACATTTCATTGGGCGAAAAGGCTACCCAACTCAAAATGTGCTGGCGATATGTGACTTTGATCTCTGTTTCACATTTGTCTTACCTGGGACGACTGGAAACGTACATGATAGCCGAATTTTGGCTAGGGCTATTCATAATCCGGATATAAATTTTCCATTGCCGGCCAATGGAAAATATTATCTGGTAGACTCTGGTTTTGCGCATAGAATTGGATACATGGCCACGTATAAAGGAGCGGACATCAGATATCATTTTCAAGAGTTCCGTTTGGAAGCTAATCAGGGTCGAAGAAGGTTCAGGGATGCGCGTGAGCATTTCAACTTTAAACACTCATCTTTGCGCAATGTAATTGAACGTGCTTTTGGTGTTTTGAAAAATCGGTGGACAATTTTAGATCGTATGCCGCGTTATCCTTTTCGAAAACAAACTGCGGTGGTTGTTGCAGCAATGACGGTCCACAACTTCATTCGACAGGCAGGACAACGGGACTACGCATCTCGTACTGAGACAGAGGATGATGAAGATGCTGAGATTGATTTGCCAGACGAGATAGAGCAAACTGCAGCTGATTTCAATGCGCCACAAATCTCGAACACAGAATGGGATCAATATCGTGATTCTATAGCGCAAAAATTGTGATGGTGAAGTGATATGGGGTTACATTATCTGTTGTGGAAGTGATGATTGCCAATATTTTTAGAAATAGACATTATGTACGAATGAAATGAATTGAGTGCACGAAAATTTGGAGGACTGAATAGTACAATTTTTATACATGTGTTTTATCAAGGTCATGTTCGGTGTAGTTGTTTTTGAAAAAAATGAATTTTTTTGGGTACTTTTTTGACTTTTTAAATTTTTTTTGTAGTATAAAAATGTTGAATAGTCAAAAATTATAGGTCAAAAAATAGAATTTTTTGAAAAATATGGCTACCGAACATGTTGACAATTACAGATGCACGTGTATTTTTTCCCTGGGCCAAACATATTTCTCAGAATTTTTATTTTTTATTTTTAATGTTTACAGGTAAAAAAGAGTACTGTTTATCTTATTCAACATCCACCATTACATACAAACATACGTGTGCATCTTGTGAGTAAAGAACATTGAGAAAACCAAAATCAAGGGTAGAAAGGTAAAAGGGAAACTTTGTGCATATCACTCTTTGACAATTGAAGTGTACTTTCTTAAACAAATGCAGGCTTTTAGTATGAATGGGCCCACATGCATTTAATAAAAAATGGGTTTTTGGTTGAAAAAATTCCCACCGAACAAGTTTTTGCTTGTACTAGGCTTGCTGGCACCATAATAAGTACGAAATTAACTGGAAAAGATCAGGAGAGAGAACATCAAGAATGAACACCTTCAGAAAGTTTGTCAAACATTTCAGAAACGCCAAGGAGACTTTGTAAAGTTTTAGCATAAATCATTCCTTTTACCTTCATAATGATTGTTCTTGAACATAATTAGGAGAAAACATATTTAGTTGGTGGAAGTTTGTGTTGATAGGTGTCGTTCGTAGGTGATGCTGATTTAGATGAATCTCCATTCTCCAGTTTATTCTTTTCTTTTCATGTTTGAGAGAATGACCCTCTTGATCTACTTATCTCCATTTTCAATTCTTGCCTTTAATTTTTCTGAATGAAATTGGAATATTAATTTATAGGAGTTTTTGTTTTTTATTCATTCTTTAATGTTCATTAGTCTATTATATGATTTCAGCATTTCAAATTGTTTGACTTTCTTGGATCTCTACTACTGAACCAGTGTTAATTTTTAACCATTTTCTTATTACAAACCTGAAAAGTTGTCTGTTCTTATATTTTCTATCTGGTTGCATTGTCTGTCATATTTGGATTCGGAGATCCGGGCTATAATGGCACACTACATGCCTCTGGACAGCCAAACTGAAGTTCCAAATCACATTAATGACGATCGTGCTTAATAATGAAGCTCAACCATTATTCTTATGAGAGTGAAGCTGGGATTCGTACACTTGCCCTACTGTCTCCATCGAAGGTTTGGATGGTAGAATTATATATCTTTGTAAAATTTTCTGGAGAATAAGTGAAAACGATAAATTATCCATATGCCCTAAAAACGTAACATTTCCAAGTCTGGATTATATTCTCGGCACAAAAAAAAAAAGGATTAGGTTAGTCGATGTACATTTTAGCGTGTCACAGGTTGTATTCCTTGATATAATTGCGATCATGTGCATCTTTTTCCTCCAACGAACCTTCATCGTGATTGCATGTTTCCTAATGTAGGAAGAGTCAACATTAAATTTTGTATTAATTATGTCCATCTTCAGTAAATGATGTATTCAAATGTCCTCATGCCTTGTTGTTTGATTTATAATTTGGAACAACCAGGAATTGGTTTTATCTGTTTATAGTAGTGGTTGACATCTTATTTTCTAATCTTTTGTGGAATATGGTATCATAGATCCCAAGAAGCATCTGGGTGTGTGCGTGCTTTAGCGCATAGAATAGTAAGCATAGAAACCGCTAACTGAAAAATCTTATGGATCAGTTCCAAAGTATTGACCAACTTGCAAAGGGTAATGGGTCTTACATGCCTTGGAGTTGACTGTCCAACTTTTTGTGGCGTGTGTATTAGTGTTTGCCCTCGAACTGGGAATTTGATATGAAGCAGGGTTCTATACGAGTATGCTCATATGTCTACATATCGCAACCCTCAGGCTGCTCCCCACCCCAAACACACAAATTTCTTGGAGTGAAGTTACTTCTATTAGCTTTAATTCCTGCTTAAGTTGGAGGTTATTTTTCTCTTTATGTGGGAGTCTTTTTGACAGAAAAATGATTCCTTTTACCCTTGGCAATTGACATTATTGTTAAGAGCTTAAGTTGTACTAGTAAAGCATTCCTATATAGGAAATAATTTACTCCAAAATTAGTCTAGTTTGATGATTTCAAGTTGGGTGTGTTACCTAATACTACTACCACTTGAATGATAGTGAATTCCCCTGCCTCAAAGGCACAAACTTCACCTTCCCAGGACAGATATTGTGCTACCAATAATATAATTTGTGTGCATGGTTACTATAGACACTATCAATTAATTTAAAAAAGAAAAGAAAAGTTAAATTTCTTGTTCACTAACATGTTTGGCTAAGCGTATATATGCTAATAATATTGTCCAGTCCTGTCAAGTATTGCTTGTTAGCATTTACGTGTGTTCGAGTGCTATTAATACTGTAATTGAGTAGGGACAAAATAATATCCTCTAATGATAATGACGAGGAACAAGATTATTAAATGACTTTCACAACATGGATTTCAATGAATCCCATAAATAAATTAACCAGTTAAAATCCATTCATCATTTCATAGAACCCAACAATGCCATTATTTCAACTTAATACAGTTTGAGCTCATGGCTATTATACCATGATAAATTGCCAATAAACAGGTAGACGATGTTCATCAGGTACAGATGACAGCCATTAAATAGCTTATTAGATTTAAATTGATCAAGAATGATTAGTCGTAGTTCTCATTGATGATTTATAGCCTGTTTTTCTTTTCAAAAGAGAAAAAAAAATGAAAACCAACCTTTTGTACCATATATATGTTTTGTGTATATATTAACAGAAAATCAGGCTCCATAATGCCTTTATTTTCCAAGATCATGATTTTGGAGTGCTTCTCTTGAGATCAAGTCCAATGTCCATTCCATTGTAGGCAATGGGAGCGTACATCCATAGATCATCAGAACTCAAAAGCTGCAGATGCAAGAAATGAAAAGCCAGCATTAGGATTCCAAGTCCCTTATTTTTCCAACTTATATTTGAAAATAATAAATCTTCATTCGTCGTGATCAAAGGAGGAAGAAAATATGTTATAAAATGTGTAATGAAAGAGGATCGATCTTTGTTACCTTGAACTGGAGTTGCAAAAATTTCACATACTGGACAGCTTCTTCAAGCATTGTGCTGATGTCAACCTATCATAACAAGGATTGATTCTCAGATTTTGATTTCTTGTTAAGGAGTTCGACATCGTCTTATGATGTTACATTCAACTATGCTTACCTTAGTTCCATTAGGAACGAGGTTCTGCATGATTCTCAGTCTCTCGTTTATTCTTTCTCTTCTTTTCTACAAGATAGGGAAAATAAAATGATCATCAATGAAATATGTATTGGCTCATTGGCTGACGATATATGTACTGTTGGCGGATTTGTGTAAATGACTCCAAAAATTGCAGAAACAAGAATCGAATGGAAATCAAGAAATAGTCGAGGCAAAAGTTGAACTCTTTGTCCTTAAGTCAATATTGTCCCGTAAAGGTGCCTTCGATTTTTGGCAATTGACTCTCAAGATATAACGACTTCGCTTGAGTTTTTTAGCACTTCAAAAACTCAAGTACAGCGAACCAAAATTGATTTTGTACTCCAACGGATGAAGAATGAAATGAAGAACCAGAATTTCTGCAACAAATGCAAGAAACTTGGTTTAAGAAATGAATATATGAGTTCTTTGTGTTTGCTTATCTTTCTGTAGTTAAAAGGACGTCCATAAGGTCCTTTTTATAGAGGATGAAATGTTGAAAACGAAATAGTGAGGAGTCAAATCGTACAACACTTCAAAAGGACATGTCTGTTCGAACGCATAAACCTATGCGATCGCATGGTGCAATTTTTAAAACAGAACTTTATCCAGATTAAACATGCGATCGCAAGGCTTTGCCTCCTGCAATCGCATGGAAGGACCAAAAAACATTCAGCTTAAAATTTAAGCAAGTTGCGATCGCAGTGTAAAATAACCATGCGATCGCATGGTCAAACTTTGACCCGATTTTGTCCTTTTTCGTAATTTCTCATTCATTCGATATTGGTTTCGAGATGCCAAATATACCCTTTAAACATACAGATAAATCTGAATTTTCTTCCCGTAGGCGTTGCCCCCGAGCCCCCACGAGGAGCGCGACCTGACCGGGCAGGTCGAACCCCGCTACCTGACCGGGCAGGTCGATCCCCGTTTCTCCAAAGCGGCGAAGTGGCAAACTAATTTGCTTAAACGGATTGGGTCGAGTTTGTATATTTTGACCAAGTTGACACTTAGTCAATTTCTCGATATTTTAAACCAATTTCCAACATGTACGTAATATGGAACAGTACAATCTGCCTTCACGCGGGAGAGTTCAGGCTTCAAGAAATAGTGAATGGCCAGGAGTAAGAAAGTAGTTACCCTAGCATAGAGGCTCTGGGGATCAGTTGCCGATCCCCTACTGGTCCGTGTGTTTCTACTTCCCTTTGAGCTCGAGCTCGAAGCCACTCCCCCATTATGCTCGTGCGAAGCATTAGATTCGTCCTCTGAGCAGCAGTCGCTTGAGCTCCGACTGTGTAGCACAGTATTATTGTTGTCTTCGTAATTGTTGTCAAGGTTCAAAACCCTCTTCAGCTTCATGCTTCTCTTGTTCTTTTGGACCTTCATTTCCAAAAGGATGAATGAAACAATATTGTAATTTCTGTAACAAATTGTTGAAAACTTGATGAATAAAGCACATGCTTGGTACGCGACAATAGACAATACAATAAACAAGATTTTGACATTTTTTTTATCTACCTTATCAAAATGTCAAAATCAAGTAAAGAAGCTTAATGGTATATACGTACTTCTCTCGGGATCCGTGGTCTTTTCTTGGACATCTCCGAATGGCTATTGACTTTATCCTCCTTGCTTTGATGTGGCATTGGCATTCCAAGCTCCCTTCCGAGCTGCAAACTCTTCCCTTGAACAACAGCTTCATGCAAGTTTTCGTTCGACTCTATACAGCTGTCATTGCTCCTGTCCTGGTTCAGGAAGTCATCACCTTCCATGTCATTGTTCGTGATTACTTGCAATCGGGAGCTATTGTCTTTACTCTCTATCGTAGAGTAATCAATTGACATCAAAATATTATTAGTCTCGAAAATGAATACATAGTGGTATTATTAGTTTCATCTGATGAGTAAATTGCATTTTCATCAATCCCAGAAACTTTCAAGTTTGATTCAAGAGGAGGCCAAAAACTGGAGGAAATTGTAAAGTTAGAACCAGTAGGAAACTCCTTTGGAAGTGAGCAATTACTGAGCAATTGAGCCATGAAATCAGCCTCTTCTGAGTACATTCCATAAAAGGAGCCCCATCCCCCTTCAGACATTGCTCCCACATGTTCCATTTTTTTCCTGCTTAAATTAGAAGCACAGAGAAGAAGGGTTTTCGGGTTCTTGTTCGATGCTTGGAAATGTGAAGGAAGACACATATTTATACGTAAACATCTGAAGAAAAAAACCATATTAACAATAATAATTAACACGTATAAAATGGTCCCATCACATATTCTTCGGGATGGGACCGATACAACTCAGAGAAAGACTAATTTAAGCAACTATGGAGATAATTGCAGCCTGTCCGAACCTTAAAAAAACCATCTCAAGATTGAACAGAAATCATTCTAAATATCATTTGAGTTTTCATCATATGACATTTGATCAAATCGTGAAGGATTAAATGCAATAAGTTAGTATCAGGAAACTGGTTTTCAGGTTTGAAGATAGAGAATCACACCTGGCAATCTAGAGACATGGGTGTCTTTTCCAATATACTAAACATTTTTATTATAGAATAAATTTAATAAAAATGTCATCATCTGGAAGAAAGAGTGATCCCATCAAACATAATATTATCCAGCTTGGCTCCTCTCTCCATTGATTCAAACCTGATAATGTCTGAAAGAGTCATTGTAGTTGTACTAATATTAGGTGAATAACGTAGTCATCACAGCTGATTGTAATTTGTAATGAACTAGATTACACTTTTTAAGGATTGAAAGGAATGATTTTGGCTTCACCTGAAAATCTTGTGTAGAGTGATTTTTAATTAAAAAAAAAAAAAAATCAATCAGAAAACGAGTCAACGTAAACGTCCACTTGGTAGGCTTTCACTATGGAGAAGAAGAATACAACTTATCTAGGACGCACCAAACGCTTCCCTAAAATCCTTTTTATACCCGTAAGATTATTAAGATGTACCAAATTTTCAGTATGATTACGCTACACGCAATCCAACAATTCATATTCGTCTGCTTCGTTAATTACACCCTTGACCTTGAGATGGGAATTAAGCAAACTATTTCATGGAGAAATGAATATACAGTATAAATCTCAATGGAATCTTGATTTTGAGCCAGCAAATGCACCATCTTTATTAGTAAACTGAACACGTTTATATATAAAACCCGAGAGTTGCAATATTTAACAGACACGAATGAAATCATAGATTTTTGATAAAGAAAAACCTAGAAATATATAGAAAACCCTATTAAAATCAAACCAGATTAGTTTTTTTTGTCTGTTGGACTTGAGGAATATTATAGGCAGGCCTGCACGTTTGGGATGTTAATTATCAATTTCTCTTTTACTATTTTGGGTTGCATTATAATTAGTTCTATCTACCAACCAAAAAAAAAGTTTTTACTGAAAAATATTAGTATTTTAGTAGGGATGGCAAAAAAACCCGTCCCCGACCAGCCCCGCCATGCCCCGACCCTAATGGGGCGGGGAATCCCCGCCCCGATTACTAAACGGGGTGGGGGTGGGGGTGGGGGTGGGGGCGGGGGCGGGGATCACGGTCCCCGCCCCGCGTTCCCCGAACCCGCCTCGAATGGTTTATTTTATTTTATTTTTATATTTTAAAATTTAAATTGTATATAAAAAAATAAAAAATAATATAATTAATTATTAAACGGGGCGATAAATGGGGATTTTTTTATACCCGCCCCGCACCCGTCCCGATTCCCGCCCCACTTTTCAAAAATCCCCGACAGGGCGGGTATGGGAATGGCCGCCCCGCCCCGAACCTGCCCCGTTGCCATCCCTATATTTTAGCTACAAATTGATAGGGGCCTAACTTATATTTTCTTCTAATATATATAATTCTTTTTATTTAGTAACGCAATCAAGTATGCCACGTGTTCAATCAATCCAATTTTTTTTTTTTTTTTTTTTTTGGAACCATAAAAAGGAAAATTTTCAAGGGAATAGTATGAACCATTGTTAACCAATCAAAATGACCATAATTCCATTTTCCTCATATATTGATAATGGAGAGATTCATTTTGGGAGTTTATATTAAAATATATTCGTAAAATTTCACCATCTTTAAATATCGCTTCATGATACGCAATTTTTTATTTTTTTGTAGTAGTTTTCAATATGGTAAAATTGTTCATGCAATTGTGTATATATGCCTCGGGAAGTAGTAAATTTCTCGATCTTTAAATATCAAACTTTTGTTTCTCTACTTGCCATGTCTACGTCTAAACCAATTTTTAATAGTGGTTTTTTCTCTTCCTACATGAAAAAGCTAGTTTTTCGACTAAACTAGAAAAAAATTATAGGTTTTATCGTGTATTATGTTGAATACTTCGAGTAAATTTGTCTTTCGTTAAATAGTGTGTGAAAAATAACTTCTTTAACACAGAGAATGGTAGTAATCCTTGTCTCGTTTCATCGTCTACATATCCAATGTTTTAATCCCATAATTCAAGATTTGAATGGATTTTAAAATTTTATATAAATTTAGATATTTTTAGTTTAAATTTTAATAGATTCTATTGAAATTTAAGTATTCTTAACTCAAATTTAAATAGATTCTTTAGGAAAGCTTTCCAGCCATGAATAATTGCTCGTTAGTGAGCCATTAATATGTTGATCGAACAATCATTAGCTCCAACTCTAACGAGGGAGCAAACCTTTTGTTTATTATATTTTATATGGTATTGTTGAATGAAATATTACATTTTTTTTTTCTTTCTTTAATTTCAAACAAATTAATTAATAAGAAAAAATTAGTTCCATTAGTGTTATGTTTATTGAGTTTGTTGTTCAAAAATTTGTTCATCATCTTATTTCATAATATTACCAAAAATAAATATTTCTCGTTTCAAAGACAATGATATTAAAACAATAATACCGTTTTACACTTGAAATGAAAGAAAACCATAAACCCATAAACCCATAAACCAAAAATTTGTTTGGCGTACTTAATTATTCACATAAATTCTCTTAAATATATGTATTACTCATCACAGTCCCTATTCTTTTAAATTTGTAACAATATCATCTATATTCAATTTTATTCGCAGATATCGTCCATATTCTTTCAATATTCGCACATTTGATTCCAAATGATTTGTTGACGATTTTTTCTTTAGCTTAAATTATTTTAAAATAGCAAAAAATAGAAAATTCAATAAAAAAATTGCAGTTGGGGTACCTAACTTTTTCAAAAGTAGAAAATGGTTTGTTTACATTCTATTATTTAAAATAATTAAAAAAAATTAAAAAAAAAAATTCATCTTCTTCCCCACCCCCACCAATTCTTGCCCATAATTCTCTTCCCACTGCCACCTATTGCGAATAAAATTGAATAGAGATGATATTCTTACAAAGTTAAAAGAATGAGAAATTGTAATTATAATTTACCCAAACAAAAAGGGTTCATATCCTTTGTGAGCCTCTCTTCCTGCGTTCTTTTGTATGTATCTAGAAGGACATAGTTATACAAACATGTGGCTGAAGGCTCATTATATGCTTTTGTATAATCCTTGAAACACAAAGTACCAAATATCATAGAATGGATGAAGATTTAGGGCCGACAACCAGTGGGAGAAATTCAAAGTTGTTCCTGTTAGGAGGGGTGGGGTTTGGATAATATGAACTTTTTTTTTTTTTTTTTGTTTCTCTTTTGTTTTTCCTTTTATTAATTGATTTAAATAATATAATGTAAATAGACTATTTGTCCTTGTTAAATTGGTCAAATTTAAGTGACATACTTGATTTTTTATCAATTAATGAACATGTGGACGAAAATATGTCTATATTCCAAAGGTCCTTTTGGTGAATATAATTAGAAGGTTTGAGACTTGATGACAAACTTTTTATTATTTTAAGCGAAAATCTGTAAAAATTAAAAAAAAAAAAAAAAGAGAGAGAGAGAGCTTTAGGATTTATTTGTACATTTGAAAAAGTTAGGACCCAGTTGCAATTTTTTCATTACATTTTCTATTTTTTCTATTTTAATTTATTTAAGTTATGAGCAAAATCGTTCAAAATAACCATTTGGGGACCTTCCGTGTGAACTAATGAAAGGATGATGATGATATCTACGAATAAAATTGAATGAAGATGATATTGTCACAAAGCTGAAAGAATAAGAATTATGTGTGTAATTTATCCTTTTGTATGTGAAAGCAAAATGAAAATATTTATAACTAAAACTTAATTTAGTCACTAATATAAACTTTGTGTCACAGAGTCTACCAATTGTTAAGAGTTGCTAGTAATTTTTAATTAGTTCAACCTTTATTTAATAATAATAATTATTATTATTATGATAATGCCAGTGTGCAGCGGGAGTAGGGTAAGAGTTGATTAATTAGTAGATTTGGTAAGAGTCATTAGATCCCTCAATTTTGTAAGTACAACGACTACGTGAGTGTACAAATTATTTAAAGCTTATTACTGTGATTAGTGGAATTAATGAGGTCTTAATTAAACCTTCATATGGAATCAAAATATTCATGTGGGGATGTCTTTTTCTTTTTTTTTTCTTTTTTTTTTTTTTTTTTTTTTGTATATCTTCTTTCATAACCCAGTCATTGGGACCAAAACATTAATTGACAACCAATCTCTTACATTTGTTTGGACATTATTGGAAAGTATTGAAAATCAGATTTATCAATTGAACACATTTTTCAAATTTTTAAGTGCCTCGTATCATGAAACATAGTAAACCTTCTTCACGAACTCAAAATGCTATTGGAGAATGTAATTGCACAAGCTGGAATTGGAGATTAATTTTTAGGGAAAGATTTAACTATAAAATGAGACTCTTATGGTTTAATCAATAGATAACAACCATTTTTCTTTTAAAATAATACGTTTTTTTTATCCTTGTTGTGACTATTTTCTAAAGAGTCGTTCAACTATTTTTTCTAAATTCATTATTCAAGTTCAATTTTGATCACAAACCACGATTCCGTCAATTTTTCTTGCATTGAATCCTTGTAATGTTAGTTTGTTTTGTTGGCTTGACAATGATGCAAATTGTAAATTCGCATTTTTAATACAAAAGTCGTGCTATTGAAATGCGATTTTAAAATACAATTATGTGTTATGTAAACAAATCTTTTACAATTAAAAAAAAAAACATAATTATTGCACAACTAGACAATAACAAGTTCTATTAACATCCATACTCTCCACTTAATATAAATCGTCTGCTAGGATGTTGAATTTCGTGATAGAATTGTTATCGGTTATAAAACTAAAATGAAATAGAAAAGTGAATGATGAGTTTGGAACCAAAACAAATTGAGTGACTAAAATAGAAATATTCTTAAAGTTGGGTGACCTCTAGTAGATTTTTAACCCATTTGTTGATCCTTCTTCAGTGAACATAAAATAGTAAAGTATGCTTTAGTACTAATGCCTATTATATAATGCACCATGGGCATACCATGCAACTCAACTAGGACTTTGTTAATTTTTTTTTTCTTCCTAAAATCATTTTTATGAATCAATTATATAAATTTGATTCATTGTTTGATGTTTTGAGGATTTTTTTGTTAGAAAATATGATTGTCTTTTAAAAAAATACACATGGTAAAAATAAAAATAATGTATTATTTAGAGTACGATGGTTGACTTTATTGTATAATTTATAACACAAATTCGTGTTCCTCCAACCATAGGGTTATATCCTACGATTTATTTATTTTTTAATATTGAATAATAGTATATGATTAATGTTTCAATATTCAAAACTCGAATCACAAAAGATGATGTGCATAATCTCAATTGTATTTATTTACTTGATCATATTTGATACGTGACTAAAGTATGTGGTACTACAATCACGGGAAGAATAATATCGAATCATTAAAATGTTTTAATAATCTTTTTAACTGTTCATTCTAAACATCAACGAATAAGAATTAAATTAGTTTTTATTAATAGAAATGAGGGCTGTTCATGCGAATTAAATTAGTTTTTACCCTTGTAGTGGTATAAATGAAACGAATTAAAGTTCGGTGGTATAAATGAAATTGAGTATAAAGTTTAGTGGTATATGGTGTAATTAACCCTTGGGTGAATCATGAATGACGGGGAAAGAGGAAGCTCCCAGAGCTTCTATTGATGACAAATTATTTTCGGAGTATATGATACTTTCGGCAATATCTGGATTGTTGTAGAGCCATGGGATCCGATTGGACAATCGTCGCTTCTATGGTGTTTGTACCATACATAGTTGCTCAGAATCGTTGCTTTGATACCATATAAAATATGAGATAAAATATGTGTAGAGAAATAGTTCTCTGTATATGTGTAGAGAAATAATTCTTTGTATTGATTCAATTGAATAATGATTAAATACTTATTACAAGGTAGAAGACCTTATTTATAGGGTAAAAATAATCATAAAAAGAAAGATTGTATAATAACCACACAATCAACTATAAAGGAAAGTAATCTCATACATTAGGAAAATATCAAATAGAATAATACTACGATATTTAGGCATGGCAATGGGCCGAAGGTTTGGATGGTAGAATTATATATCTTTGTAAAATTTTCTGGAGAATAAGTGAAAACGATAAATTATCCATATGCCCTAAAAACGTAACATTTCCAAGTCTGGATTATATTCTCGGCACAAAAAAAAAAGGATTAGGTTAGTCGATGTACATTTTAGCGTGTCACAGGTTGTATTCCTTGATATAATTGCGATCATGTGCATCTTTTTCCTCCAACGAACCTTCATCGTGATTGCATGTTTCCTAATGTAGGAAGAGTCAACATTAAATTTTGTATTAATTATGTCCATCTTCAGTAAATGATGTATTCAAATGTCCTCATGCCTTGTTGTTTGATTTATAATTTGGAACAACCAGGAATTGGTTTTATCTGTTTATAGTAGTGGTTGACATCTTATTTTCTAATCTTTTGTGGAATATGGTATCATAGATCCCAAGAAGCATCTGGGTGTGTGCGTGCTTTAGCGCATAGAATAGTAAGCATAGAAACCGCTAACTGAAAAATCTTATGGATCAGTTCCAAAGTATTGACCAACTTGCAAAGGGTAATGGGTCTTACATGCCTTGGAGTTGACTGTCCAACTTTTTGTGGCGTGTGTATTAGTGTTTGCCCTCGAACTGGGAATTTGATATGAAGCAGGGTTCTATACGAGTATGCTCATATGTCTACATATCGCAACCCTCAGGCTGCTCCCCACCCCAAACACACAAATTTCTTGGAGTGAAGTTACTTCTATTAGCTTTAATTCCTGCTTAAGTTGGAGGTTATTTTTCTCTTTATGTGGGAGTCTTTTTGACAGAAAAATGATTCCTTTTACCCTTGGCAATTGACATTATTGTTAAGAGCTTAAGTTGTACTAGTAAAGCATTCCTATATAGGAAATAATTTACTCCAAAATTAGTCTAGTTTGATGATTTCAAGTTGGGTGTGTTACCTAATACTACTACCACTTGAATGATAGTGAATTCCCCTGCCTCAAAGGCACAAACTTCACCTTCCCAGGACAGATATTGTACTACCAATAATATAATTTGTGTGCATGGTTACTATAGACACTATCAATTAATTTAAAAAAGAAAAGAAAAGTTAAATTTCTTGTTCACTAACATGTTTGGCTAAGCGTATATATGCTAATAATATTGTCCAGTCCTGTCAAGTATTGCTTGTTAGCATTTACGTGTGTTCGAGTGCTATTAATACTGTAATTGAGTAGGGACAAAATAATATCCTCTAATGATAATGACGAGGAACAAGATTATTAACTGACTTTCACAACATGGATTTCAATGAATCCCATAAATAAATTAACCAGTTAAAATCCATTCATCATTTCATAGAACCCAACAATGCCATTATTTCAACTTAATACAGTTTGAGCTCATGGCTATTATACCATGATAAATTGCCAATAAACAGGTAGACGATGTTCATCAGGTACAGATGACAGCCATTAAATAGTTAATTAGATTTAAATTGATCAAGAATGATTAGTCGTAGTTCTCATTGATGATTTATAGCCTGTTTTTCTTTTCAAAAGAGAAAAAAAAATGAAAACCAACCTTTTGTACCATATATATGTTTTGTGTATATATTAACAGAAAATCAGGCTCCATAATGCCTTTATTTTCCAAGATCATGATTTTGGAGTGCTTCTCTTGAGATCAAGTCCAATGTCCATTCCATTGTAGGCAATGGGAGCGTACATCCATAGATCATCAGAACTCAAAAGCTGCAGATGCAAGAAATGAAAAGCCAGCATTAGGATTCCAAGTCCCTTATTTTTCCAACTTATATTTGAAAATAATAAATCTTCATTCGTCGTGATCAAAGGAGGAAGAAAATATGTTATAAAATGTGTAATGAAAGAGGATCGATCTTTGTTACCTTGAACTGGAGTTGCAAAAATTTCACATACTGGACAGCTTCTTCAAGCATTGTGCTGATGTCAACCTATCATAACAAGGATTGATTCTCAGATTTTGATTTCTTGTTAAGGAGTTCGACATCGTCTTATGATGTTACATTCAACTATGCTTACCTTAGTTCTATTAGGAACGAGGTTCTGCATGATTCTCAGTCTCTCGTTTATTCTTTCTCTTCTTTTCTACAAGATAGGGAAAATAAAATGATCATCAATGAAATATGTATTGGCTCATTGGCTGACGATATATGTACTGTTGGCGGATTTGTGTAAATGACTCCAAAAATTGCAGAAACAAGAATCGAATGGAAATCAAGAAATAGTCGAGGCAAAAGTTGAACTCTTTGTCCTTAAGTCAATATTGCCCCGTAAAGGTGCCTTCGATTTTTGGCAATTGACTCTCAAGATATAACGACTTCGCTTGAGTTTTGTAGCACTTCAAAAACTCAAGTACAGCGAACCAAAATTGATTTTGTACTCCAACGGATGAAGAATGAAATGAAGAACCAGAATTTCTGCAACAAATGCAAGAAACTTGGTTTAAGAAATGAATATATGAGTTCTTTGTGTTTGCTTATCTTTCTGTAGTGAAAAGGACGTCCATAAGGTCTTTTTTATAGAGGATGAAATGTTGAAAACGAAATAGTGATGAGCCAAATCGTACAACACTTCAAAAGGACATGTCTGTTCGAACGCATAAACCTATGCGATCGCATGGTGCAATTTTTAAAACAGAACTTTATCCAGATTAAACATGCGATCGCAAGGCTTTGCCTCCTGCAATCGCATGGAAGGACCAAAAAACATTCAGCTTAAAATTTAAGCAAGTTGCGATCGCAGTGTAAAATAACCATGCGATCGCATGGTCAAACTTTGACCCGATTTTGTCCTTTTTCGTAATTTCTCATTCATTCGATATTGGTTTCGAGATGCCAAATATACCCTTTAAACATACAGATAAATCTGAATTTTCTTCCCGTAGGCGTTGCCCCCGAGCCCCCACGAGGAGCGCGACCTGACCGGGCAGGTCGAACCCCGCGACCTGACCGGGCAGGTCGATCCCCGTTTCTCCAAAACGGCGAAGTGGCAAACTAATTTGCTTAAACGGATTGGGTCGAATTTGTATATTTTGACCAAGTTGACACTTAGTCAATTTCTCGATATTTTAAACCAATTTCCAACATGTACGTAATATGGAACAGTACAATCTGCCTTCACGCGGGAGAGTTCAGGCTTCAAGAAATAGTGAATGGCCAGGAGTAAGAAAGTAGTTACCCTAGCATAGAGGCTCTGGGATCAGTTGCCGATCCCCTACTGGTCCGTGTGTTTCTACTTCCCTTTGAGCTCGAGCTCGAAGCCACTCCCCCATTATGCTCGTGCGAAGCATTAGATTCGTCCTCTGAGCAGCAGTCGCTTGAGCTCCGACTGTGTAGCACAGTATTATTGTTGTCTTCGTAATTGTTGTCAAGGTTCAAAACCCTCTTCAGCTTCATGCTTCTCTTGTTCTTTTGGACCTTCATTTCCAAAAGGATGAATGAAACAATATTGTAATTTCTGTAACAAATTGTTGAAAACTTGATGAATAAAGCACATGCTTGGTACGCGACAATAGACAATACAATAAACAAGATTTTGACATTTTTTTTTATCTACCTTATCAAAATGTCAAAATCAAGTAAAGAAGCTTAATGGTATATACGTACTTCTCTCGGGATCCGTGGTCTTTTCTTGGACATCTCCGAATGGCTATTGACTTTATCCTCCTTGCTTTGATGTGGCATTGGCATTCCAAGCTCCCTTCCGAGCTGCAAACTCTTCCCTTGAACAACAGCTTCATGCAAGTTTTCGTTCGACTCTATACAGCTGTCATTGCTCCTGTCCTGGTTCAGGAAGTCATCACCTTCCATGTCATTGTTCGTGATTACTTGCAATCGGGAGCTATTGTCTTTACTCTCTATCGTAGAGTAATCAATTGACATCAAAATATTATTAGTCTCGAAAATGAATACATAGTGGTATTATTAGTTTCATCTGATGAGTAAATTGCATTTTCATCAATCCCAGAAACTTTCAAGTTTGATTCAAGAGGAGGCCAAAAACTGGAGGAAATTGTAAAGTTAGAACCAGTAGGAAACTCCTTTGGAAGTGAGCAATTACTGAGCAATTGAGCCATGAAATCAGCCTCTTCTGAGTACATTCCATAAAAGGAGCCCCATCCCCCTTCAGACATTGCTCCCACATGTTCCATTTTTTTCCTGCTTAAATTAGAAGCACAGAGAAGAAGGGTTTTCGGGTTCTTGTTCGATGCTTGGAAATGTGAAGGAAGACACATATTTATACGTAAACATCTGAAGAAAAAAACCATATTAACAATAATAATTAACACGTATAAAATGGTCCCATCACATATTCTTCGGGATGGGACCGATACAACTCAGAGAAAGACTAATTTAAGCAACTATGGAGATAATTGCAGCCTGTCCGAACCTTAAAAAAACCATCTCAAGATTGAACAGAAATCATTCTAAATATCATTTGAGTTTTCATCATATGACATTTGATCAAATCATGAAGGATTAAATGCAATAAGTTAGTATCAGGAAACTGGTTTTCAGGTTTGAAGATAGAGAATCACACCTGGCAATCTAGAGACATGGGTGTCTTTTCCAATATACTAAACATTTTTATTATAGAATAAATTTAATAAAAATGTCATCATCTGGAAGAAAGAGTGATCCCATCAAACATAATATTATCCAGCTTGGCTCCTCTCTCCATTGATTCAAACCTGATAATGTCTGAAAGAGTCATTGTAGTTGTACTAATATTAGGTGAATAACGTAGTCATCACAGCTGATTGTAATTTGTAATGAACTAGATTACACTTTTTAAGGATTGAAAGGAATGATTTTGGCTTCACCTGAAAATCTTGTGTAGAGTGATTTTTAATTAAAAAAAAAAAAAAAAATCAATCAGAAAACGAGTCAACGTAAACGTCCACTTGGTAGGCTTTCACTATGGAGAAGAAGAATACAACTTATCTTGGACGCACCAAACGCTTCCCTAAAATCCTTTTTATACCCGTAAGATTATTAAGATGTACCAAATTTTCAGTATGATTACGCTACACGCAATCCAACAATTCATATTCGTCTGCTTCGTTAATTACACCCTTGGCCTTGAGATGGGAATTAAGCAAACTATTTCATGGAGAAATGAATATACAGTATAAATCTCAATGGAATCTTGATTTTGAGCCAGCAAATGCACCATCTTTATTAGTAAACTGAACACGTTTATATATAAAACCCGAGAGTTGCAATATTTAACAGACACGAATGAAATCATAGATTTTTGATAAAGAAAAACCTAGAAATATATAGAAAACCCTATTAAAATCAAACCAGATTAGTTTTTTTTGTCTGTTGGACTTGAGGAATATTATAGGCAGGCCTGCACGTTTGGGATGTTAATTATCAATTTCTCTTTTACTATTTTGGGTTGCATTATAATTAGTTCTATCTACCAACCAAAAAAAAAGTTTTTACTGAAAAATATTAGTATTTTAGTAGGGATGGCAAAAAAACCCGTCCCCGACCCGCCCCGCCCCGCCCCGCCATGCCCCGACCCTAATGGGGCGGGGAATCCCCGCCCCGATTACTAAACGGGGCGGGGGCGGGGGCGGGGGCGGGGACCGTGATCCCGGGGGCGGGGGCGGGGGCGGGGATCACGGTCCCCGCCCCGCATTCCCCGAACCCGCCTCGAATGGTTTATTTTATTTTATTTTTATATTTTAAAATTTAAATTGTATGTAAAAAAATAAAAAATAATATAATTAATTATTAAACGGGGCGATAAATGGGGATTTTTTTATACCCGCCCCGATCCCCGCCCCGCTTTTCAAAAATCCCCGACGGGGCGGGTATGGGAATGGCCGCCCCGCCCCGAACCTGCCCCGTTGCCATCCCTATATTTTAGCTACAAATTGATAGAGGCCTAACTTATATTTTCTTCTAATATATATAATTCTTTTTATTTAGTAACGCAATCAAGTATGCCACGTGTTTCATCAGTCCAATTTTTTTTTTTTTTTTTGGGAACCATAAAAAGGAAAATTTTCAAGGGAATAGTATGAACCATTGTTAACCAATCAAAATGACCATAATTCCATTTTCCTCATATATTGATAATGGAGAGATTCATTTTGGGAGTTTATATTAAAATATATTCGTAAAATTTCACCATCTTTAAATATCGCTTCATGATACGCAATTTTTTATTTTTTTGTAGTAGTTTTCAATATGGTAAAATTGTTCATGCAATTGTGTATATATGCCTCGGGAAGTAGTAAATTTCTCGATCTTTAAATATCAAACTTTTGTTTCTCTACTTGCCATGTCTACGTCTAAACCAATTTTTAATAGTGGTTTTTTCTCTTCCTACATGAAAAAGCTAGTTTTTCGACTAAACTAGAAAAAAATTATAGGTTTTATCGTGTATTATGTTGAATACTTCGAGTAAATTTGTCTTTCGTTAAATAGTGTGTGAAAAATAACTTCTTTAACACAGAGAATGGTAGTAATGCTTGTCTCGTTTCATCGTCTACATATCCAATGTTTTAATCCCATAATTCAAGATTTTAATGGATTTTAAAAATTTATATAAATTTAGATATTTTTAGTTTAAATTTTAATAGATTCTATTGAAATTTAAGTATTCTTAACTCAAATTTAAATAGATTCTTTAGGAAAGCTTTCCAGCCATGAATAATTGCTCGTTAGTGAGCCATTAATATGTTGATCGAACAATCATTAGCTCCAACTCTAACGAGGGAGCAAACCTTTTGTTTATTATATTTTATATGGTATTGTTGAATGAAATATTACATTTTTTTTTTCTTTCTTTAATTTCAAACAAATTAATTAATAAGAAAAAATTAGTTCCATTAGTGTTATGTTTATTGAGTTTGTTGTTCAAAAATTTGTTCATCATCTTATTTCATAATATTACCAAAAATAAATATTTCTCGTTTCAAAGACAATGATATTAAAACAATAATACCGTTTTACACTTGAAATGAAAGAAAACCATAAACCCATAAACCCATAAACCAAAAATTTGTTTGGCGTACTTAATTATTCACATAAATTCTCTTAAATATATGTATTACTCATCACAGTTCCTATTCTTTTAAATTTGTAACAATATCATCTATATTCAATTTTATTCGCAGATATCATCCATATTCTTTCAATATTCGCACATATGATTCCAAATGATTTGTTGACGATTTTTTCTTTAGCTTAAATTATTTTAAAATAGCAAAAAATAGAAAATTCAATAAAAAAATTGCAGTTGGGGTACCTAACTTTTTCAAAAGTAGAAAATGGTTTGTTTACATTCTATTATTTAAAATAATTAAAAAAAATTAAAAAAAAAAAAATTCATCTTCTTCCCCACCCCCACCAATGCTTGCCCATAATTCTCTTCCCACTGCCACCTATTGCGAATAAAATTGAATAGAGATGATATTCTTACAAAGTTAAAAGAATGAGAAATTGTAATTATAATTTACCCAAACAAAAAGGGTTCATATCCTTTGTGAGCCTCTCTTCCTGCGTTCTTTTGTATGTATCTAGAAGGACATAGTTATACAAACATGTGGCTGAAGGCTCATTATAAGCTTTTGTATAATCCTTGAAACACAAAGTACCAAAGATCATAGAATGGATGAAGATTTAGGGCCGACAACCAGTGGGAGAAATTCCCAGTTGTTCCTGTTAGGAGGGGTGGGGTTTGGGGAAGATGAACTTTTTTTTATTTTTATTTTTGTCTCTTTTGTTTTTCCTTTTATTAATTGATTTAAATAACATAATGTAAATAGACTATTTTTCTTTGTTAAATTGGTCAAATTTAGGTCACATGCTCGATTTTTTTATCAATTAACGAACATCTGGACAAAAATATGTCCATATTCCAAACGTCCTTTCAGTGAACATAATTAGAAGGTTTGAGACTTGATGACAAACTTTTTATTATTTTAAGCGAAAATCTGTAAGAAAAAAAAAAGTTTAGGATTTATTTGTACATTTGAAAAAGTTAGTGACCCAGATGCAATTTTTTCATTACATTTTCTATTTTTTCTATTTTAATTTATTTAAGTTATGAGCAAAATCGTTCAAAATAACCATTTGGGGACCTTCCGTGCGAACTAATGAAAGGATAATGATGATATCTACGAATAAAATTGAATGAGGATGATATTGTCACAAAGATGAAAGAATAAGAATTATGAGTATAATTTATCCTTTTGTATGTGAAAGCAAGATGAAAATATTTATAACTAAAACTTAATTTAGTCACTAATATAAACTTTGTGTCACAGAGTCTACCAATTGTTAAGAGTTGCTAGTAATTTTTAATTAGTTCAACCTTTATTTAATAATAATAATTATTATTATTATGATAATGCCAGTGTGCAGCGGGAGTAGGGTAAGAGTTGATTAATTAGTAGATTTGGTAAGAGTCATTAGATCCCTCAATTTTGTAAGTACAACGACTACGTGAGTGTACAAATTATTTAAAGCTTATTACTGTGATTAGTGGAATTAATGAGGTCTTAATTAAACCTTCATATGGAATCAAAATATTCATGTGGGGATGTCTTTTTTTTTTTTTTTTTGTATATCTTCTTTCATAACCCAGTCATTGGGACCAAAACATTAATTGACAACCAATCTCTTACATTTGTTTGGACATTATTGGAAAGTATTGAAAATCAGATTTATCAATTGAACACATGATTTTTCAAATTTTTAAGTGCCTCGTATCATGAAACATAGTAAACCTTCTTCACGAACTCAAAATGCTATTGGAGAATGTAATTGCACAAGCTGGAATTGGAGATTAATTTTTAGGGAAAGATTTAACTATAAAACGAGACTCTTATGGTTTAATCAATAGATAACAACCATTTTTCTTTTAAAATAATACGTTTTTTTTACCCTTGTTGTGACTATTTTCTCAAGAGTCGTTCAACTATTTTTTCTAAATTCATTATTCAAGTTCAATTTTGATCACAAACCACGATTCCGTCAATTTTTCTTGCATTGAATCCTTGTTATGTTAGTTTGTTTTGTTGGCTTGACAATGATGCAAATTGCAAATTCGCATTTTTAATACAAAAGTCGTGCTATTGAAATGCGATTTTAAAATACAATTATGTGTTATGTAAACAAATCTTTTACAATTAAAAAAAAAACATAATTATTGCACAACTAGACAATAACAAGTTCTATTAACATCCATACTCTCCACTTAATATAAATCGTCTGCTAGGATGTTGAATTTCGTGATAGAATTGTTATCGGTTATAAAACTAAAATGAAATAGAAAAGTGAATGATGAGTTTGGAACCAAAACAAATTGAGTGACTAAAATAGAAATATTCTTAAAGTTGGGTGACCTCTAGTAGATTTTTAACCCATTTGTTGATCCTTCTTCAGTGAACATAAAATAGTAAAGTATGCTTTAGTACTAATGCCTATTATATAATGCACCATGGGCATACCATGCAACTCAACTAGGACTTTGTTAATTTTTTTTTTTCTTCCTAAAATCATTTTTATGAATCAATTATATAAATTTGATTCATTGTTTGATGTTTTGAGGATTTTTTTGTTAGAAAATATGATTGTCTTTTAAAAAAATACACATGGTAAAAATAAAATAAATGTATTATTTAGAGTACGATGGTTGACTTTATTGTATAATTTATAACACAAATTCGTGTTCCTCCAACCATAGGGTTATATTCTACGATTTATTTATTTTTTAATATTGAATAATAGTATATGATTAATGTTTCAATATTCAAAACTCGAATCACAAAAGATGATGTGCATAATCTCAATTGTATTTATTTACTTGATCATATTTGATACGTGACTAAAGTATGTGGTACTACAATCACGGGAAGAACAATATCGAATCATTAAAATGTTTTAATAATCTTTTTAACTGTTCATTCTAAACATCAACGAATAAGAATTAAATTAGTTTTTATTAATAGAAATGAGGGCTGTTCATGCGAATTAAATTAGTTTTTACCCTTGTAGTGGTATAAATGAAACGAATTAAAGTTCGGTGGTATAAATGAAATGGAGTATAAAGTTTAGTGGTATATGGTGTAATTAACCCTTGGGTGAATCATGAATGACGGGGAAAGAGGAAGCTCCCAGAGCTTCTATTGATGACAAATTATTTTCGGAGTATATGATACTTTTGGCAATATCTGGATTGTTGTAGAGCCATGGGATCCAATTGGACAATCGTCGCTTCTATGGTGTTTGTACCATACATAGTTGCTCAAAATCGTTGCTTTGATACCATATAAAATATGAGATAAAATATGTGTAGAGAAATAGTTCTCTGTATATGTGTAGAGAAATAATTCTCTGTATTGATTCAATTGAATAATGATTAAATATTTATTACAAGGTAGAAGACCTTATTTATAGGGTTACAATAATCATAAAAAGAAAGATTGTATAATAACCACACAATCAACTATAAAGGAAAGTAATCTCATACATTAGGAAAATATCAAATAGAATAATACTACGACATTTAGGCATGGCAATGGGTCGAGTCAAGCCGGTTCGGCCCATAAAATACGAGCTCGGCTCGTTTGGGGACGAGCCGAGCCCGAGCTCAGCTCGTCTCCAAAAAGCAAGCTCGGTTCGGCCCACGAGCTCGTGGGCCAAACGGGCCGAGCCGAGCTGCCCACGAACTCGGCCCGGCCCTCAAATTTTTATTTTTTTTTTTTTTAAATTTTGAAAATGAGAGAAAAATACAATATCGAGTATCTTTTATGTTGAAAATTAAAGATTGAAAACCAATCTCCTTAGAATAAGAGTATTTATAGAAAAATATTGAAATTAAAAAAAAAAAAAAATGGTGTAATGCACGGCTCGGCTCGTGGCTCATGATTTTGGTCTCGTGGCCGAGCTCGTGGACTCGTTCCCACGAGCCCAACGTTGGGCGAGCCCACGTGCCGGCTCGTTTTTTGGCCGAGCCGAGCTAGCTCGGCCCTCTTTTTTTTTTGAGCTCGGCCCTAGCTCGTGCTCGTCTCTCGACGAGCCCGAGTCCGAGTCCGAGCTGGGCCGAGCTTTTACGAGCCGAGCCGGCGAGCCCACGAGCTTTTTTGCCATCCCTAACGATATTTTCATATCTTCAACAGGGTATACTATAATTTCCTGTAATTTCATATTTAATAAATGGAAAGACAATTGAGTGAAAATTATTTACACGTTGATTGAGTTGAAGAGGTGAACATATAAATGTATGTTCGTGAAACCAGGGAGACAGAATCGAGGCGTCGACAGTGTGGGACGAAAGTAAAGTCGTCGGTGGTGGTGGTGGTGGTGGTGGTGGTGGTGGTGGTGGTGGTGGTGGTGGCGGCGGCGGCGGCGGCGGCGGCTTCTTTTTTCTTTTTTCTCTTTTCTGTTTTTCATTTTTCATTTTTTATTATTTTATTTCCAATATAGTAATATTAATATACTTAAGTAGACTAAAACGCACGTTTACATGATTAAAAAGAAAAAATATTTAAATATATAGAAGAATATTACTTGATCACTATTAACACAATTTTAATTTATTTTTAAATTTCTAGAGCATGTTTCCTCGTGGACCCAATTAAAAATATGAAAAATAGTTTTTAATTGCAAATCACGATGGTATTTGTTAAGAAAAATTGTTTATTAAGATAGATCAAATTGGCCTACTTAATTAAATCACGTGCATGACTAAAAGATTATCGAAGGATAAGGATGAAATGATGCACCCTAATTATAGTAGTTAGGTAGTACATAAATTTTAAATTCTGCGTATATTAAATATCGAAATTATCACTAACATATTAGATAAAAGAAATCGAAAAATTTCTTGAAACCTTTCTTAAATCTACTGACTGGGCCGTACTGTGGGCTGGGCTTTTTAAGGGCCCGGTCTGGCCATCCAATCCATTTTTACACCCCTATTCTAGCCTGACCTGAATCTTTCCCTGGACCATCCGACCATTCTTACACCCCTAATCTAGCCTGAACTGAATGTTCATTATTTCCAATGAATCTCATCAACAAATGGACTAGTTAGAATCAATTCATCATTTCATACATTAATTCAATTTAATACAGTTTAAGCTCAAGGCAAATACCATGATATATTGCCTAAAAACAGAAAGACAATGTTCATCAGGTACAGATCATGACAGCCATTAAGTAGCTTATTGGATTTAAATTGATGACAAGAAAGATTAGTCTTAGTCCTCATCGAAAATTTATAGTCATTTTCAGAAATGGAAATCACTTGTTTATACAATCATATTTGTGTATTTATTCACAGAAAATCAGGCTCCATCATGCCTTCATTTTCCAGGATCATGATTTTGGAGTGCTTCTCTTGAGATCAAGTCCAATGTCCATTCCATTGTAGGCAATGGGTGCATACATCCACAGATCATCAGAGCTCAAAAGCTGCAGATGCAAAAATAAAATAAAATGTAAAGCCAGCATTAGGATTAATCCAAGTCCTTTATTTTTCCAACTTAAATTTGAATAAACCGATGAACCTTGATTTGTTGTAATCAGGCGAGAAAGAAAATATGTTACTAAACGTGCAATGACAGAGGATTAATTACCTTGATCTGAAGTTGCAAAAATTGCACATACTGGACAGCTTCTTCAAGCATTGTGCTGATATCAACCTATCAAAATAAAGGACATTGTTGTTTTAGATATTTGAGTATATCTAGCAATGAACCACATAGAGTGACGAAATAAATGAATGTAGCCGGCCCTAAATTTATGGAGAAAAAAAGACTTATTTTGTTGTCATAAAGGAGTTCGATACTGTCTTATGATGTTTCATTCAACTGTTCTTACCTTAGTTCCGTTAGGGACGAGTTTCTGCAAGATTCTCAATCTCTCGTTTATTCTTTCTCTTCTTTTCTACAAGACAAAAAACATAAAATGATTATGGGTTAAATATGCATGTATTGGTTGATGATATATTTACATAATATGGAACAAAACAAGGACTGATCAAGATTCTTTTTTTTTCACCGAAAGATCATTTCCTTCATGTGGGAGAGATATCAAGCTTCAAGAAAGTAGTTACCCTTGCATAGAGGCTCTGAGGATCAGTTGCCGATCCCCTACTGGCTCGTGTCTTTCCACTTCCCTTTGAGTTTGAGCTCGAAGCCACTCCTCCATTCAACTCATGTGAAGCATTAGATTCGTCCTCTGAGCAGCAGCTGCTTGAGCTTTGCCTGTGTAGCACAGCATTATTGCTATCTTCGTCATTATCAACATTCGAAACCCTCTTCTTCTTCATGTTTTTCTTGTTCTTTTGGACCTGCGTTTTGAGAACAATGAATTGGTAAAGGGTATGTTTCGTATACAATGCTAGACGTGGACATTACAATGAATAAAACTGTAGCTTATTTTCTTTTCTAGTAGTGTCTAATTCCCCTTACCAAACATGCCCAAAGTGTAATATAAAGAAGGTTAATGGTATATACTTACTTCTCCGGGGATCCGGGGTCTTTTCTTGGACATCTCTGAACAGCTATTGACTTTATCCTCCTTGCATGGTTGTGGCTTTGGCATTCCATGCTCCCTCCCGAGCTGCAAACTCTTGCCTTGAAAAACAGTTTCTGGCAGATTTTCATTCGACTCTGTACTGTCATTGCTCATGTCCTGGTTCAGGAAGTCATCCCCATTCATTGCATCATCTGCAAGTGCTTGAACTCGGGAACTATTGTCTTTACCGTCTATCATACAATAATCAATTGACATCAAACTATTATTAGCCGCAAAAATTTGATGAGAGTCACCGGGGTAGTAGCTTTGAGGACTCGAAGGGGGAAAAGGAATGCCACTGCCTCCACTGTAACTACTCTGTTGCAAAAAAGAATACATACTAGTATTATTAGTTTCATCTGATGAGTACATTGCAGTTTCATCAATCCCAGAAACTTTGACATTTGATTCGCGAGGAGGCCAAAAACTGGAGGAAATTGTAAAGTTAGAACCAGTAGGTAACTCCTTTGGAAGTGAGCAGTTATTAAGCAATTGAGCCATGAAATCAGCCTCTTCTGAGTACATTCCATAAAAGGAGCCCCATTCTCCTTCAGACATTGCTCCCACAGGTTCCATGTTTTTCCAAAGGAGAAGGTTTTTCGAGTTTTCTTGTTTCGATGCTTGGAAATGTGAAGGAATGTAGAGACATTTATACGTATCAATAATCACAATATAAATAATAATTAACACGTATAAAGTGGTCTCATCCTGTATTTTACAACTCAGAGAAGACTAATTTAAGCAATTATGGACAGAATTGCAGCCTGTCGGAACCTTAAAAAAACATCTCAAGATTGATCAATAAGATATTGAGTTTTCATCATATAACTTCCAATCATTTGATCAAACCGTAAAGAATTAACTGCCATAAGTTAGTATCAGATATCAAGAATTTAATCAGGAAACTGGTTTTCAGGTTTGACAATAGAGAATCACACCTGGCAATCTAGAGACGTGGGTGTCTTTTTCAATATACTAAACATTTTTATTATAGAATAAATTTAATAAAAATGTCATCATCTGGAAGAAAGTGTGTGATCCCAACAAACATAATCTTTTCCAGCTTGGCTCCTGTCTCCATTGCTTCAAACCTGATCACGTCCGTAAGAGCCATTGCACTAGTATTTGTTGAATAACATATTCATTACAGTTTTATGGATTGATAATAATGATTTTGGCTTCACCTGATCTTGTGTGGAGTGATTAATGATATGGATTAAGTCCTAATCTCCATGTTCGATAGCAATAATAATAATTAAAAAAGCTATCATAAACAAGCACAGATTTATGCTTGTTCCCCCTCGGTGTGAAAACTTTGTCCACTCGAGGTTTTCGTTGTAATGGAGTAGATGGAAATGTTCTAATGCCCACAGTGGGCAATCTTATGGTGCCCATTTGGACACTTGTCCAATGGGCATTGGACAAGTGAAAAAGTGCTTTTTCACTTGTCCAATGCCCATTGGACAAGTGTCCAAATGGGCACCATAAGATTGCCCACTGTGGGCATTAGAAAGGTGCTGATGGAGTAGAATAATACAAGTTTTTGGTCCCCCCTCTCTTGCACCTTTATATATGCTGGAATATTACGACGACCAAATACATGTATGAAACACCAAATCTATTTCTGAACTCAAATACACCGAAAAGTTCGCCTCGACTAGTTTTGAATATCAGGTCCAAAAATTCATACTCATTATTTCTTTAATCATTCACGACATCACGAAATGAAGTGATTTAATTAGCAGTTGGAGTTGTGGAAGTCCGTCTATTTTACCTGTCACATAGACTACAATAGACAAAGTGCATTGGAAATACTCTAAAAAACTTGTAAGAGTAAATGAGAACAAAATTACTCCCTTGAGATGGGGGAATTAAGCACTAGACTATAGATGCTAATTAGGTCATCAATTGGAATTAAGTTTAAACGTAAGAAAGGGACAGTGCATAAGAAATCTATAATTAACCAACCGACATCAATAGTTAAATACTTTTTTTAACCAAAGTTTATGAATACGCATAAAGAGAAAATTACATGCATATAATATATATGTCATTTTTCATTAATTAATTAGTTCCTGCAGAATCCAACAGCTAAGCAGCTTTAGGACCATGCCCAACATATGCTAATTAATTAACCTTTAAATTAACTAACTAATCTCTGGATATTGCTGTGTTTCTATGCAAAAAATTAAGTTAGCAAATGACTTGTTACACCTCCCATCTATCCAAAATATGGATTATAGTTCTGTAATAATAATTTACCTTTCATTTTGCATCCAAGAAATATATTATCCATCTCTCTATCAAGAATTAATTAGTTCTTGAAAATTACAGTTTTTACAATTCACTTGTTGAATACTTCAAGAATCAAGAATCCAAATTTCCCTTATGCTGAATCATCAATTAATCATAATGGGAAAAAATAAATATGAATCTATCAGTAATATTGTAATATAAATATCAAGATTTGAAATCTAACTAAAATAATGAGAAACAAAGATCTGATTGCCGCAAACATACTAACTCAGAAAAAGATGACCCCGAGAATACTCCAATGGAAAGGAAAAAATTGGTGAGTGGGGTAGGGTAGGATAGGGTAGGGTGGTGGGGTGGGGGGATAAACAAGATGTCAAGAACTGGAAATCTTGATATTTCCCTCCAGAATACAAACCCTTTCATGCATACAAATATACACAGAAAAATGAATAGAGTGATACTTGAACACTGTCTAGGGTTAGGCAAAAAATGTTTCCTCTTCAAACACGCGTCGAATCAAGACCGTTGAATTATCGGATTTCTTTCAGTATATTGAATTATTTTGGGAAATACAGTATAAATGTTTATGGAATCTTGATTTTTGAGCCGGCCAATGCACGATCTTGATTAGTAAACTGAACATGGAGATATATAAAAACATGCATAATTCATGTAGAAACACGACATTTTGCATTTTTTTTTTAATAAATAGGAATGAAATCATAAATTTTGGTAAATAATAAACCCTATGAAAATCAGATTAGATATTTGTCTGTTGGGCGTGAGGAATATTATGGCAGGCCTGCACGTTTGGGATGTTACTCTTCCAATCAATTATCAAATTTTTTTTTTTATTTTGTTTTTTGGTTGCATTATTAATTCTATCTACCGAAAAAAAGAAGAAGAGTTTTTGCTGAAAAATATTAGTATTTTAGGTACAAATGGAACCCTTTCGGCCTTGATAGAGGCCAAATTGGGCAATTTTTAACTTATATTTTCTTCTAATATATAATTTTCTTTTTGTTCTACTATTTTTGTTTTCCTTTTATAGAAATTTTTAATTTAGTAATGCAGCCAAGTATGCCACTTGTTTCATCAATCCAATTCTAAAATTAGAGGGCTCAATTATTGTAAAATACTTCATTCGTCCCAAAAAAGTAATTTTTTTTTTTTTAATCCATCTCAAATTATGGCTCAATTTTATAGTTGATTTCTTAGTCCCTAATATGTCTTTATTTAACGTGCATTCTTATATATCAACAAAGTAAAAACTACTCCCTCCATCATATTTATATAGGCTGGTTTCAATTTTAACACGGATTAGTGTATGTTTGGTAATGTTAAAATTTTTTTTTAAGCGGTTATATCATAAGTTGAGGGTAAATGTATAGATAAAAAGCAAGTTATAAGTTGTAGGTCCTATAAAATGTGTGGATAAAAAATATGTTTGACTAATTTGACCAGTTGAAATTATAATTTAAGTACCACCAAACATGTGCAAAATTTTTAAAAAATGTTATTGAAAAACAAAATCTAGTTTACCCTTATTTAAGTACTATCAATTTCCACTATATTTAAAACAATAGAAATTTTTTGTGTTGATAACAAAGTACATTCAATAAAGGAATATTAGAAAATGAAAAAGAGTAATGCTATTTGTACATCCCCACTTACACCCACATTTACACTTGCTTATGTGGCATAATAAAATAATAAAAAGAAAATTCAAAATAACGTTTTGGTCAAATATTTCACTCTTAAAATAGCAAGTGCAAGTGTGGGTGTAAGTAGAAATATACAAGTAGCATTACTCAAAATCAAATACACACTCAAAAAGATAAGTGAACTATAATTTGAGACGGACAAATAAGGAAAATCAGCCTATGTAAATGGGATGGATGGAGTACTATTATATTAAGAAAAATTTGCATTTTTCGTCCCCAACTTTTATAGTTTATTATTAATCTAACTTTAACTTTTTTTTTAACACCAGACATCCTCAACTTTTCATTTAATTGCAAATCACTTCCCTATTGACAGATTTTGACGATTTAGCTCTACTATTTGATTAAAAAAATAAATAAACAAAAAATAAGAGAAAATTACAAAAAAAAAATCCTCTAACTTAAAAAAAAAATACAAAGTATCTTCTTCCCCACACATCTTTTGTTATTTCACCGCAGCCATCACATCTACACCACCTCAATTTTTCAGAGCTTCAATACCGGTAGCATACCACCAGTTTCGCACCATAAATTCTTTTGTGATTGTTTTCTAGCTTCTGCAACACCAATTAATCCATAATCTAAATTGCACGAAAATGAAAACGCGACAAATAGACCATAACCACCACCACACAAACTACTCACGAGTAACTTCAGAGTTGAAGAGAATACTATAAAGTGGTATTTTTTTTTATTCAGAATCCAAACAAAGTATGAAATCTGATAGACAAATAAGAATGAGATTCTGGAATTGATTGAAGTTTTCTGAGTAAGAGAATAAACTTGAGTTTTATCTTCTTGTTTGGCTGTAGGTTTTAATGAATCCAAGACAGGCAAAAAAAATATAAAAATCGAACTGAACAATTTTTGTCTGTGTTAAACAAGTTTAAGAAGGCTCAAAATTTTTGAATAACGAGATGAGGTGGGTGTATGTGATGGTTGAGGTGGGATTGGGATTGGGATTGGGATTGGGGTGGGGTGGGGTGGGGTGGAAGATAATATGTACTTTTTAAAAAGTTAAGAGACTTTTTTATATTTTTCTATTATTTTTTGTTGATTTATTGTCTTCTTTTATTTTTATTTATTCAAAGAGGATGGCAAATTTGTCAAAATTTGTCAATGGAGACGTAGTTTGCAAATAAATGAAAATGTTGAAGATGTTTAATACTAAAAATAAAGGTTAAAGGTAGAATAGTAATAAATCGAAAAGGTTGGGAATAAAAACTACAAATTTTTCTTATATTAATTATAAGGGTATATTAGAAAAAATATAATTAAAATTTATTATTTCAACTATAATAACTATATTTTTTTAATCTGTGTGAAAATAGAGGTAATCCTATCTTTTTTTGAGACGGAGAGAGTATATATTATATATTTTATCCAACCACTATATTGAATACTACAATTGAATTTTTTTAAGAAATACAAAAAATTAATATCAACGTAAAAAATAACTCATTATTACAAAGAGAATGCTAGCGATATTTGTTTAGACACCATATTTGATTATTTTAGGTAATTACGAAGACGGGTTATGTATAGTCACCAAAACGTTTATGATCGTCTAACTCAAAATAAAATTTCCCAAAATTTATTTTGTACACTTTAGTGTAATTGAGTTGTTCAAAACTAATAAATTATAAAATTAAATGAACTTCTAAAAAGAGTAACATAAAAAGAAAATTTTAGTTCTATATAGTTAATTTTTATGTTCTCATAAATTTAAAAATTAATAGAATGAAAAAGTCATGTTAACCCACTTAAAATGTATTTAGAACAAGAATTACATTTTCACTTTTTTTATTTTTTATTTTTTGAAAACCTAACTCTCGCTATCTCAGACTCTCTGTCACACAGTCAACCAATTACTAAGAGTTGCTTAAAATACGTTTTAAAATAGTTCAAAATTTATTTATTATTATTATTATAATGATAATGCCAAAGCATGTACAGGGAGTATGGTGAGAGTGGATTAATTAATAATTAGTATATCTATTACGAGTTGCCGCATTAGATCCATCAATCTTAAGTACAGCACGACGTGAAAGTACAAATTATTTTAAGCTAATTGTTGTGGTTAGAAAATTAATGAAATCTTAATTAAACCTTATATGGAATAAATGGACTCGGTATCTATTCAGGGATCAAAATATTCGTCTGGGGAAGTAAGTTTCTGCTGTGCATTTCTTAACTGAACCAATTTCTTCTTTTAGACAATGTCATCTAATTATATGTCATTATATCTTTAAGATGCGTTGGATATATCGTATTAAACATGTTGGTGTCCATTTGATCAGCTACGTTACACTAAGTTCGATTCCGCTTGACTCGGCCAAAATGCCAAGCTGTCACAGTATTTATAGGTAAGTTTGGTCCCGAAGCCCGTCCCAACCATTCAGCACGGAGCCAATTAATTGGAGACGTCATGAGAGGACACCATCATGATACAGTATGGATGATGTCAGTCTCAAGCAATGGCATACTTCAAATTCACTAATCAAAAAATCGACAAGATAGCCTAGACTATATGTCTAGAACATAGAGAGTAGTAGCTTAAGTTGCAATCCTAGGACCTAGAACCATGATGAACCCATCCCGACCGACTTCTGCAACCAATCTTTCGAACAAACAGTTGCACAGGGTCGCAAGATTGGTCACTGAAGCTTGATGTGACTAAGGCGGTTCCTTCCTACACATCCCCCCATATAAAGGGGACGATTCAAGAAACAAAAAAAAAAAAGAAGAAGAAGAAAAGAAAAGATACATACTCTTGCTTCGAGCTAATATTTTTTTACACAATTTGTAACCTTATTCTTGTTATGAGAGCTTTTTCAACTAAAATCTTGTTAAGTTTGTCAAACAGAGCCACATCATTTTTATTTTTGCCACTAATAAGAATGTATAAAGAATTTAATATAAAATTTGAATGGATAATAAAAAGTGGATGATATTAAGGTAGATTAAGGTGTATAATATTCTTTAATCTTTTAGTTAAAAAAGATGTCATTTTCACCATTAATCGTATAACATAATGTAGATGATTGAAACTATGTCAAACCAGATAAAATACTTATTATAAATTGTATTTTTTATTTATTAAAAAAACCTTTATTCACCACAATACTATAACCTATTACCTTATATTCTAATTCTGTACTAATTTTTTTAATATAATCTAATACATTACATTAAACACAATTTTAATTGTCATGTTCAAGTTGATATAATATTATAAAATATTGATCATCCACACACACACACACACACAAAAGACACACTTTGATATTAAATTAATATTGATAACTTTTCAAGAACTAAAGGGCCAAAAGCCAACTTTTGTTCTAAATTTTTCAATGACTCGTAGCATAAAATAGGGTAATCCTTCTTAATTAATTCCATTGCTAATAGAGAATGCAATTGCATAGACTATATATATATATATAGAGAGAGAGAGAGAGAGAGAGAGAGAGAGAGATTTTTAAAGAGATTAATTAATAAAATTGGGTCTCTCATGTATTAATCAATAGATAAACATCAATTTTCTTTCAAAATAATAATTTTTTTTATTAATTATAAACTATTTCTTGACAGCTTTTTCTAAAACATAATTAGTAATTAGTAAAAGCATGCTATTATTATTGTTTTGAGATATAGGCATGTTTGGCTTAAATTGAAAAATTTATTTATAAGTAAATTTCAAATAAATAGTTTACTTGTCACCAAACATCATGCTTTCTCAATACCTTTTCATTACCGAAAAGATTAGGCTCCATACTTGGCACACCACAGCAACAGTTAGCTGACTTGTATCTAGGGGGGCGGATCCAAGAATCGATGAGTAAGGGGGCTTGAATTTTTTTAAAAACAACATTCGATAATAAAAGTACGCTTAGTTAGTAAGACTTAACGAACATTACACTTTAATATGCATATAGTTAATAGAATACGAAAACTTAAAAGATAAAAAATAAAATAAAATAAGTACGATTGGACTTTTAAAGAAAAGTGACGTCTTAAATTTTTTGACATATAAATCAAGCAAAATCTTAAAGAATTATTGGGTAATACGACTTAAATGATTGAACTTTGATCAATACTTGTTTTATATTTGTCATAACGAGTTTTAAAAAAATTAATCTTGATTAACTATAAATAGATTCTTAAATAAATTAATATCATAACAAAATAGATTTACAAAGATTTGCCAGGTTTTGTAAACTCGTTATCATAAAATATAATTTTATTAGTCTACAATTACCCAAAATCAAAATATTGTATATAGATTGTAGTTTTAAGAAAAAAAATTAAAAGCATTGTAAAAAAAAAAACATTTTGGCTTGAGCCTACCCGAGCCATGTGCTAGATCCGCCACTGCTTGTATCTGTTCTTTTATTTGTCAATTAATCTATTTAATGTTCTACTCTACTCTATTAGAACTAGAAGCGGTTTTGGGTTGGATTGGGTTGTGTTGAGGTGGGGCCGGACTGTAGCCCCGAAAAAAAAGTCGTTTTTTATAGTGTAAAAGAAAAATTAGTAACAGTCCGTGCAATTTTTTATTTTTTTTGTAGCAGTTCTGGCTAAAAAAATTCCTAGATCCGCCACTTATTATAACAAGCAATGGTATGATATTTGATTATTAGATCGACACCTCTTACATCTTTAATTACGAAAATCTCCCATGTCAAGTAGAAATAGAGAGTATGATTTTTAATTTTCTTAGAAAAATACTTTGAAAATCATATTAACACATAAAAAAATAAAATTGTTGCAATATTAGTGAAGTTTTTAAGAGATTAATAGAGTGATATTAGTAAGTTGACTTTATGTAAAAATATTACCATGTTCCTCCCATTATATACATTCAACGAAGATAAAACAATGTTCTATTAAGCGATATTTTAAGATCCATCTATTCTTAACACAAATTAATGTTATTAAATATAATATCCCATTTAATCATATAATTTCTTTCATAATGTCTGACTTTAAATATTATTGTTTCCAAGTTTCAGACTGATGTGTCCACATTGGGAAGTTGAAAATTTGAACGTTTAAATGTTTAAATGTTCGACAGAATAATAATAATAATAATAATAAGGGTTAGCGGGTTTAAGAAACTTTTATTTCTTTCTTTTCTTTTCTTTTTTACAATATTGATTAGTACTTGGTTTTAATCCTACTAATTAATTATTAATGCAAAACTAAGAAATAAATTAATTTTTCATACACAAATAAGAACTTGAACCACTAAAATCCTTAATAGAAAGCAAAAGTGTGGCAAAAGCACTCAATAATTAATTTTTTTTTTTTTTTCCGAAAGCTGTCACAAATTGGTATTGAAGTATTCTATATATTATTAACTACCGATACATCTTTCTAGAGTTTCCTAATTTTTTATAATGGATATGAGCAGAGACGAATTAGGTAGACCCCACTGTATATCCGTAACACACGCTTACAAGGTTAATATATAATATACTAGAATATATTTTAAGTTTATAACTTAAATCACTTGATCATGATTAGCACTATCTTAATTCAATAAGCACTTTTGCTTTTTAAAGAATAATGATATTTATTATTACTAGTCTATGTAACAAATGTGTTGGTATTAAATAAAATGTAGAGATATAAAACTCATTTTATTGAATCTATTATTTATCACTAGTTGTGATAAATAGTATTTCATTAGACGTATTAATTAGACCTTTTTGACTTTAATTAACAAGTAAAAACACGAAAACTATAACTTATGCCAATCGTACATTAATTGCTAACCAAATGAATTAATAAAGAATTACAAATAATTATGCTAATTCTATTAATTAACCAGCTAATTTCTATATTATTATGTACCAAAATATGTAGCAGCCAATGGCTTCTTTCCCTACAGCAAGAATGATTGGAGGCTTACCGGTGAATGCTGCACCCAGTATCACTTTGGCTGCTAGAGGAGAATGGTTAAGTGACACTCTGGACGTATTGTTTGATAAACGGGATGTTCATCCAGCCATACCGGAGATGTCTTTGTATGGTACGGCAAGCTGTTTAACTACTCGTATCGATTTGATGGTTAGATACTGCCTACAGGCAGCCCACTGGCAGGATGGACTTTGCATGATTAAGGCCATAGTTTATCACTTATAAGAGCTGTTTGAGAAAATTGTTAACTCTATGACAATAATAAACTATACTTAGCAGGTTTTGAGCAATAACTCAAGTCGCCGCGTTACTTGCATCACTTTGCTGAGTTAACATGCCATTTACATTATTAAAAATATCGTTACTGCCTGGCCTGGCCTAATCAAACATAGAAGTACAAGTAGAGCAATCTCAAAAAATAAAGGCATAAAATTCAAATTTTATAAATTCTACGCCATTATTTCTAAGTTTGTCCACATTAAACAATAAAAGAACAAATATCTCGTACGTAAAACTATTGGAATACTTGAACTAGCATCTTGTCCATCATAAAACAGATTTTGAAATTCATTTTATTTATTTGTAGTGTTTACTATCATCTATTCCACTTTACTATCGAATTGCTGTTTCTGATCTTACTGAAGTTAAAATATGAAAATCGACAAAACACAGATAGCCGAAAAATAAGGAATCTCTTTAAAATTTGATATTCCAGTTCACATTCAAACGGAAGCAAGCGAAAAATACAGAAGAAAAACACAAGAGGCAGAGTATAATGCACGAGAAAGTTCGTAACATATTGCTGTTACAAGAGAATTGAAGGTTTTCTAAAGGCTTTATCAAGACTACAAGTGTTCCACATAAAAACGCTATTTTTCTCCACAAAAGATATCTTAATATCAAACAAGTGGCCAAAAGAGTAATACATTATAGTTCTATGCCATCTCTGAAACCATTGCCATACCCTTTCAAGGTTGATCACCGCTGCTCATCATTGGGCAACTCGTCCGACAGTCCTCGTTGAGCTAGTCGGTAATACAATATACCCATCGTTGCCATGCAGGCCCTGCAAAAGAGTGGTGGTGTCAATGCGTTGCGCGAAATGTGAGAACTCCAAAAGACTGGCTAAGGGAGTAAAGGAAGTGGCATTACATTATAGCTATAATTAGGAGGAGTTTCCTTGGATCCATCCTTGAAGACCTATGATGCCTCGGACGCCCTTCTGGGATATCATCTGCATTTGATGCATCTTTTCGAGGTGGTGCAGTTACTGGTAGAGTCGGCAATGCACTTGACCAGAAAGGCAGTAATGACCTGAGAAACTTGTGGCGAAATGTACCTGCAACTCAAGAGTCCAGTAAGCTAGATGCACAAAAAGGAGGACAGAAAAGTCATGTAGCAACACATGTAATCTAAAGAAGGCAATCATAACCCATTTAATTTCTAGCATGAAGAATATGAAACCCAACTTGGTGTCCCCCAGTGGCAGGCTGGACATGGAATCTGACAGTATTTTATAGTAAAGGCTAAATGCCCATGGACCTAGAGGCTTATTTCACACCCAACAAAAACTTCAGGCAAGGGGCATAAAGAGGATATCAGAAGTGATACTTCCCAAATGATTGCCGTCATGGGAAGTGGGAACTATGCCGCTATACCTCTTCAGTACATCAGGTTTTGCAGGATGGAGGCTCATAAATTTGGGAAATAGTGCGGAGTGCTGGAGGCCTCCTGAATCCAACCTTGCGAAACAAGCGGATAAGGCAATGAGGCCAATGTACAACATTTGATACATTATTACATTTTTTGGGAGTGAAATAAGCCTCTAGGTCCATGAGCATTTAGCCTTTACTATAAAATATTCTCAGACTCCGTACATTTTTTGGCATAGGATTAGGGCCAACCCACAGAGTTCAAAACACTGACGGCCACTGAATTTTTAGCAAATTTTCATATTAGTCACTGGACTTTATTTTGTTCCAAATTAGTCACCGAACTTAAAACAATTGTCTCAAGTTGGTCACTCAACTTAAATATTTGTCTCAAGTTGATCACTCCGTCCATGTCTATTAGTTTGACTAATGGAAAAGCTGACATGACAACCTAGTTGGCAGTTATCTAGACTGCCACCTGACCTTTTCAGTTAGTCAAGTGAACGAACATGGATGGAGTGACCAACTTGAAACAAACATTAAGTTCAGTTACTTATTTGGAACAAAGATGAAGTTGAGTGATCAACATGAAATTTCGCAAAAGTTTAGTGACTAATCACCTCTAAAAACATATCAGCTCATTGTCATAGCATATATGCAGTTCCTTGTGACACTTAGCCAGAAAACAGTATGTGCAACATGCACACTTCGACCATCACAGGATGCAGATGCTTCTCTTCACTTGCAATAACACTCCTGAGGGGGAAAACTGACAGAAGAACACAAAGAATGAACGGTCTTCACTCACCTCTTCGTGTGTACTTTTTCAGGTTCGCATCTTCATCATCGGCATAATATGAAACTTCAGAGCTTTGCCTTTCAAATTGGACTGCACTCTTCCGCGTTGTTGCACCAGGCTGTAGGAGAAGCACACAGAAATAAACCAAATATAATGTGGAAATGAAAACTTTGTGCTCTAGATAGGAAACAAGTAACTTCTTACAACAGAAGGGCTTGAGCTTTTCGTGAAATTCAGTTCATGATTAGGCAGGGATGATGTTGCCGAGTCAGGTCCATTTATTTCAATAATATCCAAACTTGAAGGTTTAGCAGAACCTGTTGTCCTGGAAGCTGCATCTTTTCCAACGGACAACGACATGCCACTGGCAACATCATGGATAAGCGGATCAGAGGCAAATGCAGTTGGAGGAGTTCGGGACTCTGGCCCAGGGAATGAAACTGGATGGTTTCCAAACAAGTTCTTCTCTAAACCAGTCTGCAGAAAGAGTAAATATCCACTATCAGAGGTTGTCGAGCTGAATATGTGGCTACGTTGAACATTCCCTTCAGGCACAACAAAAGGAAAGAAAAAAAGAAACAAGAAAGCAGAAAAGGACAAATGAGGAAGAAGGAAAGAATTTAAATTAGGTAATGTAACACATGTGAGGCTCACATGGCTAGTCATCATAACCAGTGCCTTCTCTCCTTTGTCACGATACAGAAAATGACATTAGATGCAAGACATTTTTCCAAAACCTAAAAAGAATACATAAGATCAATTTCTATCTACAGTCAAAAGTCAAGCCTCGCCCGTGCTTATGGTCATCCCATCAGGCCCTCACTTGTACAGGATTGTCCCCCACCTATCCTAACATACTTCCCAAACCACACAATTTTCTACTTGAATGTCAGCCTATAATACCAGTTTTTGAGTGATTACTGAGCCCTGATTTCATTTGCCTAACTTTCATATAGAAAATCCAATCCAAGACACATAAGAGCGCGCGCGCGCACACAGATATATATATATATATATATATATGAAAAACAATTCCACCCTATATAGAAACCCCTTTTCTGAAATTCACATCAAGAAAGCACTGCCTATCAGAACTAGAATTCAACCTGAGATATGTCATGCATGTAAATAATCATTGCTTTACCTTGCAAGACTTGAATACATTGAATCATATGAAGAAGGTAGCAACTAGGACATCTGAAAAGTTTCTAAACGGAATCCCCATTGTTGAAAACAATTTTTGGGAGTTCAAAACAACATATAAAGCAAGGAGCCAAGGACTATGAAAGTTCTCACTTGCAATAAAGCAAAAAGTACAAGGGAGAGAGGTTTCAGAATAACAGATGGTACAGTTATATCGATATGCTACAATACTAACTATTTATTAGTAAGACACGGCAACTCTGCAGGCATATCTGCCTAAGACGATTCTGTAAAATTATCATTTCCAGCAAGCACAACAGCCCAGAATCTTACCTTTGCTCCCCAAGAAATTCTTCAGTACCAAGTTGAATATAGTAGAGATGATCATTCAACCAGATAATGAGTACCAAAGCCACCTCGTTTTAAGACAATGACTGGGAACATGCGCTTCCCCCTCGGTCATCACCGCGCCGGGGGGGGGGGGGGGGGGGGAAGCTAATTGTAAACAGAAAATGGAAACATGAATTTATGAACCACATCCATCCATTAAATGGGGAGGACTCTTCAAAAAACCGTTTTTGCAAATGAAACAAACATAGGCTTAAAGATCATCTTTCAGAATGACTGGAAGGCACTTCACCAGTGCATATCAAGCAAAATCATGAAAAGGAAGATAACATAGATAGACATCGTTATATTTTCTACATGTAAAAAGATAACTGCTGTATATTGTTAGCAGAAAGTGAGCTCTTACCTGCACAATTGCTTCTTTCAGTTTTGAATGAAGACGAGATCCGGAATCCTTAACACTTTTAGGAGGCCATATCTGTAACCATCAAAACATTGCCCATGACCATACACGTTACAAGATCTAATATGATAATAGTTTCTTGATCTTAAAGTAATACAAATCCATTAAAGATTCTGATCTCATGGTTGATGTCAAGATACCCTGAGCCGCCATCCAGGAATAAGTACTAGCACCATGACACCTCATTCAAGGGTGCCAATAGAGACTGTGATCCCAATAAATATTTGTGGTGTAAGATTTTTATTTTACCAATAGACACTATATGATGCCACCACCTTTTTGCAATTTGAACTAATAATCAGAAAAGATCAATTAAATGGAAGGGAAACAAAAAAGATCACTTGATTCAGTGTAACATAGATAAAAGATAGACAACTCTACTTCTTTAAAAACAATTTTTATTTTTACCAATAGACACTAATGCTGCCACAACCTTTTTGCAATTTGAATTAACAATCAGAAAAGATCAATTAAATGGAACAGAAAAAAAAAAAAAAAAAAAAAAAAAAAAGATCACTTGATTAAGTGTAACATAGATATGTAAAAGATAGACAACTCTACTTCTTTAAAACCTCATAGTGCCTAGAGGTGTCAAGACAGGCAGGCCGGCCAAACCCGTGGAGGCTCATAACCGCGGTCCGGCCCGTGAACCGGGAGGCTGTTCATGAGCCAGATGACGGTGAAACACAGGCCCGGGCGGTTCAACGTCAAACGGGCCAGCGGTTAATATTAAAAAAAAAAAAATACACGACAGAGAGCCGCTGCTTCATTCAAATGTAAAAGCAGCATGTAAAATTCACAAAGTTAGAAATAATTTTATTTTATATAAATTTCATGTAAACATTTTTTGTTATAAATAATAAATGTGAATTTATCAACGTTATTTATTTTTTATTTAGTAATTTAACCCATTTTTTTTAAGTAAAATAAGTTAGTAATTTTTTTAGTAATTTCAAAAAAAATTAATTTTTTATTTATACGGGCCGAACCGTGGCCCACATGGGTTCTACCCGGATTCGTGTTCAATTTTTGTGGGTTGGGTTGACCCGGCCCGCAACTCGCCTCAATACAGGCTTTTTTTAATGTGGCCCATCACCGGACTTCATCGGCCTACCTTTGCCTGACCCAGATTGACACCTCCAGTAGTGCCTTGTTAACATGTCAACTCAACCATCTCAAAAGTCATTCGAGCAAGAAAATATGAAACATAAATAATCTCAAATTTTAGTTACAAGCTAGGTCGAGCAAAAGGTATTGGCTGAGAAGCTTTCTTTAGCAGAATTCTTTACTAGCTTCTCATTTCCATTCTCCCTTCAGGATCTCTTTGTACTTTATAGGGTGGAGAGAGGCGGTCGACTGTTTTTTATGTTTAGGTGTGTGGAAAGGAAAGAAGGTATATTTTATTGAAATCAATCACAAGACTCCCCAAAACAATAAAGCGACTTCATCTATAATTTAAGTTGTCGAATTTAATTTATAGGAAAGTCTATCAAATTCACTTATAAAGAGGAATAGCAACAGGATCACAATAACTGGAATATTATTCTCAGAAATGAAGCCTAATCTCAAAGATTTTTGCATCTCCAAATACAGCATTGTGACTGTAGTTCTGGATCGTATACTACACAGGAATTTCTGCACCTATACCTACCAACACTTCATGTTTTATAGACACCAACAATCATTTAGCCATCAAACCTCTTGCCACTCCTTCCATTCCGTAACCAATCATAGAAAACTTCATTTAAAACTCAGCAATTATTAATAAGTTATCGCCACTCTTATTTTAGCTAAAATCTTAAGCAGGCCCAACCACTTCAAAGTGCTTCATCAACTTCAGTTTCATGTAAAAGTTATCAGTTTCACATTAGTTTGTTTTCGATGTTGAGCATGCCAGAAATTCGGCATTACTTCTTTCGCATCCTTGAGAACTTAATATCAATCAAATAATACAATCTGCCAGAGGTCATTGGCATAGACCAATCCATCTTAAAATGTTAAACAGAGGAAGTGAAGTCAAAAGAATTGATTCTGGAAGTAGAACATACCGAAGTTGAACAGACTGGACACACGTATCCAGCAGGAGCGGTGTGAGGGGGAAAACTTTTTACGTGTGAAACCAGGCAACTCGTATGTATAACGTCTATATCAAGCAATCATGTCAAATTGCAGAATGGTTGACGTGGAATCTTCAAAAAAGGAAATATTAAATTTTCACAAACAGGAATACATACGCAAGCAACCCAATCGAGTCGTCTGAGGGTCACTCCCTTCAAGCACATCTTGACAATGGCAGCATTTAGGTGGCCAATCATACTCTCCGTCAATCACCCATTCTGAGTATGTACGTACCTAAAATGCAAGAATAAACCTTACACTTAATATGTGCTCATTATGTGGTATAGGTTGTCAAAGGTGTGTGAATTATGATAAACCATACCACGCATAACTGGTGCTCCGGAAAGCATATGCATTCCCCACAAACGGGGACCTTGTGCACGAAACAATATAGTTTAGTGGCCTGAAACCCAAAACATTGTAGCATTCATTAGCTTTCACGTTATACAGCAAATTAATCCATATTCTAAATACTGAGTCGTCTACATGAATCAAATCCTTTTTGGTGATTCAGTTTGATATAGTGCATATGAATTCGCTCAAAGAAAATGGTAGAAAGCCAGACTGGCCGTCTACAACAACAATTCCATCACGCGAAACCTATCTTCATTCTTATATGACTAATAACCTATCAGATCATAAATCACCCACTAAAATAAATCCACGCTCATGAATAAAAGAATCAGCTAACAGTAACGTGTATATCATTGCTGAAGATATAAATTAAATTGAACTCAATATATCCTGGGATTAAATAATTGAAAGCTCGATCTGATCTAAAATTAGCAAAATTCATACACCAAAGCACAGAATTAGAATTAAGAAATACACTTAGTGATCCAACATTTGTATATAAATACGTCTGTATAATGGAAATATAATACCTTGCGGCATTTACAGACGACCATTGCATTAGCCGGCTGGAGTAACTAAAAATCAGATGAATTTGAGATCGGGGATTTGTAGGAGGAAATTCTCAATCGTCCAATTTGGGGGGAAATTATTTATAGGGTTTTTCTGATTTGGGAGAAAAATTTACTAAATGCATAAGATTTGTGTTGTCGCTTAGTACTGTTAATTTCCTTCTCTTTTTTTTTTCCCCCGTTTTGAGTTCGGTTTCAGTAATTCGGAGCTAATACTGAAGGAGATGGGATTCTCTGCGGAACGACAACTGCGGGGGAGGTTGTCCCACTTTGGGAAAAGGAAAATGGACATAAATGGCACTACAATTGGCACGCAAGGATATGTAGCAGTTTTTAGTGGTTATTGATTTGATTTCTGAAAAGAATAAGTTAAATTATTTTACATTTTATTTTTTATTTACGTGCTGAACCAAATGTAGCTATTCTTTCACTTGTTTGGAAACGAAACTCTTTATGTTGCATCGAGTACATCACTAAATTATATGTATAATGTCAAAAATATTATTGTACCTCGTTTGATTTTATGTAAAGATTTTTATCCCAAAATGCACCCCCCCCCCCCACCCCAAAAAAAAAAAATACAGAATGTGAGAGTTGTAAATACTTAAGTGTATATCTTATTTTTTTTTCTCAAGGATAAATGGTTAAAAGTTGAAAAATTTTGCAATAAAAATTAAAAATTGGGAAAATGGATCCTTGAATGTTTTCTCCAATGCAGTAAATAAATAGGAAAAATATAAAGTTAATAAAAAATAAGAAAAACAAAATATTCCTTGATCCGGCATAATTAATATAGGTCAATAATTTTTTTTTCTTTGTTTTTCTATTTTAGAAGTGGTCCTTAAAAAAAGTTATATAAGAAATCTATTCGCAAAATTACGTACTTTTTTTTATTTCTTTGATTCTTTTACTTAACTTTAAAAAAAAAATTCACACGAGCAAATATTTGTAATAACAGATTTATATTTAATTCAACTCCGAAAGTTTAAGTAGAATAAGAGTGTCACAATAAAAAAAGTATTTGGATCGAAAAAAACAAAAAAAACGATTCTTATATAGAGTCAAACCTCATTTTTCATTAGAATCAAGTACAAAATTCTATACTCGACATCTATTGAGAATGACAATGAAACCTTGTATCAATACACTCATAACAAAAGGTAAAATCGTTACTCAATTTATACCTTCATTACAAATGTGTGTTAGTTTTGACTAACAAAACAAAATTGACACAATAATGTACTTGATATATATTTCATTCGACAAATAATTAGATTGTCATGTCACCTTATTTACTACTAGTCACATTAACGTATTTGTATAAACTGGCCAATTTGAAGTACATTTAGGATTTGTTTGATAATTATTTTTCTCCAAAAAAAAAAACTATTTTATTGTCTACTATTTTTGACTTTTCAAATTTTTTACACTACAAAAAAATTTGAAAATTCAATAAAGTAGCCAAAAAAAACCCATTTTTTGAAAAAAAAAAAAAAAAAACTACACCGAACAAACCCTTAAGTTTAGTACAAATTTTTTTTCTAAAAATTTAATAAATTTCCAACTTTAGTGTATTCAGAATCAGTTTTCTTTTTACATAAGGTTACTTAATAACTTTTAAACACCCATTAAATTTAAATTTTATATATATATAAAAAAAACAGTTGAAAATTATCCATTAAGTGCTTGTTTGGGTAAGTTTAAATAATAATTTCAGACGATCAAACATATTTTTTATCCACACATTTCGTAAGATCCACAACTTACTATCCACTTATTATCCACACATTTTGTAAGATCCATAACTTACTATCCACTTATTATCTACACATTCTATATAAGAAAATTTAGAGGACAGTCGCCGCATAATCATCTAGCAAACATAATTAAAATAGTCAAACAATTGAATTAAACTTGAAGAATTGAAAATTTCTCGTTAATTTTGACCATGGACGTAGATGGGAGTGTTTGTTTGTAGAACTATAAATTAATCAATATTATGTTTAGAATGTATCAATTTAATTTTTTATTTACACATTTTATAAAACAAATTACTTATAATCTATCAAATAATTTTACTAAACAAGTATTGTTAAACTAAGAACTGGACATGTCATTTTGTCATGTGGAGATTTGGTGAAATTATACAAAATGGTCAGTGGCTTGCTGAGTGCTAATCTTTGAGGATTGGTCTAGATTAAGACACCATAACGACTAACATTCTTCTTTACTATAACTTTACGTACGAATTTTGTTCGATATAAAAATAAAACTTTTTAGAATATTTTTTATTTGGTTCAACATGAATTATTCGGTGTCTAATTACATAATGTTACCATAATAAAAATATATAATAGAAAATATAATATTCCAAAATTTCATAGAATAAAATATGTAGGATATATATGCGAGTTTAAGAAGTTTTCGAGTCTACTAGTAACTTTTTCAGTTTACTAGTACTATGGACTTCAGTGCAAAACAGTGAAACTTTTCGCATTTGCTGGGAGAATATTATTCGAGTCCAGGTAATAATATCCAGAAATTATTATTTGTGAAAAGTCGAGTTTGAAGTACTTTGTCGATTTTTAGAAAGTTTAAGGACTGTAGTGAAAATTATGAAAACTTTTAAGAAACATAATTTCCAATGTTGAGAATATTGTAATGATAACTCCTAACGATAATAGTGGATTTCATGAGGTTAAACCAAAGCCTAAATGCAATAAGTGTAATGTGTAATGTAAGCAATTAATTGAGAATAGCGAGAAACATAAATTTTTTTTTTTTTTTTGGATAAGAAAGTGATGAATCAATATTGTTTAGTGATGAGAATGATCATTGGAATTTATTAAGGTTTCGATTTGGACATCTTTTGATAATTTTGAGATATCGAGGGCCTAAAATGAAAATAAATTTTGGAGTCTGAAATATTTAAAAATAAATGTATTCATATGTCAATATTGAGTTCAAATCATAACTTGTATTAAATTACGTTGAAGATGACTTGGGAAAAAAAATTGTTCAGATAAACTAGGCCAGAAATCGAGTAGTCCAAAGCCATCAAGTTTAACTATTATTTTATATTTTAAGTGGACCAACCATACTTGATATTTAAGTAAAAAATTGTCCATTCCCACCTGTTCAAATCCAATTTTAATGTTAGGATAGTCAAAGTGGACTTTGAATTTTAATTAGTTGAATTAAACTTGGATTACTAATTTAAATCAACTAGTTCAAGGTTTTTTAAATAGAATTAAAATTTGGAATCCTTTACCCCGAGACACTAAAAAACGCCATTCCCATGATATTAGAGCTTGGGTCTTTTTATTTGGAATAAAAGAGAAAAATAATAGAGAGAAAGAAAAGAAAAGGGAGAGGAAAGATTTCGCACGATATACTTTCATGTTCGATTCAAAACTTTTTTTCCCCCCCAATATTTGTGAGTTGTTTGTTCAACTTGATTTAATGTTTGAGATTTTGGCACAAATGGCCTTTAACCTTTGCTTCTAGTGTGGAAATAATCTTTAATATTTATTTTTTATTTAAAAAAATTTCTAACATATGTGTTTTGGTGTGTAATTGGTCATTGTTTGATTAAAAATGCTATATACTCTTAAATTTAATAAGAAAAATTGTAGTTGGATTGCTAACATTTGCAAAAATTGCAAATGAGTCTGATATTTTTATTTTTTATAAAAAATTAAAGATAACCAACGATATTTTTTTTTGAATTAATAATTTATTGACAAAATTGATAATATACTAAATTATTTTGTATATTTTAAAAACTATTATAAAATAACTAAATTTTAAGCTCAAAATTATTAACAAACATGTTAAATAATTTTTTTTTATTATTAAGTAATTATATTATTTAAAATTTAAATTTTTATTTTATCGTTACAACATAAAAAAAAAACTCTGTTACAAACTTGATGCTCAAATACTTTTATTTAATTGAAATATATATTTATTAACTACAAATATTAGAGATTCAACTATATTCTTCATATTTTAATTTATAGTTTTATTTTTATTCAAAATAAATAATACATAATGTGTAAATTAATTTTTATTAGTATTTTTTATGTTAAATAAAAATAGAATAAGATTGGTTCAATGTCATAAATTTATATATGTCATTTTATTATTTATTTAACTTAATTTTTATTCAATTTTTTTTTTACATCACATAGCAATTAGCAAAATAATTTTATATTTTTCTCTTATGAAAAATTTAATTCACAAATGTACGGGATCATTTGCACATTTTGTAAATGTTAGAAATCCAAATACAATTTTCTCTAATTAAAAATAAGTTCATATTTATCATTTCTATCAAATAAGGACCAATTGCGCACTAAAACACATATGTCAGAAACTTGTGTAAAAAAATAAACGTTATGAACCATTTCTATATTGATGACGAAGGTTAGGAAGCACCAAATTCCCTTAATATTTTACATGATCTTTAAATCATATGCTAATGTGCACTCCTTCAGGTTTGGAGATTTGTGAACTCTTTCAGGTTTCGAGATATATGAACTCCTGGAATCGACAGTTAAAAACTCCTTCTAGATTCGAGAATAATAATAAAAAAATGTATTTAGCTTTTCGTTGTAGATTCGATTTGTTAGCTATGAAATGTAGTATGAATTGTATTGTTTAATGTTTAATATTGTATTGGAATTCAATTATACGTATCTCGTTGTATATTTTTTGAAATACTATTCTTCTCAATAAGTTGGTCATACATCAATTTTATCCACATATTTTATAAAACTTACAATTTTTATTTAATTTTTGTCTGTAAAACTCACTAACAAAGTTTTATACAACTTTGGAATAAAGATTAATTTTATGAAGTGTGACTGGACATGCATCGTCACGTCATCATCTCAATCATACTCCATATAACAGCATGTAACAGATATACATAAATTAATATAAAAGAATTTTGAACATGAACAAGCAAGAATCCGTCTCATCATGCTTTACTTTTATCCCCCCAAATATACAATATAATATTAAAAAAATAGCCCACTTATTGTGGTATCATTTTAATTTATTACAAGATAATTTTGATCACTTAAGTTTTAAAAATGTATTTTTATTTATATATAAGATTTCAATCAAATACAATTCTAACATATTAAATAAAAACTCAATTTATTTCCAAAAACAACCTTAAAAAATCAATTTTCCAATGTTTTAGTTTGGAAAATGTTGGAATACGATTTTCTTGTTAGAATGTCCATAACATTATACATGATGTCACAATGATAATACAAAACGTGAAGGATTTTGGCTAAAGGCGCCTAACCTTTTCTTTCACACAAAGTCACAGGGTGGCCACGTGGCAGGAATAATGGGGTGTGACGCTCAACCTGGAAACGCAGTCCACCTGTCATAACATAAGAATTTCTAATACTAGGTTGCCTTCCTCACTCACATTTACTTGTCCCAAACACTTAGGAAGCACCAAAATTATATGCAACCAACACGTGTCGTCCTCTAGATGAGGAGAACCGCGTTTGCGTGCCGTGTGCCGACCCAGACGATTTGCTTCCCTACCAGTGAAGTCATCAATTGTTCCTTCCACTTAGAATTATGAAAATAGTTACATGTCAATAATTCAATAATATATATTCAAAATGCAAAAACGACTAAAAATAATGTTATTTCAATCTAATTTCGGAGCTTAACATTTACATCATATATACGAAAGAAGCTCAAATTTGATACGCTCTAAGATGCGAGCGCAATATAATGGTTATTCAAAGTATGAGTAGTTTTTCATGCAATGCTAATGCTATAACTTTGTTTTAATCAATTTTGATAACTTTATCGACCTTATTTTCTTATGAAATTTAAAACAAAAGTACTTGTACAAGTTGTGTAAAAAAAATTAAGAATAAACAATAATGTTTGATGTCCTACTAAAAAATGTTAACAAAAGTAATGTTTCTTTCGGTTAAGATTAAATTATAATTTAAGTTGATCAAATTTGTTAAACATATATTTTATTCACACATTTCACAGTATTCTCAATTTACTATTTACTTATTACTCACATGTTCCATAAAATCCATATACAACTTATAATCAATTAAAAAATTATTTCAACACTCTCAAATATGTACTAATTAAATTATCAGTTTTGACTCTAATTAATTAAAGTAATTCCTTTTATATTCTAGTTATAATGCATCTTCAAAAATAATTTAAATTTAATTGATTTTTGTTCAATATTACTATATTTTTATTTTTATAAATTTTGAGATTTAATATATGTATATTATTTTTATTTTAAAATAATTATGGTAAATGCACTGTCTTAAAAAAAATATTCAATAAAATTACATATTTCTGTAGAAGTAAAAATAAGCTTTACAATACTACACATTTGATAATAATAATACAAAATAACATTATTATAATCAATATTCATTTTAGTAATTTTATACAGACACAATAATAAATCACTTTCGTTTATATCAAATATTTAAATTCTGATTTTGAAACATACAATAATTATAAAACAAGAATTTATTTAACACTTATCTGATTTTTTTTACAATTCATACTTTCTGAATTACAACTTTTGCAGATTCTCTTAAAAGAAAATTAGTACAAAACCAAGCCTAGGCCTTAATGGATTTTGAAAAGGAATGCTAAATATATTTTGAATGACTTTTAGGGCGCTGGTCCCAGAACACCCCACCCCACCCCAATATTTGAAAAGGAAATAAACTTTAACTGATGAAATAAGTCATAGTCATTATGGATTACATATACAAAGTAACAAAAGAGCTTATAATTGACCTTAAAGTTCCTTTTTAAAAAAAAAAAAAAAATTGAACTCGAGTAATTTAGAATTTAGATTTCAAAGAGTAAAAATTTTGTTGCGAGTGTTGTTGGACTATGATTTTTCACTATAACTAAAACACAAAAGAAACTATTTGGAAAATCGAATAAAGATCAATTGTAAAAATTTATTTTGACGTTTGATGAGAAAAAGTGCATCGTACTACTATCGTTACTAATTTGTAGTGCACATTTTGTTAAGAGTACTTAAGACACTAGATTTGTGTACACAAGTAATTGTGTAAGCATGAATTCATTAATTATCCATATAAGGTCTACGAGGAGTGTTTTGGCTTATATTCAGTGAAAATGGTAGAGAAGTCGTCAACCTATTTGACTTGTAACTAGTTGGTCCTCAACTTAAGGTACTAACAAGTGTAGTTCCTAACATGCTCCCGGGACATAGTTCAAGTAGTTGAAAGGTGAGAATGAGATAATTTTAGCTTCGCTAGCAGCTGCAGGGTGGGGGATTCGATTCCTACCTTTGGTATGGAAGAAGCTTCTTACAAGCACAGTTAAAAAACAAGTTCTCAACTCTACTCTACTGAAGCACATCCTACGATTTACATCTTCCACAAAAGCCTCAGGGGCAGGGGTGGTGAAGGTACTCAAGGTTGGAGTTCAACCAAAAAGGGAAAAAAAAAAAAAAAAAAAAAAAGTGTAGTTCCTAACATATCCAATTCGTGGCATGTGTCTGTGTGTGTCTAGTTGATCAAAACCATTTATTTTGTTGAAAATATTAGGAAAAATAGCATATTTGATTTTCAACTTTTCAAAAACGTAAATGATATATCTTTAATTTTTAAAAATTGTACCGGATATCCCTAACATTTAAAGAAATATGCATGATAGGTTCTTTACGATGAAATTGCAATCTCTTTAAATTAAAAAAAAAAAACAAAAAATAAGGAAAAAAATAAAAATAAAAATAAAAAAATAACCAAATGTATTCTAAAAATACAAAATAACAAAGATGTCATATTCTTCTACCCAACCCTCCACATTCCCTTCTTATTCAGTATTTATCATCTTCAAATGCGTTGTCTACCTATAAAAGAAATATACTATTAAATCTCTTAGATCCCATGCTTTCTGGATAGTGCATCCAAAAGGGTGTCTTGTTATCACAACTGACGTTTGAATATGACATTCTCACCTCTCTCCTCAAATTTTCTCTTTTTAAAACTCTCCCCCACTTCTCGGAACTCGTTGCTCGCCTCCATACTGACACTAATGGCCATGTCCACATCATCTGCAACGACACGCTTGTAGATTTTGTCTATGTGGAAGCCCATACATGTCTCTCAATACACTTACGCCACTTGATCATCAAGATGTCTCTCCAGTTTCAGAAAGTTCTTCCAATTTTATAACACTCTCAAGCTACGTTGGACACTACAAACCCTAATGCACGGTTCAGATAATTGAGCTTAATAATGTCATTTTCATTAGCTGCACCATCAACCACGCAGTGGTGGACGACACCTTTTTTCGAAAACTCCGAATTTCAACTGCGACACTGTGTTTGATTCCCCAGTGGTGCTCAAGTTTTCCCAACATGGGTCGTCGGTAACTTTTCCGACGACGAATATTTGCATAAAAATGTTTTTAATTTTAGTCGAGTACTCATCTTAAGGTTAAAATTCAAAACGATTAATCGGCCCGAAAAGCCCAAAAATTAGGGATGCCGTTGTTCGACTTGTCGGTGATACGACTTGACCAAGAAAGGGAAACATGCAAACAATATTTTGGATTTTGGGGAGGTAGACTTTTGGATTTTTGAGGTTTGGAGTGTTAGTGGATTTTGAATTTTGGGGTTTAATAGAAAAGAATGCATCTTTGTTATTCTTTATTTTTGGGTGGTACATTTAGTTAGTTACAGGGGAGGCCAATTTCGTCTTAAATGACATACCGTGTCTATTTTTTCAAACGTTAGGAATGTCTGATACTATTTTTAAAAATTATAGATATATTCTTTACGTTTTTGAAAGATTAAAGACCAAATATACTATTTTCTTAAAATATTATTATATTCTTGTTTTCAATCATCTATTGTTTTATTATTATTATTATCATTATTATTATTATTATTTTTATATTGGTTGAGTACCATATTATTTTTTATCTCAAAAAAAAACTACATGCACTTCATTTCTAACTAGGACCAATAAATTCGGTTTGCAACTCAACTCGGTTACAACCAAAGAATTATAAAATTGTACTGCAAAATTTAAATTAAACTGTCTTCAATGAAATGATAATTTATTTATATTTAAAATTGTTCACTCTAAAATTGCAATTATTTACGAAAATTTAATATTTTTTTTGTGGGGGGAGTGTGGTTTCATCAAGTTTAAGTAGAAGATTTACACAATTTAATATCACAAGCGATTAGATTACGAAAAGATACTGTGAAATTGCAAATATCTTGCTTTTGATATCAACATTTAATGCTACGAATAGTAATTGGTAAGTGATAACTAATTATAATAGAAAATCGTGATTAAAGTCCCTTAATAAAAGCAGATTACCAAAATTAAACATAAACCTACCAATTATTTTTACCCCACGCGTCTATATATTTAGCATGTGTTTATATTCACATGGAAAACTGGAATAAGTGTTGAGAGAAGAAGTCTTTTATCAGTTGGTCTTCCACAAAAACCCAAGTAGCTTCACTCAGTCAATAGTCAATAGTCAATACCCCACCGCTTATACATACAAAATATATACAAATACAAAGAGTGATTACTATTTAATTAAATAAATATATTCTATAAAAGTTAAACATGTACTACACCACCACCGCTATTCCTCACGCAACTGCCAACTCCCCCACCCCAACCCCTATATATATAAGTCACAGACTTTTCTTCAATTGTTCACTTGTTACTTCACAACTCAGCACACTATCTCTCTAGAGGAATCTTTCCAAACTCAGAAATACACACAATTAATGGCCCTTAAAGCTCTGAATTCACAGGCAGTGCCGCCGCCGTCCCCCCTCCGGTATGATGAGGTTGACTCTAACAGGAATAAAGGGAAGCGCTCAAAGCGTTCACGCTATGACGTTCCCAATTATACGGATGATGATGAATTCTTGGCCCTTAGCCTCATCATGCTTTCTCGCGGCGCCCCCTACTCCGTCGCAATCACCAATTGCGCCACCGCTGAAACCAAAGATGATATTAAGCCTGTTCTCACAACCACCAAACGTACAACGGCGGAGAAAATCTCCAGTGATGAAAAGAAACCGATGAAGTCTTCACGTCCTTCGACACCGCTGGAGGCGCAGTCTCAGAATTCTTACAAGTGTAATGTTTGTGAAAAGACTTTTCCATCATATCAAGCACTAGGGGGCCACAAAGCCAGCCATGGCATTAAGAAATCCTCAGCCACCGCTATTGCATCAAAAGACGGTCACCTCTCGACTTCAATCTCCGGCGCCACTGCTTCTAATACCCCTTCTCTAAACCTAACAGGTAAACTTCATGAGTGCTCCATCTGCCACAGAGGTTTCTCCACCGGCCAAGCTTTGGGTGGCCACAAGCGTTGCCACTATGAAGGCGTCATTGGAGGCGGTAACAAAAGCAGCATAACCTACTCCGCCGGCACCCCCAGCCAAAGCCAAAGCTGCGGCAACACCGTCCGTGACTTTGACTTAAACTTGCCGGCCTCGCCAGAAATTGGCTTAGATTTGATTCTTTACCAGGAAGAGGAAAGTCAATTAATTCTTTACGAACAAGAAGTAGAAAGTCCTATGCCCGTGTCTGCAAAGAAACCGCGTCTGTTTCATTGAAGAATTTCATAGAAAATTGATTAGAATACAATTACTGGATTTTTTATTCTTAGAAAATTGATTAGAATACAATTACTGGATTTTTTATTCTTTTTGTATTTTTTTAGGAAAAATTATTGGTGCACTAGAAATTTATTTGGTTGACTTGATATACAGAGAATAGTTCGTTGTATATGAACTCTCTCTTGATCAATTCTTTTATTCATGGTTTTCCAATGAAAATTATCATATTTGATCTTGTGTTATTCGTTCTTACACAATGTTCATGCTAAAATTAATGCGACCAATTGTTCGTCTAAATTTTAATTTGACTAAATAAATATTTTCTATTTTTCAATCTACTTCGAGATTTAAATGACTTATCAAGATGGGGTCAATCCGGATCGAGGTTTATAAAAGACCACTAGCAATTGTCACGTAACATCGTTCCTAACATCTTTTATTGAAATAGGGTCAATCCTTGGAAACAGACTTATCTAAATCTATAAAAAATACAAGATAGAAGCTCTTATTTTGTTTGTTCTTTAATTTATCTATGATTTATTTGTATGGTCTTTACATGTATTTCATTAACAAAAACTAGCTAATGCTATATGTTGACAAAGTCAATTTGAATTTTCAATTTTGCAAAAAAATAAATATAAAAATTGACCCATATAATGTCTTGATGCATTATTATCAACACGGTACTAGAGAAACAAACACTTCTTGTTCAAAATAAAGAAATTAAAAATTGAATTATTACATAATTACTAGGAATCAACATTGAATCGGTACAATTTGCAGAAGGATGGAAGGAATTTTGTCAAAGTCAGTTACGCTGTCTTCAAGAAAGAACAAAACATTTCTTAATTAAAACTAATTAAAAATGACTCGAATACTAATCTATTAGATTAAGCATCTATTAAACAGTTTATTTTGGTATGTTAATTTTTGTTACGTTATCTGTCTGTCAGTAGACATGGGAAATCATTAAGAAGCAAGAAATTGAACCTTTTGGAAGAGTGTTTACGTAAGAGAGATCTAATTAGTAATTACTTTTACAACAAGTAATTTCAATATGTCATAAAACAGTTTTCTTTTCTTTTTAATAATGTTTTTGGAAGCAATTAGAATATTAATTTACTATTTATTTCTGTTAAGGCTTGTTCGGTGTAGATTTTTTTTTTTTTTTTTTTTTTCAAAAAATGGAATTTTTGCTCACATTTTTATTGTGTAAAAAGTTTGAAAAGTAAAACAAATAGGCAAAAAATAGGTTTTTTTGGGAAAAAAAAAATGAGAACCAAACATACCCTAATCTTTCCAGCAGAAGTGTGTGTATATATTATTTTCCAAAGAAGTGCCTTAGTGTGTGAACGTAGGAACCGAATTAGTGTGAATGCTCTTTCACTTCAACCTTCACAATATTTCATAGGTTACAAACACTGTTAGTCGCCTAACTTTTAGTGTTGTTTTACTTTTTTCCTAATTTTTTTTTCCTGGTTACAAATTAGGCATTGAATTTTTATTTTTATTTTAATTTAGGTACTCTCGAAGATGAATTCCTAGATGTGACTTGATATATGCATTTGGTACGAGTAGGGTTATGAGCAAAACTCGCCAAACCATCAATTGAACAAAAATTTCATTTTAGAAGCTGTTGTTATACTATTTAACTTGAGAATAGACAACTAATGTGTTTTACTAATTGAATAGGGTTCTATAGTCGGTTTGTGACCCTTGGATGCCAAGATGCCAAAAGCGCTCTTGAAGGAAATAACACGGCTTCCAACCCAGTGGTTCAATCCCTCTCCGATGTTTGAGTACACACCACCACCACCACCACCACCACCACCACCACCACACAAAAAAAGTGCACTTCTGAAATGTTTTAGTATGGCTCGGGCAGTATTTTGAGACTCACCACCACCATTGTCGACTTCGTTGTGATGCCCAAATGATCAAACTTGTTGGTGAGAGAATGACTAAGCATTTTAATGCGTGCCTGAATCGATATCAAAGGACTAGCTCTATTACCACTATTAGACTCAATTACTCAAAAGACTTTCCAGCAAGTACCAATTTGTTAGGCGTTCTTTTGGAGTGATGTTCCCACCCTAGGAGAAGGCAGGAAGAAAGTCTTGCTTTCTGGGTAAAACATTCGATCGATTAGGTGAAAAATACTTTTAAGAACGATTTTTTTCCTGTAAATTGCATAAGATAAGCATTCAACATCTTGTCTTTGTCTCTTCTTTCTCTCACTGGGTTGTGAAGGAATTGGATTGAGAAGCTCTGCCCAGCAGTGCTCTTTGAGCTTGATTGCTTCAATTTTTGTTTTGAAAAATCATATACGTTTTTTATTGTCAAAATATTTTGGTCAAAATTTAACACAATTCAATAATATATCGTAGTGTTGGATTTTTTAAACGTAATTTTGAATGGAATTTTATTACCTGTTTATCACCATAATACTTTTATAAAGTTATAGTTATGAAAATACATTTAGAACAACCAAATATATTGTTGAATGTCAAATCGCCACCGTTTTTGTTACTAGTGTAAAACCTACATAGAATTCGGTCATTCAAATAAGCCTTGCCAAGCGATTATGAGTCTTACTGAGAGAAAGAATCCACATTTAATTTGCTTCGAAGTGCCTATCCGCCAAGTTTTCTTTGTGATTGAATAGAGTGATAAATCGAACGATGCCAACTGCTCCGCCTCTAGTGATGGACCATTGCCCTTATGCTGGATGTTATCATCTTGCTCTGTATGAGGCTCGCACAGCAGAGCAAGCGAAGAAAACATAAAGGCACGCGTTAGCACTTCTGCAAGAAAACTAAGTTGCTTTATTTTTCTCTTTTGTAATTCTTTTTATTTGATTTCTAATTTTATTTATTCTAGCGGTCATATCGTTCATAGCCTATATATACTTTGTGAATTCAATTGTAGATGTTATGTTCATCATACTTCTTTTTTTTTTTTCTCTCTCTCTCTCTTAGCCTTCCACTACAAGCTTCGAGTCGAATTAGATAATTATTTGTTGCTGAACTAGTTCATGGATCATCTCAAGTCGTTTCTTAATAGCCATTAAATTTTAAATTTCCACCAGAAAATGAGTCTAAACTGGACAATAATCAGGCTCCTAATTAATTTCTTCTTAACCCAAATTAAGTTATTGTTATCAAAATCTTGTTAAACAGTGAAGTAAACAATTGCAGTGAATAATTTACAGAAAGATTAATCAATAAATTAAACAGTGCTGGACAGAAAATTGAAATGAACGTCTTGAGTCGGGGCCTGTGTCCTTAAAGCAATATTCGCCCCCTCACCGAAGTAACTCCAGCGCTTGCTTCTCAGGATACAATGGCGTGAAATGCAACTGTGCAGTCGAACTGTGGTTTCTTCTGTTCATTCGGTCTAATATTCGTGTGCGCAGGTCGCGCCCGCACATAAGTTCAAGGCTCGAAGGCCAAGTCGGTCCAAGATTTGCACCTACCTCCGGGTGTGTAGGCCATGGAAAATACTCTATGCAACAAATTGTTACACCTTCCAAATTGAAAACCATATATAAATTGGTTCACAATCTTATTTTTATCCGATGTAGGACAACTAAGTTTTCCACACATTTTCATACTTTATCAATTTTCCAATGTGGGATGGAACTAGTATTTATAGTTCCCATAAATTTTAACTTTTCCATTTCTAACCAATGTGGGATTGCAATCCCTTTTAAGGCTCCTCTCCCAATCCCAATTCTCAACCAATGTGGGATTCAATTTCACATTTATTAGTGAAAATCTATTTTCTAATAGTTAAAACTATTAAAATTTTAAACTAAACATGGCATTTTACATTTTGTTTAATAGAGTTGTTTGTGACTTTATATTACCTTTTATTTTGTACGAATTTAATCTAAAAAAGTAAACAGAAGACTTTGTCGTAATTTTTATTGTGACTTTATTAGTATTTAGATTTATAGTTTGATACATATAATTTGTTTTAATCAATAGCCAATAAAGTAAAAAAGATAGTTTATATATAGTCAATGAACTAGTAATGTTAAAGCGAATATAAAGAAAAAATATATATGATGAAACTGTGGTTTCTTAAACTGTTTTTGAGTTTGAGTTTTTCTCAAACTATTTTAAAGGATTTGGTTTAAGTTTGTATTTCTTTTAAATCACTTGAAACAAATTGATTTAAAAATATATCAAAAACTATCTAAATCGTACTGCTTACATGCCTTTCATATTGGATTAGGGTACGTAGATAAGATTAATTTGGATAAAATTAGGGCAGATAAGTTTAAGGTGTGCTATTTACTATATATGTATTTGGTGCAACACCATATTAGAAAAATGTAATAAATATTTTAAAAAAAAATAATTATAATACTATTTTTGGCTAAACTTAAGAGCTTGTTCGTTAGAGTGACATTTTTGACTTTTTAAAAGTTTTGAATATAAAATAACAAAATTGCCTTTACTGTTTTAAAATGAAATTGTGTTGATCATTTAAACCAATTTTGCCTTTTCACCTCCAAAACTTTTGAAAAGTAAAAAATATTATGAAAAAAAAATCCATATTTTGTCCAAAACCTAACAAGCGCTGAAAAATAGTAAAGTTACTTTTATGTAATATTATGCCTACAAACATATTTTGTTAACATACTTTTAAAAATAAGTTTAAATGAGTAAGTAAAGTTACTTAACTTTTTGTCCACAAATTGTTCGATTACTTATTTTTTCTTAGTTTTAAGTTAAAAAGGTTAATTAAAATTAAGCTTTAAAAAGTAAAGTTAATTTTAAGTAACTTTTTGTATTAAATACATTTGAGTAACTTACTTTCATCTTACTTTTGAGTAAAAAATATTGCTTTTTTAAAAAGAACTTTTACTTTGGTGTCAAAATAAGAACTTACTTATTTTTCAATTTAATTGTTTATTTTAATACTTATTTGTTTATTAGTAAATTGACGTGTGCTTTTGTTGTCCAACCTTCAATGGACACTTGTCCAGTGAGTATTATAACTCCTCTACATTGTGGGGAGAAGATCACTACCGTTTCATAATATTCATCACATCTATTATGAGGACTGAATAGTCTGCCCAAGTGGGAGTAGTATGCCTCGCCTCCTACCGGCGTGCATTAATCTGTCCGACTATTCCAGCAGGTTAAGAACGAAGTCTGTATTTTGAATAATTAATGAAATTTTAGTCGTGTCTTCGTTTGTTCAACGACCTATAAAATGTTGCTGGATGTTCACTCAACATTTTAAAGTTACACTCCGTTACTCACTCATGACTTTTCATTAACAGCCTATTGACGGAATGTCCATATGACTGACGGAATGATCACACATCCACCATTTTGTGCCATTAAATCTGTCAACCAGAATAGTCACGTATCATGTTATCAAATGCATTTTCAAAATATATTTTTTAAGATACCAAAAACGGTAAAACTTTCTCCAATTAAACAAACTATTTCATTCCAATTGATTTCAAATTGAAATCTCCCAAACGTTCTACCAAAAACCCAAGCCCTCACACATCTTTTCTGATGAACCAATCGGGGATGGAAAACTCTAATTCTTCACTGATTATGAACATAAAGTTGTGTTATTGTGGTAATGTTTCAGTGTTGAAGACATCTTGGACGGAGGGTATCCTTGGACGCCGATTTTGAGGTTGCAGATTCTACGGGAAAGGTAGATGTGTGTGATTTTTTTGATTGTGCAGATCATACACTTCATGCTAGATACAAGTCGGTAATCAATTGGTGGAACATTTGGGATAAATCAATTTAAGATCAATTGGAATGAAATCATTTTTTTTAATTGGACCAAGTTTCACTGTTTTTGACATCTTAAAAAATATACTTTAAAAATGCGTTTGATGGCATGGTGCGCGACTATTCTGTTTTGCAGATTTAATGTCACAAAATGAATGACAATGGTCATTTCATCAGCCTCGTGGGTATTCCGTCAATGAGCTGTTATGGAATCGTCATAAGTGAGTAATGAAATGTAACTTTGAAAAGTTAAGTGAGCATTTAGCAATATTTTAAATTTTAGTGAGTGAACGAAGACATGACTAAAAGTTCAGTGATTATTCAAAATACACATTACTGACATGACGGACAACTCAATATTGGTTGGCAGAAACGTATGCCACGTGAACATTTTTTCTGCCATATGTGCTATTCTGTCCACTAGCTGTTAATAAGTCGTTAGAAGTGAGTAATGACGAGTAACATTGTAAAATTTGATGAGTATTCAGCACTATTTTAAAGTTCAGTGAATAATTAAAGACGAGACTAAAAGTTATGTGATTATTCAAACTTTTAACTCAATTTTAAGAGGGTTTCCACTTTTGAATAGAGAAAGAATAGCAAGAAAATATAATGTAGTTTATACCTTTAGCTGGGGCTCTCCCTATAGAATCTTGATTTTTACCTAAATTTTGTGAAACAAAAGAGAAAAAGATATGTGCTTAGAGAATGTTTGGCTAAGCTTAGAAAGTTTACTTATAATTAAATAAGTAAATCACTTTCAAAACAAATTATTTTTTAAGCTTAAAGAATAACGCTCTCAATCTTTAGTTTTTGGTGATAGACTATTTTAATCATGTATTTCAATCAATCTCTAACTTTCAACGAACACTTGTCTTTTTCAAAATAACTCTTACTTTATTGTCAAGATAAGTAAATTATTTAGGATTAGTCAAACATGCTTGGGACTTGATAGATTTTTAAGATTTATTTACAAAGGATCCTTTTTATAAACTCACAGAGTGGAGGGAGAATTGTCACTTGCCTCAGTTGGATTCTTTTGCTTTACAACATTAACTTTGTTAAGAATGTCAAGAATTACAAAAGCTTGTACTGACATGAAATTGACTCTGATGAAGCAAAATATCTAAAAGAATTTCAGTTGATTACAAGCTACTACTGGAATCACAGGTGTCAAAGTTGCCACAAAAGTACAACACAACCAAGTTCTTCCTTTTTTTTTTTTTTTTTTTTTTTTTTTTGATACCCAGGTATCCCAGTTAGATCAGACTATGTCCTGGACCACCCATCCCCGGCCCCTCAGTGATGGGTGGAGGTAAATCGCGGGATATGCCCAAGTTGACTAGGGTTCGTGCACCCTTTATACTCCTGGCCCCAAGGGAGCTTTCCTCCATGGATATTACATCGCCAAGCTGCTCCACCCATAAATGAGTATTATATCACCCAGCTGCTCCATCCAGAAATCGAACTCTCCACGCTGAGGTTGCGAGCCCCGCAATGCCCGTCCAACCAAGTTCTTCCTTGCTATCATGTAACCCTAATAATCCCTTCTTATGAGAGTTTTAATAAGAAGGACGAAAAATGAAAAATGAAAAATGAAAACAAGCAATGTAAATATACAAATTTACAGCAATTCACTCTCATATGCTGCTACATCCACTTGTCGTTGCAACTTCTTAGTTTTTACTATAATTCTCACACACACCACAAAACCGTCCTCCAAAATCCTTCATATAATAGGAATACTATGTCAATCCATGATCTAGTGGATACTATAAAGTTCCACACAATCCAATAGAATCACAGTCTTTTCGCTATGCCCTGCACAGGTAATGAAATGACAAGAGTAAGATCAAATAAATGTCCCTTTTCTGCCAAGCATCCTTAATATCTCCAAAGCTAAGTAACAAAATAAAGCTATTCTGTATGCTTAAGTTAAAGTAACATCATGCTTTGCTACACAAGCCAATAGGTAAAATGGAAATTTGACCCTCAATACCTACTATAAATTGGGAACTACATATTGTAATAGGCCGTGCATATTCTTACACAGTAAAAGTATAGGAATTAAGTCATGAAAAATCATGTTCTGTTATTCTTCTTCCTACTTCTCACTGTAATCCCGCGTACATCTCATCAATATGCGTGTGACAAGAATGATTCCACCACAAGCAACTTCGCCTTCTGTAACACGTCTTTGTCATATGCAGATCGAGCAAAGGATCTAGTTTCGCGCCTGAATCTCACAGAAAAGGTGCAACAATTAGTTAACAAAGCCACAGGCATCTCGAGGCTTGGTATCCCGGCCTATGAATGGTGGTCCGAGGCCCTTCATGGAGTATCTAACACGGGGCCTGGTGTACATTTTAATGCAACAGTGCCTGGTGCTACTAGTTTTCCATCAGTTATTCTTTCAGCTGCAAGTTTTAATTCTTCCCTGTGGTATGTTATGGGACAAGTTGTGTCGACTGAGGCTCGAGCCATGTACAATGTGGGATTGGCTGGACTGACATACTGGAGTCCTAATGTGAATGTGTTTCGTGATCCTAGATGGGGACGGGGTCAGGAAACTCCGGGGGAGGACCCCCTTGTAGTTGCAAAATATGCTGTCAATTATGTTCGAGGTTTGCAAGAAATGGGACAGGAGGGAAATTTTAGCAGTGACAGGCTTAAAGTTTCGAGCTGTTGCAAGCATTATACTGCCTATGATGTCGATAACTGGAAAGGCGTTGATCGATTTCACTTTGATGCGAAGGTATATGTCCTACACTTTGTGCAAGAAAAAGTGAAGAAAATTGAAAAGGAAGGGATTTTAAGTTATTTACTTCTGCTTATTCTTCTTCTTGTTAATCTATTTTTTCAGGTGACACCACAGGATATGGAGGATACATTTCAGCCACCATTCAGGAGCTGTGTAGAACAGGGGCATGTGAGCAGTGTAATGTGTTCATACAACAGGGTGAATGGAATTCCCACTTGTGCTGATCCAAATCTTCTTAAAGGAGTAGTCAGAGGGCAATGGGGTCTAGATGGGTATGTTTCTTCCCCTAAAATTAATTCAAGCTCCTTTAGTATAGAAAAAAATCATAATTACACGCATATGGCTTGTTTGATAAGGGGAATTGCACAATATTGAATAGTATTAAGCAAGTAAAATACGCTATAATCTTGCTTGTTATAATGTCAGAATGTATGCCGAACTTGCCTATCTTGGCTTTGCTATATAATTGTAAGCTTTCTTGCATGATGCAGATACATTGTTTCAGATTGTGATTCTGTCGAGGTTTATTACGACTCAATACATTACACTGCTACACCTGAGGATGCTGTTGCTCTTGCCCTCAAAGCAGGTATTATCAACCACATATCTTTATGCATATATCATTTTAATCGAACGTATTAGATTACTAGGAAGTCATTTTTTACATCGTAGTGCAGGTTTGAATATGAATTGTGGAGATTTTCTAGGCAAGTACACAGAGAATGCAGTGAAATTAAGCAAGGTGGATGAATCAACTGTAGATCAGGCCCTAATATACAACTACATAGTACTAATGAGACTTGGCTTCTTTGATGGAGACTCCAAAATGCTTCCATTTGGAAAATTGGGACCGTCTGATGTATGCACAGAAGATCACAAATTGCTTGCAGTTGAAGCAGCAAAGCAGGGAATAGTATTGCTAGAAAACAATGGGATTCTACCCTTGTCCCAAAATGACACAAAAAATTTAGCCATTATAGGTCCCAACGCTAATGTCACCTCAACCATGATAAGTAACTATGCTGGTGTACCGTGTCGTTATACTACCCCTTTACAAGGATTGCAAAATTACATGTCATCTGTCACATATGAGCCGGGATGCCCTGATGTGGGCTGCAACAATGGCAACCAAATTGAGGCAGCAGTTAAGGCGGCTGCTGCATCTGATGTGGTGATACTCGTTGTGGGGCTTGACCAGTCCATTGAGAGGGAAGGGCTCGATAGAGTAAACTTGACCTTGCCGGGATTTCAGGAGAAGCTTGTAAATGAAGTGGCTAACTCGACAAATGGATCTGTGATCCTTGTTGTCATGTCAGCTAGTCCAATCGATATTTCTTTCGTGAAGAAAAATAGTAACATTGCCGCGGTTCTGTGGGTGGGCTATCCTGGTCAAGATGGAGGTTCTGCCATAGCTCAAATCCTATTTGGAGACTATAATCCAGGTCCCTCTTTCTTCTAAGTTAACTATAAATGTGAACTCACAAAAACAAATCATAGGCACTTCCTTAGGATATAACTCAAGAAATTGTGTGAATCATATTTTTATTTTGGATCACTAGCAAACATTGAAGATTAGACAACACTGAACAATATTAAGGAAGAAAAGAAATATGTTGTTTATTAGACTGTTGAGTTATACCCAATACTATGTCTTAAATGTACACATACCCTTCTTTTTTCTCAGGTGGGAGGTCCCCTTTTACTTGGTACCCACAAGAATATGTAGATAAAGTGCCAATGACTGACATGAATATGAGGCCCAATGCCTCAAGAAACTTTCCAGGAAGAACTTACAGATTCTACAATGGAAAACCCCTCTATGAGTTTGGCCATGGCCTAAGTTACACCACATTTTCCAAGTTTGTAATCTCTGCACCTTCGACCATACTCATTAAGCAAAAATCCACTACTGACATTCTCCCTTCAAACTTCAACACTCAACCAAATGGTCAAGCCATTGGTGTCACATCAGTGAACTGCCAAAACTTACAATTCCAGGTGGTGATCGGGGTGAAAAATGACGGGAATTTTAATGGATCCCACGTCGTGCTCGTGTTCTGGAAGCCAGGAAACACTTCAGGAGTGACCGGAGCACCCAAGATACAGCTGGTGGGGTTTGAAAGAGTGGAGGTGAAGACAAGGAAAAATGAGACAGTTACACTGAAGTTGGATGTTTGCAAGGATTTGAGCATTGCAGATGCGGATGGGAAGAGAAAATTGATCACTGGACAGCATACATTTGTGATTGGTTCTTCCAGAGAACGCCAAGTAAAGCACTATTTCAATATTAGAGTGGCAGGACGTGGTGACGAAGGAGGTGTTATGCCTAAGTAATATAATTAGAACCAAATTAATGATCACATTATTTCAATATTGGATTTTGTTACATGTGCATTCACAGTTATACCCTCACTTACACTTACTTATGTGCAAATCATTTTATTAAGAACATTGATCTTTACCCTTTAATGTAATTATTGACTTTAATTCTCGTTAACCATCTTTGTTGATAAACAAAAATATTTTATAGAAGTCGAAAATGTACAAAAACAGCCGGAATTGAAGTAAATTTACGTCAACTATATATATAAAAAAACTCCGACATATCTCGAAAATTAGAAAGATATCAATAATTTAATCACTCTATATTAATCATAGACAGACATATTAGAAAGATATTAATCACTCTATACTAGTATACCGCTTTTTGATGGAATTCGACTGTAAAAATATAAATAGAGATTGATAGGAGGAACAAGGTTGAAAAATAAAGATTTGAAGAAGAATGGTAAAGAGAAAGAGAATTGGAAAAGAGAGAATTGAGGAAATTAGAAAAAAAAAAATTGGAGAACGTGAAGACAAACATATAGTGGATTTTTTGGTCAGTAGAGGAGAAACTTCATACGGCCGTGATTATGAAGTAATCAATCTATGATTTAGAGTGATTACAGAATCGTGATTGTACTTACTTAAAATAAAATTATGTTTTCTGTGTACATAAAATAAAAAAAAAAAAAAAAATACTCAAATGACTCATTATTTGGAAAACTAATTCTAAAATCATGAACAGCAAAGCTCATTGCATCTTTTCTAGTTCTGACCACATGCATTATATGTTCCTTATTTCAAGGTATTTTGACACTAATTACGAACAATTTGTTTATTATGTTTTCTGTAATTACTGTGAATCTAGTGACTAAATACGAGTCATGTACTCGACTTTAATTTCATTTAACTTTTCTAATGAATGTAGGTTAAGTGTTTATATTGAGCAGAAACATTTGTCAAATAAATCTAAATTTCCCGTGCCATGTTGAAATTACAATTCGTGCGTGAATGTATGTGGAAGTTATATTGGGGAAACTATCCTCGCAGAAGCTGAATGTAGAAGAAAATGGTCGAGCCACATGGGTCAATATTTTTATTGTGCTTGTTATTATTATTGTCGTAAAGAGAAAAAGGGACTAGACCCCAACCCCAACCCCGAGATGTAACTCTTGCCATGAATATTCAAATTAATTAATGAATAAGCACACAGATTAAACATTTAACAAAATAACATTTGATGAATATTTTTTGAACATCGTTTTTGAGTTCTTATAATATTTAATAAATATTTTCTTGACGTCCTTTTTTGTGGTTAGTTATAATAGCTGGATTAATCTTCATTAGTACTTGGCGACTGGTGTAGGTTTTTGACAAATAAGATGAATTCAAAATTGGCCACTAAGTGCTAGTGAAGGTAAATATGTGAATTCAAGTCAAACTAAGACACCTAATTTTATTTCCACACTGCCAAAATGGTGCACTCCAACTGTGATATTTTTTAATTTTAAAATATGGAAAATAAATCAAAGGAAAAATTGCACTTTTGGTACTATTATGGCTATGCAATTAAGAATGAAATCGTTGAAATTTTTTACTAAATTATCACGTGACTAGTATGAAAACAATTGTCAATTCAAATTTCTATACACTAATACAAAATGAAGCGAAATTCAACTTCATAAAATTAGACATGTGAGCATCATTCGATGATTGCTGATTGTGCAAATAATAAATAAAATATAAGAGATGAATTTACCACCAAGGTAATAACTAGTATATCGTTTTTTTGCAGTGAGATCCAATTGTATGCTCCATTATGATGGTGAATTGAAGTGGTGAACAGATTTTGGAGATGATCAGTAGAGAGAGATAATTGATTGAAGAAGATGGATCAATGAATGAGCAGATTTTAGAAATGATCGGTTAAGGGAGATGATCGAATCAATGAGATTTTGGAGGTGATGATTTTGTGAAGAAAAAAATTGAAAACGTAGTGACTGTGACACACGGACTTTTAAGTACTTTTTTCTTTCTGTAAGGAAAATTTTTTTTATAATCGTGATAAATTGAGGATAAATTCAAATTGTGCAATTTTTTCTAAACAAACTAGTGAATGGATGGCCGATAAGATTACCAATTTAGTGCATATTTGATTATATTTTTTTAAGTTTATAAATAATCAAATATTAGGTAGATCCATAACTTATAATTTTAAAAAAACTTTATCAAGCACGAACCCTGGTCAACTTGAGCATATGCCGCGATTTACTTCCACCCATCACTGAGGGGCCGAGGATGGGTGGTCCAGGACATAGTGGTGTAAACTGGGATACCTGGATATTAAAAAAAAAAAAAAAACCTTTATCAAGTAGGCAGTCATGATCAACCCTAAAATAACCATGTGTTAAATACTAAAGAAATTTGCCGCCGGTTTTGGGGAAGAAAGAAAAAGAAAAATATTGAATAGATAAAGTTTAATCCACTTGGCACCCCAACCATTACAGCTATAAATATTGAATAGATAAAGTTTTACTTGACATTCATAATTCATTACAAAAGATTAAGATTTTCAATACAAATCCACGAATGGAAGGCTTAATCCCATATCTCCTCCACGCCATCAAGAAACAGAGGCCGCAACACGCATATCGCTGCCTCTCCGACAGCTCCACCCGCACCTACCACCTGTTGCGCGGAGGAGATCAGTCCATTGAAGGCGGCTCCTCACACCGGAGATCGCGCTCCGAATTTCGGGAGCCGCCGTCGGCTTTGTCCCATACAAAAAGCTTCGCCAGAGCTTCCATGGTGTCTCCTTCAGAAGCTAATAATGGCTTGAAACGGAGGGGTTTAAATTACCAAAATTAGGTTCGACGAAAAAAATTCATAAAATGTTATTCTTTTAAATATTGTTGGAGTGAAAAAAGAAATTATATAAAATGATTGTTTGGTGTGATTTGTGATGAATTTTGAGTGTAACCAAAAAAATCGTTTCCTAATGTGTTAATTAAATATTTGAACTAATATTATATGAACATAAAATTATTGTATTTTTTTAATTTTATTTTGTAAGTCATTAATATTTCTCATACCATCTTTCATGCTTATATATTTATGTCAATGCACTCTTCAGCGTGCATGAAATAAATTTTAGGGAGTGATTATTTCTAAATGATAATCTTGTAATTAATATTTTTTTAATGAAAAAATGTATCCCAATTTTATTTTATTTTTGTTTAAAAAAAAAATGGTGTATATCTATGTTATGAAATGATTAAGTGGGAAATCATATCTGATGGGATCGACAAATTCACACAGGACAATGTTTTGAGTTTAATGTTAAAAGCAATTTTTAAAGAAGTGGATAAAGGGTCATTTAGGGTGTATTGGTATCATGGTATGTGTGTCACAATGGTTTAGTTACTGTTGACATATGAAATAACAAGGGCCTAAAAAGAGATTTAAAAAAAATTGTACATGTAGGCCCATAATAAATACCTAAGCATATAGGCTTAAAAAATATGTCGGCCAGGCCCAACGGATGCCCAAATAAATTTGTATATAGGCCCAATAGAAATTGTCCAAGCCAGGAAGGGCCCAAAATGGACATCGCCCAGATCAGAAACGCTCAGGGCGTTGGGCGATTAGAATGGTCAATCACTGCATAAGAGTAACTGTTCATAAGTAGTTTTTCTCATTTTCTTATCATTGTTCCCACGTTGTCAGGAGTTACAAACTTGAATTATTGTGGAGGAGTTACAAAAATTGGATTATCATGAAGGAGTTACAAGAAGTTGGATCATCATGGGGAAGTTACAAACAGTTGGGATCATCATGGGAGAAATGGGCAGTTATTGAGCGACGAGGTGGTTGCTGGGTATAAACAGCTGGATTATCATGAAGGAGTTACAAGAAGTTAAATCATCATGGGGAAGTTACAAACAGTTGGAATCATTATAGAAGAAATGGGCAGTTATTGGGCGACGAGGCGGTTGCTGGGCGATGATGAAGAAACTGGGCAATGAGAAGTTTTTATGCAAGATTGAAGGAAAACGTGTGGTAAAACCGTTTGGCAAGGTATAAAAGAAAGGAGATTGATTGACAAAAAAAAAGGAAGAACTCTAAAAAAAACAGAGAAATGTAATTTCATTCCATTTAGTCTTAAATATTTCTTTACAGTGAATTCTAGTGTGCTTGTGCCCCTTGGAGGCATTTCGTTTTGCTTTTTCATCCTTTGTCATTATTGTAGTCTTCATAAATCAAACACCCCTTGTTGGGACTTTGTCTCAAAAGGTTTGGCGTCCCTTACACATCGTCTGAATCCTTTAATTGTTAGCGAAAGATACACATTCTGCGCGAAACAATTTGGCACGCCCAGTGGGACTCTTTTGGTGTTAGAAGATACAAGAGGGTGGAACAATATGCCTCACAAGAACTCAGATAAGGAACCAGCAAGCCAGCGAATTCAATCCGTGATCGAGCGATATGAAGAACAGCAAAATACACCAGCAACGGAGGGACAAAATCAAAGCCGTTATGAACCAATGACGGAATTGAGTCCACGAACCATGCGCATATTACTTGGCGAACTCACGCAAGATGTCGTGGGACAGGTAAGCTTGCAAAATGTTCATGATATGGAAAATTTTGTTCAAACTGGAAATGTGCATTACGACAACATGGCCAAACAATTAAGTACTTTAAATGAACTTATAACTAAGTTAGTAGGCCAGACATGTCAACCAAATTTGCCAAATATAGGGAATCATTTCCAAGCTAGGACGGTTGTGGGGCACAATTCACCGACAATGAACCCTATAAATCCTAGTCAAGGAATAGAAATGCCTTTTATACCATCGACGTCAAATGTGGGTGGAGGCAACATGGCCAATTTGAGTGGTCATAATGTGGGATCGTCCAACTTGGGGGGTAGCCCGAATGCAAGAGAAAATATGCCAAATATAGGACAAAACGCAACACGTGTTAACGAAGGGGCAAATGTCCAAGTAAATGGCAATAATACCTTGAGTAATGGTAATTTGGCCACAAACCCAGGGTTAAACAATAGACCTCAGATGATTCCACCTGTGAATCAACCTATAGGAGTCCCGTACGATCCAAACATGGCCTTAAGAAACCAAATCACCGAGATAATGCAAGATCAGATGGCTTTTGGAATGCGTTCTTTCATTAGGCCGACCTATAGGAAGCCATATCCCGATTGGATAGACCAAGCCTATCTGTGGCCTAGGGGATATAAAGTGCCGGAATTTTCACTATTCACAGGTTTAGGAGAGGTCTCAACATTGGAACATGTAGGGCGATTTACACTGCAATGCGGTGAAGTAAGTGATTATCATAAAATAAGGTTGTTTCCTAGTTCGCTAACAGGGGTAGCTTTTTCATGGTTCATTAATTTACCAGCAAACTCTGTTCAGACATGGCAACAATTAGAACAGTTGTTCCACGCCCAATTCTATAAAACTGAATCTGAAGTCACCTTGGCCGATTTGGCGAATTTACGTCAAATGCCAACTGAATGGGCGGAAGTTTTCCTTCAAAGGTTTAAGACTGCTAGGAGTAAATGTTTCGTGCCCTTACCTGAAAAAGAGTTTGTTAAGATCGCTCAAAGTTGTTTAAGTTTCGACTTGAAAAAGAAATTTCAGGATAGGGAGTTTCCTGATCTCTTCCAATTAACGGCCAATATGATTAGGTATAAGCGTTTGATAAGGGAAGAAGAACAAATGAAAAATTCTAGCAAAGGGACTTACTATAGAGACCCAAACTTCGACGTTCACATTGTAGATGAGTATTATGATCAAACCGAAATATGTTTGGCCGAATTGGTTAAAGGAGATGCTTATGAATGTCCGTTAATAATTAATTCAGGGATGACGGCGAAAAACGAGCCTCTAAGAGATACAAGCAAGAAAGCTAGAACGTTTTCGTTCGATATAACCAAAGCAGATACTATATTTGATAGATTGTATAAAGACAAGCAAATAAAACTGAGCGATAAGCACAAATTGCCAAATCCTGAGCAAGTTAAGGATAAAAAATATTGTAAGTGGCATAATGCATGGTCTCATACAACTAATAATTGTTTGGTTTTTCGTCATGTATTACAGGATGCCATCGAATCAGGGCGAATTACTTTTGAAGCTAAAAAGAAGATGGCAGTGGATGAAAATCCTTTTCCGCGGCCACTAGGAGTCAATATGTTGTCAGCAGGTTTCAAAAGTGGTTTACCTAAATTCAAATTGGTAGTCGATAATGGAGACGAAGATCTTGAACAGCATCCCAGCGTGTTCGAACGTCTCAAAGGTAAAGAAGTTGAAAGGAACAAAAAAGTGTTGTGTGCTAGATGTAGCAGAGAAATAGATGAAGATGAGGAGAAAATAGAAGTATGGGGGCGTCACAATCATCCAAACGCGACCCAAAATTTCCAACCTATTCAAGGACGAAAGGTATCACGGCCTCCTTTTGAAAGACAGGTCAGGCCGATGTATGATGGCAGGCCGATGTACAACGGCAGGCCGATGCTCAACAATAGAACGTTCAGGCCACAGCCCCATCGATCGAATGTATGGCACTCATTCCAATACAGTGCGGGAAGGGTGATACCCTTTGATCAAATGACTAGGACACAGCAAAGACGTCATCAGAGAAATTATGGACGAATGATGAGGCAGCAACAAGAAGTGATACGTCCCAAATTGCCCAATTTCTCCAACACTGTTGCTAAAGAAAATCTCGAAGATGAGAAGGAACATAATGTGAACGATTCAATAGAAGAATTGCCAGAAGATTCTTCTGGTAGGTCGAAATTTGAAAGACACAGCAAAGACGAAGATGAAGATGATCCTGGACAATCCATCACCATTCAGTTTGGTTCTTTACCCCCAATATTGGCTAATAATTATCTACTTGCCAATGAATTTAAAAGCAAAAGGGATGAGGGGCCACAAGACGATGAGAGGGAGGAAGCATGCACATTGGAATGTGAGGGAGAAATCGGGCAAACCTCTGGAGATATCTATGGAGGAGAAGAAGAAGATAATGGCTTGACAGATGTGGAAGAAGAGATTGACTTAGAATCAGAAAGAAGAAAAAGAGGAGTTTCATATAACAATTTGCTAAAACAGCTGTATCAAGAAGGTGTCCGAGAAGTAGATTTGTTGGGCGAACCATCTGGGCGATCTTTTGATTATTACGTGTTATACGAGACGCCCAAGAGGAAAATGAGGGTACCACGCTCTGAAAAGTATGGATCACCTCCAATAATATTGCCACCCCCTACAGGTTGGGAAGAAGTGAGCGACATAGAAGCTCAAGAGCCCGGCACAGAAGATCAGTGCGAAATGTTGCACGTGAACTTGACACAGCATTTTGATCCAAAGGATGATGGGAGACAAGAAGTGGAGATAGAGGCGACTGAAAAGGCCATCTTTAAGAAGCCAACGGCCAATCTAACCAAACATTTGAGGCCATTATATGTAAAGGCTCTAGTCAATGGCATCCCTGTAGCCAAAGTTCTCATCGATAATGGGGCCACTATTAATACCATTCCATCTAGAATGATAAAGAAATTTGCAAAGACAGAGAGCGACTTGATCCCTACTGAAGTTATTCTTACGAGCTTCAATGGCGGGGTGACTTCGGCCAAAGGAGTAATGCCTTTGGACGTGACGGTAGGAACTATCACCAAAACCACAGTATTCTTTGTAATAGACGGGCCGACTAGCTACAATGTGTTGTTAGGAAGAGATTGGATTCATGGAAATCGTTGTATACCTTCGTCACTCCATCAGTGTCTAGTTTTTTGGAATGATAAAGGTGAGGTCGAAGTGGTGCAAGCAGATCATAGACCTTTTGTTACAGAAGCAAACTCGATCGAGAAGTTCATGTATGAAGGAAATTATGGGCCTGTGAGAGTAGTCCAAGATGGTGAAGAAACTCGGATCATCGCGCAGAGCGAGGAGCCATTATCAGTAGATGTATTTGCTGAAATGTTCGATCAAATGAGGCCAAACATAGTGGCCCTTGAAGAGCCAATGATTGGCAAAAAAGATATTCAATAAATGTTGAAGAAGGTGTCTAGCCTTCAGGATGTCGAAGCCAAGTCAATGGCTTTCGAGAAAAGGTGTGAAGGAGAAATAAGAAAGAAAACGGCTTTAAAAATTTTAAGGGATAAATTAGCAGTGTTCGAGTTAGAACAGAATATTGGCCGAGAAGTGAATAAGGTGGATTGTTTGGATGCAGAAGACATCACTACAAGGAGCTTGGACGACGATGTGATAGGAGTCATGAAGACAGGGCACGCCTAAGCACAAGACCCTTTGGTGAAAGTAAATATTGGAGATGAACAAGAAGATCGTCCAACGTTTGTCAGTCAGATGCTTAGCAAAGAGGTAAGTGACCAGTTAATTGCTTTGTTAAAAGAGTATAGAGATTGTTTTGCTTGGGAATATGAACACATGCCTGGTTTAGATAAAAATTTGGTAGAACATAGGCTACCAACTAAGCCACACTTTAAACCACATAAGCAACTCCCCAGACGTTTTGCTCCTAATGTATTGCCCGAAGTAAAGAAAGAAATAGAACGATTGTTAAAGGCAGGTTTTATAAGGACGGCCAGATACGTTGAATGGTTGTCTAATATTGTGCATGTATCAAAGAAAAATGGTAGTATTAGGGTTTGCATAGATTTCAGAAATTTGAACTTAGCAACGCCCAAAGATGAATATCCAATGCCAACGGTAGATTCCTTAGTAGATTCAACTGCTGGACATGTGATGTACTCTTTTATGGATGGATATTCAGGATACAACCAAATTTATATAGCTGAAGAAGATATACATAAAACTGAATTCAGATGCCCAGGTGCTCTAGGATGTTTTGAATGGGTGGTCATGCCTTTTGGTTTAAAAAATGCAGGAGCCACTTATCAAAGGGCAATGAATCTAATTTTTCATGACATGATAGGAGAATTCGTTGAAGTTTATGTTGATGATATAGTGGTTAAATCATTGAAAGAAGAAAACCATCTCCAACAATTGAAACGTTCATTCGAACGGATGAGACAGTATAAATTAAAATTGAATCCGTTGAAGTGTGCATTTGGTGTTAATGCAGGAAATTTCCTAAGATTCCTAGTGCATGAAAGAGGAATTGAACTTGATAAAAATAAAGCAAAAGCCATTTTAGAGGCTAAACCACCTAAAAACAAAAAGGAATTACAAAGATTCCTTGGGCAAGTGAACTTCTTACGACGTTTCATCTCTAATTGTGCAGGGCGAACGAAAGCTTTCTCGCCTCTTCTGAAGTTGAAAAATCAGGACGACTTCGTCTGGAAGGAGGAGCATCAAGAGGCTTTCCATAGCCTGAAGACATATCTGTCAAATCCACCAGTATTAGTTTCACCTATCCAAGGTCGGCCAATGAAAGTTTATATATCGGCCGAACAGGAGTCAATAGCTGGACTAGTCGCCCAGGACGACCAGTTTGGAGAAGAAAGGGCGATATATTATCTTAGTAGACGACTTACTGTGTGTGAATGTAATTATTCTGCTATTGAAAAATTATGTCTTGCTTTGTATTTTACATGTACTAAATTAAGGACTTACTTACGACCTGTAACTATTTACTTAATTTCTAAAGTAAATTTGGTTAAGTACATGTTCTCTCGTCCTGTTTTGCATCAAAGGATTGGTCTTTGGACCTTAGCACTATCAGAATTTGAAATACAGTTCATACCACAAAAGGCGGTAAAAAATCAAGCATTGGCTAACTTTTTGGCCGATCATCCATGCTTGGACGTACCTAAGGAAATTGAATTAGAAGTTAATTTGCTCGAGCTAAAACCCTGGATTTTATACTTTGACGGTTCAAAAACCGCTAGAGGTGCAGGAGTAGGGGTAGTGCTAATAAACCCACTAGGGGTTTGTTACAAGTTTGCTTTCGCCCTGACTGAGATGTGTACTAATAATCAAGCCGAATACGAAGCGTTGATTGTCGGTTTAGAATTATTATTGGATTTGGGGACGAAAAACGTGCTTATCCGAGGTGATTCTCAACTAATAATTTATCAATTGAATGGCGATTTTGAATGCCAAAGTGACTCTGTCATAAGTCAATATGGCATTGCTCAAGAGCTTTTGGACGAGTTCGACCAAGTAGAGCTTCAATACGTTAATAGAATGTATAACGATTTGGCAAATGAGTTGGCCCAAATGGTATCAGGTTATTCAAAAATGTTAAATAACGATTCTGCGTGCGAGTACGGAACGATATTGCCTGTACTTCAACGAAGGGCGAAGGGTTTAATGTGCATTGTATACAAAATGGAGACGCATTGGATTGGAGAGAAGAAATACAAAAATTCCTGGAAGAACCCAATAAGAAGAGCGACAGGAAGTTAAAATTATGTTCACTGAACTATTTGCTGGTTGAAGGGGAATTATATAAGAAACGCTCAGATGGTATACTTTTGAAGTGCATAAATTTGCGAGAAGCTAAAGTGGTTATGGCCGAAGCACATGAAGGAGTGTGCGGAGCACATCAAGCTGGCCAAAAGATGAGGTGGTTGATCATCAGGAATTGGTATTATTGGCCTAAAATAGGCGAGATATGCGTTCAGTATGCTAAAAGTTGCTTGGAGTGTCAAAAACATGGCCCAATCCAAAGAGTGCCAGCCAGGGAAATGGTACCTATTATTAAACCATGGCCTTTCAAGTGTTGGGCGATAGACCTGATAGGAAAGATTTACCCACCATCGTCCAAGCAACACACCTTTATAATAGTCGCTACGGATTTTTTCACTAAATGGGTAGAAGCGATACCCTTAAAAGAAATTTCCCAAGGAAATGTCATAGAGTTCATTCGTGATCATATCGTATATAGATTTGAGATACCTCAAACTGTAGTGATGGACCATGGAACTTCTTTGAACGGGAATCAAGTGAAAGAATTTCTGAGCGAGTTTGGAATCAAGTTGGCAAACTCTACGCCTTATTACGCCCAATCCAACGGCCAAGTAGAATCGTCAAATAAGGTTTTAAAGAGTATCATAAGGAAAATGATAGGCGAAAATGCTAGAAATTGGCATGAATGCTTGAATAGGGCGTTATGGGCCTATAGAACTTCGCCGTGATCTAGTACTAAAGTAACTCCTTTCCAGTTGACATATGGGCAAGAAGCAATGCTGCCTATGGAAATTAATGTGCAATCGATCAGAGTACGTTTGCAAAATAATATAGATGAAAATGAGCATACTGAACTACTCGTTCAGAAGTTATTAGAATTGGACGAACTAAAGTTGAGCGTTTTGGATAGTTTGCAAATTCAGAAAAGACAAGTGGCTTCATATTATAATAAAAGGGTTATAGCCAAATGTTTTAGCACGAAAGATTTGGTATGGAAAACAATACTCCCATTGGATAGTAGTAATCCAAAGTTTGGGAAATGGTCACCAAATTGGGAAGGACCATACAGAGTTAAAGAGGTGTTGCCAAATGGGGCATATCATTTAGAAAATTTGGATGGTATGAGGCACATGAGGTCTATTAATGGCAAATATTTAAAGAAGTACGTTCCGTCAGTTTGGGATTTTGAACGATTAGAGGTTTAAAAGTTTAAACATTAAGGGACGCAATTCTATAAACGAATAGAGCCTTTCATTTCATCAGATAATTTGGTTGCCATAAGTGGCTGCCATTACAAAAGGGAAACTGGATAAAACAAAAGTTGTCCTTAAAACTTTAAAATCCTAACTACATCCTACCCCAAATAGAGCGCATTTGCTCTCTAAGTTTTTCCCACTCATCGCGCTGTTGAACAGAAGCGGCGGATAGTTTATCCATAAACCCATCGTCCACTTCTAAACTTGAATAACGCTCAAGTAAGGATTTAGCCCGTTCAACTTCTTGTGAAGCATTGCGCTTCTTGGCTGCCAGCCTGGCCTTACAGTCGTCCATCTTTTCTTGGATTTCTTTCATCTGAGCAGCCAAACTCATCATCAAGGAGTCTTCAACCATGACCTCGGAAGAAATCTCGTTCAAATTGTTTTTGGCTTGATCGATTTCCTGGTGAAGGGAGTCCTTTTCAGTCATGGCTTCGACATATTGAGTCTTCTTGGCTTTGAGCTCCACATTCTTGGCCAGCAATGCACTTATCTCCTAATGAATGACTTTCAAAGATAACTTGAGATCTGTGGGGAGTTTGAGCGAAGGAAGCTCAAGTGCTTGAGCCATTTGGTGGCTTAAATGCTCAAATTTGTCCCGATGGTTGGCAGCACTAGCATGTGAGATATCCATGTCCATGAAGAAAGTATATTCAAGTACTGCCTGCTTTAGGATGTTCATGTTTTCCATGGAAAAAGCACCAGAGGCAAAAGAAGGACGACTGGCCGAAGACGAACGAGCGGCCTGACTAGCTTTCACTTGTTCCCATGACGTAAACAAGTCCTGAATAGAGCGCAAGATGGTATCAGCATTCTGTAAAGGTAAAAAAAAAAAAAACAATTACTTAGTGTTTCTTTGGAAATAAGCAAAGTAAGGGAGATCGAAAGAAAAATTACCTCATCAGTGGTCTTAGAAGAAGAAGGGGGAAGTGTGCCACTGGGCGATTTTACCGCCTGTGAAGATTCACCCCTACCCGAACGTGATGGCTCAGGTACAACCGGACGTACTGGCTCAGGTACAACCGGCAAGTCAATTGGTCTTTCTGCAAAAGGACGATTGATGATAAGTGCTTCAAGAGTAAAGCCATGTCAAATGGTAGAATTAGAAAAATGATTACAACTATAAGCACATATTACCATCCGGTTCTACACCTGGAGGGGAAACGCTCTGAAATGATGAAGATTCTTCAGCTGCCTGGGCGATTGAAGCAGCCGGGTCTCCAAATCCCTTTTCAGGCAAATCCACTTCTATGGTCGGCTCGGACGATCGAAGAATTGAAGGGTCGGGCGATGTGGAATCTTTCAAAGGAGAAATGACTCCCCTCTGGTTTAGAATACAAAGAGAATGTCAATATTCATGCTAAAGAGTTTTTTAAATGAGGAAAAATCAGGTTACCTTTCTTCTGATCATAGGAGGAGCACCACCATCATCATCATCACTTTCATCGTCAGCCTGATCTGACGGGTCCGATGCAGGCCGTTTACGGCTGGATGTACCTCTCGCAACTCCAGTTTGGGCGGGAGGAGAACTGGATTGAATGGTAAGTGCAGTAGAACGTCTAGTACGCACTGTCGAAGGCTTTGTAGGGGAAGACGAATGAGCAGGTTGTTTAACGGATATGGGCACAGCAGGGATAGGAATCGGAGTAGAAGAAATGGAAGTTCTCGAAGACCCTGACCCCTCAAGTATGTGGAATGCATGGTTGACATTAGTAGTGAAGAGCCTACGTTTCACCGAAGGCCAAAACTGTTCAAAAAGAGGGTGAACGGCCAAAGTGGGATTGAAAGGAGCCAAAGAAAACCCGTTCATTAAGGAAGCATTACGCTCATCTATAGCTTGGGCTTCTACTTTGGTGATGGTATGGAAACGTTCTTGAAAACTCTTTGAGTAACAAGGAGGAAGGGGCCAAGTTTGGCCAAAACCAAGCTGTCGGGCAAAGAACTGGGGAGCATAGACCTCGACCCCAGCCTTGGCATTGGTGCCCATGAGAATGTCATGAAACAATTCTCGTCCAGTCAAGTATTGGACCCAAACGGGCAAGACATTACTTACCTCGTTCAAACTAAGAGGAGGTTGGACGTAGGCTGGGACTTGATGAATGGAGAAAGGAAAGAAAGAGAGAATTGAATTTAAATTATAAAAGAATGTAAAGACGTCCCGGTTAGACATATCAACGGGAGCTAATTGGTTAATAATTAGCCCGTAACAACTCACGGACCTGGGAGGAATTGAAGGAACACCAAGTTGTGGAAAATATGCTCTCAACCACAATTGAGCGAGCCAAAGAGGCCCACTTCCAGTAGGAGAAGCATTGGTCGTAAGCTGATGTTGAAGGTAAGCCATACCTCTATAGAAGGCGTCCAGAAACAGAGAACAGAGGTTTAAAGACCTACCAAGAGCTAACTCATGGGCGATAGGCAAATAAGCCATGGAAGGTTTAAGACTAGGAACACAAAGAATGTACCTACACAGCCAAACTTGGAGGAAAGCTACACGCTCTGCATGTGTGGGATCTTTGCCCGTGTTTTCATAAAGCTCTTGCATGCCTGAATAGGAGTCCGTAAACTTCTTATCAAACTTTGGAGCGAGGGAAGATATCAATAGAGCAGGAGAAATGGTATCGCCCAGAGGAGGAAGATTGACCAAAGCACCAACATCCCTTAGAGTAACCGACATTGGGCCAATGGGGAAAATGAAGGTATTGTACTCAGAAGACCAGAAGCTTAGGGCGATTGGGAAAAGAACGGGGTCATATAGCGGGGAACGTGTGGCAATTTCCAAAAGATCAGAAATCCTAGCACGATCAAAAAGCGCCTTCGTAGGGGCATGCTTCATCATACGCGCATGCCAGAGGCGGAAGGTGGTATCAGATTTAGGCCATATGCAAATGCTTTTCTCGCGGATTGGCTTCAATGAGAATGGGTCCAAGAAAGGAGGTCCTTGGGTACAAGGAAAAAATTGGGCTGTGTCCAGTCGCCCAATAGAGTCTGTATCCCTGAACGACGGGCCCAAATAGAACTCGTTCATATCCGGCCTAGAAGGTAGAAGATTTGATGGGTTTACATAAGGTTTGGTTAGGAGGTCTTGGAAATCTTCGAAAGTAATGCTATTGTTGGAGGAAGCTCTGGACGTCGACATGGTTTAGGAAAATGGACAAAAAGATTGCAAGAGAGACGATCAGTTTGGAAAGATGAGTGAGAGTTAAAGAAAAGATGAATGAATAGTGTCCTTTTTATAGAGAGAGAAAAGAGACAATGATGTGATGGGGGCTGGACGTGGTCATTGGTAATGGCGCCTTTTTGGGATTTATATAAATCGTGCTCTTAGGATTTCGGAATTAAGGCGCCAAAAAACTTTCAGAAGATGAAACGCCACCAAGTAAATATGGCTAATTAAATAAGCAATTATATTAATTAAGCCATATTGGGAGGTAACTGTTGACATATGAAATAACAAGGGCCTAAAAAGAGACTTAAGAAAAATTGTACATGTAGGCCCATAATAAATACCTAAGCATATAGGCTTAGAAAATATGTCGGCCAGGCCCAACGGATGTCCAAATAAATTTGTATATAGGCCCAATAGAAATTGTCCAAGCCAGGAAGGGCCCAAAATGGACATTGCCCAGATCAGAAACGCTCAGGGCGTTGGGCGATTAGAATGGTCAATCACTGCATAAGAGTAACTGTTCATAAGTAGTTTTTCTCATTTTCTTATCATTGTTCCCACGTTGTCAGGAGTTACAAACTTGAATTATTGTGGAGGAGTTACAAAAATTGGATTATCATGAAGGAGTTACAAGAAGTTGGATCATCATGGAGAAGTTACAAACAGTTGGGATCATCATGGGAGAAATGGGCAGTTATTGGGCGACGAGGTGGTTGCTGGGTATAAACAGCTGGATTATCATGAAGGAGTTACAAGAAGTTAAATCATCATGGGGAAGTTACAAACAGTTGGAATCATTATGGAAGAAATGGACAGTTATTGGGCGACGAGGCGGTTGCTGGGCGATGAGGAAGAAACTGGGCGATGAGAAGTTTTTATGCAAGATTGAAGGAAAACGTGTGGTAAAACCGTTTGGCAAGGTATAAAAGAAAGGAGATTGATTGAAAAAAAAAAACAGAGAAATGTAATTTCATTCCATTTAGTCTTAAATATTTCTTTACAGTGAATTCTAGTGTGCTTGTGCCCCTTGGAGGCATTTCGTTTTGCTTTTTCATCCTTTGTCATTATTGTAGTCTTCATAAATCAAACACCCCTTGTTGGGACTTTGTCTCAAAAGGTTTGGCGTCCCTTACACATCGTCTGAATCCTTTAATTGTTAGCGAAAGATACACATTATGCGCGAAACAGTTACACTCGTGTTATTCGATTCATGCGGTACAATTTAAGATTCGGTAATTAGACGTGTTTCATAAAAATGGTTCACTATGTCGATTGGTTAGACAATATACAAAATTGGGCTCAATTAATGTTAATAGGAAAATTTGTAATTTTTGAAAAGTGGAAATGTTGAAGAGAAGCTTGATAAAGCTATCAATAAAGCCCTTGACAGATTTTTGGCCAGAAAAGAAAATAATAAGGAGAAAGAAATTCAGGAATGCCCGCAAAGTAACAAGAACCCAGAACCCAGAACCAGAAAATTCTTCTCAAAGAACTAGTGATGACAATAGAGATGATGTACAAGACGGATGCAATAATTCAGATAGTGGAATGTCATTTTCTTCAACACCAGAACATAATCTAGACACATGAAGAAAAGAAGTTGCTGCCAAACAAGCTTTTGACCAGATGTTTCTCGGTGAAACGCGTGTAAAAAAAAAAGAAAAAGTAGTTAGAAGACAAGACATAAAGAAAGACGCGTGAAAACTTTTGATAAAGAAGATCATCTTTTAAGACTCCTTTTAGGATAGTTTTGTAATTTTGCTCCCAAGAATTTCTCTATATAAGAAATGTTTTTTATTTGTTAGAGGCAGGAGTACACACCTTGCTTACTCTTTGCCCTCTAACATCTTAAAACCCCTTCTTATCCAGAAAAATTCTCAATCCAAATTGTGAACCAGTATAAGAAGTTGGAAAATTTTTTAAGGTACATATTCTCTAACAGTCTATATTTCAGTTCTTAGAGGACTTCCCAAAAGGGAAATCCTTAGTTGTAATTTCTTTTAGATGTCTTATTAAATCTCTAAAAAATATTTTATGCATTTTTGTAAAGATATGTTGATATTCATCTTTAAATGATAATTCATTTCATCCTATGCATATCATAAAAGCATAACTTGATTCTTAGAAGCCATACTGTTTCTAAATTAATCTTGAGTGACCAATTAATTAAGAATTTTGGCCGGAGTGAGCCTTTTGATGCCCTTTTAGAACATTGGGGAAAGAGATATAATTAATTTAGGAATTCTTTAAGGGAGTGCCTCGGGTAATCTTAATGAAAAGAATCAGGTTCAAGTTGATATGTCTTAGGTGGTGATAAAAATGTGTTAATTAAAATTATTTTATTATTATTAACTAATAATATTATTTAAAATTTAAACTTTAATTTTATCGTTACAACATAAAAATTAAAAAAAAAAAACTTTGTCACAAACTTGATGCTCATATATTTTTATTTAATTAAGTTATTCATTTATTAACTACAAATATTAGAGCTCAAATAGTATTCTTCATATTTTTATTTATCGTTCAAAAATAAAGAACACATAATGCGTAAAATAATTTTTGTTAGTATTTTTATGTTAAAAAATAGAATAAGATGTGTTCAATATCATAAAATTTTATATGTTATTTTGTTATCTATTTAACTTAATTTTTATTCAAATTTTTCACATCACATAGCAATTAGATATATCTAAAGCGAAATAATTTTATATTTTTCTTTTATGAAAAATTTAAATGGCACGACTATAGTGATATATTTAATATACTAAATTAAATATTATTTAATAAATGTATATCAGACGTATTTGCACATTTTGCAAATGTTAGAAATCTAATTGTAATTTTCTTTAATTAAAATTAAGGGTATTTTTGTTATTTTAATCAAATAAGGACCAATTACACACAAAAATACATAGGTTAGGAATTTTTGTGTCAAAAAATAAAGGTTAGGGACCATTTTCGCACTAAAGGAAAATGTTAGGGACCATTTGTGCCATTTTCCCAATACTGTGTTTCAAGTTCTTCTAAATTTTAGGGGTAGTTTTGCAATCGTTACTTTTCCCATAACATTTGACATTTGTAGTTAAGAGGAAGTAAAATTCATCGTATTCTATCTTTTCAGTGTCAATCACGGTATCAAGAAAAGTACCAGTCAACAATAGGGCATGTCAGTCCAGCTAATTTGTTTCAGATTTGTGTTTGATTGATAATTTTTTAATTTTTTAATTTTTTTTTTGTTATAAAGAGTGATTTAATGAAAAGTAGATAAAGGCAGGTGTAGCAAAATGGTTCGAGCAGTTCGTCAGTTCGATTCATCAAAATTCAGTCCATAATAGGCTTAGGTTGCGGAACGAACCCAAACTAGGCCCGATCTAAAACAAAAAAAAGAGAGGACTGAACTGAATAGACGAGCCGACTCGTCTTGGCTTGTGGGCATTTGCCCACTAGCTAGTGTCGTCATTTTTAATTTTTTTTTTTTAAATTCAAACTTTTTTCTTTCTAAACTCATTTTTTTTTCATTTCAATCTTTCAATCTATCATATACTCAATTCAACAACAATTCTCAAATTTTATTATCTCTCAATATTAATTTATAATTATTTATCTCAAATCTCATTATTTAAATATTAGTCTATAGTTTTAAATTTTAATTTTCTAATTAGTCGGTCCCAACTCCGAAAAAAGGAAGAGGATTTTTAACTTTGAATTTTTAACATAAAAAATTTCTCACACTTTATTTCTTAAAAAAAAAACCGAGCCTTCTTTTTTGGGATGAGTCGAGCTCGGGCTCGGCCCATTGCCACCCTTAGATAAAGTGTATGTTTAATAGTACTAAAATTATATTTTAAGTGCTCAAATTATAAGTTGTTAGTGAATGTGTAGATAAAAAATAGATTGTAAGTTGTGGATCCTATGAATTGTCTGGATAAAAAATATATTTGACCAGTTGAAATTATAATTTAAACAATCCCAAACATGGAGTGATTCCTCTTAATAATTAAAAAAAATTTATTAAATAGAAGTATTCTTTTTCGACAATTTTAAAAATTAACAAATACTTTAAGAAATTGTCAACTCTATTCACGCAATATATTTTAAATGTATTTCTTTCATAAGACAGAAAACGTATATGTTGCAAGCTGAGATTTTTCAGATTAGTAAAAAAATTTATAATATTTTTTTAATCTATTTTATTTTTTTCCATATTGATATGCTCCAAATTTGTGAATATGTGACTTTGGTGAGGTAAAAGAGCATTGATTTTCATAGCAAATCATTTATATTTTTCTAAATTTTTCATTTAAACATTGAAGATAAAATTCTAAAAGTTTAGAGGGAACATTTTTTGTCTTAGGTTCTTGATTATAAACTTAATTAGAAATCTTTTAAAGTGTTCATAGACTATTTTTTGTAATATTCTGGAGAAGAAGATTTAAAACTTTCAAGAGAGCTCCAATTTTGAAGAAAATTGACGTTTATCTATTGATTAATATATGAGAGTCCTAATTTTATAAATTAATCTCTTTAAAAATTTTAAAATATATAGTCTAAATTTATCTAAGATTGTATTCGATATAATGTATTAGATTGTAAAAAAAAAATTATTTAAAAAAAGAAAAGAAAATTAAGATCAAATTGGGTCAATAGGTTGGACTGGGCTAGTATATTTCTGGCCCATACAAAACAAGGTTGGGCCAGCCCAGTCTAGTTTCATGTGTGGCCCTGCTCTGACGGACTAGACTGGCCCAACCCAGCCCATTTGTCAACTCTACAAGTATACCTCCCCTTCATGTCTCGAAAATTCATTTTTGGATATAGATTGCATTAATGATAGATTCCAAAAATCTAATAAGATTGTATTAACTTTAGAAATTTCAAAAATCTAACAATTGACAAACAAGTATATAAAGACAACTCAAAGGACTCATTATTTGCAATCTTCAGAAAAAAGAAACTAATTCTAAAATCATAAATGGCGAAGCTCATTTCATATTTTCTAGTTCTCAACATATGCATTATATGTTCCTTATTTCAAGGTATTGTATTTTGACACTAATTACAAACGATTTGTTTATTATATTTGATATAAATATTATAAATCTAGTGATTAAAAACGAGGCATGTTATGTAGTTGACTTTAAATTTATTTTTCTTTTTTAATGAATGCAGGTTCAGGGGCTTATTTTTTCAGTAGAGACATTTGCCGATTAAATCTAGAATTCCCCTGCCATGTTGAAATTGCAAATTCGTGCGTGAATGTATGTGGAAGTTTTATTGGAGGAACTCTTGTCGTAGAAACTGAATGTAGAAAAAAAGGGTCGAACAGTGGAGGCCAAAATTTTTATTGTGTTTGTAAATATTATTGTCATAAAGAGAACAAGGGAATAGTCTCCAACCCTACCTAACCCAGGGGTGCAACTCTAGCGTACGGAAAAGAGTCGGTTTGGTATTGGAAAAAACTAATTAATATTTTCTTACCAAATTGATTGAATAATAGGCAGACAGTTAAAACATTTGATGAATATTTTCTAAACATCGTTTTTTAGTTATTTAATGAATATTTGCTTAAAGTCTATTTTTAGTGTTAGTTATGAATTTTGTAGAGAATAAACTTTCTCTGTCGATGAGAAATGTCGCACAATATTAGCAAGTCGTTAATATTTAATATGATAACTAACGAATATAATAAAGAAAATATTAGTTTTCACATATAAAGAATACGAGTTAGAATAATATATTGTTATAAATTAAGAAAAATGAGATAGAATAATACAAGAGAATAGTATTCAAATGTGTAATTTATTGTAATAGTAGTGTTGAAATTTTTTTTGAAGTACTAATAAGTTGTGGGTCCTATGGAATATGTATAGTAAGTTGTGGGTCCTATTAAATACGTAGATAAAAAATATGTTTGATCAATTTGACCATCTCAAATTATAATAAGCATAGACAAAAATTCAATCGGACGAAAATTATTAAGCAAAGGAAAAAATATTGAACTTATAAACTATAAATCTTAATCACTACACTACAACTCCTTATCTTATAGTTTTTCGGTTTTGTTGCTACAAATATTTAAAAAAATTCTATTTTTTTTAATTATTTTTTTTTCAGTTGACCAAAAAAATAAAAAAAAATTATTCGAGACCGTTGATGGGTTAAAAGTTTGCTCAGCTTCATTGTCATTCCTAATATTGGACCTGTTTCTTCTAAAAGTTCTTATAATCAAACAAAGTACTTTTAGAAAATTATTCAAACATGTCCAAAAATCACTTTTGGCTTTTCAAAAACTATGTCAAACATGCCTTAAGACCTTTAACTTTTTTTTTTAACAGTATATTATACTATATGCGAAAAGTTCATTTTAGACTTGCCAATAAATTGGGAAAAAAAAACGTTATGCAAGTGGAAGGTTGGAAATCGAAATATCAAGAAAATTAGTAGTGGACCTAGGTGTCCATTTATGTTAAGTTTGGTGGCCCTCTGATGCTATTTTCCCTTATATATTTTGAATTACAATTTATATAGACATAAAATGTACTTTACTATGAATGAAAAATAACAGCAATATATAAACCACCAAATACTAGAGCATGTAACAAAATGCAAGAGATTATATTTTCTAATGGATGAAATTTTTTATTTTAAATATGAATACGATTATTTTGTAGTAGTAGTGATGACAACGGAACGGAGTTAGACTAGATTGACCCTCCCCGTCCCACGCTCCACCAGAAATTTTAGAGAGGTAGGATGGAGATTACAATTATCTCTATTTACTTATTTACTTATTTATTTAATATTAATTTTTTATTTCTTAAAATAAATATAAAATTAAAAGCATAAAAATAAAATTTAGGGCAGGGGACCATGCCTCGTACCCGACGGGGATCATACCATCCAGTGGCAAATATAAGATTTTATTTAAGAGGGGGCACTACGTAATACATAAGCAAAAAATTTCAAAATGAATTATACATAAAAAGTAATAATTTATAAAATTTTCAATACATTAATTGTCCACGACGAGTTTTTATATTCTTAAATCGTTTAACAATATCATTATTACAAATATTATCAAAAACATCTTTCTCAATGTATGCAATCATGAAGTCATTCATCCATTCATCTCCGATCCGATTGTGCAATTGATCTTTGATAATATTCATAGTTGAAAACACTCTTTCCACAGTGGCAGTAGCAACTGGTAAAAGAAGAACCAATTTGATTAGCAAATAAACTAAAGGGTAAATCTTGTCTTTTCTTGTTTCAACTAGCTTTTGTGCAAGGCCACTAATTCTTTGCAAACTTGAAAATTCTATATTGGAGCGCAAATCTATTATATAATTATCAAGTTGATCACCAAGTAGCACAAGTTGTACAGTAGAAAAGTCCTTTGTATAAAATTTAGCAAGTTGAACCAACTTGGACTTATCAAAAGTTGAAAATGAATCAGTTGGATCCAAACAGGCCAAGCAAATAAGTAACCTGGTGCTTGTCTTACTGAAACAACTGTTAAATCGCCTTGACTTATCCCCATGCATTGAGTAAGGAAAATCATGACCTGAAGGTTGACAATGACCTTTTTGCATATATGCTTTTCTAACTTCGTCTTGAATATTTAGAGGGTAATCTGAAATTCGTGGCCGCTCTCCTGAATTTGTAGGAAGATTTGCCAAGTTCACTTTATTACAACATTGTTTTGCACTTTTCTCATTTCTATTTGGAGATAATAGTAGCTCCGGGGTTGAAGTTGAATAAGTCGATATTGTATTGAAGTAGACTTCATCACTATTTCTTAAATAAAATGGAATAAAAATATAATGTTATATATATAATGAAATAACTCATTTGGTAATAACATAGAACATTCGTTCAAGAATAAGTTTAGCCATACATGCTTGATCATTAAATTTCATTTCTAAATCAAAATGAATCGAGCCCTAACCAGGCAAAAAGATAATCCGTCCTTTGATAGTTTGATTCCTTTATGTCTTCGTTTTCTGCAAGTCTGTTTCTTGACAGAGAAGTAGCGAGTGATTGAATCTGAATGCTTGAATCGAGGAGAATTTTTGTGCTCGAATCAATTGCAAAGATTGAGAAGAAGAAATGACGAAGAAATAAGGGTTGGGGCTTGGATTGGGATTGGGAAGCTAGGAACTGGGAAGGAGGATACGTTGGACAATCTGAGAATTATGGAGTAAAGAGGGGGCCTGCTTAATTTTGGGCCTCTTGTTGGGCTTTAAAAACTTTTAAATTGAGAGGGGCCTGGGGCCTATCTTGCCCATGTACAAATTCGCCTGTGATACCATCCTATTCAGCAGCCTCAAAATTTTGCATCGTAGATTATATATATAACAAATGTCATAAGCTAGAAATTCATTATTTGAATTTCTAAAAACTTTTTTTACATCAACGTAGTAACAATAACTCCTTTTAATTTTGAAAAATACCCTCTTTTTCATTCTTTAATTTCACTCTACATTTAAATAACACTTTTTAAAAAATACTTCTCTCTATTGTATAAACTTTTTTAAAAGAAAATATTTATTTACCTACTCAAACACAAAATACAAGAAAATAATATCTAATTTCCCACTTCAATCTTTCAAACTCTAATACCATTCACCATCATTCCAAATCTATTCACCACCCACCACCATCGACACCACCCACCGTGCGATTTGCAAATTATTTGGAAGGATCACTCGCATCTCTCTCTCTTTCTCTCTCTCATCATAGAATTTTTTTTCTCTTAATGTTTGATTGTTTTTAATTGTTGAGGAATGGAATGTAATGAAAGATCTTAATGTATTAATTGGAAAATCTATCTTGCATGCAAAACGCAGCTTTTAGCAGCTGATGATAAACAAAAATAAACGTCTTGTGGCAATTTGTGGGTATTATTTCTAGAAGTTAAAAGAGAACAATAATGCAGAACATGTTATGGACCTTTTATGTAAAAATTTGAGCTGTTTTAGGTTGTTTTTGGATTTAATTTCTTGTATCAATTTTGTTGGGTTCGAATGATTCCCATCAAGGCAAAGATGCTTAGCGTGGTCTTGGTGGTGGTGGTGGTGGTGGTGGTGGTAGTAGTAGATGGTGTCGATTGGCAGTATTTGGGTCGGTCCAGTGATGGTGGTAGTAACATGTTACTTGAATATAGTAATATGTTTACTAGGCGAATTTGAGTTATGAATGAAGATAAATAAGTGGGGTATGCTTGAGATAGGAGAAATCCGACTCAATTGGTTGTGACCAAAGGTAACGACGATGGTGGGAAACAATGTCAGACACGATGGGGTTAAAAATTTGTGATAGATTAAGAACAATAACGCATATGTTACTACAATAACATACATCTTATTCTACAATTAAAAAATAAATAACACATTAACACATAAATTAGTCTAAAGTAAACGGAGTTGATCTAAAATGTTGCTTTTTAATAAAAAAAAAATTGAAATATTTTTATGTTAAACTACAAGTAACAGAATAACATATATTACTGAACATTTGAAATATTGATTTAAATTAAAAAAAAAATTTTTTAATAAAAAGAGGTAATTTGTAATTTTGGTCCCCAACCTTTCAAATATGTTACTAATCTATTTCTAACCAATTTTTTTAGTACCAGACATCTCCAACTTTTTAGTTTGTTACAAATCACGTCTCCATTGACATATTTTGACAAATTTGTCCTCTTCTTTAAATAAACAAAAAAAGAAGAAGCTAAAAACAACCAAAAAAATAAAAGAAAATTGTAAATAAAGTCCCATAACTTTTAAAAAGTACAAAATAACTTCATCTTCCCAAAAACTTGCTTCATTCTTGCAAGGGAATCTCGGCTTACATGGCCCCGACTTGAATAATCCTTGTTCAGGTGACAACCCAACGAGCAAAACATCCCATCTTGCTAAAGTAACATGTGCCTTAGTTTCTGTAGCTTTCATTTTCGCGCTAGTGATTGTTGCTTTTGGATTTTACCTTATGCGTCGCTCTTACAATCGAAAATCTCAACTGGGTAGTTGGAGATCGGTCTTCTTTTATCCTCTTTGAGTTACTGAGCATGATTTGATTATGGCAATGGATAAGACTACCAGAGGATGTGGTGGAATTTTTGAAAGTGTTTATGTAGTGAAATTATCAAGGGGTAAAGTTGTTGCCGTGAAGAAGATGGTGAACTTTCGTAGAAATTAATGCGAACACATAGTATAAATTCATATTGTATTCAATGTCGGTGTCAAAAGAAATTGTTTGCAGGCAAAACATTAAATGAAACGTAACTATTAGTATAATCAATTTCCACAAGTTAATCTATTAATATGCATTCTCTATTTGTCAATTTAAATTTCGGTTATATTCAATATTTGAAACCCACCATTTGCGGTCTCTTTCCATTTCTTCTGCCAATACATATCCTAATTACAAAACCTTAAACATAATAAATCAATTTGTCACTCGAAAAAGACAACTTACTAAAATGTAGTAATGTAGAAGAATCTCACATTTGCAGTACTACATCGAGCTGGTGGTCTAATTTCATGCTTGACAACTTAAATTTCCTTAAGTACCAAAATGTCTGATTCGTTCCATCTTTTCTCTCCGACACACGTCTTGATGAGATGGATGATATCACAATCCGAATAACTTTCCTTATCGACAAAATTTGGCTTTCTATTTGTCCGTTCACCAACAACATGGTAACATGTTTTGACGAACGTTTGAGGAGCTGAAAGAGCGAAACTTTCCCCTGCATTTTTCCTTCAAGCCCTCGCTTGTTTTTCTTAATGGCTCTGAATCAGATAATCCACGTTAACTTTCTTGAATCAGATGAATTTTCAGACATCTTTTTCTCCAAAATTACACCCTTATCATTAATTGAATCCACGGTAGGTGTCTCGAGAAGCTCCAGCATGTTTGGTGGTAAAATAATGTCTTCTGACTTCTGGAGTTCCTTCACACATGTGCCTTCCTGAAAAATGAGTTATGTCTCTGAGCAATGGAACAGGATGCAACTTATCCAACTCTTTAAGGTACACGAATTGCCCGATTTTAATTGGTTTCCCAGAATCATCTGATTGTGTTCTTGAAGCAAAGAAACAAACATTTGGTGTGACATGTCCGAAACCTCAAAGAAAAATCCTCTATGAGGCCATAGATCACCTTCCTCCAACACAGGAATTATGCTTCTGATTTGTAACAACGCGGGTTTTCGCTCCAAGCCCTTTTCATTCATTTTCACATCTTCAATAAGCTCTAGAAGAACCCCAGTCTTCAAAGAATCCATTTTTTACAGTTCCTTAGAAACGAATATAAGCAATTCTTGAAACTTAGGGCCAGCTTGGGAGTTTTTTTTTTTTTTCCCACCGGTTTTGGATACCACCACTACGAAGGGTTGAAAAAACCAGTAGTTGTTAGTTTTTTGGAATAAAAACCGTCCAAAAATGGTGTAGTGTAATTTGGAATGTATCTCTCAACCCCCAAATCGATGGTTTTTGACCGTTCTTCAAAATTTTATCATGTCTCAAACAATTATTTTCAAACTACTCTAAACTTAATGTTTGTAAATATAAAAAAATACATGCAAAAAAAAAAAAAAAACATGCAACAACATAAATTTAATTTTATATTTTCAATGATATATAGTTCGGTATATAAAAATTTTAAAACTAATTTTTTTTAATATAAGTGTATATATGTAATTTGATTCTTTTTAAAAAAATTTAGAACTGCTGAATAATAAACTCCTAAACATGGGTTGAACGGTTTCAAAAGCCGCTACATTTATAAACGCCTAAAACTGAAACTTTAAAATATTTTCATAATCGATACTTCAAAACTCTCAGACTCCCAAGAAGAATTTCTTGAAAACACCCAAATGAAATCCAAAAAAGGATAACATAAAAAAAACCGAGAATCCCAATGTCTGGCATATAGATGACTCAAAGTCCACCTAGTAGGGGCGGAAAAGCGTCGAGGAAGAACGAAAGCCTTTCCAGAAACTTGACCTAATTTGGGATAAGATGATTCTTTTTGAGTTGGGAAAGAACACTTATATGAATAAAATAAAATAGTTTAGAATTTATTTGTACTTTTGAAAAGGTTAAGGGTCCAATTGCAATGCTTTCATTGTATTTTCTATCATTTAAATTTATTTAAGTCAATGGGCAAAATTGTCAAAGAATTGTCATAATAGAGAAAAATAGAGATTTAGAGACCATTTGTGAGAATAAATAGAAGAATGTAGATGATATCTGCTAAGAAAATTGTATTCTTCATATTTTAATTTATCGTTTTATTATCGTTCAAAAATAAAGAACACAAAATGTATAAATTAATTTTTGTTAGTATTTTTATGTTTAAAAAAACATAATAAGATTGGTTCAATGTCATAAAATTATATATGTCATTTTGTTATTTCTTTAATTTAATTTTTATTCAAGTTTTTCACATCACATAACAATTACATATACCTAATGCAAAATAATTTTATATATTTCTCTTATAAAAAATTTAATTGACACGATTATAGTGATATATTTAATATGCTAAATTAAATATTGTTTAATAAATATATAAGACTTATTTGTATATTTTGCAAATGTTAGAAATTCAATTGCAATTTTTTTAAACTAAAATTAAGAGTATTTTTATCTTTTTTATCAAATAAGGATCAATTATACACCAAAAAACATAAATCAAAGACTGATATACCAACAAACAAAGGTTAGGAACCATCTGCACAATAAAGACAAATGTTAGAAATTATTTGCGCTAATTTTCCAATCATAAATGGCAAAGCTCATTGCATCTTTCTAGTTCTGACCATATGCATTATATGTTCCTTATTTCAAGGTATTGTATTTTGACACTACAAATGATTTGTTTATTATGTTTTCTATAATTACTATAAATCTAGTGACTAAATACGAGTCATATAGTCGATTTTAAATTCATTTAACTTTGCCAATGAATGTAGGTTTAGTGTCTATATTTATTTAGGCTGATGAATGTATGTGGAGGTAATATATGTCGAGGAAACTCTTATCGTAGAAACTAAATGTAGAAGAAAAGGGTTGAATTGTAGAGGTCAATATTTTTATTGTGCATGTCATTATTATTATCGTAAAGAGAAAAAGGGCCTGGGCCCCAGCCCCAGCCCCAGCCCCAGCCCCGGAATGTAACTCTTGCCATGAATATTTTCTTACCAAATTGATTAATGAATAAGCACACAGATTAAACATTTAACGAAATAACATTTGATGAATATTTTCTGCACATCGTTTTTGAATTCTTATAATATTTAATGAATATTTTCTTGACGTCCTTTTTTTTTTTTGTGGTTAGTTATAATAGCTGGATTAATCTTCAATAGTACTTGGCGACTGGTGTAGGTTTTTGACAAAACAGATGAATTCAAAATTGGCCACAAAGTGCTAGTGAAGGTAAATATGTGAATTCAAGTCAAACTAAGACACCTAATTTCATTTTGACACTGCCAAAAAGGTGCACTCCAACTGTGATATTTTTTAATTTTAAAATATGGAAAATAAATCAAAGGAAAAATTGCATAATTGGTACTCATTATTACTCTAGTAGCAAGTTGCACTCCGATTTTAAAAAATAAAATAGTTAATTCTTAACATTTCGTTATGACTGCACAATTAGTATCCTTAAGAATGAAAACGTTCCAATTTTTTACTAAATTATCACGTGACTACTATGAAAACATTTTTCACTTCAAATTTATAACTTATAATTTTAAAAAACCTTTGTCAAACATACAATTAACGTAGCCTAAAACTATAGAATGATTTGAGGCGCAGTCATGGTCAACCCTAAAATAACCATGTGTTAAATACTAAAGAAATTTGCCGCCGGTTTTGGGGAAAAAGAGAAAAAGAAAAATATTGAATAGATAAAGTTTAATCCACTTGGCACCCCAACCATTACAGCTATAAATATTGAATACATAAAGTTTTACTTGACATTCATAATTCATTACAAAACATTAAGATTTTCAACACAAATCCACGAATGGAAGGCTTGATCCCATATCTCCTCCACGCCATCAAGAAACAGAGGCCGCAACACGCATATCGATGCCTCTCCGACAGCTCCACCCGCAGCTACCACCTGTTGCGCGGAGGAGATCAGTCCATTGAAGGCGGCTCCTCACACCGGAGATCGCGCTCCGAATTTCGGGAGCCGCCGTCGGCTCTGTCCCATACAAAAAGCTTCGCCAGAGCTTCCATGGTGTCTCCTTCAGAAGCTAATAATGGGTTGAGACGGAGGGGTTTAAATTACCAAAATTAGGTTTGATGAAAAAAAATCATAAAATGTTATTCTTTTAAATATTGTTGGAGTGAAAAAAGAAATTATATAAAATGATTGTTTGGTGTGATTTGTGATGAATTTTGAGTGTAACGAAAAAAATCGTTTCCTAATGTGTTAATTAAATATTTAAACTAATATTATATGAACATAAAATTATTGTATTTTTATTTATTTATTTTGCAAGTCATTAATATTTCTCATACCATGATCCATGCATATATATTCATGTCAATGCACTCTTGAGCGTGCATGAAATAAATTTTCGGAAGTGATTAGTTCTAAATGATAATGTTGTAATTAATATTTTTTTTTTTTAAAAAAAAAGATGTATTCCAATTTTATTTGTTTTAAAAAAGAAAATGGTGCATGTCTATGTAATGAAATGATCGAGTGAGAAACGGGGTCTCATGGGATCGACAAATTCACAAAGAATATTGTTTTTGAATTTGATGTTAAACGCAATTTTTAAAGAAATGGATAAAGGGCCATTTGAGGTGTATTAGTATCATGGTATGTGTGTCACAATAGTTTAGTCACAGTCGTGTTATTCGATTCATGCAATACAACTTAAAATTCGATAGTTAAACATGTTCCGGAAAAATGGTTCACTGTTTCGATTGGTTGATAATATACAAAATTGGGCTCAATTAATGTTAATAAGAAAATTTGTAATTTTTGTATCTAACATTTTCAATTTATTACTAATCTATCTCTTAACTAATTTTTATAGCATCAGACATTCTCAATTTTTCAATTAATTACAAATCACGTCCTTAAAGATAGATTATGATGAATTTTCCATTCTTTTTAAATAAATAATAAAAAGAAGAAAGCTAAAAACAACAAAAAAAAAAAAAAAAAAGAGAAAAATTACAAATAAAATCTCGTAACTGCATGCAGGTGACTTTTAGAACATTTGTATTGAATGTGTTAATTTTAGCTAATTAAATATTGTCGCATAGACTAACGTAAATGTTAATTTACACATCTATTAGAGAGAGAAATTTGAATCATACTTAATATTTGACTTTAATGCTTGAATTAACATGTCAATTGCGGATACTCTTCCCAAAAATGAAACAACAACAATTTCCCAATATTTTTTGCTTGACAAGTCACGATGTTATAGTGATCAAAACTTTATCAACTCTATCATCTTTATTTTTGAGAGTCAAACTCTTTTTTATAACTCGAACAAACTCTTTATATTAAAAATTTAAAATAGTGAATCGATTTGGTTGTTCAAATGTAGAGAGCCAAACTTATCTTTTATATTACACTTTTAGTGATTTCATTTATTATTTCACAACTTCTATGTACTTCTTTCAAAATAGAAGGGAAATGATAAAAAGAAAAAAACAACACAAGGAAGCTATCCATCACAATGGTGTGATCAGCGGTCTAAATGACAATTACGTAACATTAATTGATAGGTCATCTTAAATATAGGCATATTAATTAATTACCACTAGACAGTTGACCATCAACCGTTGTAATAAATCACATTACTCAGTTAAAAAATGTGAAAAAATATTGAGTCATTATTGTTTATTGAAAACATAAAAAATAAAGAATAAATGTAAAGGGTGATGTTGCACCTGTATAAAAAGTTTCACTCTTTATTTTTAATATTCTTCAACATACACTTTATATTGCAAAATAAGCTCTTTAAAATAAAAAACATGGTTGAAGATGCTCTTAGAAATGTTCAAAATACAGTGAAATATATGTTTAAATTTACGAAATCTCTGATAATTTGCTTAATATAAAAAGCTTTTTATTTAAATTTGTAATACATATTTCAGATTGTAAAACCTGTTTGGTGTGGATTATAAACTAGTTTATTTGACCAAAATAGTTTATTTGACTAAAAATTGTTTATTTGACTAAAATTTATGCTTTTGTAGCATGATATTTTTGACTATTTTTGGTCAAATAAACTATCTTGATCAAATAAACTAGTTTATAATCCACATCAAACGACCTCTGACATTAATTCATCACATAAATCTTGTTAGAATTTCGTGCATCTTGGTTAATCAATCTATCAATATAAAAGGATGCAAAGCTTCATAAATCTTGAACAAAAGATAGGATAACCACAAATACAAAATGGCCAAGTTGTCGGTTTCTTGTGTTTTCACTAATGTCTTCTTGTCTATCATGTAATATTCTAAAAAGCGTAAAGTGTGACTAGGCGTGAGAGACCGAGTTTCAAACTTTTCGAACCTAAACGAGAGCGAGATAATGACAAGGCGAGGACAAGACGTGAGACATGGATACGTTTGCACACCGCTCATGCTCTGACCGAGATCTTTGGGGATGATTTCGTACTACAATTCGGTGGAGGAACTTTAAGCACGCGGAGCATAGGCGAAGTTTAGACAAATTTTTTAGAATAGTGCTCTAATGATAACTGATATGAATTCAATTCATTTTATTTTTACATGTAACGTCATAAAAAATTCTTAACAACAAAGAATTTTGCAATTTACATAAAGTAATTGTATTTTGATGAACAAATTAATAATTTGGAAATTATTTATTATCAATATTATATATTAATTTGTGATTAAAAAAAAAAAAATTATGTGCAGCTTGTTGGGGCTCCAGGATGGTGTGCGGAAAGATTACTTTAATCCAAACTGCTATCTATCTACACACTGACTTCATTCAATCCACTTTGTTCGTCAAAGTATGGATCCAGACTTATTAATACAAAATGCCTTCTTGGATTTCCCTATCCGAACAGTTTCAATATTGTAGATGCTTGTATAAATGTGATCCCAATGAACGGGAATTTGTAGTCCACAGGGCTAAATCTCCAGAGTTGGCTTAAAATTTCTGAGATTTTCAATAAGAAAGTAAAATTTTACTTCTTAATTTTGAGCACAATTACAACATAACACGGACAACACAATAGTAAATAGTTTGACATTCAAGTATCATTGAATATATCTACCAAGATATAAAAATCATAAGAAACGAACAGCAAGAATTGTTATAGGAGTTAAGCCATTAACGAGGTCTACATCTCTTCTGGAGCTACACTACACAACCAAAATGGCACCCCTTGTACACTATATTCAACGGCAATCAATGGTTACAGAGAACAAACCTCAAACAAGTGCTTCAGTAAACATACTATTATAAGAAAACCACATGTCTCTAGTGTCACTCAATAATTAAACAGAAAGTTTTAGAGAAGGAGAGAGAGAGAGTGAGTGAGTTTTGATGAAAGTATACACATCCAAATTCAAATCTTACTCTCAAAGACCCTATTCCTACTATGTCACAAAAATATCATTACTCATTAAATACATTTTCCCCATTAATCCTTTCATAGTTATTAAATCATTCTTTGTTTGGGAGCACGTGGAAGGAATGTACACTCAGTATCAAGTATCCACACTTGCTGGGTATATGAGGCATCTAAATTTCCCTTATCTACCTATAATAAAAGAGCCAAAAAATTTTACTATTTATATTGCCACATGTAGGCTTCACATGTGGCTGTCCTCCTCTTTTTTTCTCCCCTTCTTTGTTCTTTTTTTTTTTTTGTTTCTTTTTTATTTGAGTAATTATATTTAAACCACACTTTTTTTTAACCACACTATATTTTATATAATTATAATAAAAGTCCTCAACAATATCTAATTTTCATATTTATGTCTCTAATTATTTTTTATCACATTTTTTATCATCAACCTATTAATTTTTACATCTTATCTTTGTCTATGATGATGATTTCTGTTCAAAAAATTAATTAAGGGGGCGTAAAAATATTTTTTTTAACCACACCACTTTTTATCTACCTATAATAAAATAGCCAAAAAAATTTACTATTTATATCGCCACATGTCAGCTTCACATGTGGTTGTCCTCCTCTTTTTTTCTCTCCTTTTTTGTTTTTTTTTTTTCCTTTTTTATTTGAATAATTATATTTAAACCACACTTTTTTTTAACCACACCATATTTTATATAATTATAATAAAAGTCCTCAACAATATCTAATTTTCATATTTATGTCTCTAACTATTTTTTATCACATTTTTTATCATCAACCTATTAATTAGTACATCTTATCTTTGTCTGTGATGATGATTTCTGTTCAAAAAATTAATTAAAGGGGCGTAAAAATATTTTTTTTAACCACACCACTTTTTATAAATGTAATAAAAATCCTCAACAATATATAATTTTCACATTTATGTCCCTAACTATTTGTTATCACATTTTTTCCTATAATAAAAGAGCCAAACTTTTTTACTATTCATTTCACCACATGTTGGTTTCACATGTGGCTGTGTTCCTCTTTTTCTTTTTTTCCCCCCTTTTTTCACCTTTTTTGTTTGGGTAATTATATTTAAACGACACTTTTTTAAGCACACCACATTTTATATAATTGTAATAAAAGTCCTCAACAATATCTAATTTTTACATTTATGTCCCTAACTATTTGTTATCACATTTTTTTATCATCAACCTATTAATTAGTACATCTTATCTTATTTTTGATGATAATTTCTGTTTAAAAAATTAATTAGTGGGGCGTAAAAATATTTTTTTTAACCACACCACATTTTATAATTGTAATAAAAATTCTCAACAATATCTAATTTTCACATTTATGTCCCTAACTATTTGTTATCATATTTTTCTATCATCAATCTATTAATTAGTACATCTTATCTTTGTCTTTGATGATGATTTCTGTTCAAAAAATTAATTAAGGGGGCGTACAAATATTTTTTTTGTCTATCATATTTTTAAATAAAAAAATAAATATCAAATACAAAAGTTTGATAAAATATTTGTTCCTCATTTTAACGGACATTAAAGTCTTCAACAATATCTAATTTTCACATTTATGTCCATAACTATTTGTTATCACATTTTTTTTATCATCAACCTATTAATTAGTACATCTTATCTTTGTCTTTGATGATGATTTCTGTTCAAAAAATTAATTATGGAGACTTAAAAATATTTTTTTTGTCTATCATATTTTTAAATAAACAAAATAAATAACAAATACAAAAGTTTGACAAAATATTTGTCCCTAATTTTAATACATATTAAAGTTATCAACAATATCTAATTTTAACATTTATGCCTCTAACTATTTGTTATAACATTTTTTATCACCAACCTATTAATTAGTACATCTTATCTTTGTCTTTGATGATGATTTATGTTCAAAAAATTAGGATCCACAATTTACAACCTATTTTTTATCCACATATTCACTCACAACTTATAATATAAGCACTTAAAAAATAAATTCAGCACTACCAAAGATTTCTCAACTTCTATTATTTTACTTAGTAAACAATTTGAAAACACTTATGCAATCAACCACAAGTTCTTCTAGGTTGAAAATTGTGGTTTGTTCAAATAACTGTTTGCTTATTATATTTATATTTAAGAAATGTGTCTTTCGATTATTCATCTTATATTTTTTGAGTGCTAATTTTCTTAAACCATTTGCTGTAAATTATACTCGAACTATTTTATATCTGTATAGATTACAAATTAAAATACAATAACATAAGTATCCTACGAACCACTTTAATTGCATCGCACGTCCTACAACTAGTGGTATGATGAAGAATCAATCTCAAAACCAAACAATTTCATAAAGAGAGATATTTTATTTGGAAGTAACTTTGCCAAATACTGTTGGAAAATTGGCACAAATGGTTCTTAATCTTTGTCTTCAATGCGGAAATGGTCTATAACCTTTATTTTCTAGCACAGAAGTTCATAACATATGTGTTTTAGTACACAGTTAATCCTTATTTGATAAAAAAAGACAAATATGCTCTTATTTTTAATTAGAGAAGTTTTCAATTGAATTGATAACTTTTGCAAAAAGTGAAAATGGGTCGATTCTTTTATTTTTATAAAAAATTAAAAAAAACTAACAAATTGACAATATACTAAATTATTTTGTATATTTTACGAATTATTATAAAATAACTAAAATTTAAACTCATAATTATTAACAAATGTGTTAATTAAAATTATTTTATTATTATTAACTAGTAATATTATTTTATATTTAAACTGTAATTTTATCGTTACAACATAAAAAGAAAAATAACTTTGTCACAAACTTGATGCTCAAATATTTGTATTTAATTAAGTTATTCGTTTATTAACTACAAATATTAGAGCTCTAATTGTATTTTTCATATTTTCATTTATCGTTAAAAAATAAAAAACACATAATGCGTAAATTAATTTTTGTTAGTATTTTTATGTTAAAAAATAGAATAAAATTTGTTCAATGTCATAAAATTTTATATGCCATTTTGTTATTTATTTAATTTACTTTTTATTCAAATTTTTCACATCACATAGCAATTAGATACATCTAAAGCGAAATAATTTTATATTTTTCTTTTATGAAAAATTTAAATGACCAAATATAGTGATATATTTAATATGCTAAATTAAATATTATTTAATAAATATATATAGTACCTATTTGCACATTTTACAAATGTTAGAAATCTAATTATAATTTTCTTTAATTAAAATTAAGGGTATTTTTGTTATTTTAATCAAGTAAGGACCAATTAAACACAAAAATACATAGGTTAGGGATTGTTGTGTCAAAAAATAAAGGTTAGGAACCATTTTGGCACTAAATGAAAAGGTTAGGGACCATTTGTGCCATTTTCCCAATACTGTGTTTCAAGTTCTTCTAAATTTTAGGGGTGGTTTTGCAATCATTACTTTTCCCATAACATTTGAGATTTGTAGTTAAGAGGAAGTAAAATTCATCGTATTCTATCTTTTCAGTGTCAATCACGCTATCAAGAAAAGTACCAGTCAACAATAGGGCATGTCAGTCCAGCTAATTTGTTTCAGATTTGTGTTTGTTTGATAATTTTTTAATTTTTTTTTTTGGTTATAAAGAGTGATTTAATGAAAAGTAGATAAAGTCAGGGATAGCAAAATGGGTCAATCAGTTTGTTGGTATGTCGGTTTGGTACATCAAAACTCAATCTATAATACGCTTGGACTCGTTGGACTCGTTGCGGAACGAATCCAAGCTAGGCCCAATCTATATAAAAAAAAGCGGGCCGAACCGAATAGACGAGCCGACTCGTCTTGACTTGTGGGCATTTGCCCACGAGCTAGTGTCCAAAAGTGACCGTTGCACGTCATTTTTAATTTTATTTTTTTTCAAATTCAATTTTTTTCTATAAATACTTTTTTTCTAAATTCATTTTTTTCTCATTTCAACCTCTCAATCTATTATATACTCAATTCAACAACAATTCTCAAATTTCATTATCTCTCAATATTAATTTATAATTATTTATCTCAAATCTCATTATTTAAATACTAGTCTATACTTTTAAATTTTAATTTTTTAATTAGCTGGTCCAGCCTTGAAAAAAGGAGGAGGATTTTCTCACACTTTCTTTCTTAAAAAATAAAATGTAGCCGAGCCTTCTTTTTTGGGATGAGCCGAGCCCATTGCCACCCCTAGATAAAGCGCATGTTTAGTAGTACTGACATTATATTTTAAGTGCTCAAGTTATAAGTTGTTAGTGAATGTGTAGATAAAAAATAAGTTGTAAGTTGTGGATCTTAGGAAATATGTAGATAAAAAGTATGTTTGACCAACTGAAATTATAATTTAAGCTACCCATGGCGTGATTCCTTTGGAATAATTAAAAAAAAAATTATTAAATAGAAGTATTTATTTTTCCACAATTTTAGAAATTAACAAATACTTTAAGAAATTGTCAACTCTATTCAGGCAATATATTTTATATGTATTTCTTTCATAAGACAGAAAACGTATATGTTGCAACATATGCTGAGATTTTTCAGATTAGTCAAAAAATTTATAATATTTTTTTAATCTATTTTATTTTTTTCCTTATTGATATGCGCCAAATTTGTGAATATGCGACTTTGATGAGGTAAAACAGCATCGATTTTCATAGCAAATCATTTATATTTTTCTAAAATTTTCATTTAAACATTGAGCTAAAATTCTAAAAGTTTAGAGGAAACATTTTTTTGTCTTAGGTTATTGATTATAAACTTAATTAGAAATCTTCTTAAGTGTTCATAGACTATCTTTTGTAATATTCTGGAGAAGAAGATTTAGAACTTTCGAGAGAGTTGAGCAACTTCAAACAACAAACGAAGAGTGCTCGTTGAACGAGTCCAAGAAGTGATTCTACGTAATAATATCAATATTAAAGAGTGGGTCTTTATTTATTTAAGTTTGATTGTGTCTATAATATGTTTTTGTTCAATAGTTAGGTGTAAACAATTGTCGAATCACGTCGATTGCACGTGTCATTTATGTTTTTTTTAACTTATTTGGTAAATTAATCAATTTTGCTAAATTGTGTCACATTCACTTATTGACTACATTCTAGTTACTTGTTTTATCTATTTTATTATTTTATCTATTTTATTATGACCACAAATGATTCTTTTATGACCATGCATGTATATATAGGTGGCAAAATCGGCCCATATAATTCATATTGATTTTTCTCTCTCTTTTTAACATCAATAACTTATTTTGTGAATAGTTCCAATACATAATCTAAATAATATCAATCTAAAATAATCTAAGCCCAAGTCACCAATAAACATTAATCCAAAAATCTCAAGATCCAACATAAAATTGTTTAGATTTAATTAAAATTTAGTTTAATTTAAGTTTCAATCTAAAATATATTTGGTGTGACAAGTAAATTATTTATTTTAAATTTACTTATAAGTAAATTTTTTAATTTAAGCCAAACATGCATATATCTCAAAGCAATAAGGCTAGCATGCTTTTAATATTTGTATTTTCCTACCTATATAAAAAGTGTGAATATTAAGTTCATTATTCATAGTGGTCAACCAAAAGGGAAATTAGCCCAAATGGTCACTCACTTTTGTCCTCAGTATAGAAATCATTCATAACGTTTGTTTTTTACACAAAAGACCTCTAACATATGTTTTTTTGTGCGCAATTGGTCCTTATTTGATGAAAAAGATAAATATGCCCTTAGTTTTAATTAGAGAAAATTGTAATTGAATTTCTAATCTTTGTAAAATGTACAAATTGGTCCAATAATTTTATTTTTTATAAAAAATTAAAAAAATTTAACGAGTTCTTTTATTTTTAATTGACACTTTATTTATCAAATTGATATTGTACTAAATTATTTTGTATATTTTACGAACTATTATAAAAATAGCTAAAATTTAAGCTCATAATTATTAATAAATATGTTAAATAAAAATATTTTGTTATTATTAAGTAATTTTATTATTTAAATTAAATTTTTTTATTTTATTGTTACAACATAAAAATAGTAATTTTGTCAGAAACTTGATATTCAAATACTTTTATTAATTGAGCAATTCGTTTATTAATTACATAAATTAGTCTATTAGAACTCCAATTGTATTCTTCACATTTTAACTTAATTTTTAAAAACATTGGCGCAAATGGTCCCTAAATAAATAACAAAATGGCGTATATAATTTTGTTGTCATTTTCCTTTTGAATATTAATTCAACTCGAGAGTATTATTTTTGAAAATAATTTGTTTGTACATTAGCAATACAAAATCTATTTAGTGCTTTAGAAATTTGTATTTAAGATGCTACTTTTTACACATGGGTAGTTATTGAACAATTTTAATTGTAATTAATATGTTTATTAACTTGTTTACTTTTTTTACACATTGTGGCCCACAATCTCTAACTTGTATCAAATATATACAATTTCCATTAGCATGTTGAATTAACAACTGCAACGTGATTTATTTACTTTTAGAAATTATATTGTTTTAAGAGTTTAAATTCGAACATGAAACGATTTGATCAATTAACTTATTAATTATCTCCAAAGCTTCATCTAAAGTAACAAAGAAAATTTTTATGAACTTTTTATTCTGCCACTAAACACCGTGATTATTGAATTGGTACACTTACCGAAGAAGTCTAATTTGTTGTTCTTGAAAATCAGAATTCTTGATGGTGTAAGCTCAATTCTATCATCTCTTTATCTTTTATTTAAGTTATTTGAAAAAAAAATTAAAATTAATGTACAGATGTTGTTGTAGATACTTATGCTCAGAATCTTATTCTGGAGTAAATATGAAATTTCTTAATGCAAAAGCATTCGACTTTCCTTACGTTATTAGAATATTATAAAAGAATGAACATAGTCTTCAAGGAGGAATGCAAATTATAAAAAAATGGTACTTAAAAATAATAACTTTTATGAATTAAATTGAATTCAATTTTTATCATATGTTTGAGTCATCTATTGTAATGAATTTTAATAAACTATGTTTTAAGTTATAAGTATGCTTATATTTAAGTTTTGATTTTTTAATATTTAATTTTTTTCCACTTAAATTATCAATATCAAGTAATTCGTAAAATAAAGATATAATAAACACTATTACGTTCTTAATTAACGAGACATCACGTGCATCGCACGTACTCACACTAATTTTTTTTAAAAAGTGTCTACAAATAGTTTGCAATTAACAAAAAAAAAATATTATTTTGAAAAAAAAAATTGACGTTTATCTATTGACTAATACATGAGAGCTCCAATTTTATAAATTAATCTTTTTAAAAATCTCAAAATATATAGTCTAAATTTATCTAAGATTATATTTGATGTAATGTATTAGATTGTATAAAAAAGAAGAAATTACATCCATTACTATATATATACAATATATTGTTAAATTTACTTTTCTAATGTTTTTATTCTAAAAATACTGGGTATTATTTATATATTTATATAATATAATATTTACAAAAGGAAACACAATATACATCCGCATTAATTTCGCGGAGAGAGAGAGAAAAAACTGTGGGAGAGAGAAAATATCATATTCATCTTTTCTATCCCTCTTCAGCGCATCCATATCGCCGACATTGCCGCCAACAGTATAATCTTATCTCTCTAATCTCTAGGGTTCCATCACCATGTGAAAGCCTAACTCTCAATTTGTAGAAATTTTAGTGACAAAGATACCTAACATGGATACGCCTACTCGCAAAATGACTCAGTCGGCGGCAAAGAAGGAGTCGCTTGACTATGTGAAGAAGCATGCATTACATTCCAAACAGAAAGTCATTTGGATGCACATATTGAAGGAAGTCGCCGGCGAATAGGTACTTACTAATATGTTGCAAAAGTTGTTACAAAATCAATTTGCATTGTCCATGTTCCTAATCTGTTGCAAATATTGTTACAAAATCAGTTTGCATTGTTTCTGTTACTAAATCTGTTGCAGACGATATTACAAAAATTTGTTTCATTGTCTCTGTTATTAATGTGTTGCAAACGTTGTTATAAAATCAGTTTGCATTGTCTCTGTTACTAATTTGTTGCAGACGATGTTACAAAAATCTATTTCGTTGTTTCTGTTATTAATCTGTTGCAAACAATGTTCCAAAATCTGTTTTGTTCTCTATGTTATTAATCTGTTGCAAACGATGTTACAAAAATCTGTTTCGATTATAAATATGTGGATGTTGTCATCGGACACGATTTGCATGAAGAAGACGCTTTACAATTGGCCGAGATGAGGTGCAGTTTATTGTAATGTTGGAGAGATGTTGAAATGATTAGGATTGTAAAAGATGAAAGAGAGATAAACAGGGGAGAAATTAGATTGATGAGAGAGAATAGCTTAATTAGTTATATAAAAAAAATTTAATCAAAATAATAAATGAGATAATTAAGGATTCTGTTACAATATTTAATCAATTAAATAATTAATTAAAAATTAGATGAAACCCAATATTTTTGGAATAAAAAACATGTTACAGTTTTTTTATAAATAATAACATAAGATGGCTTACTTGTTAAAATTTCCCCATGAAAAATTTATTTAAAAAAAAAAAAGAAATTTAAGTCTAAGTTGGGCCAATGGGTTGGATTGGACTAGTATATTTCTGTCCCATACAAAATAGGGTAGGGATAGCCCAGTAAAGTTTTCGTGTGTGGCCCTACTCTGATGAGTTGGACTGGCCTAATCCAGCCCATTTGTCAGTTCTACTTGTATAGTATCTCCCCTTCATGTCTCGAAAATTTATTTTTGGATATAGATTGCATTAATTTTAGATTCCAAAAATCTAATAAGATTGTATTAATTTTAGAGATTTCAAAAATCTAACCATTGACAAACAAGTATATAAAGACAACTCAAATCGTACTCATTATTTGCAATCTTCAGAAAAAAAATAAACTAATGCTAAAATCATAAATGGCGAAGCTAATTGCATCTTTTCTAGTTCTCACCATATGCATTATATGTTCCTTATTTCAAGGTATTGTATTTTGACACTAATTACAAACGATTTGTTTATTATGTTTGATAAAATTATTATAAATCTAGTCATTAAAAACGAGGCATGTTATGTAGTCGATTTTAAATTCATTTTTCTTTTTCAATAAATGCAGGTTCAGAGGCTTTATATTTTAGAGACATTTGTCAATTAAATCTAGATTTCCCGTGCCATGTTGAAAATATAAAATCGTGCGTGAATGTATGTGGAAGTTTTATTGGAGGAAGACTTCTCGTAGAATCTGAATGTAGAAAAAAAGGGTACAATGGAGACCAAAATTTTTATTGTGTTTGCAAATATATTTGTCGTAAAGAGAACAAGGGAGTAGTCTCCAACCCTAACCCAGGGGTAAAACTCTAGCGTACGGAAAAGAGTTGGTTTGGTATTGGCATTAATATATAATTTTCTTACCAAATTGATTAAATAATAAGGAAACAGTTAAAACATTTGATGAATATTTTCTAAACATCGTTTTTTAGTTATTTAATGAATATTTGCTTAAAGTCCTTTTTTAGTGTTAGTTATGAATTTTGTAGAGAATAAACTTTCTTTGTCGATGAGAAATGTCTCACAATATTAGCAAGTCGTTAATATTTAATATGATAACTAACGAATTTAATAAAGAAAATATTAGTTTTCATATATAAAGAAGACGAGTTAGAATAATATATTGTTTAAATTAAGAAAAACGAGATAGAATAATACAAGAGAATAGTATTCAAATGTGTAATTTATTATAACAGTAGTGTTGAAATTATTTTTGAAGTACTAATAAGTTGTGAATCCTATGTAATATGTGTAGTAAGTTGTGAATTCTATTAAATACGTAAATAAAAAATATGTTTGACTAATTTGATCATCTTAAATTATAATAAACATAGGCAAGTAAGCACTAGATAGGAATATTTTCTAAGTATTCTGATAAGACTAAATACTCATCAACTATTATTTATTATATTACAACCCTACTATCAATTTGATGACTATTTATACAATAACTGATTCGTTAAAAATTTTGCATGGCAAAAATTCAATCGGACGAAAATTATTAAACGAAGGAAAAAATATTGATGTTATAAACTATAAATCTTAATTACTATACTACAACCTCTAATCTTGTAGTTTTTTTGTTTTGTTACTACAAATATTTAAAAAAATTCTATTTTTTTTTTTCAATTTACCCAAAAAAAAAAAAAAAATTTATTTGAGGCGGTTGGCGGGTCAAAAATTTGCCCCGCCTCATTGTCATCCATAATCTTGGACCTGTTTCTTCTAAAAGTTCTTATAATCAAACAAAGTACTTTCAAAAATTATTCAAACATGTCCAAAAATCACTTTTGGCTTTTCAAAAACTATGTCAAACATGCCTTAAGACCTTTAACTTCTTTTTTTTTTTTTTGAACAGTATATTATACTATATGCAAAAAGTTCATTTTAGAGTTGCCAATAAATTGGGAAAAAAAAATGTTATGCAAGTAGAAGATTGGAAATCGAAATATCAAGAAAATTAGTAGTGGACCTAGGTGTCCATTTATGTTAAGCTTGGTGGCCCTCTGATGCTATTTTCCCTTTATATTTTGAATTACAATTTATATAGACATAAAATGTACTTTACTATGAATGAAAAATAACAGCAATATATAAACCACCAAATACTAGAGCATGTAACAAAATGCAAGAGATTATATTTTCTAATGGATGAAATTTTTTATTTTAAATATGATTACGATTATTTTGTAGTAGTAGTGATGACAACGGGACGGAGTTAGACTAGATTGACTCTCCCCGACCCACGCTCCACTAGAAATTTTAGAGAGGTAGGATGGAGATTACGATTATCTCCATTTACTTACTTACTTATTTATTTAATATTAATTTTTTATTTCTTAAAATAAATATAAAATTAAAAGCATAAAAATAAAATTTAGGGCAGCGGACCATGCCTCGTACCCGACGGGGTGGGGATCATACCATCCTATTCAGTAGCCTCAAAATTTTGCATCGTACATTATATATATAACAAATGTCATAAACTATATAACAACTTTTTAAAATCTTTTTTTACATCAACGTAGTAACAATAACACCTTTTAATTTTGAAAAATACCCTCTTTTTCATTTTCTAATTTTTACTCTACATTTAAATTACACTTTTTAAAAAATCTCTCTCTATTGTATAAACTTTTTTTAAAGAAAATATTTATTTACCTACTCAAACACAAAATACAAGAAAATAATATCTAATTTTCCCACTTCAATCTTTCAAACTCTAATACCATTCACCACCATTCCAAATCCATTCACCACCCACCACCATCAACGCCACCCACCGTGCGATCTGCAAATTATTTGGAAGGTCACTCACATCTCTCTCTCTCTCTCATCACATAATTTTTTTTTCTCTTAATGTTTGATTGTTTTTAATTGTTGAGAAATGGAATGTAATGAAAGATCTTAATGTATTAATTGGAAAATCTATCTTGCATGCAAAACGCAGCTTTTAGCAGCTCATGATAAACAAAAATAAACGTTTTATGGCAATTTGTGGGTATTATTTCTAGAAGTTAAAAGAGAACAATAATGCAGAACATGTTATGGACCTCTTATGTGAAAATTTGAGCTGTTTTAGGTTGTTTTCGGATTTAATTTCTTGTATCAATTTGTTGGGTTCGAATGATTCCCATCAAGGCAAAGATGCTTAGCATGGGTGTAGTTAAGGTGTCGATTGGCGGTATTTGGGTCGGTCGAGTGATGGTCGTAGTAACATGTTACTTGAATATAATAATATGTTTACTAGGTGAATTTGGGTTATGAATGAAGATTGCAGACCGTCGAGTTGAGAAAAGATAATGATGGTGGTTGGAAAAAATAAGTAGGGTATGCTTGAGATAGGAGAAATCCGACTCAATTGGTTGTGACCAAAGATAACGGCGATGGGGAGAAACAATGTCGGACACGATGATGTTAAAAATTTGTGATAGATTAACAACAATAACTCATATGTTACTACAGTAACATACATCTTATTCTACAATTAAAAAAATAAATTACACATTAATCTAAAATGTTGCTTTTTAATAAAAAATTGAAATATTTTTATGTTAACCTACAAGTAACAGAATAACACATATTACCGAACATTTGAAATATTGATTTCAAATTTTAAAAAAAAATATATATTTTTTTTTTAATAAAAAAAGGGTAATTTGTAATTTTGGTCTCCAACCTTTCAAATATGTTACTAATCTATCCCAAACCAATTTTTTTAGACCAGACATTCCCAACTTTCAATTTGTTGCAAATCACATCTCCATTGACATATTTTGACGGATTTGCCCTCTTCTTTAAATAAGCAAAAATAGAAAAAAGCTAAAAACAACAACAAAATAAAAAAAATTCAAATAAAGTCCCATAACTTTTAAAAAACACAAAATAACTTCATCTTCCCAAAAATCTGCTTCATTCTTGCAAGGGAATCCCGGCTTATGTGGCCTCGACTTGATTAATCCTCGTTCAGGTGACAAGCTGACGAGCAAAACATCCCATTTGTTGAAGTAACCCGTGCCTTAGTTTCTGTAGCTTTGGTTTTCGCGTTAGTGATTGTTGCTTTTGGATTTTACCTTTTGCGTCGCTCTTACAATTGAAAATCTCAACTGGATAGTTGGAGATCGGTCATTCTTTTATCCTCTCCGAGTTACTGAGCATGATTTGATTATGGCAATGGATGAAAAGACTACTAGAGGATGTGGTGGAATTTTTGAAAGTGTTTACATAGTGAATTTACCAAGTGGAGAAGTTGTTGCCGTGAAGAAGATGGTGAACATTTGCAGAAAATAATGCGAACACATAGTATAAATTCATATTGTATTCAATGTCGGTGTCAGAAGGAGTTGTGTCTCTGAGCAATGGAATAGGATGCGACTTATCCAACTCTTTAAGGTACACGAATTGCCCGATTTTAATTGGTAGCCCAGAATCATCTGATTGTGTTCTTCAAGCAAAGAAACAAACATTTGGTGTGACATGTCCGAAACCTTTTTATTAGGCCATAGATCAGCTTCCACATCTTCAATAAGCTCTACATGAACCCCAGTCTTCAAAAAAAAACATATGCACACAAAAAAAAAAAGGCAACAACATAGATTTAATTTTATATTTTCAATGATAGTTCGATATATAAAATTTTAAAATTAATTTTTTTTAATATATAGGTATATATGTAATTTGATTCTTTTAAAAAAAAATTAGAACCGCTGGATAATAAACTCATAAACATGGGTTGAACAATTACAAAAGCCACTACTAAAAATCACCCAAAGCCGCTCTATTTATAAACACCCAAAACCGATATTTTAAAAAATCTTCATAACTGATACTTCAAAACTTCCAGACTCTCAAGAAGGCTTTCCAAAAACCTGACCTAATGAATGGGAATAAGATAAGCTTAATTGTGGGCCTGTGAGATCATAAAGGGGAAGAGAGTGAACGAATTTTCTAGAGTTAAATGTTTGAATAATTAATGAACTTTTAGTTTTGTTTTATTTAGTTATTGAATTTTAAAATGTTGCTAAATGTTAACTAAACATTACAACGTTACTCACCATTAATCACTCTTAACGACCCATTAACAGTTAATAAGCAGAATAGCACACGTGATAGACGGAATGTTCACGTGACATATTTTTCAGCCAACCAATATTGAATTGTCCGCCATGTTAGCAATCTGTATTTTGAATAGTCAATAAACTTTTAGTTATGTCTTTGTTCGCTCACTAAACTTTAAAATATTGCTAGATGCTCACTCAACTTTTCAAAGTTACAACCCGTTACTTACTTATAACGATTCAATAACAGCCAATTGACAGAATGCCCAGTGGCTGACAAAATGATCACGCATCATCCATTTTGTGCCATTAAATATGCCAACCACAATAGTCACGCGTCATATTATCAAACGCATTTTCAAAATATAATTTTTAAGATACCAAAAATGGTAAAACTTTCTCCAATTAAACAAACAATTTATTTCCAATTGGTCTCAAATTGAAATCTCCCAAACGTTCCACCAAAAACCGTAGCCCTAACTCATCTTCTCTGAAAAACCAATCTGAGATAGAAAACTCTAATTCTTCACTGATTATGAACAGAAAGTTGTGTTATTATGGTAATGTTCCAGTGTTGAAAACATCTTTGATGGAGGGTATCCTTGGACGCCAATTTTGGGGTTGTAGATTCTACGAGAAGGTAGATTCGTGTGATTTTTTTGATTGTGCAGATCATGCACTCCATGCTAGATACAAGTCGGTGATCAATTGGTAGAACATTTGGGATAAATCAATTTGAGATCAATTGGAATGAAATCTTTTTTTAATTGGACCAAGTTTCATTGTTTTTGACATCTTAAAAAATATATTTTAAAAATGCATTTGATGACATGGCGCGCGACTATTTTTATTGCCATATTTAATGGCACAAAATAAATGACACATGGTCATTTCGTCAATCTTGTGGGTATTTTGTCAATAAGTTGTTATGGAATCGTCATGAGTAAATAATAGAGTGTAACTTTAAAAAGTTGAGTGAACATTAAGAGAAAATTGATCACTGGATAGCATACATTTGTGATTGGTTCTTTCAGAGAACGCCAAGTAAAGCACTATTTCATTACTAGGGTGGCAGGAAGTGGTGAAGGAGAAGGTGTTATGCCTAAGTAATTGTTTCGCGTAGAAAGTGTGTCCTTCGCTAACAATTAAAGGATTTAGACGATGTGTAAGGGACGCCAAACCTTTTGAGACAAAGTCCCAACAAGGAGTGTTTGATTTATGAAGATTACAATAGTGGCAAAGGATGAAAAAACAAAACGAAATGCCTCCAAGGGGCACAAGCACACTAGAATTTACTATAAAGAAATATTTAAGACTAAAAAGGAATGAAATTACATTTCTCTGTTTTTTGAGAGTTGTCTTCTTTTTTCTGTCATTCAATCTTCTTTCTTTTATACTTTACCAAATGGTTTTATCACACGTTTTCCTTCAATCTTGCGTAAAAAACTTCTCGTCGCCCAATAGCTACCTCGTCGTCCAATAACTACCTCGTCGCCCAATAACTACCCATTTCCTCTATAATGATTCAACTGCTTGTAACTCCTCCATGATGATTCAACTGTTTGTAACTCTCCCATGATGATTCAACTGTTTGTAACTCCTCCATGATGATTCAACTGTTTGTAACTCCTGAAACGTGAGAGAAATGATAAGAGATGAAGGAAAAACTGTTTAAGAACGGTTACTCTTATGAAGTGATTTATCGTTCTAATCGCCCAACGCCCTGGGCGTTTCTGATCTGGGCGATATCCATTTTGGGTCCTATCTGGCCTGGATAATTTCCATTGGGCCTATATATAAATTTACATGGGCATCCATTGGGCCTGGACGACATATATTTCTAGGCCTATATACTTGGGTACTTTCTATAGGCCTACATGTACAATTTTTCTTAAGTCTCTTTTTAGGCCCTTATTATTTTGTATGTCAACAGTTACCCCCAATATGGCTTAATTAATATAATCACTTATTAATTAGCCATATTCACTTGGTGGCGTTCCATCTTCCAAAAAAGTATGTTTGGCGCTTCAATTCCAAAATCCTAAGTGCACGATTTATATAAACTCAAAAAAGGCGCCATTACATTGTACCAATAACCACGTCCGGCCTCCATCACGTCGCCGCCATTTTCTCCCTCTATAAAAGGACACTATTCATCTTCTCCTTGACTTCTTATTTACCTTCTCAAGCTGGTCATCTCCTTTGCAATCTTCCTGTCAATTTGCTGCGTCCTGGTCATTTGATCAAAGGGTATTACCCTTCCCGCACTGTATTGGAATAAGTGCCATACATTCGATCGATGGGGCTGTGGCCTGAACGTTCTACTGTTGAGCATCGGCATGCCGTTGTACATCGGCCTGCCATCATGCATCGGCCTGCCATCATGCATCGGCCTGCCATCATGCACCGGCCTGATTTGTCTTTCAAAAGGAGGCCTTGGTACCTTTCGCCCTTGAATAGGCTGGAAATTTGGGGTCATGTTTGGATGACTGTGACGCCTCCATATTCCCATTTTCTCATCATCTTCATTTATTTCTCTACTACATCTAGCACACAACATTTTTTCGTTCCTTTCGACTTCTTTACCTTTGAGACGTTCGAACACACTAGGATGCTGTTCAATATCCTCGTCTCCATTATCAACTACCAATTTGAATTTAGGTAAACCACTTTTGAAACCTGCTGATATCATATTCACTCCTAGTGGCCGCGGAAAGGGATTGTCATCCACTGCCATCTTCTTTTTAGCTTCAAAAGTGATTCGTCCTAATTCAATGGCGTCCTGTAACATATGACGAAAAACCAAACAATTATTAGTTGTATGAGACCATGCATTATGCTACTTACAATATTTCTTATCCTTAATTTGCTCAGGATTTGGCAATTTGTGTTTATCACTCAGTTTTATTTGTTTGTCTTTATACAATCTATCAAATATAGTATCTGCTTTGGTTATATCGAACGAAAACGCTCTAGCCTTTTTGCTTGTATCTCTTAGAGGCTCATTTTTCACCGTCGTTCCTGAGTTAATCACTAAGGGGCATGCATACGCATCTCCTTTAACCAATTCGACCAGACATATTTCGATTTGATCATAATATTCATCTACAATATGAACGTCGAAGTTTGGGTCTCTATAGTAAGTCCCTTTGCTAGAATTTTTCATTTGTTATTCTTCCCTTATCAAGCGCTCATATCTAATCACATTGGCAGTTAATTGGAAGAGATCGGAAAACTCCCTATCCTGAAATTTCTTTTTTAAATCGAAACTTAAACAACTCTGAGCGATCTTAACAAATTCCTTTTCCGGTAAGGGCACGAAGCATTTACTCCTAGCAGTTTTAAATATTTGAAGGAAAACTTCCGCCCATTCAGTTGGCATTTGACGTAAGTTCGCCAAATCGGCCAAGGTAACTTCGGATTCAGTTTTATAGAATTGAGCATGGAACAACTGTTCTAACTGTTGCCATGTCTGAACAGAGTTTGCTGGTAAATTAATGAACCATGAAAAAGCTATCCCTGTTAGCGAACTAGGAAACAACCTCATTTTGTGATAATCATTTACCTCACCACATTGCAATGTAAATCGCCCTACATGTTCCAATATTGAGACTTCTCCTAAACCTGTGAATAGTGAAAATTCTGGCACCTTATATCTTCTAGGCACGGATACGCTTGATCTATCCAATCGGGATATGGCTTCCTATAAGTCGGCCTAATGAAAGGTCGCATTCCAAAAGCCATCTGATCTTGCATTATCTCTGCGATTTGGTTTCTCAAGGCCGTGTTAGGATCGTATGGGACTCCTATGGGTTGGTTCATAAGTGGGATCATCTGAGGTCTATTATTTAACCCCGGGTTTGTGGCCAGATTACCATTATTCAAGGTATTATTGCCATTTATTTGGACATTTGCCCCTTCGCTAACGCGTGTTGCGTTTTGTCCTATATTTGGTATATTTTCTCTTGCGTTCGGGCTACTCCCCAAGTTGGATGGTCCCACATTATGACCACTCAAATTGGCCATGCCGCCTCCACCTACATTTGACGTCGATGATATAAAAGGCGTTTCTATTCCTTGACTAGGATTCATAGGGTTCATCATTGGTGAATTGTGCCCTACGATCGTCCTGGTTTGGAAATGATTCCCTATATTTGACAAATTTGGTTGACATGTTTGGCCTACTAACCTATTCATAAGTTCATTTAAAGTACTTAATTGTTTGGCCATGTTATCATAATGCACATTTTCAGTTTGAACAAACTTTTCCATATCATGAACATTTTGCAGGCTTACCTGTCCCACGACATCTTGTATGAGTTCGCCAAGTAATGCGCGCATGGTGCGTGGACTCAATTCCGTCATCAGTTCATAACGGCTTTGATTTTGTCCCTCCGTTGCCGGTGTATTTTGCTGTTCTTCATATCGCTCGATCACGGATTGGATTCGCTGGCTTGCTGGCTCCTTATCTGAATTCTTGTAAGGCATATTGTTCTACTTTCTTGTATCTTCTAACACCAAAAGGGTCCCACTGGGCGTACCAAATTGTTTCGCGTAGAAAGTGTGTCATTCGCTAACAATTAAAGGATTCAGACGATGTGTAAGGGACGCTAAACCTTTTGAGACAAAGTCCCAACAAGAGGTGTTTGATTTATGAAGATTACAATAGTGGCAAAGAATGAAAAAACAAAACGAAATGCCTCCAAGGGGCACAAGCACACTAGAATTCACTGTAAAGAAATATTTAACACTAAAATAGAATGAAATTACATTTCTCTGTTTTTTGAGAGTTGTCTTCTTTTTTCTGTCATTCAATTTTTTTTCTTTTATACTTTACCAAACGGTTTTACCACACGTTTTCCTTCAATCTTGCATAAAAAACTTCTCGTCGCCCAATAGCTACCTCGTCGTCCAATAACTACCTTGTCGCCCAATAACTACCCATTTCCTCCATAATGATTCAACTGTTTGTAACTCCCCCATGATGATTCAACTGTTTGTAACTCCTGAAACGTGGGAGAAATGATAAGAGATGAAGGAAAAACTGTTTAAGAACGGTTACTCTTATGAAGTGATTGATCGTTCTAATCGTCCAACGCCCTGAGCGTTTCTGATCTGGGCGATATCCATTTTGGGCCCTATCTGGCCTGGATAATTTCCATTGGGCCTATATATAAATTTACCTGGGCATCCATTGGGCCTGGACGACATATATTTCTAGGCCTATATGCTTGGGTATTTTCTATGGGCCTACATGTACAATTTTTCTTAAGTCTCTTTTTATGCCCTTATTATTTTGTATGTCAACAGTAATATAATTAGAACCAGATTAATGATCTCATTATTTCTATATTATATGTCCAAATCATTTTATTAAGAACATTGATCTTTATCCTGTAAGCGTGTACATGTTGACTTTAATTCTTGTTAACCATCTTTGTTGATAAACAAATTTTTTTTTATAGAAGTCGAAAATGTTCAAAAGCAGCTGGAATTGAAGTAAATTTACGTCAGCTATATACAAAAAAAAATTCCTGACATATCTCAAAAATTAGAAGGATATTATAGACAGGCATATTAGAAATATATCAATCACTCTATATTAGAAAGTAATTAATCTATGGTTTAGAGTGATTTCAGATTCGTGATTGTACTTAGTTAAAATATAATTATTTTTTCCCTGTATATATGAAAAAAAAAACTCTAAGGACTCATTATTTGAAAAACTAATTCTAAAATCATAAAGGGAAATTGGTGCAAATGGTCCCTAACGTTTGTCTTTATTGTGCAAATGGCCCCTAACCTTTGTTTTTTAGCGCAATAGTCTCTCACCTATGTATTTTTGTGCATAATTGGTCCTTATTGATAAAAAAAGAAAAATATGCCCTTATTTTTAGTTAGAAAATTTTTCAATTAGATTCTAACCTTTGCAAAAAATACAAATTGGCCAAATACTTTTATTTTTTATAAAAAATTTAAAAAAAACTAAGAAATTGATAATATATTAAATTATTTTGTATATTTTGTGAACTATTATAAAATAACTAAAATTTAAGCTCATAATTATTAACAAGCGTGTTAATTAAAAGGATTAATTACACTAATGGTCTCTATTCTTTCAAGTTTGTAACAATTTTACCTCTATTCTTTTTTTAGCAGATATTATCATCATTCTTCTATTTATTATCACAGTTGGTCTCCAAATCACTATTTTCACTATTCTGATAATTCTTTGACAATTTTACCCATTAACTTAAATAAATTAAAATGATGAAAAAAATACAATGAAAGTATTACAATTGGCTCTTAACATTTTCAAAAGTACAAATAAATCTTAAACTATTTTATTTTATTCAGATAATTGTTCATTCCCAACTAAAAAAAATCATTTTGGGACCCATTTCCCACTTATTGAAATGACAGTAAAAAACTCACACATTATTCGACGGAATCTCGTGAATGGAGCTGCCAATTATGTAGATTTTTCGTGCCAAGGACGCAAAAGGAAGATCCAATTGGCTGGCGGCCCAAATCAACAGGAATGGAATGGAGAAGGATAAGGTTTTTATTTTTGGGTTTCTGGGAATACCAGTGGAAGGAAGAGTTGATGCGGAGGTTGGGTTTCTGGGAATACTAGTGGAAAGAGGAGTTGATGCGGAGGTTGAAGTAAAGGGAAGTCTGGGTGGTACCGGGTGTGGGTCGGGTGTGAAAGTGTGAGGGGGAGGTTATGGTAGAGTACCATAATTCCGAGACTAAAGAGAGATGTGGGTGATGGGAGCGGGGGACTCTGGCCATGATATGGAGTGAGATGTCATTTGGGAGGTTAGGGATAATCGGTTGTGGTGACGGCGGAGTTTGAGAAGACACAGTGGTGATGGTGGTTTCCTCTGTCATTGTGTGTGTGTGCGCGCGCGCTGGTGGGGTGGGGTGGGGTGATTCTTTTTGAGTTGGGAAAGAACAATTATCTGAATAAAATAAAATAGTTTAGAATTTATTTGTACTTTTGAAAAGGTTAAGGGTCCAATTGCAATATTTTCATTGTATTTTTTTCCTATCATTTTAATTTATTTAATTCAATGGGCAAAATTGTCAAAGGATTGTCAGAATAGTGAAAAATAGTGATTTGAGGACCATTTGTGAGAATAAATGAAAGAATTAAGATAATATCTGCTAAAAAAAAAGAATAAGGATGATATCGTTACAAACCTGAAAAAATGTGGACCATTAATACAATTAACCCGAATTAAAATTATTTTTTTATTATTAGGCAAAGCTCATTGCATCTTTCTAGTTCTGACCATATGCATTATATGTTTCTTATTTCAAGGTATTGTATTTTGACACTAATTACAAATGATTTGTTTATTATGTTTTCTAGTGACTAAATAGTAAATACAAGTCATAGAGTCAATTTTAAATTTATTTAACATTTCCAATGAATGTAGGTTTACTGTCTATATTCATTTATGTTGATGAATGTATGTGGATATTATGTCGAGGAAACTCTTATTGTAAAAATTGAATGTAGAAGAAGAGGTCGAGCCGTGGAGATCAATATTTTTATTGTACGTGTCATTATTATTGTCTTAAAGAGAAAAAGGGACTAGACCCCAGCCCCAGCCCCAGCCCCGGGATGTAACTCTTGACATGAATATCTTTTTACCAAATTGATTAATGAATAAGCACACAGATTAAACATTTAACGAAATAACATTTGATGAATATTTTGTGAACATCGTTTTTAAGTTCTTATAATATTTAATGAATATTTTCTTGACGTCCTTTTTTGTGGTTAGTTATAATAGCTGGATTAATCTTCAATAGTACTTGGCGACTGGTGTAGGTTTTTGACAAAACAGATGAATTCAAAATTGGCCACTAAGTGCTGTGCTGGTGAAGGTAAATATGTGAATTCAAGTCAAACTAAGACACCTAATTTCATTTTGACACTGCACTCCAACTGTTGATATTTTTTAATTTTAAAATCTGGAAAATAAATCAAAGGAAAAATTGCACTATTGGTACTCATTATTACTCTACTAGCAAGTTGCACTCCGATTTTAAAAAATAAAATAGTTAATTCTTAACATTTTGTTATGGCTGTGCAATTAGTATCCCTAAGAATGAAAAAGTTCCAATTTTTTACTAAATTATCACGTGACTACTATGAAAACATTTGTCACTTCAAATTTATAACTTATAATTTTAAAAAAACCTTTGTCAAACATACAATTAACGTAGCCTAAAACTATAGAATGATTTGAGGCGCAGTCATGGTCAACCCTAAAATAACCACTGTGCTAAATACTAAAGAAATTTGCCGCCGGTTTTGGGGAAAAAAAGAAAAAGAAAAATATTGAATAGACAAAGTTTAATCCACTTGGCACCCCAACCATTACAGCTATAAATATTGAATAGATAAAGTTTTACTTGACATTCATAATTCATTACAAAACATTAAGATTTTCAATACAAATCCACGAATGGAAGGCTTAATTCCATATCTCCTCCACGCCATCAAGAAACAGAGGCCGCAACACGCATATCGCTGCCTCTCCGACAGCTCCACCCGCAGCTACCACCTGTTGCGCGGCGGAGATCAGTCCATTGAAGGCGGCTCCTCACACCGGAGATCGCGCTCCGAATTTCGGGAGCAGCCGTCGGCTTTGTCCCATACAAAAAGCTTCGCCAGAGCTTCCATGGTGTCTCCTTCAGAAGCTAATAATGGCTTGAGACGGAGGGGTTTAAATTACCAAAATTAGGTTTGATGAAAAAAAAAAATCATAAAATGTTATTCTTTTAAATATTGTTGGAGTGAAAAAAGAAATTATATAAAATGATTGTTTGGTATGATTTGTGATGAATTTTGAGTGTAACGAAAAAAATCGTTTCCTAATGTGTTAATTAAATATTTAAACTAATATTATATGAACATAAAATTATTGTATTTTTATTTATTTATTTTGCAAGTCATTAATATTTCTCATACCATGATCCATGCATATATATTTATGTCAATGCACTCTTGAGCGTGCATGAAATAAATTTTAGAAGTGATTAGTTCTAAATGATAATGTTGTAATTAATATTTTTTTTTTTTAAAAAAAGATGTATTTCAATTTTATTTGTTTTAAAAAAGAAAATGGTGCATGTCTATGTAATGAAATGATCGAGTGAGAAACGGGTCTCATAGGATCGACAAATTCACAAAGAATAATGTTTTTGAATTTGATGTTAAACGCAATTTTTAAAGAAATGGATAAAGGGCCATTTGAGGTGTATTAGTATCATGGTATGTATGTCACAATAGTTTAGTCACAATCGCGTTATTCGATTCATGCAATACAACTTAAAATTCGATAGTTAAACATGTTCCGTAAAAATGGTTCACTGTTTCGATTGGTTGATAATATACAAAATTGGGCTCAATTAATGTTAATAAGAAAATTTGTAATTTTTGTATCTAACATTTTCAATTTATTACTAATCTATCTCTTAACTAATTTTTATAGCATCAGACATTATTTTTTAATTAATTACAAATCACGTCCCTAATGATAGATTATGACGAATTTTCCATTCTTTTTAAATAAATAATAAAAAGAAGAAAGCTAAAAACAACAACAACAAAAAGAGAGAAAAATTGCAAATAAAATCTCATAACGGCATGAAATGACTTTTAGAATATTTGTATTGAATGTGTTAATTTTAGCTAATTAAATATTGTCGTATAGACTAACATAAATGTTAATTTACACATCTATTAGAGAGAGAAATTTGAATTATACTTAATATTTGACTTTAATGCTTGAATTAACACGTCAATTGCGGATGCTCTTCCCAAAAATGAAACAACAACAATTTCCCAATATTTTTTGCTTGACAAGTCACGATGATATAGTGATCAAAACTTTATCAACTCTATCATCTTTATTTTTGAGAGTCAAACTCTTTTTTGTAACTCTAACAAACTCTTTATATTAAGAATTTAAAATAGAGAATCGATTTGGTTGTTCAAATGTAGAGAGCCAAACTTATCTTTTATATAACACTTTTAGTGATTTCATTTATTATTTCACAACTTCTATGTACTTCTTTCAAAATAGAAGGGAAATGATAAAAACAAAAAAACAAAACAAGGAAGCTATCCATCACAACGGTGATGATCAACGGTCTAAATGACAATTGCGTGACATTAATTGATATGTCATCTTAAATGTAGACATATTAATTAATTACCACTAGACAGCTGACCATCAACCGTTGTAATAAATCACATTACTCACTTAAAAATGTGAAAAAATATTGAGTCATTATTGTTTATTGAAAACATAAAAAATAAAGAATAAATGTAAAGGGTGATGTTGCACTGTATAAAAAGTTTCACTCTTTATTTTTAATATTCTTCAACATACACTTTATATTGCAAAATAAGCTCTTTAAAATAAAAAACATGGTTGAAGATGCTCTTAGAAATGTTCAAAATACAGTGAAATATATGTTTAAATTTACAAAATCTCTCATAATTTGCTTAATATAAAAAGCTTTTTATTTAAATTTGTAATACATATTTTAGATTGTAAAGCCTGTTTGGTGTGGATTATAAACTAGTTTATTTAATCAAAATAGTTTATTTGACTAAAAATTGTTTAGTTGACTAAAATTTATGCCTTTCTAGCATGATATTTTTGACTATTTTTGGTCAAATAAACCATCTTGGTCAAATAAACTAGTTTATAATCCACATCAAACGAACTCTGACATTAATTCATCACATAAATCTTGTTAGAATTTCGTGCATCTTGGTTAATCAATCTATCAATATAAAAGGATGCAAAGCTTCATAAATCTTGAACAAAAGATAGGATAACCACAAATACAAAATGGCCAAGTTGTCGGTTTCTTGTGTTTTCACTAATGTCTTCTTGTCTATTATGTAATATTCTAAAAAGCGTAAAGTGTGACTAGGCGTGAGAGGCTGAGCTTCAAACTTTTCGGACCTAGGCGAGAGTGAGATAATGACAAGGCGAGGACAAGACGTGAGACATGGATACGTTTGCACACCGCACCTCATGCTCTGACCGAGATCTTTGGGGATGATTTCGTACTACAATTCGGTGGAGGAACTTTAAGCACGCGGAGCATGGGCGAAGTTTAGACAGATTTTTTAGAATAGTGCTATAATGATAACTGATATGAATTCAATTCATTTTATTTTTACATGTAACGTCATAAAAAATTCTTAACAACAAAGAATTTTGCAATTTACATAAAGTAATTGTATTTTGATGAACAAATTAATAATTTGGAAATTATTTATTATCAATATTATATATTAATTTGTGATTAAAAAAAAAAAAAATTATGTGCAGCTTGTTGGGGCTCCAGAATGGTGTGCGGAAAGATTACTTTAATCCAAACTGCTCTCTATCTACACACTGACTTCATGCAATCCACTTTGTTCGTCAAAGTATGGATCCAGACTTATTAATACAAAATGCCTTCTTGGATTTCCCTATCCAAACAGTTTCAATATTGTAGATGCTTGTATAAATGTGATCCCAATGAACGGGAATTTGTAGTCCACAGAGCTAAATCTCCAGAGTTGGCTTAATATTTCTGAGATTTTCAATAAGAAAGTAAAATTTTACTTCTTCGTTTTGAGCACAATTACAACATAACACGGACAACACAATAGTAAATAGTTTGACATTCAAGTATCATTGAATATATCTACCAAGATATAAAAATCATAAGAAACGAACAGCAAGAATTGTTATAGGAGTTAAGCCATTAACGAGGTCTACATCTCTTCTGGAGCTACACTACACAACCAAAATGGCACCCCTTGTACACTATATTCAACGGCAATCAATGGTTACAGAGAACAAACCTCAAACAAGTGCTTCAGTAAATATACTATTACAAGAAAACTACATGTCTCTAGTGTCACTCAATAATCAAACAGAAAGTTTTAGAAAAGGAGTTACGCACAGTAGAGAGAGAGAGAGAGAGAGAGAGAGAGAGAGAGAGTGTGTGTGTGTGTGTGTGTGTTTTGATGAAAGTATACACATCCAAATTCAAATCTTACTCTCAAAGACCCTATTCCTACTATATATGTTACAAAAATATCATTACTCATTAAATACATTTTCCCCATTAATCCTTTCATAGTTATTAAATCGTTCTTTGTTTGGGAGCACGTGGAAGGAATGTACACTCAGTATCAAGTATCCACACTTGCTGGGTAGATGTGGCATCTAAATTGCCATTATGGTATGATGAAGAATCAATCTCAAAACCAAACAATTTCATAAAGAGAGATATTTTATTTGGAAGTAACTTTGCCAAATACTGTTGGAAAATTGGCACAAATGGTTCTTAATCTTTGTCTTCAATGCGGAAATGGTCTATAACCTTTATTTTCTAGTACAGAAGTTCATAACATATGCGTTTTAGTGCACAATTAGTTCTTATTTGATAAAAAAAGACAAATATGCTCTTATTTTTAATTAGAGAAATTTTCAATTGGATTGATAACTTTTGCAAAAAGTGAAAATGGGTCGATTCTTTTATTTTTTATAAAAAATTAAAAAAAAAACTAACAAATTGACAATATACTAAATTATTTTGTATATTTTACGAATTATTATAAAATAACTAAAATTTAAACTCATAATTATTAACAAATGTGTTAATTAAAATTATTTTATTATTATTAACCAGTAATATTATTTAAAATTTAAACTTTAATTTTATCGTTACAACATAAAAAAAAAATAACTTTGTCACAAACTTGATGCTCAAATATTTTTATTTAATTAAGTTATTCGTTTATTAACTATAAATATTAGAGCTCAAATTGTATTTTTCATATTTTCATTTATCGTTAAAAAATAAAAAACACATAATGCGTAAATTAATTTTTGTTAGTATTTTTATGTTAAAAAATAGAATAAAATTTGTTCATTGTCATAAAATTTTATATGCCATTTTGTTATAATTTACTTTTTATTCAAATTTTTCACATCACATAGCAATTAGATATATCTAAAGCGAAATAATTTTATATTTTTCTTTTATGAAAAATTTAAATGACCAAATATAGTGATATATTTAATATGCTAAATTTAATATTATTTAATAAATATATATCGTACCTATTTGCACATTTTGCAAATGTTAGAAATTTAATTGTAATTTTCTTTAATTAAAATTAAGGGTATTTTTGTCATTTTAATCAAGTAAGGACCAATTAAACACAAAAATACATAGGTTAGGGATTGTTGTGTCACAAAATAAAGGTTAGGAACTATTTTGGCACTAAAGGAAAAGGTTAGGGACCATTTGTGCCATTTTCCCAATACTGTGTTTCAAGTTCTTCTAAATTTTAGGGGTGGTTTTGCAATCATTACTTTTCCCATAACATTTGAGATTTGTAGTTAAGAGGAAGTAAAATTCATCGTATTCTATCTTTTCAGTGTCAATCACGCTATCAAGAAAAGTACCAGTCAACAATAGGGCATGTCAGTCCAGCTAATTTGTTTCAGATTTGTGTTTGTTTGATAATTTTTTAATTTTTTTTTGGTTATAAAGAGTGATTTAATGAAAAGTAGATAAAGTCAGGGATAGCAAAATGGGTCAATCAGTTTGTTGGTTCGCCGGTTTGGTACATCAAAACTCAATCTATAATACGCTCGGACTTGTTGCGGAACGAATCCAAGCTAGGATCTATATAAAAAATGTGGGCCGAACCGAATAGACGAGCCGACTCGTCTTGAGTTGTGGGCATTTGCCCACGAGCTAGTGTCCAAAAGTGACCGTTGCACATCATTTTTAATTTCATTTTTTTTCAAATTCAATTTTTTTTTCTATAAATACTTTTTTTTTAAGTTCATTTTTTTCTCATTTCAACCTCTCAATCTATTATATACTCAATTCAACAACAATTCTCAAATTTCATTATCTCTCAATATTAATTTATAATTATTTATCTCAAATCTCATTATTTAAGTATTAGTCTATACTTATAAATTTTAATTTTTTAATTAGCCGGTCCAGCCTTGAAAAAAGGAGGAGGATTTTCTCACACTTTCTTAAAAAAAAAAATGGAGCCGAGCCTTCTTTTTTGGGATGAGCCGAGCCCATTGCCACCCCTAGATAAAGCGCATGTTTAGTAGTACTGACATTATATTTTAAGTGCTCAAGTTATAAGTTGTTAGTGAATGTGTAGATAAAAAATAAGTTGTAAGTTGTGAATCTTAGGAAATATGTAGATAAAAAGTATGTTTGACCAGCTGAAATTATAATTTAAGCTACCCATGGCGTGATTCCTCTGGAATAATTAAAAAAAAAATTATTAAATAGAAGTATTTATTTTTCCACAATTTTAGAAATTAACAAATACTTTAAGAAATTGTCAACTCTATTCAGGCAATATATTTTATATGTATTTCTTTCATAAGACAGAAAACGTATATGTTGCAACATATGCTGAGATTTTTCAGATTAGTCAAAAAATTTATAATATTTTTTTAATCTATTTTATTTTTTTCCTTATTGATATGCGCCAAATTTGTGAATATGCGACTTTGATGAGGTAAAATAGCATCGATTTTCATAGCAAATCATTTATATTTTTCTAAAATTTTCATTTAATCATTGAGCTAAAATTCTAAAAGTTTAGAGGGAACATTTTTTTGTCTTAGGTTATTGATTATAAACTTAATTAGAAATCTTCTTAAGTGTTCATAGACTATCTTTTGTAATATTCTGGAGAAGAAGATTTAGAACTTTCGAGAGAGTTGAACAACTTCAAACAACAAACGAGGAGTGCTCGTTGAACGAGTCCAAGAAGTGATTCTACGCAATAATATCAATATTAAAGAGTGGGTCTTTATTTATTTAAGTTTGATTGTGTCTATAATATGTTTTTGTTCAATAGTTAGGTGTAAACAATTGTCGAATCACGTCGATTGCATGTGTCATTTATGTTTTTTTTAACTTATTTGGTAAATTAATCAATTTTGCTAAATTGTGTCACATTCACTTATTGACTACATTCTTGTTACTTGTTTTATCTATTTTATTATGACCACAAATGATTCTTTTATGACCATGCATGTATTTAGACGTGGCAAAATCGGCTCATATAACTCATATTGATTTTTTTTTTCCTCTCTCTTTAACATCAATAACTTATTTTGTAAATAGTTCCAATACATAATCTAAATAATATCAATCTAAAATGATCTAAGCCCAAGTCACCAATAAACATTAATCCAAAAATCTCAAGATCCAACATAAAATTGTTTAAATTTAATTAAAATTTAGTTTAATTTAAGTTTCAATCTAAAATATATTTGGTGTGACAAGTAAATTACTTATTTTAAATTTACTTATAAGTAAATTTTTTAATTTAAGGCTAGCATACTTTTAATATTTGTATTTTCCTACCTATATAAAAAGTGTGAATATTAAGTTCACTATTCATAGTGGTCAACCAAAAGGGAAATTAGCGCAAATGGTCACTCACTTTTGTCCTCAGTATAGAAATCATTCATAACGTTTGTTTTTTACACAAAAGACCTCTAACATATATTTTTTTGTGCGCAATTGGTCCTTATTTGATAAAAAAGATAAATATGCCCTTCGTTTTAATTAGAGAAAATTGTAATTGAATTTCTAATCTTTGTAAAATGTGCAAATAGGTCCAACAATTTTATTTTTTATAAAAAATTAAAAAAATTTAACGAGTTCTTTTATTTTTAATTGACACTTTATTTATCAAATTGATATTGTACTAAATTATTTTGTATATTTTACGAACTATTATAAAAATAGCTAAAATTTAAGCTCATAATTATTAATAAATATGTTAAATAAAAATATTTTTTTATTATTAAGTAATTTTATTATTTAAATTAAATTTTTTTATTTTATTGTTACAACATAAAAATAACAATTTTGTCACAAACTTGATATTCAAATACTTTTATTAATTGAGCAATTCGTTTATTAACTACAAAAATTAGTCTATTAGAGCTTCAAATGTATTATTCACTTTTTAACTTAATTTTTAAAAACATTGGCGCAGATGGTCCCTAAATAAATAACAAAATAGCGTATATAATTTTGTTGTCATTTTCCTTTTGAATATTAATTCAACTCGAGGGTATTATTTTTGAAAATAATTTGTTTGAAATTTGGCAATACAAAATCTATTTAGTGCTTTAGAAATTTGTATTTAAGATGATACTTTTTACACACGGGTAGTTATTGAACAATTTTAATTGTAATTAATATGTTTATTAACTTGTTTACTTTTTTTACACATTGTGGCCCACAATCTCTAACTTGTATCAAATATATATACAATTTCCATTAGCATGTTGAATTAACAACTGCAACGTGATTTATTTACTTTTAGAAATTATATTGTTTTAAGAGTTTAAATTCGAACATGAAACGATTTGATCAATTAACTTATTGATTATCTCTAGAGCTTCATCTAAATTAACAAAGAAGATTTTTATGAACTTTTTATTCTGCCACTAAACATCGTGATTATTGAATTGGTACACTTACCGAAGAAGTCTAATTTGTTGTTTTTGAAAATCAGAATCTTTGATGGTGTAAGCTCAATTCTATCATATCTTTATCTTTTATTTAAGTTATTTGAAAAAAAAATTAAAATTAATGTACAGATGTTGTTGTAGATACTTATGCCCAGAATCTTATTCTGGAGCAAATGTGAAATTTCTTAATGCAAAAGCATTCGACTTTCCTTACGTGATTAGAATATTATAAAAGAATGAACATAGTCTTCAAGGAGGAGTGCAAATTATAAGAAAATGGTACTTAAGAATAATAACTTTTATGAAGTAAATTGAATTCAATTTTATCATATGTTTGAGTCATCTATTGTAATAAATTTTAATAAACTATGTTTTAAGTTATAAGTATGCTTATATTTAAGTTTTGATTTTTTAATATTTAATTTTTTTCCACTTAAATTATCAATATCAAGTAATTCGTAAAATAAAGATATAATAAACACTATTACGTTCTTAATTAACGAGACATCACGTGCATCGCACGTGCTCACACTAATTTTTTTAAAAAGTGTCTACAAATAGTTTGCAATTAACAAAAAAAAAAATATTATTTTGAAAAAAAAATTTGACGTCTATCTATTGACTAATACATGAGAGCTCTAATTTTATAAATTAATCTTTTTAAAAATCTCAAAATATATAGTCTAAATTTATCTAAGATTATATTTGATGTAATGTATTAGATTGTATAAAAAAAAAGAAGAAATTACATCCATTACTATATATATACAATATATTGTTAAATTTACTTTTCTAATATTTTTATTCTAAAAATATGGGTATTATTTATATTATTCTATATATTTATATAATATAATATTTACAAAAGCAAACACAATATACATTCGCATTAATTTCGCGGAGAGAGAGAGAGAAAAAATTGTGGGAGAGAGAAAATATCATATTCATCTTCTCTATCCCTCTTCAGTGCATCCATATCGCCGACATTGCCGCCAACAGTATAATCTTATCTCTCTAATATCTAGGGTTCCATCACCATGTAAAAGCCTAACTTTCAATTTGTAGAAATTTTAGTGACAAAGATACCTAACATGGATACGCCTACTCGCAGAATGACTCGGCGGCAAAGAATGAGTCGCCTGACTATGTGAAGAAGCATGCATTACATTCCAAACAGAAAGTCATTTGGATGCACATATTGAAGGAAATCGCCGGCGAATAGGTACTTACTAATATGTTGCAAAAGTTGTTATAAAATCAATTTGCATTGCCCATGTTCCTAATCTGTTGCAAATATTGTTACAAAATTAGTTTGCATTGTTTCTGTTACTAAATCTGTTGCAGACGATATTACAAAAATTTGTTGCGTTGTCTCTGTTATTAATGTGTTGCAAACGTTGTTATAAAATCAGTTTGCATTGTCTCTGTTGCTAATTTGTTGCAGAAGATGTTACAAAAATCTATTTCGTTGTTTCTGTTATTAATCTGTTGCAAACAATGTTCCAAAATCTGTTTTGTTCTCTATGTTATTAATCAGTTGCAAACGATGTTACAAAAATCTGTTTCGATTATAAATATGTGGATGTTGTCATCGGACACGATTTGCATGAAGAAGACGCTTTACAGTTGGCCGAGATGAGTTGCAGTTTATTGTAATGTTGGAGAGATGTTAAAATGATTAGAATTGTAAAAGATGAAAGAGAGATAAACAGGGGAGAAATTAGATTGATGAGAGAGAATAGCTTAATTAGTTATATAAAAAAATTTTAATCAAAATAATAAATGAGATAATTAAGGATTCTGTTACAATATTTAATCAATTAAATAATTAATTAAAAATTAGATGAAACCCAGTATTTTTGGAATAAAAAACATGTTACAGTTTTTTTATAAATAATAACATAAGATGGCTTACTTGTTAAAATTTCCCCATGAAAAATTTATTTAAAAAAAAAAAAAGAAATTTAAGTCTAAGTTGGGCCAATGGGTTGGATTGGACTAGTATATTTCTGTCCCATACAAAATAGGGTAGGGATAGCCCAGTAAAGTTTTCGTGTGTGGCCCTACTCTGATGAGTTGGACTGGCCTAATCCAGCCCATTTGTCAGTTCTACTTGTATAGTATCTCCCCTTCATGTCTCGAAAATTTATTTTTGGATATAGATTGCATTAATTTTAGATTCCAAAAATCTAATAAGATTGTATTAATTTTAGAGATTTCAAAAATCTAACCATTGACAAACAAGTATATAAAGACAACTCAAATCGTACTCATTATTTGCAATCTTCAGAAAAAAAATAAACTAATGCTAAAATCATAAATGGCGAAGCTAATTGCATCTTTTCTAGTTCTCACCATATGCATTATATGTTCCTTATTTCAAGGTATTGTATTTTGACACTAATTACAAACGATTTGTTTATTATGTTTGATAAAATTATTATAAATCTAGTGATTAAAAACGAGGCATGTTATGTAGTCGATTGTAAATTCATTTTTCTTTTTCAATGAATGCAGGTTCAGAGGCTTTATATTTTAGAGACATTTGTCAATTAAATCTAGATTTTCCGTGCCATGTTGAAAATATAAAATCGTGCGTGAATGTATGTGGAAGTTTTATTGGAGGAAGACTTCTCGTAGAATCTGAATGTAGAAAAAAAGGGTACAATGGAGGCCAAAATTTTTATTGTGTTTGCAAATATATTTGTCGTAAAGAGAACAAGGGAGTAGTCTCCAACCCTAACCCAGGGGTAAAACTCTAGCGTACGGAAAAGAGTTGGTTTGGTATTGGCATTAATATATAATTTTCTTACCAAATTGATTAAATAATAAGGAAACAGTTAAAACATTTGATGAATATTTTCTAAACATCGTTTTTTAGTTATTTAATGAATATTTGCTTAAAGTCCTTTTTTAGTGTTAGTTATGAATTTTGTAGAGAATAAACTTTCTTTGTCGATGAGAAATGTCTCACAATATTAGCAAGTCGTTAATATTTAATATGATAACTAACGAATTTAATAAAGAAAATATTAGTTTTCACATATAAAGAAGACGAGTTAGAATAATATATTGTTTAAATTAAGAAAAACGAGATAGAATAATACAAGAGAATAGTATTCAAATGTGTAATTTATTATAACGGTGGTGTTGAAATTATTTTTGAAATACTAATAAGTTGTGAATCCTATGTAATATGTGTAGTAAGTTGTGAATTCTATTAAATACGTAAATAAAAAATATGTTTGACTAATTTGATCATCTTAAATTATAATAAACATAGGCAAGTAAGCACTAGATAGGAATATTTTCTAAGTATTCTGATAAGACTAAATACTCATCAACTATTATTTATTATATTACAACCCTACTATCAATTTGATGACTATTTATACAATAACTGATTCGTTAAAAATTTTGCATGGCAAAAATTCAATCGGACGAAAATTATTAAACGAAAGAAAAAATATTGATGTTATAAACTATAAATCTTAATCACTATACTACAACCTCTAATCTTGTAGTTTTTTTGTTTTGTTACTACAAATATTTAAAAAAATTCTATTTTTTTTTTTTTCAATTTACCCAAAAAAAACAAAAATTTATTTGAGGCGGTTGGCAGGTCAAAAATTTGCCCCGCCTCATTGTCATCCATAATCTTGGACCTGTTTCTTCTAAAAGTTCTTATAATCAAACAAAGTACTTTCAGAAAATTATTCAAACATGTCCAAAAATCACTTTTGGCTTTTCAAAAACTATGTCAAACATGCCTTAAGACCTTTAACTTTTTTTTTTTTTTTTGAACAGTATATTATACTATATGCAAAAAGTTCATTTTAGAGTTGCCAATAAATTGGAAAAAAAAAATGTTATGCAAGTAGAAGATTGGAAATCGAAATATCAAGAAAATTAGTAGTGGACCTAGGTGTCCATTTATGTTAAGCTTGGTGGCCCTCTGATGCTATTTTCCCTTTATATTTTGAATTACAATTTATATAGACATAAAATGTACTTTACTATGAATGAAAAATAACAGCAATATATAAACCACCAAATACTAGAGCATGTAACAAAATGCAAGAGATTATATTTTCTAATGGATGAAATTTTTTATTTTAAATATGATTACGATTATTTTGTAGTAGTAGTGATGACAACGGGACGGAGTTAGACTAGATTGACTCTCCCCGACCCACGCTCCACTAGAAATTTTAGAGAGGTAGGATGGAGATTACGATTATCTCCATTTACTTACTTACTTATTTATTTAATATTAATTTTTTATTTCTTAAAATAAATATAAAATTAAAAGCATAAAAATAAAATTTAGGGCAGCGGACCATGCCTCGTACCCGACGGGGTGGGGATCATACCATCCTATTCAGTAGCCTCAAAATTTTGCATCGTACATTATATATATAACAAATGTCATAAACTATATAACAAATTTCTAAAATCTTTTTTTACATCAACGTAGTAACAATAACACCTTTTAATTTTGAAAAATACCCTCTTTTTCATTTTCTAATTTTTACTCTACATTTAAATTACACTTTTTAAAAAATCTCTCTCTATTGTATAAACTTCTTTTAAAGAAAATATTTATTTACCTACTCAAACACAAAATACAAGAAAATAATATCTAATTTTCCCACTTCAATCTTTCAAACTCTAATACCATTCACCACCATTCCAAATCCATTCACCACCCACCACCATCGACGCCACCCACCGTGCGATCTCCAAATTATTTGGAAGGTCACTCGCATCTCTCTCTCTCTCTCTCATAACATAATTTTTTTTTTCTCTTAATGTTTGATTGTTTTTAATTGTTGAGGAATGGAATGTAATGAAAGATCTTAATGTATTAATTAGAAAATCTATCTTGCATGCAAAAACGCAGCTTTTAGCAGCTCATGATAAACAAAAATAAACGCTTTATTGCAATTTGTGGGTATTATTTCTAGAAGTTAAAAGAGAACAATAATGCAGAACATGTTATGGACCTCTTATGTGAAAATTTGAGCTGTTTTAGGTTTTTTTTGGATTTAATTTCTTGTATCAATTTGTTGGGTTCGAATGATTCCCATCAAGGCAAAGATGCTTAGCATGGGTGTGGTTAAGGTGTCGATTGGCGGTATTTGGGTCGGTCCAGTGATGGTCGTAGTAACATGTTACTTGAATATAATAATATGTTTACTAGGTGAATTTGGGATATGAATGAAGATTGCAGACCGTCGAGTTGAGAAAAGATAATGATGGTGGTTGGAAAAAATAAGTAGGGTATGCTTGAGATAGGAGAAATCCGACTCAATTGGTTGTGACCAAAGATAACGGCGATGGGGAGAAACAATGTCGGACACGATGATGTTAAAAATTTGTGATAGATTAACAACAATAACTCATATGTTACTATAGTAACATACATCTTATTCTACAATTAAAAAAATAAATTACACATTAATCTAAAATGTTGCTTTTAAATAAAAAATTGAAATATTTTTATGTTAACCTACAAGTAACAGAATAACACATATTACCGAACATTTGAAATATTGATTTCAAATTTTTAAAAAAAAAAATTTAATAAAAAAAGGGTAATTTGTAATTTTGGTCTCCAACCTTTCAAATATGTTATTAATCTATCACAAACCAATTTTTTTAGACCAGACATTCCCAACTTTCAGTTTGTTGCAACTCACATCCCCATTGACATATTTTGACGAATTTGCCATCTTCTTTAAATAAGCAAAAATAGAAAAAAGCTAAAAACAACAACAAAATAAAAAAAATTACAAATAAAGTTCCATAACTTTTAAAAAGTACAAAATAACTTCATCTTCCCAAAAACCTGCTTCATTCTTGCAAGGAAATCTCGGCTTATGTGGCCTCGACTTGATTAATCCTTGTTCAGGTGACAAGCTGACGAGCAAAACATCCCATCTTGTTGAAGTAACCCATGCCTTAGTTTCTGTAGCTTTGGTTTTCGCGTTAGTGATTGTTGCTTTTGGATTTTACCTTATGCGTCGCTCTTACAATTGAAAATCTCAACTGGATAGTTGGAGATCGGTCATTCTTTTATCCTCTCCGAGTTACTGAGCATGATTAGATTATGGCAATGGATGAAAAGACTACTAGAGGATGTGGTGGAATTTTTGAAAGTGTTTACGTAGTGAATTTACCAAGTGGGGAAGTTGTTGCCGTGAAGAAGATAGTGAACATTTGCAAAAAATAATGCGAACACATAGTATAAATTCATATTGTATTCAATGTCGGTGTCAGAAGGAGTTGTGTCTCTGAGCAATGGAATAGGATGCGACTTATCCAACTCTTTAAGGTACACGAATTGCCCGATTTTAATTGGTAGCCCAGAATCATCTGATTGTGTTATTGAAGCAAAGAAACAAACATTTGGTGTGACATGTCCGAAACCTTTTTATTAGGCCATAGATCAGCTTCCACATCTTCAATAAGCTCTACATGAACCCCCAGTCTTCAAAAAAAACATATGCACAAAAAAAAAAAGCAACAACATAGATTTAATTTTATATTTTCAATGATAATTCGATATATAAAATTTTAAAATTAATTTTTTTAAATATGTAGGTATATATGTAATTTGATTCTTTTTAAAAAAAATTAGAACCGCTAGATAATAAACTCATAAACATGGGTTGAACCATTTCAAAAGCCGCTACTAAAAATCTCCAAAAGCCGCTCTATTTATAAACACCCAAAATTGATATTTTAAAAAATCCTCATAACTGATACTTCAAAACTTCCAGACTCTCAAGAAGGCTTTCCAGAAACTTGACCTAATGAATGGGAATAAGATAAGCTTAATTGTGGGCATGTGAGATCGTAAAGGGGAAGAGAGTGAACGAATTTTCTTGAGTTAAATGTTTAAATAATTAATGAACTTTTAGTTTTGTTTTATTTAGTTATTGAATTTTAAAATGTTGCTAAATGTTAACTAAACATTACAACGTTACTCACCATTAATCACTCTTAACAACCCATTAACAATCAATAAGCAGAACAACACACGTGATAGACGGAATGTTCACGTGACATATTTTTCAGCCAACCAATATTGAGTTGTCCGCCATGTTAGCAATCTGTATGTTGAATAGTCAATAAACTTTTAGTTATGTCTTTGTTCCCTCACTGAACTTTAAAATATTGCTAGATGCTCACTCAACTTTTCAAAGTTACAACCCGTTACTTACTCATGACGATTCAATAACAGCCAATTGACAGAATGCCCACGTAGCTGACGAAATGATTACGCATCATCCATTTTGTGCCATTAAATATGCCAACCACAATAGTCACGCGTCATATTATCAAACGCATTTTCAAAATATAATTTTTAAGATACCAAAAATGGTAAAACTTTCTCCAATTAAACAAACAATTTATTTCCAATTGGTCTCAAATTGAAATCTCCCAAACGTTCCACCAAAAACCGTAGCCCTAACCCATCTTCTCTGAAAAACCAATCTGGGATAGAAAACTCTAATTCTTCACTGATTATGAAGAGAAAGTTGTGTTATTATGGTAATGTTCCAGTGTTGAAAACATCTTTGATGGAGGGTATCCTTGGACGCCAATTTTGGGGTTGTAGATTCTACGAGAAGGTAGATGCGTGTGATTTTTTTGATTGTGTAGATCATGCACTCCATACTAGATACAAGTCGGTGATCAATTGGTAGAACATTTGGGATAAATCAATTTGAGATCAATTAGAATGAAATCTTTTTTTAATTGGACCAAGTTTCATTGTTTTTGACATCTTAAAAAATATATTTTAAAAATGCGTTTTGATGACATGGCGCGCGACTATTTTTATTGCCATATTTAATGGCACAAAATAAATGATACATGGTCATTTCGTCAATCTTGTGGGTATTTTGTCAATTAGTTGTTATGAAATCGTCATGAGTAAATAATAGAGTGTAACTTTTAAAAGTTGAGTGAACATTAAGAGAAAATTGATCACTGGATAGCATACATTTGTGATTGGTTCTTTCAGAGAAGGCCAAGTAAAGCACTATTTCATTACTAGGGTGGCAGGAAGTGGTGAAGGAGAAGGTGTTATGCCTAAGTAATATAATTAGAACCGGATTAATGATCTCATTATTTCTATATTATATGTCCAAATCATTTTATTAAGAACATTGATCTTTATCCTGTAAGCGTGTACATGTTGACTTTAATTCTTGTTAACCATCTTTGTTGATAAACAAATTTTTTTTTTATAGAAGTCGAAAATGTTCAAAAGGGAATTGAAGTAAATTTACGTCAGCTATATACAAAAAAAAATTCCGACATATCTCAAAAATTAGAAGGATATTATAGACAGACATATTAGAAATATATCAATCACTCTATATTAGAAAGTAATTAATCTATGGTTTAGAGTGATTTTAGATTCGTGATTGTAATTAGTTAAAATATAATTATTTTTTCTCTGTATATATGAAAAAAAAACTCTAAGGACTCATTATTTGAAAAACTAATTCTAAAATCATAAAGGGAAATTGGTGCAAATGGTCCCTAACGTTTGTCTTTATTATGCAAATGGTCCCTAACCTTTGTTTTTTAGCCCAATAGTCCCTAACCTATGTATTTTTGTGCATAATTGGTCCTTATTGATAAAAAAAGAAAAATATGCCCTTATTTTTAGTTAGAAAATTTTTCAATTAGATTCTAACTTTTGCAAAAAATACAAATGGGTCAAATACTTTTATTTTTTTTATAAAAAATTTAAAAAAAAACTAACAAATTGATAATATATTAAATTATTTTGTATATTTTGTGAACTATTATAAAATATCTAAAATTTAAGCTCATAATTATTAACAAGCGTGTTAATTAAAAGGATTAATTACACTAATGGTCTCCATTCTTTTAGATTTGTAACAATTTTACCTCTATTATTTTTTTAGCAGATATCATTCTCATTCTTCTATTTATTATCACAGTTGGTCTCCAAATCACTATTTTCACTATTCTGATAATTCTTTGACAATTTTACCCATTAACTTAAATAAATTAAAATGATGAAAAAAATACAATGAAAGTATTGCAATTGGCTCCTAACATTTTCAAAAGTACAAATAAATCTTAAACTATTTTATTTTATTCAGATAAGTATTCATTCCCAACTAAAAAAATCATTTTGGGACCCATTTCCCACTTATTGAAATGACAGTAAAAAAACTCACACATTATTCGACGGAATCTCGTGAATGGAGCTGCCAATAATGTAGATTTTCGTGCCAAGGACGCAGAAGGAAGATCCAATTGGCTGGCGGCCCAAATCGATAGGAATGGAATGGAGAAGGATAATGTTTTTATTTTTGGGTTTTTGGGAATACTAGTGGAAGGAAGAGTTGATGCGGAGGTTGGGTTTCTGGGAATACCAGTGGAAAGAGGAGTTGACGCGGAGGTTGAGGTAAAGGGAAGTCTGGGTGGTACCGTGTGTGGGTCGGGTGTGAAAGTGTGAGGGGGAGGTTATGGTAGAGTACCATAATTCCGAGACTAAAGAGAGATGTGGGTGATGGGAACGGGGAACTCTGGCCATGATATGGAGTGAGATGTCATCTGGGAGGTTAGGGATAATCGGTTGTGGTGACAGCGGAGTTTGAGAAGACACAGTGGTGATGGTGGTTTCCTCTGTCATTGTGTATGTGTGTGCGCGCTGGTGGGGTGGGGTGGGGTGGGGTGGGAATGGATGATTCCTTTTGAGTTGGGGAAGAACAATTATCTGAATAAAATAAAATAATTTAGAATTTATTTGTATTTTTGAAAAGGTTAAGGGTCCAATTGCAATATTTTCATTGTATTTTTTTCCTATCATTTTAATTTATTTAATTCAAAGGACAAAACTGTCAAAGGATTGTCAGAATAGTGAAAAATAGTAATTTGAGGACCATTTGTGAGAATAAATAGAAGAATTGAGATAATATCTGCTAAGAAAAAAGAATATGGATGAAATCGTTACAAACTTGAAAGAATGTGGACCATTAGTACAATAACCCGAATTAAATTTTTTTATTATTATTATTATTAGGCAAAGCTCATTGCATCTTTCTAGTTCTGACCATATGCATTATATGTTTCTTATTTCAAGGTATTGTATTTTGACACTAATTACAAATGATTTGTTTATTATGTTTTCTAGTGACTAAATAGTAAATACGAGTCATATAGTCAATTTTAAATTTATTTAACATTTCCAATGAATGTAGGTTTAGTGTCTATATTCATTTATGCTGATGAATGTATGTTGATATTATGTCGAGGAAACTCTTATTGTAAAAATTGAATGTAGAAGAAGAGGTCGAGCTGTGGAGGTCAATATTTTTATTGTACGTGTCATTATTATTATCATAAAGAGAAAAAGGGACTAGACCCCAGCCCCAACTCCAACTCCAATCCCAACCCCAACCCCAACCCCAACCCCAACCCCGGGATGTAACTCTTGACATGAATATCTTCTTACCAAATTGATTAATGAATAAGCACACAGATTAAACATTTAACGAAATAACATTTGATGAATATTTTTTAAACATCGTTTTTGAGTTCTTATAATATTTAATGAATATTTTCTTGACGACCTTTTTTGTGGTTAGTTATAATAGCTGGATTAATCTTCATTAGAAGTTGGCGACTGGTGTAGGTTTTTGACAAAACGGATGAATTCAAAATTGGCCACAAAGTGCTGTGCTAGTGAAGATAAGTTTGTGAATTCAAGTCAAACTAAGACACCTAATTTCATTTTGACACTGCCAAAATGTTACACTCCAACTGTGATATTTTTTAATTTTAAAATCTGGAAAATAAATCAAAGGAAAAATTGCATAATTGGTACTCAATATTACTCTAGTAGCAAGTTGCACTCCAAATTTAAAAAATAAAATAGTTAATTCTTAACATTTCGTTATGGCTGTGCAATTAGCATCCCTAAGAATGAAAATGTTCTAATTTTTTACTAAATTATCACGTGGCTACCATGAAAACATTTGTCACTTCAAAATATAAGAGATGAATTTACTACCAAGGTAATAATAAATTGAGGGTAAATTCAAATTGTGCAATTTTTTCTAAATAAAATAGTGAATGGATGGCCATAATTGAGTACATATTTGTTTATGCTTTTTTAAATTTTTAAATAATTAAATATTATTTATATTTATATATTTCGTAAAATCTATATCTTATAATTTTAAAAAAAACCTTTGTCAAACATACAATTAACGTAGCCTAAAACCATAGAATGATTTGAGGCGCAGTCATGGTCAACCCTAAAATAACCATGTGTTAAATACTAAAGAAATTTGCCGCCGGTTTTGGGGAAAAAAGAAAAAGAAAAATATTGAATAGATAAAGTTTAATCCACTTGGCACCCCAACCATTACAGCTATAAATATTGAATTGATAAAGTTTTACTTGACATTCATAATTCATTACAAAACATTAAGATTTTCAATACAAATCCACGAATGGAAGGCTTAATCCCATATCTCCTCCACGCCATCAAGAAACAGAGGCCGCAACACGCATATCGCTGCCTCTCTGACAGCTCCACCCGCAGCTACCACCTGTTGCGCGGAGGAGATCAGTCCATTGAAGGCGGCTCCTCACACCGGAGATCGCGCTCCGAATTTCGGGAGCCGCCGTCAGCTTTGTCCCATACAAAAAGCTTCGTCAGAGCTTCCGTGGTGTCTCCTTCAGAAGCTAATAATGGCTTGAGACGGAAGGGTTTAAATTACCAAAATTAGGTTTGATGAAAAAAATTCATAAAATGTTATCCTTTTAAATATTGTTGAGCTGAAAATAGAAATTATATAAAATGAGAGTTGGTGTGATTTGTGATGAATTTTGAGTGTAACGAGAAAAATCGTTTCCTAATGTGTTAAATATTTAAACTAATATTATATGAACATAAAATTATTATTATTATTATTATTATTTATTTTTTTTTTTTTTTGCAAGTCATTAGTATTTCTCATACCATGATCCATGCATATATATTTATGTCAATGCACTCTTGAGCGTGCATGAAATAAATTTTAGGAAGTGATTAGTTCTAAATGATAATGTTGTAATTGAGACATTATCAATTTTTCAATTAATTACAAATCGTCTCTAATGAAAGATTATGACGGATTTTCCATTCTTTTTAAATAAAAATAAAAGAAAGGTAAAAATAATAAAAAATTAAGAAAAAATTACAGATTAAATATTGTCGCATAGACTAACACGAATGTTAATTGATACATCCATTAGAGAAATAAATTTGAGTGATACTCAACATATGACATTAATACTTAAATTAACACATCAATTGCAGTTTATCTTTGAAAACCTAAAAGAATTATGCTTGCGGCTACAGTTTACTTCCTATGGAATGCTAGAAATGGGTTGATCTTTGAAAACCTCAAGCCGAGAGCTGACACTATTATTAAAAGGATTAAAACACACGTATACAAAATTTTATTTTCTTTGTATCCTAATGTTTTTATTCTTTGACATTCTCTTTAGATAGTGATGTTGACATTCTCTTTAGATAGTGATGTAATTTTTGTTGGTTCTTTTTATTTTTTTCCTTTGATTGTCTGGGGATGCTCAGTATATTTGTATAAAGTACTCTTTTTGATCTATATATATTTATATTTCGATAAAAAAAAAAAAACACATCAATTGCAGATGCTCTTCTTAAAAATGAAACAACAACAAATTCCCAATAATTTTTTTGTAAGTTATGACGATATAGTGATGAAAACATCTTCAATGGACTCTTTATCAACTCTATCATCTTTATTTTTGAGAGACAAACTCCTTTTTATAACTCTAACAAACTTTTTATATTAAAAATTTAAAATAGAGAATCGAATTGGTTTTCCAAATGTTTCTCCATATAACACTTTTAATGATTTCATTTATTATTTTACTACTTTCTATGTACTTCTTTCAAAATAGAAGAGAAATGATTAAAAAAAAAAAAAAAAAAAACAAAGAAACTATACATCATAGCGGTGATGATGAGCGGTCCAAATGGCAATTATGTGACATTAATTGATATGTCATTTTGAATGTAGGGATATGGGTTTTATTTAAAATGACACATCAATTAATTGCCACTAGATAACTAATTATCAGCCATTGTGATAGATAACATTACTCCGTTAAAAAATGTGAAAAAAATATTGAGTCATAATTGTTTATTGAAAACATAAAAAATAAAGAATAAATGTAAAGGGTGGTGATGTTGCACCTGTATAACAAGTTTCACTCTTTATTTTTAATATTCATCGTCATACACTTTATATTGCAAAATAAGCTCTTTAAAATAAAAAGTATGGTTGGAGATGCTCTTAGAAATTTTCAAAATAAAGTAAAATCTATGTTTAAATTTACGAAATCTCTGATAATTTGCTTAATATAAAAAGCTTTTTATTTAAATTTGTATTCCATATTTCAGATTGTACAAATAACATTAATTCACCACATAAATCTTGGTAGAATTTCGTGCATCTTGATTAATCAATCCATCAATATAAAAGGATGCAAAGCTTCATAAATCTTGTAACAAAAGATAGATAACTACAAATACAAAATGGCCAAATTGTCGGTTTCTTGTGTTTTCACTATTGTCCTCGTGTCTCTAGTCTCATGATAACTGATATGAATTCGATTCATCTCTATCATACACAATGACCTCATGCAATATTGCAATCCACTTTGTTCGTCAAAGCATGGATCCAGACTTATTAATACAAAATGCCTTCTTGTATTTCCCTATCCAAAAAGTTTCAAATATTGTAGATGCTTGTATAAATGTGATTCCAATGAACGGGATTTGTAGTCCTCAAGGCTAAATCTCTAGAGTTGGCTTAATATTTTTGAGATTTTCAATAAAAAAAAGTAAAAATTCACTTTGTTTTGAGAAAAATTACAACATAACGAGGACAACACAATAGTAAATAATTTGACATTCAAGTATCATCGAATATAATTACCAAGAAATATATGCAGTAAAAATCATAAGAAACGCATATATAGCAAGAATTGTTATAAGAGTCAAGCCATTAACGAAGCTTCATTCTCTTCTGGAGCTACCCTACACAACCAAAATGGCACCCCTCGTACATTATTGTCAACGGCAATCAATGGTTATAGATAACAAACCTCAAACAAGTGCTACATTAAACACACTATTACAAGAAAATCACACGTCTCTAGTGTTACTTAATATCTTACTTTTTCCAAAGTAAACACCAGGGGCAGATCTAACCCAGGACTCCAGTGGGCTCAAGCCCAGCACCAAATTTTTTTTCCAGTTATTAATAGAGCGTAATTAGGGAATTTTTATGGGTTTCAATTGATTTAATGTTGTTTTCAAGTATTTCTATGAACAAATTGATAAAAACTTGATATTAGAGTCTCATGATATAGTTGAATCTGATGTGGTTTTGGACATTACTTTTCAAGTTTTCTTCTTTTTCAGTGTCTGATTTTATTGGCCTTTACAATTCAGAATTTGTGTTGTTGATTTTAATTTAATGGCTTTCATGTGATTTCAGGTATTTCATGCTGACCAGTTTCCCTGTTTCGTATTTTGCAAAACATCATGAAATTTGATCTGCTTATGAACCAAGCAATATAAGTTTCAGATGCTTTATTTACAAAAAATTAAAATTTCACCAAAATAAATTAAATCTGATGAGTTTGTCTTAAGAACTACTGATGAAAAACAACAGATATTATTAATCTGGTTTTGAATGAATGGGTAATATAGTTTAACAGAATGAAATTCTATATATAGAAAAAAAAAATTCCCCCACCCCACCCCACCCCACCCCACCCCTTTATCATATCCTAGATCCGCCCCTCGTAAACACATATCCAAATTCTCAGTATCAAGTATATATCCACACTTGCTGGGTAGAGGAAGCATCTAAATTTCCCTTATGGTATGATGAAGAATCAAGCTCAAAACCAAAGAATTTCATAAAGATATATATTTTATTAATTTGGAAGAGACTTTGTCAAATACTGTTTTTCAAGTTCTTCCTAAATTTTAGGGGTGGTTTTGCAATCATTGACTTTTCTACATTTGTAGTTAAGAGGAAGTATTATTGCACTGTGTCAATTCATCATATTCAATCTTTTCAGCGTCAATCATGCTAATTTGCTTCATATTTGTGTTTATCTGATAAAGTTTTTTTTTTTTTTAATTATAAAAAATGAGTTTTATAGAATATGTGAATGAAAAGTAGATAAAAGTTGTGAGTCCTACAAAATGTGTATATAGATAAAAATAATATTTGACCAACTTATAAATACTTATAAACAAGAAAAATGTTTGTTGAACAACAAGTTGAACCAAAAGTTGAACCACCATTGCCAAAATGTCAAATTTGTCCTTTGAAAAGACATAAATAGGAATTTGAATTATGTCTTTCAAATGACAAATTTGACATTTTGACAATGATGGTCTATCTTTTGGTTCAACTTGATGTTCAAGTAACATTTCCCAAAAATGTCCCCTCTAAACTTTTAGAATTTTCGCTCCAAGGTTTGAACGAAAAACTTAGAAAAATATAAATGATTTGCTATGAAAATCGATGATCTTTTACCTCACCAAAGTCACATGTGTTTTACAATGAAATAAGTCTTAAAATGTCAATTATGTCATTTGAAAAGACGTAAAAGAGAATTTGAATTATGTCTTTTCAAATGACAAATTTGACATTTTGGCAATGATAGTCTATCTTTTGGTTCAACTTGATGTTTAAGTAGCATTTCCCAACATTTTTTGTCTTAGGTTCTTGATTATAGACTTGGAAATCTTCTAAGTGTTCATGGACGATTTTGTAATATTCTGGAGAAGAAGATTTAAAATTTTGGAGAGAGTTCAACAATTTTAAATTAATAAAATGAGTGGTGCTCGTTGAACGAGTTCAAGAAGTGATTCTACGCAATAATATCAATATTAAAGAGGGGGTCTTAATTTATTTAAGTTTGATTGTGTCTATAATATGTTTTTGTTCAATAGTTAAGTGTAAACAATTGTCGAACCACGTCGATTGCATGTGTCATTTATGTTTTTTTAACTTATTTGGTAAATTAATCAATTTTGCTAAATTGTGTCACATTCACTTATTGACTACATTCTTGTTTCTTGTTTTATCTATTTTATTATGACCACAAATGATTCTTTTATGACCATGCATGTATAGTACCTGAAAATTCATATTTGGATATAGATTGCATTCATTTTAGATTCCAAAAATCTAATAAGATTGTATTAATTTTAGAAATTTCAAAAATCTAACCATTGACAAACAAGTATATACAGACAACTCAAAGGATTCATTATTTGCAATCTTCAGAAAAAAGAAACTAATTCTAAAATCATAAATGGCGAAGCTCATTTCATCTTTTCTAGTTCTGACCATATGCATTATATGTTCTTTATTTCAAGGTATTGTATTTTGACACTAATTACAAACGATTTGTTTATTATGTTTTCTATAATTATTATAAATAGAGATATGTTATATAGTCGACTTTAAATTCACTTTTTTTTTTCCAATGAATGCAGGTTCAACGGCTTTTTTCAGCAGATACATTTGTCAAGTAAATCTAGAATTCCCGTGCCATGTTGAAATTGCAAATTCGTGCGTGAATGTATGTGGAAGTTATATTGGAGGATCTCTTCTCGTAGAAACTGAATGTAGAAGAAAAGGGTCGAGCCATGGAAAACAATATTTTTATTGTGCCTGTAAATATTATTGTCATAAAGAGAACAAGGGAATAGTCTCCAACCCCAACCCAGGGGTGCAACTCTAGTGTACGGAGTAGAGTCGGCTTGGTATTGGAAAAAACTAATTAATATTTTCTTACCAAATTGATTAAATAATAAGGAAACAGTTAAAACATTTGATGAATATTTTCTAAACATCCTTTTTTAGTTATTTAATGAATATTTGCTTAAAGTCCTTTTTTAGTGTTAGTTATGAATTTTGTAGAGAATAAACTTTCTTTGTCGATGAGAAATGTCGCACAATATTAGCAAGTTGTTAATATTTAATATGATAACTAACGAATTTAATAAAGAAAGGATTAGTTTTCACATATAAAGAAGAGAGAGAATAATTTATTGTTATAAATTCACGTGTACATTGTTATAAATGAATAAAAACGAGATAGATATTTAAGTATTTAAAAGTTGTGGGTCCTATGAAATGTGTGTAATAAGTTGTGGATCATATGAAATACGTAGATAAAAAGTATGTTTGACCAGTTTAAATTATAATAAATATAGGTAAACAAGCACTAGATATGAATATTTTCTAGATAATCTGATAAGATTAAATAGTCATCAATTATTATCTATTATTTTACAGCATTATTACTAATTTGATGATTATTTACATAATAACTAATTCGTTAAAAAAAATTCTTGACATAAATCTAATCGGACGAAAAATATTAAATGAAAGAAAAAAGAGTACATTTAAAAGATGCAAGAGATTAAGTGACCGGTACATATCAAGAATAATGATCTAATGCCCCCAAGGGGGCATTACATGTTGCCCACCTGCTGAGGTGTCAGCAGGTGGGCAACATGTAATGCCCCCTTGGGGGCATTAGATCGGTTCTTTACATATCAATACTCATACACAATTATCTTTATGACCGATGGACTCAAATACACGCATGTGTTGTTTTTAGATTAGTCACCAAATGAAATCATAAAGAAATGTTTGAATTCTCATTCATTTAAAGTGTTACACAAATTTTAGCACATTTTAAATTATTTTTTAAGTACTTATATTATAAACTGTTGGTGAATATGTAGATAAAAATTAGATTGTAAATTGTGGGTCCTATTAAATGTGTGAATAAAAAGTACGTTTGACCAGTTGAGATATAAAGACATGACACTACAAGAGTAATTTACGTGCTATAAATCCAGGCATCACGTGCTTTTTTATCCACCCATTTAATAAGACTCACAATTGAGATAAATTAGGATATAAAGACTAATAAATGGGGATATAAAGACATGACACTACAAGAATGGTATTTGTTTCAAATAAAGATGACGTGCTAATTCTTCAAGAAGATTGATTACTCTAGTATAAAGTGTGAATTAAATTCTTATATATTTTTCTTTGATAAATGATTTATTTGAAAAAGAAAAACAAAATCGTTTTCTTCCTCTCAATGTAATGTAATTCCTTATCCAAAAGTCTTTCCTTACTTCTGGCCGTTTTTTCTTCTATCCATCTCCCTCTCCCTGTCGACACTCCATAAAACAAAGGTATATTTAGGAAAAAAAATTTACATTACTTGCAAAGCATGTGATTTTTAAACCTTTTTTTTTTTAGATCGAATTCTAAACAGGGATCCAAATGTTATGCAAGTGGAAGGTTTGGAAATCGAAATATCAAGAAAATTAGTAGAGGACCTAGGTGTCCATTTAAGTTAAGCTTGGTGGCCCTCTGATGCTATTTTCCCTTTATATTTTGAATTACTATGAATGAAAAATAACCACAATATATAAACCACCAAATACTAGAGCATGTAACAAAATGCAAGAGATTATATTTTCTAATGGATGAAATTTTTTATTTTAGATATGAGTATGATTATTTTGTAGTCGTAGCGATAACGGGACGGGATTAGACTGGATCGATCCTCCCGTCCCACGCTCCACTAGAAATTTTAGAGAAGTAGGACACATTATAATTATCTTCATTTACTTATTTATTTAATATTATTTTTTTATTTCTTAGAATAAATATAAAATTAAAAGCATAAAAATAAAATTTAGGGCAGGGGACCATGCCCCGTACCCGATGGAGGCGGGGATCATGCCATCCCCAGTAGCCTCAAAATTTTGCATGGTACATTATATTATATATAACAAATGTCATAAACTAGAAATTTATTTTTTGAATTTCTAAAATCTTTCTTTACATCAACGTAATAACGATAATAATATATTCATTTTAGATCATGAGAAATGTTGCTATAAAATCCATTTTGAAATTCCAAATATCTAATAAAGATTGAACTCATTTTAGAATTTCAAAAAGCCCAATTATGCTAGATACCTTTATTTCTTCTAAAAATTGAAAAATACCCTTTTTTTTTTTAATTTTTCCTCTGCAATTAAATAACACCTTTTAAAAAATACCTCTCTTTCTATTGTATAATTTTTTATAAGAGAAAATACTTATTTACCTTTTTATACACAAAATACAAGAAAATAGTATCTAATTTGCCCACTTCAATCTTTCAAATCCTAACACCATTCACCACCACCCCAAACCCATTCACCACCCACCACCATCAACGCCACCCCGTGTGATCTGCAAATTATTTGGAAGGATCACTCAAATCTCTCTCTCTCTCTCTCTCTCTCTCTCTCTCTCTCTCTCTCTCTCTCCACATAATTTTTTTCTCTTAATGTTTGATTGTTTTTAATTGTTGAGGAATGGAATGTAACGAAAGATCTTAATGTATTAATTGGAAAATCTATCTTGCATGCTAAACGCATGATAAACAAAAATAAACGTTTTGTAGCAATTTATGGGTATTATTTTCAGATGTTAAAAGAGAAACAAGCAGAACATGTTATGGACCTCTTATGTGAAAATTTGAGCTGTTTTAGGTTGTTTTTGGATTTAATTTCTTGTATCAATTTGTTGGGTTCGAATGATTCCCATCAAGGCAAAGATTCTTAGCATGGGTGTGGTGGTGAAGGAAGGTGTCGATTGGCGGGTCGGTCCAGCGACGGTAGTAGTAATATGTTACTTGAATATAACAATATGTTACATATGTGAATTTGGATTATGAATAAAGATAGCATGCTGTCGAGTTGAGAAAATGGTGGTAGTTGAAAAAATGAGTAGGGTATGTTCGAGACATGAGAAATTCGACCCAATTGGTTGTTACCAAAGGTAGCGGTGATGGTGGGAAACAATGTCGGACAGAATTCTAGATAGATTAACACAATAACGGATAAGTTACCATTTAAGTAACATAGTAACATTTATAATACTATAAAAAATAATAAAATAAGTAACATACATCTTACTCTACAAATAAAAAATAAATAACACATATTACTCTAAAATAAACGATGTTATCCTAAAATATTTTTTTTTAAATAAAAAATTGAAATATTTTTATGTTAATCCACAGGTAACACAATAACACATTACCAAACATTTGAAATATTGATTTTAAATGAAAAAGACATATTTTTTTAATAAATATTTTTTTTTTATATAAAAAGTGGTAAATTATAAATAGTGATTTTTAATGAAAATGAAGTGTTTTTCAAAATATTAAAAAAGATGGTATTTTTCAGAAAAAAGTAAGTGTCAAAATTGCCCTTTCAAAAATCCAATAATTTATCAGTATATAAACACAGCTCAAAGGACTCATTATTTACAATCTTCAAAAAAAAATAAAAAATACCACCAGAAGATGATTAGAATTATACAAATGTATAATGCACGAACAAAGATATCCATATTAAGATTTAAAAAGATTTAAAATACTCTGATACATTTCTTGATGTCAAGTGTTAAATTGTTTTATTACAAGTCTAGTTTAGAATACTATGCAAAATTCAGAATTATTATACACGGGGCAATTATAATCATATCCTTATACAAGTGATATACACAATACATATAATTATATTACAAAACATTAGAAATTTTGACTTGTTTTAGCAAAGAACGTGTCAATTGGAATATGTTTATCCTGTGAAGCAGATGTCTTGTGCTTCTTCCTCTGACGAGTTTGGCTCATAAGATGGTCCTTCCGAATAAGCCTGTCATAAAGTTTTAAGGTCAAAAGGTAGTCGAATTCAAAGTAAAGGGACAGCAAAGAAAAATGACGTGATACCTCTGTTCCAGCTTGAGATTTTGGTTAACACCACTTGATTCCTCCTCTTGCAACCTTTCTGCGAGATGGAAATCAAAATGTTCTTGTCGTTCCTCAACGAAGCTGGGAGGAAGTTCAGCCCCACATAACGAGCACTTGTAATCATTCATCCAAAGCAATGGCCTGTACTGATTTACTGAAGACCCCGCCTCACCATCGCCAGAGTTGATCGTATTTTTCCATCTATCTTGGCTGCTTTCTTCTAGTTGCCCAGGAAAAGAATCTCTTTCCACCAGTTGAGAAGCTCCATTTGGACGTTGATTTATTGCATTCGTTACTGTATTGTGCTCGTCAACCTATAGAAAACAAAGGCATGTAATTTTACCCTAATCAAGACACTTCCTAATTGACTTTTAAGTCGGAACATAAACATTATTATCAGGCTCTATACATACACTGTTTTGCAAATCATCAATCCGAAGATCAAGATTCCTTTTGGTTTCTTCCTTATTGAGACCTAGCATGGAGTCACTGTGATGAAGATCCGGCGTTTCATGGGTACCCAGTAAACCAATGGAATCACACGTGTCATGTGTGCCAATAGAAAAACTAGTCTCTCTGTCAATGGATAGAGTATCATCATTATTCGAGTCTGAGGGTGCTCGATCCCCCAGCTTTCTTCCAGAAGCATCTCCTGTAACTATGAACTCAGAGAGTGTCTTTTGTTTAGGGTCAAAGGAGACACCATTTTGGCCTTCATTGAAATGAGACATTCGCAGTCCTAATGAAAGAAAACAACTCAATGCTAATTTTTACAGCAGTGTTTTCGGTCATAATTTAACACAGATGAGCTCAAAGATGACCAAAAAAATTCCAGATTGTTGATCTTCTTACCACATTATCCGCTTGACAGACGTTTCCACAGAAAACAGTAAAGAATCATACTTAGTGGTCTTACCCATCAATCTCAGAGATGCAGGAAGTTCAGCTTTAAGCAGCTTCGAACCATGTTTCAGTATATCCTCACTCGAGCACGTGTAAGTTGGCAAAGTCACAGCCCGAGTCCGAACCTGGAGATTTCAAATTTGTGAGCAAGAATGCAACGGATTTCTCTCTATACATACCATCTTTACAACCCCCCATGAAACAAAAATAAAATAAAATAAAAAAGAAAGAAAGAAAGAAAGAAAGAAAAGAAAATAAGGGCCTGGGATGTGAGAAAAGGGAGAAGTGTTTGAAAAGAGGTAATGGAAACAAGCCATTCCAATTTCAGAACCAAAAAAATAGGTATATAGGGTATATAGTACCTCAAATGATGAAGTCTTCAATTTTAGGGTCAATGTTCTCCCACAAAGACCTTCTTTCTTCATGTCATTGGATAGCATTTCTGCAAGATCCACTGCTACAAGTAGTGTTTATAAATTTCAGAAGGCGTGATTCATCAATTTTACAATGAAAGTAAAGGACTCATAATTGTATTCACACAAGAGCACCACCATGCTCCAATTTCAATATCACAGTTCTAAAAGTCTTCATTCATCTAACTCAGATCAGTACGAGTGTCTTTATCTCAAAATTATCCCACGACAGCCATGAGTCAGATAATTATCCCATGAAGTCTTCTTCCATATTATCGTTAAGGTAAACAAATTCAGGTTGCTTCTGCCCTATGATTATATGCTGTTATAAATTTTCTAGTGACTATAAAAACCTTTTGTTCAAAAACAAAAAAATATGGCAAACTCTAAAGCTGGCATGAATAACACGTGGAAATACAGACTTCAAAGAGGAAAACTATAAGAAGCATTTTGGGTTCACTTTTTATCAATTCATTGCAGCAGATCAAATAGGTGATGCTTTAACAATACACCAATGAAAAAAATGAGATACACATACTGCCATCAAAACCAATCACCCAGCAAACCTTTATTTCAAATAAAGAGGGAATCTGATACAGAAATAATTGTAGTTAAGATAGTATATTAAGAACTTGAAACTGGACATTTAATCCGTGAAAGCCATGAAGGCGAGCAACTGTGAGACAGCAAACAGCTAAAGGCATACATTTCGATGTAACAGAAGAGCTGCTTTGTAAGAGAAGCCACAAGTAAATTAGAAAGGAGCCACATAATCAAAGGTAAAAGGGCTACAACACTGAAGAGTTGAGATGAGAAATTATGTAAACAGATAAACCTTTTGCTTTTTGAACTTATATAACATATTCTCAAAAAATTATTTGATTCTTGTGTCCCAAACTTAACTATCTTACAGTTGGATTTCCTTTAAAAATTACCCAAAAAATGTACAAGAGCAAAGTTCAAAAATTTTCTTATTTAATAATTTAAAAGGAATTATGTTTAATATGACCAATGAAGAGATGGGGACAAAAGGTTGCATTGCTAACAGTGGAAGAAGTCAACAAATTTGGATGAACCCAAACATGACATCACCTGAAAATTATTATTATCGACAATATTTAATAACTAAAAAACCATGACAAATTACCTAATTTCTGGTAAAGTAATGCCTCATCTTTGATGGCTGAAAACGTTCTCTCGTTACTTATACTTTTTCTCAATGTTGCTTGAGGTGCATCTGTCCTCCCAAGTCCCAGACCTACAGACAAGAAAAAATCTGCAACGAAGAGGTAAGTGAATCGGTATGATAGCTTGGAACAAATGATTTATAGGCACAGTGAAAATGTAATGTAAAGAATCTCAAGAAGTGGATAATTGTATCTAAGCCGAATGAACTTTTGAAGAATGCTTAGCAAAAGAGCAGCTTGACAAGTGAGAGATTTAGAATCCAAACAGAAGTCTCTAAACAAACGATATCTGGAATAATTGATGAGTCCTGAATTTCAACAGTCCTAAAACAGTTTCTCAATGTCAAATCAAATTCTGTTCAAGGGTATAGCAAAAGAAGTTATCAATGTCACGCAATTACCTGCTGAGGTACGGGAAAACAGTGCACAGAGGAAGCTACTTTTTTGCAGCATCCCCTCACACGTAGTAATTTCAAAGACATCCTTTAGAACATGTTCAGTGACCTTACCAATGCCACCAACCTGCAAACGAAGATCTTCACTGTCAGAATACAGAATAATTTATAAACCTGGATGAAATGCTGAATTGTCACAATTAATGAACTGACACTCTCAATGTTAGAAATTTGGATTTTTGAATTTCAGTCACTGCTGAGGCAGGCTTCAAGCTAATTGTAAGTTCTCTCTCTTTGCGACCCTTCTCGCTTGAGCAAGCCATTTCTTGTTCCTCTCGCAGAAGGATTTTAATTATTTTTTTGGTAGATTTGATTGATTTAAAGAAAGGTGATTTCAAGATCCAGAAGCCTTCCACAAGTAAGCTCACAATTTTAAACAATAAATTCATTTGAAATGGTTGTGCCCACATCACTTGAAAATAAGACATGACAATATAATCATATTAGCCAGTTACGCATCTACTGTCACAAAGGTCACAATTTTAGATAATAGTCAGAATATTTTGAAACGGTTGTTGCCATGTGGCTTGAAAATAAGACATGACAATATACACATATTAGTCTGTCCACGCATCTAAAATATATATGCCACAGATAGTTGAAAGAAAAGAATATGCCTCCACATAAATTAGCAGCTATCATAAAAGTACCTTCCTTATAGGAAGTGAAGATATAAATGTCATCGCAGCCATCCGATCATTTGGTAAAACGAATTGTCCATTTGGTTTATTGATATCTGAACATACCTGGCGAAAGGAAGAAATACAAAAATCATATCATATCAACAAAACAAATAATAAAAAAATAAATAAATTCGAAATTAAGATTCAGGTAACGGGTGAAAAGTTGGTTGTTGTTATTGATCCATAACATCCTTACTATTAAAATAACATCCTTACTATTAAATCAGTCAATAACATCCTTACTATTAAAATAAAGCATTTTACTCCAATTTACAACTAAACAAAGCCCAAGTGCTGAGGTATTAGCTGAAACAATAAGCTAGTATAGATAATAAAAAGTTACTCTTACTCCAAATAACCAAAAATCAAAATGCTTATAATATTTCACCATCATCATCATCATATTCTGCCTACTCTGACAGCTTTATGTAAAATTGATGGAGACCAGATATTCAGATTGAGTCCATGTGTTATTCATTATGCATGAAATAAATGGTAGTCAGTCCCCTTAATAAGCAGCCTACAATACCTTAGCAAGCAAGTGGTTTGGTGCCACCCCAGCACTACATGTGAGCCCAGTCTCCTCGTGAATACTTTCTCTGAGCTCTTCAGCCACCTTTAAGAAGCATAATAACCAAGCATTAAGAATGAAATAAGACAAGAGAAAAAAGGTGACGGAACTAAAATAAAGGAAAATTAGAATGCAAGGCAATAGATAAAATCTGGATGAGATCATAATTCATGTTCTGACATACTACTCCACCAGTCATGCCCCTTTCATTGCAGATACTTGTTATATCTAGGTAAGCCTCGTCCAAACTCGCAGCCAAGAAGTTGGGGTCATATTGCATGAACACTGATTACGAAGAAGTGCATCAGAAAATTACGCAAAAGCAATCACATTCGCTGTTCAAGGAAGGCCATAAAAAAGAAGAACTTCTAACCTTTCCTCGTTAAATCACTATAATGAGTGTACTTCTTAAAGTCTGTCGGGACAAAAATCAATTCAGGACATAATTTACGTGCTATAAATCCAGGCATCGCAGCTCGAACCCCAAATTTTCTAGCCTGCACAGCTGACAAATCATGCCTCAACAAAAGACAACAATAACTTGGACTCATAACAGTTCATCAAGACGTGTCCAGACAACACAAGCTGCACTATCTCCCCCACCCCCCACCACCCCACCCCTAAAAAAAAAATAGAGAGAGAGAAAACAAAAAGAAAAGGAAAGGAAAGAAAATAAAAGAGCATTCACAATCACCATCGGTCAACTCAGTCAGTCATTCAAACCTCATAATTGGCTGTGGAGATCATAGACATGCTACCAACAGCCATTGGCTTGCCTTTTAGTGAAGGATTGCACAATGTTTCAACGGCTGCATAAAAAGCATCCATATCCACGTGTAGCCAGATCCTTGATAGATCACGTGTAGCTTCTAGCTCCACAATCCTATTATCAGCAATCTGTAGGTGATTATATAAAACCCAATTAGAGCTGATCCACATGCTTAATAGGACAGGGCATTAATAATCTGTGCATGCAGATAATTCAAGTGGCACCATTAATCTCACCGTTAGCCATATTCATATTTAACTCCTTTTACAATCATGTTCATCACCCTATGGAACGTGGCATCTTGTGCTGTTTCACACTGGGTGATTTAAGAACACGTGAACTGCATAAACCCAAAACCAACACACACACACACACACACACACACAAGGACTAAGAAAATAAAGGGACGTCGTAGATGTTTCTTGGACTAATTTCATGATAACCATATGTTCTGCATATTCAATTTTGCGAAGAAATTTGGATATCAGGCCAGTTCATTCTTCTGCGTCAACCTGCAGCAGATGACACGCATACATGATACACCAGGGTGGATGATGAAGAATAGAGAGCCAAGTCTTCAGAATTTGCTTGTGTTTTTCTCCCAACGCAACTAGCATAGGTCCTAGGTCCGCCATTAGACCATATACAATGTTAGCTTCTTCTAGCGCAAACTTCCACACAAGGAGCTAATATTGTCACAATTACACAAATTGGGTTACCCTAAATTTCACGTGGGGAAGTTGTCTCGTGTCTTGCCTCTAGCTTTTTATCATTTCCCAGCATAATTGTCCCGTTTGGAATCAAAATAATTATGACCACCCCAAATATATACAATAACCACATGTAGCTCTCCAAAAGACCATCATCTTCAAATCTGATTTATCTCAGTTAATAATTCTTAACCCAAGAAACCAGAGATATGTATCAAATAAGATACGCATCACAGTAATCAGACACTGGTATAAAATTTTGAAGCATTTTTATCTCCTTTTGTTGAAATGTACCTTCTGATAATGGTTTATATCCGCGGCAGTGAGCTTCGCACACTGCACACGCATATTCTCGATTTTCTGCTTCATATAAGCCTCCTTCTTTTCCTCATTTTCGAAATATTTAGACCCCTTGCTCATCTCATACACTATTCTTTGCACCTTCTCCTTGTCCACCTTTTCCATCCCTGGTAAAAATACAATCCCCCAAAGCTTAACAACCGAATAAAAGAAAAAGATCAAAATATAAGAAACGAGCCATAAACTACCGAACCAATTACAATAAAGATAAATTGACACAATTACCTGCTTTGGCGTTAGTATAAGCAGTGTGATAAGATTGCCATGGCCGAGCGGAATCGGTCCCCGAAACCGATTTTTCATTTTCCATTTTTTTCAGTTTCAATTGGATTCTTGGATTGTTTCAGCGAGAATGGAAAACTGAAAATTGGGGTTAAATATATTGGAGGACGGGAATTGGAAGAACGCGGCAAAAGAGTACGTTGAAAGCTTTTCGTTGGGCCTGGTTAATCTTGGAAAATTGGCCCAATAACGTTTTGGGAAATAAAATCTGAACCCGAGGGAAGTTTACAGAAGTACACCAATGAAGGGAAATGTTCTCCCTCTCTTTCCCACTGTTTAAATGGCATGTTTCTATTGGTAATAAACATGCCAGGTAAGCAGACAAGGTGGAGAACATTCTTTTTATTATAAAAATATTGTGTTACACTTCTCATGAAAATATAACATACATTATTGCACCTTTTGTTATATGATTTGATACAATTTTTTACATATTGCATTACACTCCGTTCGTAGCCTGGTCAAACGTCGTCGCCCCATTCCCTGCACACCATCGCCATCAGTGTAGAGATGAAAAAACGGGTCCACAAAGAAAATGAAGAGATGGGCAACTCGAATCTATTGAAATGGTACAATTAGAAGTGAGAGAAAGACAACTTTTACTGTTTTATTAATTGAAAGGTTCGTTATAGTACCTTTTTTGCAAAGCTAATAGAATGTAGTTGGGGTGCATTATAGGAGCCAGGAAATATGTGGTTGAAAATGAGTTTTAAAAAAAAGAGTTAAAAAAAAATTGCCTAAACATGCTCGTAATTTCCACAAAATCTAACTCGTATTCTTGAGAGTCACGCCCCTCATTTAAAAGCAATTCATTTATAACCTTTTTATTTGATTTTTATCTCAATTAAAAATTATACTAACCCTTTTTCACACGACATTCCCCTATCCTTAATAATTTGTGAGTTGTGACCAGAGAAATTTAATCCAATTTTTATAAATATATCTACGAGCGAACAAAACCTATATCATTGATTATCAGTTCCTTAAGTAAGTACTATCACATAACTAAACAAATTTATCCACAAATCCATTTTTCTAATGGCTGTGGGTGCTTCTATTATATAATATTTGTAGTATTTTGCACTAATAAATTAATTATTACTCTGACCAATATACGTATGAAAGCACTGATGTAAAAACCGCGTTTAGACGTGAAGTATGATCTCTACGCATAGCCACGCATCATGCTTTGTCTAAATTCGAAAAATTTGAAGTTTGACATTCACGCCTAGTCACACTTTACGCTTTTTAAAACAATGAAAGTCGTATTCATTCTAACAAGTTAGTTGCATTTTCCGACCATATTATGTGAATGAGTTTATCAAATATGTGCATTACTTTAATATAGTACAAATTACTCGACAGTGACTTGAACCTATCTTAAATAAAGAATACGGCTAGGGTTGGACAAAAAAATCCGAAAAATCGACAAACCAACCCGACCCAACCCGAACTGACTCGGGTCGGTTTGGGTCAATTTTGGGCCTGGTCGGGTGGGTTTTGAAAAAAAAATTATTCTTTAGCCGGGCCCGAACCGACCCGTATTGGTTCGGGTCGGTTTCGGGCCTAATTTTTCAAAAAAAAAAAATCGGTTCAGGATTCAGGTCGGTTTCGGGCCCGATTTTTCAAAAAAAAGTTCGGTTCGATTTGGCTTTTGCCAAGCCGAATTTTTTTCGGTTCGGGTCGGGTCGAAAACCGATCCAACCTGACCCACACCCACCCCTACCCCTAAATACGGCATTGAAACGTAAGTACAAACAAAAAATGTATATCTATAAACAGTTCATAAATGTGATATTAAAGACAGATGAGATAAATAAATGAACAATTAATGCTAAGATTATAAGACATTTGGTTTGGACGGTTACATTAAAAATTAAAAAATTGATCATAACATTCGTTACACCAAATCTAAGCACGTCTTGTGAAAAAAAATACTTAAATGACCACAAATTGGCAATAGATTAGTGATTGAAAACATGAATCAATTGATGCTAATAGCAATTTAATATTGTTAAATTGTACAGTGCATTCGTCATTACATATACATACATGCAGCCACCTACATATTTTCATTACAATCCCCTGGTAAATCTTGAAGGGCTTTTGGAATTAGATTTAGCTATATTTGCATTTGAACAGCAAACCTATTATATATCATGAACTTGCAGAGGGACAATATTCTTCTGCTACTTTTTTGCTTTCTTGTTTCTTCAGGTATGTATGTATGTAATTTATGAATTAATTTCGAAATTCTTTTTTGCTTTTTTGTTTTTTTCCAAGAACTGATCTGTAGATCAAGTATTTATTTACATCAGACACAGATTTATCAGATTTTAATTTGAAAGGCAATAAAAAGGGCAATTTTGTCAGGAGAATTTTGTCATTTCACTTCAAAATCTTTTGAAAAGTCAATTTTGTCCTGTTCAAAAATGAGTTTTTTGGAGCATAAACTCAACCGAACAACCCCTTTGTTATATATTAAAAATCACATAGATAAAAAATGGTATAAACACCGACATCCAATTCGACTCAGATTCAACCCACCTTGACAGGTCTGTCAGCATATTTTTTGTCAATACTTGAGCCGAGTTTAAAAACAATGTATAATAGGAAATTATTTAAGATATCTTCATCCTTATTATTAAGTATGTTTACCAACTTTTTCAAGTATATGTTGTACAGGTCGGTCAGCATACGCAGTACATTATGATCACGGATACACTGTAGAGGCAAGCTCCCATTAATTTGATTTCAAAATTTTCTTAATCCCACAGAATAATTAATCTTCTAAATTGTTTATTAATTTGAGATGAATCATTAATTATGGTTTTCAGTGTTTGGCAAAGCCTCTAAAGCCTCAATATAATGGAGGAATAGTTGTGAACCCAGAATTCGAAGATGGATTGAACGGCTGGACAAAATATGGAAATGGAACAGTACATCATACAACATCCCCGGATGGCAACAAGTACATAGTTGCTTCAAAAAGAATTTTATCGTTTGACAGTTTTTCACAAATATTTCACTTGAAGAAGGACAAATTTTACACATTCTCCGGTATAAAATCTTATTAAAAAGAAGCATGATATTGTCGAGTGTTGTTCATTACTATATATCAAATATGCACTAAATGGAAGTAATAGGAGAATTTGTAGTCTGTAAGCTTTGGTACTTTTCGAGGAGGATTTATTTATGGGGTAGCGTCTTGTTTTTGCAGCATGGTTGCAGGTAAGCCATGGAGAAGATGCTTATATAGCTGCTATGTTCAAGACAAGAACAGAACTTAGAACTGCCGGATGGGTTATAGCCAGGCATGGTTGTTGGACCATGCTTAAGGGTGGCTTTAGTCTGAATATTTCAACACCTGTCGAATTCTATTTCGAGGTACCATTTCCTTTTTTATGGTACCATTTTCACAAGTCTTCAAGATGTTTTTTCCCAAGTAGACAAATTGTTTTTTGGCTTTCAGACAGAAAATACAACAATCAACATATGGATAGACAGTGTTTCTCTACAACCATTTAGCCAACAAGAATGGAAGTTTCATCAATATCAAAACATCGAGAAGGTACGTGTTTCTCTCTCGGGTTGCCCTCACTTGGAAATGTAACTGTCCTAAAGGTATGATGTTCAAATTATTTGCAGAAACGCAAAAGCCAAGTGGAATTTCAAGTTATTGATTACGAGGACAATCCCATAGCAAATGCCAAAATCTCCCTAAAACAAATAAAACAGGCATTTCCATTTGGCAATGCAATGAGCGAGGCCATCATGAACCACAAAGCCTATGAGTCTTGGTTCACCTCCAGGTTCAAGTACACAGTATTTGAGAATGAAATGAAGTGGTATTATAATGAGAAACATCCTCGTCAAGAAAACTATTCTGTCCCTGATGCCATGCTCCAATTTGCCCAAAAACATAAAATTACAGTCCGCGGACACAACATTCTATGGGATGATCCTAGGTATTCGATTTTTTTATTGAAACACATCGTCTAAAACACACAGAATTAGGTATTTAACATGTCTATTCACATGTAGACTATATTCATTTTCTTATTAGGACATGACACGTACAATTTTTATGGAATTGATTCCAGGTACACCCCTTCATGGGTTCGAAATCTTACAAAACACGAACTATCACTGGCTACTGGAAGGAGGATAAATTCTATCTTGAAAAGATACTCAGGCAAGCTAATTCATTGGGATGTTATGAATGAAAATATGCATTTCTCGTTATATGAGGATAGAATTGGGAGAAATGCATCTGCTGTTTTCTTAAAAAAGGCTCACAAACTTGATAAAAAGGCACTGCCATTTTTGAATGAGTACAACACAATTGAGAGGCCTAGAGACGCTTCAGCAACAGCAACTAAATATTTGGATAAAATCAAACAGATTAGAAAACAAGGTTATCATGGCCCTCTTGGAATTGGATTGGAAGGTCATTTTGCTGTTCCAAATTTGCCATATGTAAGAGCTTCCATTGATATGCTTGCTGCTACAGATTTGCCAATTTGGATTACAGAATTGGATGTCTCACACACACAAAATGAGGTAATGTTTAGTATATGATTTTATTACCCATTGAGGGCCAAGATAGACGACAAAGTTAACATATGAATCTATGTATAAGATAAAAAATAAGAATAAATGTGAACAAATGAAGTAGTTTCCATTGAAAATAAATTACGGGAATAACGAATTTTAAGTAGTTGGGATATATATTGATTAAACTTTAAGAAGCTCTCTTTCATAAGAGTTGGAAGAGCGAATGGCAGGATCTTTAGGGAAAAAGGGACTCGAATAAAGGAGCTTTAGTCCATCTATAAATTTCAACTCACCCCAGAATCTAATTCTAGTGAATCGAATGGAGTGTCAAAAAGGGAGGCGATAGGAACAAGGCTTGGTTATGTACAACAATTAATATTTATTTGTATTGTTTTCGCAGTCAGTGTACTTAGAACAGGTTATAAGAGAGCTCCATGCGCACCCAGCGATTCATGGCATACTACTGTGGGCAGCATGGAAGCCCCCAAAGGGATGCTGGAGAATGTGTTTAACAGACACAAATTTCAACAACTTGCCAACTGGTGATGCGGTTGACAAGATAATAAGTGAATGGAGACACGAGGGTTTTGTGGGCACCACAGATTCTGATGGTTACTTTAAGACTTCATTGTTTCATGGAGTTTACAAAGCAAGTATCAGACTTTCTACAGGGCAAAATTCTGAGAAAATTAAGAAAGTATTTGAGGTGAAGCCAACAATAGAAGAAGATGAGAACATAATTATACGTTTCAGAGTCCCTGCATGAGTTTGCACTTCTTGTGAGCCTTTCTTTTTTTTTTAGGCTTCGAACTTAAAAGTTCGATTAATTGTATGCTTTAACTATTATACCGTAGTTAGAGTTTAATTTAATATTAAATAGCTTTTTAAAATTACATATTGAATTTATTAAAATAAATTATATATTCTTTATATAATATTTTCATAGCATTTCGTTTGCTAATTCTTATAGAAATATTATTTTCACGTGTTCTGTCAATTTTTTTATTTATGTTTTCATGAAATGTGATGCAACATTATCCAAAAAAAAAAAAAAAAAATTAAAAAGCCAACGGTGGCGTAAGTGATGGAATTTGCAAGTGGGAAAAATCGATTTCTAATCATTCGTTGCAAAATCCGTGGTAAAAATAATTTCAAACAAAATAAAAAGGATTTGAAAAATATTTTTGGAAAATTGTGATGAAAAAACTAAATCACTAATTAGACACTTTCATTTAATAGCATGCACAACGTACGTCTATTTTTTTTAGACGTGCCACATAAACACAGATAGACGGAATTATAAAAAAATCATCTTCAATGCATGCTGGCGATGATTCTATCTAGCTGATATAGCACACCAAAAAATAAACTTCGTCTAAATTTAGACGGGCTTCTAGACGGAGTGACTTAGCAAATTTAAATCCAACTCAACATTTTATTAAAAAAAAATCGGACGAGAGAAATGAAAATTGAAGACTTGCTAATTTTTTTTTAAAAAAAAAAAGTAATGCCACATAAGCTGTAATATTAGTTTTAGACGAAACTTATTGGAGATGAATTTTTAATTTGACAGTCTATTCAATAGATGTAGTACCACATGGTTCAGTCTATTTTACATGCCAAGTAGAATTCAATATATGGAGTGTATTGGATATATAAAATAGGGTTAATTACACTAATAGTCCCCATTCTGGTTTGTAACGATTTCATCTACATTTTTTTTTAACAGATATCATCCATATTCTTCTATTTATTTTCACAGATGGTCCACAAATCACTATTTTTCACTATTCTGACAATTCTATGACAATTTTACCTCTTGACTTAAATAAATTAAAATGATAGAAAAAATAAATACAATGAAAGCATTGCAATTGGGCCCTTAACCTTTTTAAAAGTATAAATAAATCCTAAACAATTTTATTTTATTCAAATAAGTGTTGTTCCCAACTCGAAAATAATCATCTTTTTCAACCCCCACCCCCAAGTTTAGGTCATTTCTTAATATGAACATCTCCACTTCATCCTCAAAGCTCCACTGCACTCTTCCTTATGTTAGAAATCAGTAAGTAAAATTACTTGTAACCGACTTTTTTTCTATCGTATTTCTAGTTTTTTTTTCTTGCATTTGACTGAAATGTAGAATTTTTTGTGGTCAGTGACAGTGAATGTGTAGGATTTTATGTTTTGTAATCGATTTCCTGAAACGACAATGGGGTGTGCAATTTCTATGTCTGTGATTGGAAAGAAGGGGAAGAAGATGAAGAAGAGTATTCGGGAAGTTACTGTGTTTGTCCCTTCACTGCGTGTTCCGGTCTAATCTGATCTCCAGAAAACACTCAGATGATTAATCCCCAAGGATCTTGTTGATAGAATTAGTTCGTTGAGTGTTAGTTGCAGAGGACACTGGTTTGATTTCGACTTTTACTTAATTGGATCTTTAATTGTTTGTTTGTAAACCAAATTTTATGCATCTTTGTTTATATACTTTGGATGATTGTTCTAGTAAAATTTTGAGAGTTGCATATTTGATTTCGATTTTTACTTAATGGGATCTTTAATTGTTTGTTTGTAAACCAAATTTTATGCATCTTTGTTTATATACTTGGGATGATTGTTTTAGTAAAATTTTCAAGTGGATCAGCTATCAGCGAATTACAGAAGGCATTGGATGACTACTTGTCTTTACTTCTTGGCCTTACTAACAAAGGTTAGTATACTCTACATCTTCACACTATTTTGTGTGGACGTGGCTTTCACATTGAGGTTGAAATAGTATAATCTGTGTGCCTTTGCTCGTTTTTCTCTAACTCTGCACACCTAAAGCCATATAGATACATAAACGTGCAGAATTTGACAGATTGACTTGATGAATAGAATACGGGCTTCAAGAATTGGTTGAATTCAAATGGAAAGATTTAGGTCATGGTTTTGGATGGTTTTGAGTATGTTCTTATAAAAATCAGCTTAAAATTTGATGGCATAAATAAATTTTGGCATGTGGGTTTCTTGCTTTTGATTTAGATCCAATGGAATTTGATTGTTCTTTTGTTGTGAAGAAAATAGATTTCTTGATTAGGCTTATTTTTTCTTGATTTTTTTTTTCTCCAACTTTTTGTATTGATTTTTTCATTAAATTGGGTGTGGGTGTGGGTGTGGGTGTGGGTGTGGGTGTGGGTGGGGGATTCTTTTTGAGTTGGAAAAGAACACTTATTTGAATAAAATAAAATTGTTTAGAATTTATTTATACTTTTAAAAAAAAGTTAAAGGCCCAATTGCAATGTTTTCATTGGATTTGTTTTCCTATCATTTTAATTTAGGATTGGGGGATTCTTTTTGAGTTGGAGAAGAACACTTATTTGAATAAAATAAAATTGTTTAGAATTTATTTGTACTTTAAAAAAAAGTTAAGGGTCCAATTGCAATGTTTTCATTGGATTTGTTTTCCTATCATTTTAATTTAGGATTAATTACACTAATGGTATCCATTCTTTTAGGTTTGTAACGATTTCATCCCCATTCTTTTTTTTAGCAGATATCATCCTCATTCTTCTATTTATTCTTACAGATGGTCTCCAAATCACTATTTTTCACTATTTAGACAATTCTACGACAATTTTACCCTTTGACTTAAATAAATTAAAAAGATAGGGGAAAAAATACAATGAAAACATTGCAATTGGACCCTTAACCTTTTCAAAAGTACAAATAAATCCTAAACTATTTTATTTTATACATATATGTGTTCTTCTCCAACCAAAAAGGAATAATCTTTTCCCACCCAACTTCCATGCAAAATCTGATCAAAATTTCCAAATGGGCATTTTAGATTTTCTTTGTTAATCTTCAGTTCTTTAGCATTTTACTTTCTGGGTATAATTTCTTCACGGAGCCCCTAAAGAAAATCCAAGAACACTCTTGTAATGTACACATACATATATAAGTGTGTGTTTGTATATAGTGCACTCACAAAAACACATACTTCAATAGAAATACACTAGGAAAAAAAGTGCCCAACTCGAGAAACACACAATGGAATGACCAAGAATGAGACGAGACTTCAACTTAAGAACAAGATTATGCAATTATCACAGTTTAGAGAGAGATTATGCAATTATCACAAGATTATTTAAGGCTTAAAACGACTAGATCAGCTGTCCAGCTGATTGTCCTATTCTTGGTCAGCAAAGTGCTGGAATTGTAATGCTGAGTTCGTCAATTGATGGTCGTCCCCCTCATCCACTGTTGAAATCTGATAGAAAGAAAGAGGGGTGGGTGGGTTGGAAATCTGACAGAAATCTGAAATACTTTTCATGAAAAAATTTGGGTGGGATCCGTCATTGATGACTTGCGTGAAAAGATGATGGTGGTGGTGGTGGTGGTGGTGGTGGTGGTGGTGGTGGTGGTGGTGGGTGGGTGGGTGAGTTGGAAAAGATTATTCTTTTTTGGTTGGGGAAGAACACATATATGTATAAAATAAAATAGTTTAAGATTTATTTGTACTTTTGAAAATGTTTAAGGGCCAAATTGCAATATTTTCATTGATTTTTTTTCCTATTATTTTAATTTATTTAAGTTAATGGGTAAAATTGTCATAGAATTGTCCAAATAGTGAAAAATAGTGATTTGGGGACCATCTATGAGAATAAATAGAAGAATAGAGATGATATCTACTAAAAAAAAGAATGGAGACCATTAGTGTAATTAACCCTATAAAGCAATATAGAGCATATTTGTAGATATAAAAAAAATCTATACATGTAAATACGTGCGTTTGTAGTCCAACGGTTAGGATAATTGCCTTCCAAGCAATAGACCCGGGTTCGACTCCCGGCAAACGCAAACCATTTAACCTTTTGTGCCTGTTAATTTTGCTACGAATTATAGTGTAATATGTTTATGTCAATTAATGACCAAAATATGAATTTGTGGGATTAAAGTTTGGTTAACTTCAAAACAAATTCCCTTTGGCTGTGATTAATATATGGCACCATTTTTAGCTGAAATAATTTGCCATTGAATATTTATGGCACCATTTTGATCAAAATAATTGATTTTCTCTTTCATTTCCAGATTTTCCTCTTGAAACATATCATTAGTTATCAATTTTTATATGGCATGAAATCCCGTATTTGATATTTATGATTTTACTAATCTTTTTGAAAAAAAAAAAAAATCTACTACCGAGATTTCACCCATGTCATTCTTGTTCGGTAGAGTTTTTTTGGGGAAAAAATAGATTTTTTTGGTTACTTTTTGACTTTTCAAATTTTTTGGTAGTGTAAAAAAGGTTGAAAAGTCAAAAATTGTAGGCAAAAAAATGGATTTTTTGGAGAAAAAACTCTACCGAACATGCTCTAAAAAGGAAAGAAATATTATTAATCATACCTTCAAAGAAAACAAGTAATCACCATCAATGGCGAAGCTATTGACATCTTATTTGTTTGCCATTGTCTTTCTTACTCTTGTTTATGGTATTATATGTATACTCAGCTCATTTCTTTCTTTTTTTTCCTTACACAATTTGCGCATTGCATGTGACATACTTTTATTAAAAAGAATTGATATTATTAATTGTTGACGTTGGAAAATGGTTTGCACTGATTCCTAGTCAACTTAAAGATAAGTATTGAGGTCGGTTATGACCGTAGTAAGTGGCAGATAAGTAAGTATATAGGAAGACCTGATTGTATGATCTTTGTAAGAGTGCTTTTATTAAGCAGTTGAATGTCCGTCTTGGAGTACATTTATTTCTCCTATTTATAGGGAAATATGTAATGATTCCTCCTGTTTAATGCTGAGACAGGTATTAAATGGCCTATCTAGGCTAGGCATTAAATGCCAAGGTAGGCACTTAATGCTTACAAGACATCCCCTTTTTTAGGACATTTATTGTGAAGGGACGTCTGACATAGGGACATCATGAGTCATTATGATGACGTGAACATCAGTTCGGACACATGGGCCGAACTGGATTTCTCGGACGAGGTCCGACCTGGTTCCTTCTTCAGGTTGACCTTCCACCGACTCCGGGAGAGTATGTCCGAGCTGGAAGAAGTTCAGCTTTACCACGGGTCAGCTATCTTGCACTCAAAACTTAATATTTATCGTGACAGAGCCAGCCCGGATATCAACAATTGCCCCCCAAGACCTGTTTTTGACTTCGGGCAAAAGAGGTTTTCAAATCCTGTTGTGGTCTGGGTTCTGCCGCGGTGGAGTACTATCTCTGACAGTTCATTTCGTTCATTGACACGTGGAACAAGCTTAGTGGTTATGTCAGGTTTTCGCGTGGCTCGAGGGCACGCTTTGCTGGTGTCATTATTGCGGCATTGATGGTGCTGACTCTTTACCTTCCTTGTCTATAAATAGGAAGGGGGGGTTCATTTGGAGTTCTTACTTTGAATGCCTTTCTCTTCTCCGAGTTTTATTTTCTCCGAACTAAACGTCAGAGCGTTAGAGACCTTCCGACCTAGAAGTCACTGCGGTTTATTGGATCAGACCTGAGGGTTAGAACGGTCAGTACCTTTTCTCTCTTTCAACTCCTTTCCTTCTTTCATTTCGTTTCGTCCAGTAGCATGTCTAGCGAATTCGGCAGTGGCAGTGGGGGAGAAGCCATTTCTTGGGGTAGAGGCCAGGAGGAAGAAGTAGAGGAGGTTAGCTCGGGAAGGATGGTAGAGGGGATAAATGAGGATGAGGTCCTCAGTCCGGATCCATTAACAGTTGTCCCTCCCTCGAATAGGTCGTCTCCACAAGCTGAGACGAGTGGTGGGGGAGACATTAGGTCAAGAGGATTAGGTCGGAGGGAGGCGGATGTCGAGGCGGGGGTTAGAACGGCCCCGGTTTGGAAGTGTAGATTCTTTCCCTCTGAAGTAAATGAGAAACAACTCCGGGACTGGCATAGGACTTATAGGGTCCCGGATGAGATAGAGTTCCTCGTCCCCGGTCCAGAGGACCGGGCTGACGATCCGCCGTTGGGTTGTGTGGCTTTGAACCAGGCCGTACTTGCCGCCGGACTTAGGCTTCCATTCCCTAGGATCGTTAGGAAGTTCTTGCGTGAGTGGGGAATAGCTCCAACTCAGCTCTGTCCTAATGGTTGGAGGATCATGGTAGGCTTTCTCATCCTCTGGGATAAGCTCGGCTTTCCCCGCCCTTCAGTTAGGGAATTTAACAGCCTTTATTCTTTCAAATCGGATGGGAAGAGGTCGGGCTGGTGGTATGCATCGGTGAAGGCGAGGACGGGAGGTAGCGTCATTACTCAGACCCCGGACTCAATAAAAAATTGGAAAAAGTTCTGGTTCTTTGCCCGAGGTCCATGGCAATTTTCTGCGAACGATAGTAGGCCAGATGTGAACATCCCAGTTCGTTATCACGAACTAAGTAAGGGTACTTCTTTACTTGTTAAGCTCGGTTAACTGCATTCCGTTCTGACCTGTTTTGTTTGTCTTGCTTCTCAGGGTATATTCCTCAAGATCCGACGCCTGAATCCTCAGATAGAGCTCAGAGGGCCAGAAAAATCAGCGAGGACCTCCGATCTAGCAGTGCGTTGATAACTGAGGAGAACTTAGTATCAGCTCGTCTCTCTAGCAGTAAGTTTTCCTGTGCTGGCTACTTGTAGTCTTTTTATGTTAAATAAGTTTAGTTCTGACTTCATGTTGTTCAGGTCAAACCGGCAAAGGAATGAAGGACATTTCGGCTCTTCTAAAAAAAAAAGACTCAGGCCGGGAAAGGCAAGAGGAAAGCCCCGGCGGACGATCAAGTGCCTAATGTCCGACCTAGGCCGGAACCGGTTCCGGTCCCTGAACGCGTCTCCAGTCCGGCACGGAGCGTCGAGGAGATAACTTCTTTTCCGGTTCGTGCTGCGCCGTCCTCAGGTTACTGCCCCCGCCCTCCGTCACCGTCGCAGCTCCCGCCCGTGTATCTGGGGTCGACTCCGGAGAAGGACGAGGAGTATCTGAAGCTCCGTGGCTCGATTCCCAAGCCAGTTCGTGACTTCTTCAGATCGAACTCCCCCACCAGGGGTGATATAGTCGGCCTGCCCTCTTCTGCAAAGAGGGCGATAACAGTGGTCGGGAAGAGCTGGACTCCGACCCAGCAGAGGTATTTGGACGGCATGGGGACGGTGGAGTCCATCATTGCAGCCTCGGTCAATACTTCCAGGGCGGCAGTTCAGCTTACCTCGGCCGCCGAAAAAATGGGAAGGTTGTTGGCCGACGTCCAGACGATGAGGGAGGAGGGGAAGAAAGTGCGGGCCGAGCTTGATGAGGAGAGGAAGCTCAGGGCCATCTCCGAGGACGGCCTTATGAGCAAGGACGAGGAGCTGAGGCGGAAGGAGGCTGAATTGAATGCCATGGCGGCGGAGCTAGAGGCGGAGAAGAAAAATAAGGCCGAGCTCGTGCGAGAGCTGGAAGCCGAGAAGAGGAGCCGTGCTGAACTTGTGGCTTCTTTGGACAAGGTTGTAGACCGGGACGAGGCCGTGGCCGATTTTAAGTCCTCCGATGCTTATCTGGCCGAGCAGGAGATGGTCTACTTCCTTACGATGGAGGAGCTGATTGAGACGGCAGCTGAGAAACGTCCGGACTGGGATGTTCAGTTCCTGAAGGATGAGCTCGCCGAACTGAAGAAAAAATCTACGCTCAATCCTCTATCCTCCGAAGAGGCAGATCAGCCCGGTGCCGAGGATTGAACTTCTGTACTCTCTTTTTTGTTTGTACTGTTTTGAATTTTCTTTTGTTTTAGAGCGACCTTAGTAATGAACTGGAGTTTATTTGTAAAGTACAGCCTGTTATTTCGACTTCGGATGTATGATTTCTCAAACATTTTGGACTAGCTATTAATCCCGTTCTGCTGCCTTAATTTCAACAGAACAACTTGATTTCTAATTTCACAGATCTGACCATGGACTTCAGACCTCGGAGTCTTTGACGAATTTAATCAATTAAATTCCAACTTCACAAATCTGACCATGGACTTCAGACCTCGGAGTCTTTGACAAAATTTAATCGATTAAATTCCAACTTCACAGATCTGACCATGGACTTCAGACCTCGGAGTCTTTGACAAATTTAATCAATTAAATTCCAACTTCACAGATCTGACTTTGGACTTCTGACCTCGGTACGTGGGCGATCTGGAACTTCAAGAACGAGGCCCGACCTGTAGTCAATACCGGGTTGGATGGGTGGAAGAGTCCGAACTTCCAACAATTGGACGAACGGTTGCCCCCAAGTTTCTAGATCGGCACAGTGTATCTAGGTCGGCGTGTGGGACGAACTGAAAGTTGAATTATTTCACATATTTGGGAAAGTAGTTAGGTCTCACGGACGAACTAACTCAGACTAGTTCGGTCTCACAGACGTACTATATTCCTCAGACATAGTATGTCTGAGATGAATAAGCTTTAGTTTTGGCGTTGGTGACGCAGCACTTACGCCAACCAGCCGGGTCACACGTTCATGTGTTCAAGAGGATTGCGACCTTAGTCATCCCTTGTTAGGTCGGAGCCTTTCTAGGCTTTCAGATTTCAACGTGAGCCCTTTATTTCGTAAAATTTTCTTCATTTCATAAATTTGAGAAATGATTACAAGGTGGAAGCCGTGGCTTCTTTTGACAAAAGTAGCTTACGCCCGTGGGCATAGGTGGATAGTCTTCATTGGTAGTACTTCTTTAGATGCTCGGCATTCCACGGATGCGCGAGTGATAGTCCTTCTGCATTCTGGAGCTCGTAAGCTCCATTTCTTAGAACAGCAGTGATCTTGTAAGGTCCTTCCCAATTTGGGGCGAGCGTGCCCGCTTGACTTTCTTTCGTTGCTAGGGATACCTTTCTCAGGACCAGGTCCCCAGCTTTGAATTTCCGCTCCTTGACTTTGCCGTTGTAATACCTTGCACTTCTTTGCTTGTAGATGGCAGTTTTCAGTTCTGCCCCCAGCCTTCTTTCCTCTAGTAGGTCGAGCTCGGATCTCAAGCCTTCGTCGTTGTGATTTTCGTCAAACGTCCGAACTCTATAAGACGGGAGCTCGAGTTCGACCGGTATGACGGCTTCTGTGCCGAAGGCCAGTGAAAAAGGTGTCTCTCCCGTGCTTGACCGGCATGTTGTTCGATAAGACCATAGCACACTGGAGAGCTCTTCTGCCCAAGCTCCTTTCAGCTCATCCAAGCGTGTCTTCAATGTATGCTTAATAATTTTGTTTATTGCCTCAACTTGTCCATTGGACTGGGGGTGGTTTGGAGTGGAGAAGTGCTTTCTGATATTGAGGTCTTCACAGAATGACCTGAGTCTAACATTGTCGAATTGCTTGCCGTTGTCTGTGATGATCGAATGTGGGACTCCAAACCTGCAGACAATCGATTTCCATATGAAACCGGTAGTTTTCTGCGAAAACAGTTATTTTGGCAAGCGGTTCTGCCTCTGCCCATTTGGTGAAGTAATCCACGGCAACTATGGCATACTTAGTTCCACCTCTTCCTACTGGCATGGGACCGATGAGGTCAATTTCTCATTTGGAGAAGGGCCACGGACTGAGGATTGAGGTCAGCTCTTCCGGGTGTGCTTTGATTGAGGGACCAAATTTCTGACATTTGTCGCATTTCCTCGCGAAATCGATGGAGTCCTTCTTCATTGATGGCCAGAAATACCCTTGCCTCAAGATCTTGAGTGCGAGGGAGTGCCCCCCAGTGTGGTTGCCGCATAGTCCTTCGTGGACTTCACTGAGGACGTATTTAGTTTCGTTTTCCTTTAGGCACCGCAGTAGAGGGAGCGAAAAGCCTTTTTTGAACAGGATGTTATCGATTATAGTGTACCTTGCTGCCCTGATTCTTAACTTTCTAGCTTCCCCGCTATTTGGGGGTGCCTTCCCATCCTTCAGGAATTGGATGATCTCGTCAGTCTAGCTGGAGATCAGTTCGGACGTGTTGCTAATTTGCTCAGGCTGAGATATAGCTGGGCTGCTGAGTCTTCCAATCGGGATGCTCTCCAGCTCTTCTATGCCCTCGCTGGTAGAAAGTCTTGCTAGTGCATCAGCGAGGCTATTCTGTGTTCTGGGAATCTGGCTAACCTCGACGGTGGCGAATGATTTCAGTTCCTGCTCCACAATGAGTGAGTAAGACGCCATCCTGTCGTCTTTGGCTTGGTAGGACTTGTTGATTTGATTGACCACCAGCTGAGAATCGCTGTACACGAGTAGTTCGAGTGCACCCATACCTTTCGCAAACCTTAGGCCGGTAATTAGGGCCTCATACTCAGCCTCGTTGTTTGAGGCACGGAAATTAAATCGTAGGGATTGGCACAGTGGCTCTAGGTCTGGGCTCATCAGGACTACTCCGACTCCAGCCCGAGTCTCGGTCGATGAGCCATCCACAAAGAGAGTCCAGACTTCCTCTTTTTTGGCACTGGGTTCGTGCTCCGGGCTGAACTCAGCGATGAAGTCTGCGAGAGCTTGACCCTTGATTGCAGTCCGTGGTTTGTAGTGGAGCTCGAACTGGCCGAGCTCAACTGCCCACTTCATAAGTCTCCCGGAGGTGTCTGGTTTCTGCAGGACCTGTCTCAGAGGATAGTTTGACAGGACCTGTATTGGATGTTGCAAGAAGTAGGGTCTGAGCTTTCTTGCAGACATGATAAGGGCATACGTCAATTTTTCCATCGGGGTGTAGTTCAGTTCGGCATCGTGTAACGCCTGGCTGACATAGTACACTGGGTGTTGGATGCCCTCGTCCGTCCGTATGAGTACGGAACTAATTGAGTGCTTTGAGACTGCTAAGTAGAGAGTGAGGACCTCCTTCACTAGAGGTTTGGAGAGTAGTGGAGGTCGTGCCAGTTGCCTCTTCAGCTCTTCGAATGCTAGCTGACATTCCTCGCCCCACTTAAACTTCTTTCCTCCGCGTAAAGCGTCGAAGAAGGGTTTGCACTTATCGGTCGATTTTGAAACAAAACGACTAAGCGCGGCTATACGCCCAGTAAGACTCTGTACCTCTTTGATCTTAGTAGGGGGCCTCATCTCTTGGAGAGCTCTGATCTTTTCTGGGTTGGCCTCGATTCCTCTTTGGTGGACCATGTACCCCAAGAACTTCTCTGACTTTACACCGAAGGAGCATTTGTTAGGATTGAGCTTCATTTTATATCTCCTCAGTATGGAGAACATCTTGGAGAGGTGCTCCACGTGGTCCATTTCCTTGGTGCTTTTGACAAGCATGTCGTCAACGTATACCTCCATAGTTTTCCCGATGAGTTCGGAGAACATTGAGTTCACCAGCCGTTGATAAGTAGCTCCGGCGTTCTTCAACCCGAAGGGCATAACTCGATAGCAGTACAAACCTCGATCAGTGATGAATGAGGTGTGCTCTTGATCATCCTCATGCATTGCAATTTGATTGTAGCCGGAGTACGCATCCATGAAGCTCATGAGCTCGTGCCCGGCGGTGGCATCCACCATTTGGTCTATCCGGGGGAGTGGAAAGCTGTCTTTAGGGTAAGCTTTGTTCAGATCAGTAAAATCTATGCACACCCTCCAAGCTCCGCTGCTCTTTTTTACGAGAACAGGGTTGGCTACCCACCGGGGATAGAGTGATTCCCTAATGAAGCCGCACTTGAGTAGTTTATCGACTTCCTTAGCTAGGGCCTCGTACCTCTCTGGATTGAGAGGACGTCGGCGTTGCTGTTTTGGTTTGACGTCCGGACTGGTATTCAGTCTGTGGCATGAGAGTTTGGGATCAATTCCCTCCATGTCCGCGTGTTCCCATGCGAAGACGTCAGCGTTGCTTTTCAGGAAGGTTGTAAGTTGGGACCTTACTGGTTGTTTGAGTTCCTTTCCGATGTGGAGGACCCTCTCAGGTCGGCTGGGGTCGACCTCTACTTGCTCCAGGTCTTCAACTGGTTCAGCATTCCGTAGCTCTTGTGCCGACCTGGGGTCTAGGTGACCCATATCTTCCACTGCGTTCCCATCCAGATCATCCTCGGACTTCCCAGCTGCAAGCTCAGCGTCAGTCCGGATTGTGTTTACCCCTGCTCGGGCGAAGTTAATGTTGCAGCTCCTTGCTACCAGTTGGCTCCCCCGTACTACTCCTACCCCATGTGGAGTGGAGAATTTGATGGTGTAGTGATAGATGGACGCGGCTGCTTTTAGCTCATGCAGGATTGGCCGCCCTAGGATGGCATTGTAGTTAGATGGGAGATCTACAATTACAAAATCCGCAATGATCCTTCTGTGACAGGGAGGCAATCCGAGCTCAACCACCAAGGCGATCTGGCCCTTGGGATTTACACAATCCCCAATGAACCCCTGCAGGGGCTTTGGGAAAGGCCTAACGTGCCGAATGTCGAGATCCATCCGATTGAACGTTCTGAGATATAGGATATTTACGGAGCTCCCGTCATCTACCAATGTTCGATGGATGTTGACGCCGGAGACCGGCATAGTAATGACGAGTGCATCCGAATGTGGTTGCAATACATGGGATGCGTCTTCCTCGGAAAAAGAGAATTTTTCCGCATCAGGGTTAGCTGTTGTACCTGCTAACACTTGGTAGCTATTGTGAGCTTTCCTGGAGGACTTACGGCGCTGTCTCCTTGATCCTTCCAGGTACTGACTCCCACCGACTATCATGTGAATTTCACCTCGTCCGGGTTGAGGTGGAGGTGGAGGTGGAGGTGGAGGTGGTAGTTCAGTTCGGTCATGGACCTGGGAAGGCTCAGTTCCACCAGATGGTCGTGCTAGGAACTCCTTCAGGTGGCCTCGTCTAATGAGGCTTTCAATTTCTCCTTTTAAATCACGGCAATCATCCGTGTCGTGCCCAGCCGATCGATGGTACCTGCAGTATCTCCTTTGGTTTAGCCCTGATGAGTTTGCCTTCATAGGAGCTGGACTTTTGAGGATGCCCTTGCATCTGGTTTTCATTAGGACATTCTCAAGCGAAGTGTTTAGGATATGGTATCCCTGGTACCTCGGCGTGGTGGGCCTTGGACGCCCTGCATGCTGAAAATCCGGTGTTTTCTTAGGACTCTCCCTCTTCTCCGTTTTCAGGTCTTTCTCTTTACCCTTCGTGCTGTCCTTACGATCAGGGCGGTCATTCTCCTGGTCCGAGGTGGCTTCCTCAGCGCCGATGTGTTTTTCAGCTCTAGCCAGAAAGTCTTGGTAAGTAGCAGGTCCGTCTTCGTGAACGGACCACCAGAACCGAGTCCGTGTTCTTAGTCCTGACAGGACTGCCATCAGGGCGGCATCATCTGATATTTTGTCCACCTCCACTATCCTCTTGCTAAATCGATCCATGTAGGACCTCAGTGTTTCAGTTCGGCCTTGTTTAATGCTGATAAGGCGCTCTTTCGGGGTGGATCGAGTTCTTGCCCCCATGAAGGTGGAGACGAACTGACCTGAGAGGTCATTCCAGCTTCGAATGGAGCGCGGTGGTAATTTTTTGAACCACCTCATCGCTCTATTCCCGAAGGTGAGGGGGAATGCTCTGCACATGATAGCGTCACTGGCTCCTTGGAGTTCCATCCAAGAGGTATACCTGTCGAGGTGGCCCACAGGATCATTGCCATCCTCATAGCTAGTCAACTGCGGCATTTTCAGCTTCTCCGGTAGAGGTTTTGCCAAGATGTCCTCCGTGAATGGGGAACGCCTGTCCGTGGTGACTTCTTCCGAGGTATTCTTTTGCTTTGCTTCCAGTTCGGCTAGTCGTTGCTTCATGAGTTCAAGCTCATCCGGAGTGTCCTGTACACTCGAGGCTGCCATGGACGGGGCTTTCTTCTTTCTTTGTGCCTCTTGTTCGTGAGGGACTTGAGGAGAATGACCTAGACGGTCAAATACGCTAACTGACCGTTGCGTGGAAGCTTTCCTGTGGGGACTGGAGCGCACACTTTTTCCTCCCTTACTTTCTGATGGGCTCTTCGCTTCGAAGTCTAGTCTTCGTTTTACTCGACGGCTTTTAGACTCATCGTGTGCCGGTGACTCAGCTTCTGAGTCAGAAATTCGTTTGGTAGTGGCTTGATTTCTCTCGAGCCGTTCAATAGCTCGAGTTAGGTATTCAAGCTTCTGTAGGACTGCGTCTCCCTCGGGCACATGTGTTCGAGCCGAGGTTTCTCCCTGTTGTCTACGACGGAAGACCTGGGGAAGGTTGACCTGCTGACTCCCAGTTCTTCCGTGGCTACGAGCCCTTGAGTCATGACTACGACTCATGTTTGGATAATTTTTGAGTGTTTTGGTGTGGTGTATGGTAATTGTGGAAAATGGAGAGCCTTTTTAGAAAATGACCCCCTCCTTCTAGCGCCAAACTGTTGACGTTGGAAAATGGTTTGCACTGATTCCTAGTCAACTTAAAGATAAGTATTGAGGTCGGTTATGACCGTAGTAAGTGGCAGATAAGTAAGTATATAGGAAGACCTGATTGTATGATCTTTGTAAGAGTGCTTTTATTAAGCAGTTGAATGTCCGTCTTGGAGTACATTTATTTCTCCTATTTATAGGGAAATATGTAATGATTCCTCCTGTTTAATGCTGAGACAGGTATTAAATGGCCTATCTAGGCTAGGCATTAAATGCCAAGGTAGGCACTTAATGCTTACAAGACATTCCCTTTTTTAGGACATTTATTGTGAAGGGACGTCTGACATAGGGACGTCATGAGTCATTATGATGACGTGAACATCAGTTCGGACACATGGGCCGAACTGGATTTCTCGGACGAGGTCCGACCTGGTTCCTTCTTCAGGTTGACCTTCCACCGACTCCGGGAGAGTATGTCCGAGCTGGAAGAAGTTCAGCTTTACCACGGGTCAGCTATCTTGCACTCAAAACTTAATATTTATCGTGACAGAGCCAGCCCGGATATCAACATTAATTACTTTTAACTTTTCTTACTTTATGTTCTACAGACTACATGGTTTATGCTGTCACCTATGATCATAGATTCAATCACAAGGCAAGATATCCTTTCTTTAGACATTGTTTTTTTATTTTTCGGGGGAAAAAAAAAATACAAACACACAGAAATGGTTGTTTAATTTTTTTTATTTTTTGGCTAAACTTGATAGTTAAAGAATTAATATATTTTTTTGGACGTGCATTTTATAAGTGTTTAGCAAAGCCAGAAGAAGCTCATTATGGTGGAGGGATAGTTGTAAATCCTGAAATGAATGACGGGTTAAAGGGTTGGACAACATTCGGCAATGCAAAAGTAGAACATAAAGAATCTAAGGATACATTGTTGCCTCCAACAGAAATGGAAGGTTCGATGGTCTTACACAAAAATTTATAAACATGTTTTGTGGTACGTATGTATTGTTTCATATATTTCATAACATTCTTAATGAATATAGAATTTTGTATTTGTATAAATTCTTTTCGACACAATGTGTTTGGTATACAAAATGTCGAGTCCCACGTACAAAAAAATGTCTATCATTTTATTGGCTACAACATCAGAAATATTATGGGAAAAAATTCAAAAATTTTATTAATTTAATATGAACCTTAGGTGAACCTTATTAATGTTTTGTAGCTTGGTTACGGGTAAGCCAATGGGAAAGCTCATATAGCTACTATTTTCAAAACACAAATTAGCTATACATTTGCTGGATGGGTCACGTCCCAAAAAGGTTGTTGGTCTATGCTTAAGGGTGGCATTGTTGTGAATTCTTCTGGTCCTGCCCACCTCTATTTTGAGGTAATAAGTTACCCTATCTCCATCTCAGCCTCCATGTTTTTTTTTCATGATAGTAGAATTCACACTTTCACAGTCGAACGTTGGTATACTTTTTGACTTTGCTACTTTTTCAGACCAAAGATACATAAATTGAAATTATGGCAGATAGTATTTCATTGCAACCATTTACACATAAAGAGTGGAAGTCTCACCAAGATCAAAACATTGAAAAGGTAAAATTATTTACGTGTATGTGTATGTGTATGTGTTTGATTTCAATATTATTTCACACAAAAATTCCAGATACGCAAGAGCAAGGTGAAATTTCAAGTTGTTGATCAACACGGCCAACCATTAGACAATGCAACCGTCTCCATCAAACAAAATAAATCGAATTTTCCCTTTGGTTGTGCGATGAACCAGAATATCTTATCCAATATTGGTTCGCGTCCAAGTTCAGATACACAGTATTCGAGAACGAAATGAAGTGGTATTTCACTGAAAGTTCCCGAGGCAATGAAAACTACAATGCTGCTGATGCCATGCTCAATCTTGCCAAAACACACAATATTCAAATTCGAGGTCATAATGTTTTCTGGGATGATCCGAAATACCAACCTAGTTGGGAAGAGGGACTTTCAACAAATGACCTATGGAATGCTACGGACAAGACTTAACTGAGGATGAAGGACGCCAGCTAGAAGTGAAGGAAAAGATCAGTTAGTTAGTTAGTTAGTTATTCTGGTAGTTAGTTGGATTGGTAGTTAAATCTGTTGATCTTTTGTAATTATATATACGTGTACTTCACAAACTAAAATCATTGAATAAGATCAGAATTTTTCCATTGTCTCTTGTATCATTTAACATGGTATCAGAGATGAGAGAATAGGATTTCCCTCATTCATCCTCTTCATTTCTTTAGCCTTATTTTCATCAATCAATCAATGGCGAATTCTCAATCTACAACAGAAGGAAAATCTCGTAGCATCACTAAAGATTCATCATCACCCTATTATCTTCATCACTCTTTGTCAAAGGAAGTGGAAACAATTTTTTGGCTCTTTTGCTTTATGTTGATGACATCATAATAGCTGGAGCACAACAATCTACCATAGATGAGCTGAAGGAAAGATTGTACTCTTATTTCAAAATGAAAAACTTGGGAAAATGAAATACTTCTTAGGTCTTGAAATAGCAAGATTAGCTATTGGTATATCTCTATGTCAAAGAAAATTTTCAATGGAATTGTTGGAAGAATATGGTCAGTTAGGTGCCAAACCCTGCAGAACACCAATTGAAATGAATCATGGACTTGTTAATTCTAAAGAAGAGCTTTTGGAGAATCCTACATTCTATAGGCAACTAGTTGGGAAGCTTCTATTAGAATTTCATTTAGATTAGAATACCATATAGTAGGATGAGTAGGATATCATATATGTAATATTCCTATCCTAGGTAGAACTCTTTTCTTTTTATTTCTTTCCTTATTAGGTTTCTATTAACCTATATATATATCTTGTAACCCCATTCATTAATTACATTACATCAATATACAGAGAGAACTATTTCTCCACACGTATTCTCCATTATATTTCTTCATCTCTTTTATATTTCTACATGGTATCAGAGAGACGATTCTGAGCGACGATACTTCGCACAAACGATGATAGAAAAATCATAGAGACGACGATTGCCCAATCGGATCCCATGGCTCTACAGCAATCCGATCATCCTAGCTTCATCCCCGTTTCTAAACCACTCGATGGAAACAATTATGGTACAAACACCATAAAGACGACGATTGCCCAATCGGATCTCATGGCTCTACAGCAATCCGATCATGAAGGGCAACATTCAATCAATTCAATCAATTGGAGATCGAACCGAAAAAGTGACAATCGGACAACCAAAAATCGGTCAGACCGGTCGACCGGTTCGTCCAACCGGTCAACCGTTTCGACTGAAATCGGGCAGAAACAGTGCACCTACTGCAGGATGATTGGCCACATCATTGATACCTGCTATTTCATCCATGGCTTCCCTCCAGGGCACAAGTTTCATGGAAAAGACGTGAAGCCACGAAACAAACGCTTCACAAACACTACTACCGCTTCTACACCTGACCAAAAGGAAGGCAAAACGCTCACAACCAAGGAATATGAACAGATCATGACACTTCTAAACAACAAGTCGGGTAATGACAAGCCTTGTGTTAATACTTCAGGTATCAATATCTCTACTACCCCTTTGAGTAATTCATGGATTATTGATAGCGGGGCCACTGACCATTTGACGAATGATGAGATTCTTGAGAATAAATTCATGCCAATGCACAAAACTGTGCAATTACCGAATGGGGGTCATGCTCTTATTAAATCCATTGGTACAGTTAACTTTGAAAATAATATGACTGTTGATAATGTGCTTCATGTTCCTAAATTCAAAGTTAATCTATTATCTATCAGTAAACTTACTAGAGAGTTAGGTTGCTATGTGACTTTTTTTCCTGATTTTTGTGTCATGAAGAATCTGACTACGAAGAAAACGATTGGCTTGGGAAGGCAGAGTAACGGCCTATATTACTTTTCACAAAAACCACAAATACATCATACTACCAGTGGATCAACTAACCTATGGCATAAACGTCTTGGACACCCTTCAACCTCACCTCTTCAATTCCTAGCACAAAGTATCTTAGGTATTAGTTTTGATTCTCACGATATTTGTGATATTTGTCATCAGGCAAAACAATCTAGACTACCCTTTAAAGTCAGTCAAATATCTAGCAATAAACCCTTTGATTTGATTCATTGTGATATTTGGGGACCTCATAGAATTTATTCTTATTCTGGTGCTAGATATTTCCTTACAATTGTTGATGACTTTTCTCGTTATACTTGGGTACACTTCATGCGTCACAAATCTGAAACTCAAAGTATAATTAAAAATTTCTTTGCTCGGGTTAAAACTCAACACAACCTGACTATAAAAATCTTGAGATCTGACAATGGCTAAGAGTTCTTATCCTTGCAAACATTCTTAGATAAAAATGGTACTATTTTTCATAGGTCATGTCCTTATACCCCTCAACAAAATGGAGTGGTAGAGAGAAAACACCGCCACCTCCTTAATGTGGCTCGTGCCATTAAATTTCAAGCCAATCTTCCGTTAAACTTTTGGGGGGAACATATCAAAACAGCTTGTTACCTTATCAATCGGATACCTTCACCATTGCTCTCACACAAAACACCTTACGAAAGATTGCACAAGAAACCACCACCATATTCCTATTTACGTGTCTATGGTTGCCTATGTTTTGCCACCAACCTTAGACCCAGCCATAAATTTGACACACGAGCCAAACGGTGTGTGTTCCTTGGATACTCCTCAGGACAAAAAGCATACACCTTATATGACCTAACCGACAAAAAGCTAATAGTATCCCGAGACGTTGTGTTCCATAAAAATATATTTCCATACACTTCCCAACAACATGATGAAACCAACTCCATCCCATTGCCACAATCTATGCCTCTAGATGTTGAAACACCATATTTCACAAATCCTGAGGACCAACACTTAGTAGAAACAGATAACTTGCCTGACAATCCTGGACAATCATCCGGACCAACCGGTCGACCGGTTCAGTCGTCCGCTTCAACAGAGAGTCCAACCGGTCTACCTACTGGTCGACCAGTTACCTCATCCGGTTCAACAGAGAGTTTAAACGGTCGACCGTCTTCACCTACCGGTCGACCAGTTGAGCAGTGTCCGACCACAATTGATCCACCTACCTCTTCTCACCCTCCAGATGACCAACTTAGACGATCCTCAAGATCAATTCAAACCCCATTTCACCTGAAAGATTACTATATCAATCATACTCTGCCTACTCAAGTCGGATCTCTTCCAGTCAAATCCAGCACTCGACACCCTATATCAATGTATGTATCATATAGTAACCTTTCTTCCATACATCGTGCTTTTACATATAATATTTCTCATATCATAGAGCCAGCTACATATGAGGCAGCATGTCAAGATCCCAAATGGGTCGCTGCCATGAACGATGAAATTCGTGCCTTGGAAGAAAACAATACTTGGTCACTTGTACCGCTTCCTCCAAATTCTCATCCTATTGGTTGTAAGTGGGTGTTCAAAATTAAATTTCATTCTGACGGTACAGTTGAACGATACAAAGCACGGTTAGTGGCGAAGGGGTTTACACAACGAGAAGGAATTGATTATAATGAAACTTTTGCTCTAGTTGCAAAGTTAACTACAGTCAGATGCTTACTTGCTATCGCCTCTATTCGTAACTGGACGCTTCATCAGATGGATGTACACAATGCCTTTCTTCATGGTGATCTTGATGAAGAAGTCTATATGACTCCTCCTCCTGGATTTCGTCGACAGGGGGAGACACCAGTTGTATGTCGACTTCATAAATCTTTATATGGATTGAAACAGGCATCTCGTTCTTGGTTTCAAAAATTTGTATCTGCTATTATTCAGTTTGGGTTCAAACAGTCACATGCAGATTACTCACTCTTTACAAAGGTCAATGGTAATTCATTTACGGCAATTTTATTATATGTGGATGATATGATTGTCACAGGAAATAATAGAGAAGCAATCTCTACTACAAAAATATTCCTTGCATCTCAATTCAAGTTGAAGGATCTTGGCACATTAAAATACTTTCTTGGAATAGAAATTGCTCGCTCAAGATCAGGGATTTCAATAAATCAAAGGAAGTATACTCTTGACATTCTTCAAGAAGCCGGATTACTTGGATCAAAACCTGTAGCATTTCCTATGGAGCAGTCATTGAAATTTAATCTGACTGATGGAAAGTTATTGAAAGATCCCACATACTATCGACGGTTGGTAGGAAAGCTCATTTATCTCACCATTACCAGACCAGAGATCTCATATTCAGTCAATACACTCAGTCAGTTTATGCAGACACCTAGACAACCCCATCTTGATGCAGTTCACCGATTGCTCCGATACTTGAAAGAGGCACCAGGACGAGGATTATATTTCCCATCAAGTGGGAAATTGCAATTAGCAGGATTTTGTGATGCAGATTGGGCCGGAGATGTTACTACACGACGTTCAGTTACAGGATATTGTGTATTTTTAGGAAAAGCACTTATATCATGGAAAAGCAAGAAACAAACGACTGTGTCCAAATCTTCGGCAGAAGCTGAGTATAGGGCAATGGCTTCCATTACATGTGAGCTTATATGGTTGAGACAATTGCTGACAGACTTATGTGTAGATCATCCACAAGTAGCAATATTATATTGTGATAATCAAGCAGCAATGCATATTGCCGCTAATCCAGTATATCATGAAAGAACAAAACACATTGAAATAGATTGTCATATTATTCGTGAACGAATTGATAAGGGAGAGATCAAGACTGCCTATGTTCCAAGCAACAATCAGATTGCAGATTTATTTACTAAAGCATTGGGGAAGGAGGTATTTCACAATTTCACTCACAAGTTGGGCACTCTTGACATACATGCTCCAACTTGAGGGGGAGTATTAGAATTTCATTTAGATTAGAATACCATATAGTAGGATAAGTAGGATATCATATATGTAATATTCCTATCCTAGGTAGAACTCTTTTCTTTTTATTTCTTTCCTTATTAGGTTTCTATTAACCTATATATATATATATATATATCTTGTAACCCCATTCATTAATTACATTACATCAATATACAGAGAGAACTATTTCTCCACACGTATTCTCCATTATATTTCTTCATCTCTTTTATATTTCTACAGCTTCTATACTTAAATATAACCAGACCAGACATAAGCTACTCTGTGGGGATCTTGTCTCAGTTTATGGACAAACCAAACAGAACACATTTGCAAGCAACTTATAGAGTTCTGAAGTACATAAAGTCAGCCCCGGGCCAAGGAATTTTTCTATCATCAAAATCGCAGGTGAAATTGAAAGCCTATACGGATAGTGATTGGGCTGGATGCAAGAAACCAGGAGATCCATCACAGGTTTCTGCATTTTTATTGGTGATTCCTTGATCAGTTGGAAGTTGAAGAAACAGTCTACCATTTCCAGAAGTTCAGCAGAGGCAGAGTATAGAGCTATGGCCGGGACAGTTGCTGAGGTCACTTGGATTAATTACTTGCTGTGTGACTTGAAGATTAATTTCTTAAAGCCTACTGATTTGTATTGTGATAGTTTATCTGCTATACATATTTCTAAAAGCCCTATATTCCATGAAAGAACGAAGCATATAGAAGTAGACTGCCATTATGTAAGAGAGAAAGTCATGGATGGAACAATTGAGCTACATCACGTCTCCAATAAAGAACAGCCGGCAGATGTCTTCACTAAGGCTCTAGGGATAAATCAATTCTATAAACTTCTTAACAAGATGAACATAAACAATATTTATGTGCATCTTGAGGGGGAGTGTCAAGACTTAACTGAAGATGAAGGACGCCAGCTGGAAGTGAAGGAAAAGATGAGTTAGTTAGTTAGTTATTCTGGTAGTTAGTTGGATTCGTAATTAAATCTGTTGATCTTTTGTAATTATATATATGTGTACTTCACAGACTAAAATCATTGAATAAAATCAGAATTTTTCTATTGTCTCTTGTATCATTTAACACGGAGGAAAGGATAAATTCTATAATGGGAAGATATCAAGGACAATTGATTCATTGGGATGTTGTGAATGAAAATCAGCATCTTTCGTTCTTCGAGTCGAAACTTGGGGAGAAAGCATCGAGTATTTTGTATGAGAAAGCGAACAAGATTGATCCAAAAACAACTCCATTTTTGAATGATTATAACACAATCGAGGAGAGTAGAGACAGTGCAACCACACCAGATAAGTATTTGCAGAAAATTAATCAAATTAGACAAGATGGTTATAATGGTCATTTGGGAATTGGGTTAGAAGGTCATTTTCAATATGCAAATCTTCCTTACATTCGAGCTTCACTCGATCAGCTTGCTTCAGCAAAACTGCCCATCTGGATTGCTGAATTGGACGTTCAAGCCGGACCTAACCAGGTAACTCCCAAGCACATCCCATCCCTGAACTACTTACTAAACTGACTCATTGATATGGTGTGTATTATTTGGGCAGGCAACATACTTGGAGCAGACTATAAGGGAGGTTCATGCTCACTGGGGCATAGAAGGGATAATACTATGGGCAGCATGGAGTCCAAAAGGATGCTATAGAATGTGTTTAACAGATAACAATTTCAAAAACTTAGCAACTGGAGATGTTGTTGACAAAATCTTGTCGGAATGGAAACTTGCTGATGGTTTAAAAGGAGCTACAAACTCTAATGGTTACTTTGAAACTTCACTGTTTCATGGAGAGTACGAAGCCAAAATCAATCATCCATTAGTACAGCCAGAATCTTACAACTTGAAAATGTTTAATGTGACATCAATAGATGAAGCTCGTGAGAGAACCATGCATGTCAAAATCTATGCATGAAGAGTCAATGGCAGAACAATGGCACATAAGTTCATACTAGATAATGTAATTATTTACATTTTAAAAAAAAGATGTTCGTGCATGTTCGCTAGCTATTTTGTGAGAAAAATGCATTTTGCATTTATTGCAGTGAGCCATGTTATGTACAGGTAATAAATGTTTTGCATTGACTAAAATATATTCACATAAGCAAATTGGACAATTCTACCTTAATAAAAGTAAAACACCATTATTGAAAGAACCAAATTAAAGGGCATAAAGGTGAAATACTATTTTGATCAAAACGTGTATAAGTGGAAAATGTGTCATGGCACACAAGCATTTATTGTAAAATAAGTTTTTGAGTTGGAAAAAAAAACACCGAACATGCTCAAATTTCTTTTGACTAGGTGTCCAATGTACTTAGATTCATTTTTTGTTTATCATAATTCCTTTAAAAGGTATGATTCAATTGTTATATTGATCTTTTGTTAAATTGATCTTTTTTTTTAAAAGGTATGATTCAATTGTTATAAAATTGAAAGGCTTAAGGACTTGAGTGCCACATTTGCTCATAATTTGAAAAGTTATGCTGTAGATATTCCAATTTTAAAGAACAAAGAAATTCGAATGACACAACACATACAAAGAAAAAAAAATCCATTTATTTTTGTGTTTTTAGTATGGCAAAATTTTCTTAAATAGGTTCAAAAGAATTCACTCTTTTCGCCTAAAGTACGAGGTTAATAAAAAAAAAAAAAAAAAAAAAAAAAAAAAAAACTTTTCTTAAAGAAGAATTATGAACTCTAACACTCTAACAAGGAAAAAATTGATCCATTAGCTTTAACTAATATCCTTTGAAGTAATTTGGTCCCTAACACATTTCTCTTTTGGACCGTTGTCCACGTTTTAATTTTGTATAAATATGTAGTAAGTTGTAGATTCTACAAAATGTATGGATAAAAAATATATTTGATCAATTTGATTAATTTAAATTATAATTTAAGTTATGACAAACAAGCACTATGACTAACGGCTACCTTTTCAATTTTGTTTTAATTAGAAATATTTGTATTTTACTAGGTTGAGCTTCTGACGCAGGCAGAAACGTAAAAGAATGAAACAAAGCTCAAAATCAATTCGTTGATTCCTATGAATACCGAATTAAATTGATTAAGGTGGAGAAAACTCCAAGAACAATATTTTTCTTCAATAACAACTAACTTGATCAATGAAAAAAAGACCCTTAAATACTAAACTTCTAGTTAAAATATTATTTTAATTGATAAATAAAATGCAAAAAGACAAATAGACATGGCAAATTAAAGAAAGCCGTTTTAAACTAACTAGACGACTTCAAACGGCTAAAATCCATCATCAGCAATCGCAAAATAATTAGTCTTGTTTAGCTCGTCGAGACGATTCCGAAAACATATAATAATAAAAATTCTGAGCCCTATATCCGTTTCTTTGAAAAATCAGGATTACGATCCCTTGTATCCAGATAAGCCAAAGCTAGGTCCTCTACGACATCAGCTTCTAATTTCCAACCGTGCAATTTTCCATTTTAAAAATAAACCATCACAAACATTCTCCAATTAATCCGCAATTTTGTAAACTTCTGCTTTTTGCCGTCAAAACCCCATAATTTCAGCATCCTCATTTTCTTTTCCAGCCAGATGAACAGTTGATCTTCTCTCAATTTATGCTCAAGAAGGCACAATTCACAGTCGTTGAACACAGAACATAATCTCACATTAACGCGAATTTGTACAAATATTGTATTCTTTATTTTTTGCCATTTATTTATTATTCTAATCCTAACAATTATATATCTAGATTTCATTCTCTGAAACTTATGTTGCAATCCTTATTTATCTCTTGATAATCTTGGACTGTCGTTACAGTGAACTGTTAAAGGAATTTCATATCCACTCTGCCTCTAATTTCGTTTGGTCTGCAGAAAGCGTAAGCTAGCTCAAAATTGCTTTTGTTTTCAATGCTTTGCCGGTCAAGGAGTGGCGAGAAGCTAAATGCTTCATAGCTTGTTGCTATACAAGTATTCTTGTAAATGTGTACAGAGCTTCATTTGCTTAAACAGACAAGTCATTTTTCTCATTAAAGATACACAAGCTAGCCTAGCTAGTGTGATTTGTTTTCTACATATGCATATGTTGCTTATAAATTACCTGAAATGTGATAGAGCTCGCAAACCATTCAGGACAAGGTCAGTGTTGATGATGTCTAGTATCAGTTGCACTTTGAATCTTTGTTAACTAATAAATTACTCGTTGTCTGCATTTCTGTTTTATCTGAATTATTGCGAGTGAAAAATAAAATTTTGTCAAAAGGGGCATTCCGAGAATCGAACTCGGGACCTCTCGCACCCAAAGCGAGAATCATACCACTAGACCAAATGCCCAGTTGATTGTGAGAATTTATGTTTGTTATATAATATATGATTTTGGTAGATTCTACTTTTACTAATTTCTGTTTATTATATATCATTCGCAGTCAAGCCTAGTTATTTATAACTGATCACTGTGGAGAATTTTGTAAACTTCTTAGAGAAATTGATTTAGCTTATTTCATGTATTTTTAAAATTAATTATTTTGTTTCGTTTTAAATATAGGCTCATACATATGTCGTGTCCGTATACATTAGAGTCACTGAGTACAACGTTGATAGACTGTTTATTGAATTGGAATGTTGATCGTAAGTTGTCTAACTTGACTGTCGATAATTGTACTACAAATGATACCATTATCAACATTCTTTTAGATAAGCTTTCTAGTAGTTTACTTTTTGCTAAATGGTGAATTTTTTTCATATGCGTTGTTGTGCATACATATTAAACCTGATAGTAAAGAACAATTTGAAAATCATTAACTCTAGTGTTGAAAAAATATGTGATAAGTGTTGCATTTTGGATAGCAACACAAAAAAAAAAAAAAAAAAAAATTGAGAGAGAGAGAGAGATTTATGCATGTCAGTAGAAAATCTCTTATGCCAAAAGGTTAGCATTTGATTGCAAAACTAAGTGGAACTCTACATACTTAATGCATAATACTTTACACTATAGAAAATTTTTCTTCAACTAAAGCAACGAGAATCATGACAAAGTATTTCTTGAAGTGATTGAAATATTTTTTTGGACTAAGTACCCAACATCCAATCTTTATTTACCAAATATTTTTGAGATGAAGCTATCAATTTATGATTGAATGGCATCTCCATATGATGAAATCAAATTGATAGCTCAAATATGATTGAAAAGTTCGAAGTGGGGTTCATGAAATTTTGGTTGTAACTACTGTGTTAGATCCGAGATTTAAATGAAGTTGGTTGAATATTATTTTCCTAATATTTATAGAAATGAAGCTTAGTTTGAAATCTTATAAATTCTTTAGAATTCTATTCACATTCATGAATTTTATTTTTCTTTTTTTTGACTAGACATAATACGCATAACATTGACTTATTGTGATTTGTGAGTGACCACCTAAATAAAACAATTAGGATAATTGTCTTCCAAGCAATAGATATGTGTTCGACTCTTGGTTAACTAATGCAAATGATGATCTTTTTGTGGCTGAGTAGTTCCCATTGTACGGCTAGGTAGACCATAGATTCTTCTTCTAGTCACTAATTTTGGTACGAATTTTAGAGTTTGAAAAATTAATCTACTTATTTTTTGGTGATTAAATTTCCAAAAGCTTCACAAGGAATAATTACTAACTTAATGTGGAGAAACTACGAGCTGAAACGTACAAGATATATTTTATTAATTAATATGTTAACAACAGTTTTACGGTTACCTTTTTGATATTATAATATAATGCAATGGCGGAGCTGGGGGTCCAGTTTATTATGTAATTTAATTTTGATTTAATATCAATTTAATATATAACAATTGGATCAATTCACCTAATATCAATTTTATGTAATGCAATTGGACCTATTGACTTAATAAAATTAATAATACAAAATTACAAATGATTGGCTCATTACTCAAATGATAATATAAAATTAATAAAGACAATTTGCTTGTTAATACATATCGTGCTCAACTGATTTTTTTCCTTTTTCTTTTGAGTTTGAGTAATATTTAATTTTATTTATGAATTATGAATCGGATCTTTCTATTTTAGAAGATAATTTTATAGAAGGCAACGTGAATAAGAAGAGTTTGACTGGTTTTAGATCTTGAACATTTTTTACAATGACTTCTTGTAAACTTTTTAAAGACTATGACTTATAAAAAAAATTAGATTCTTATAAAAATAGGCTCAGTAATTGTGGTTTGAAAAAAAAAAGGGAAAATTTAGGGTCGGTCACTGTTTGGATACTTATGGGCTCTAAAGTCATATGCTCAAAACTTAATTCAATTAAAGTCATATTTTAGAGCTAAAAGACCAACATACCCTTAATTGTAAAAAAACGCTAATTGTGAGTGGTGATACTGTTTTGTTGTGATACTGTTTTGCTGTGATACTGTTTTGTTGTGATACTGTTTTTTGTGATACTGTTTTTTTGTGATACTGTTAAACCTATGATTTTGTACTACTAATGAAACATTTTAAGAACAATAGTATTCTCTTGTTTATTCTCTACTGATTTATTCTTCTACCTACCATTAAACACCTTATAAATTTATACTTATCTATCCAATGAGAATCTATGTCCTAATTGAATCTCAAACATATTCAATTTCAAGAAAAAAATTAGAAACATTGTTTATAGTTTTAGATGAGAACCCTTTGCATGACTTCCCATTAACTTGAGAATGATTGACAAGTCTTCTTTCTTCATTTTAGCATTGCTCTGAATTATGTGTTTGCTTTTAAGGGATTCAGATACCTTGGAAGAGCTTTAATTTGCAGCAAAAGGATGTACATTTATCCGTGATACTGTTTTAGAGAATTTGTGATACTGTTTTGCAAAAAAATATTAAAGATTGTCATTTTAAGCTAAAGAAACGATTTCAAACGGGTAAAATCCATCATAGGCAGTGGCAAAGCCACTGGTCTTGACCGTCTCGTCGAGACCATTCCGAAAATATATTATAATAAAAATTCTGAACACATGTGCAAATTCTATGATCATTTCTATTGTGATACTGTTTTTTGTGATACTGTTTGAATAATACAGTGTCAAACAATACATATGACTATGATATCATGCTTTTATCTTTGATACTGTTTAATTAGTCATATGTTTTGTTTGATACTGTATTATACAAAACAGTATCATAGATTAAAACATGGATTAAAACAATATCAATTTATATTAATGTACATTACCTAAACAAAACATTATCATGGATTAAAACTAAGACATTCAAACAGTATCACTTATTCAAACATTACCATAATTAAACAATATCAAAGATCACACGCTATGCAAGTTGTAATACTCATCTTGGAATTGGTGAGCTGATAGACATTTTTTCTGGCCTTTCTTTTAAGACAGTACTCCTACCCACTTCTTTTTCGTTTAGATCAGGAGAAGAGGAAGATAAATGATGGGTTATCTGCATGATGACATGTGGATCACATTTTCTTGTTTTGCAGAACAAAGCAGGCGTGATGATCTTAAATCCCTTGGTTATGTTCTTTTGTATTTATTGAGAGGAATGTGCACAAATTCTTTCCACTTTTCTTATGTTATATTCTATTTAGATTTTAGCAAAATGTTGATATACAATAGTTTTTTTTAACCAACTACTAATCTGCATATATTGTGATACTGTTTTTTTGTGATATTGTTAAACCTATGATTCTTGTAGTGAACCCTTATGATTCTTGTAGTGATAATGAAGAACTAGGATCTGATTAATCAAGAATTGAGAGTGTTAATGAAAAAGGATCAAGTTCAAAAGATGTTCAACAAGAGAAAGATGAACATTTATCCGTGATACTGTTTTAGAGAATTTGTGATACTGTTTTGAAAAAAAAAAATTAAAGATTGTCATTTTAAGCTAAAGAGACGATTTCAAACGGGTAAAATCCATCATAGGCAGTGGTAAAGCGACTGGTCTTGACCGTCTAGTTGAGACCATTCCGAAAACATATTATAATAAAAATTCTGAGCACGTGTGCAAATTCTATATTCATTTCTATTGTGATACTGTTTTACATAATACAGTATCAAACAACACACATGACTATGATACTATGCTTTTATCTTTGATATTGTTTAATTAGTCATGTGTGTTGTTGTGTTGTTTGATACTGTATTATGCAAAACAATACAATGGATTAGAACATGGATTAAAACAGTATAAAAATTACTAATGCACATTACCTAAACAAAATAGTATCATAGATTAAAATAGCATCATAGACAAAACTAAGACATTCAAACAGTATCACAGGTTCAAACATTGGCATAATTAGACAGTATCAAAGAATAAAAGTATGGTATCATAAATAAAACTCATTCCACATAGAATAAAACAGTATCATGGATTAAAATAGTATCAAAATATACTAATGCACATTACCTAAATAAAACAGTATCATAGATTAAAACTAATACATTCAAACAGTATCATAGGATTAATACATATGCCTACATAGTTTTAGATAACTTCCCATTAACTTGAGAATGATTGACAATTCTTCTTTCTTCATCTTGGTATTGCTCTGAAGTATGTGTTTGCTTTTAAGGGAATCAGATACCTTAGAAGAGCTTTAATTTGCAGCAAATTAATCTGTGATACTGTTTTAGAAGATTTGTGATACTATTTTGAGAAAAAAAAATTAAAGATTGCCATTTTAAGCTAAAGAGACGACTTCAAATGGGTAAAATATATCATAGGCAGTGGCAAAGATACTGGTCTTGACCGTCTCGTCGAGACCATTCTGAAAACATATTATAATAAAAATTCTGAGCACGTGTGCAAATTCTATGATCATTTCTATTGTGATACTATTTTTTGTGATACTGTTTTGCATAATACAGTATCAAACAACATACATGACTATGATTTCATGTTTTTATCTTTGATACTGTTTAATTAGTCATATGTTTTGTTTGATACTGTATTATGCAAAACAGTATCATAGATTAAAACATGAATTAAAACAGTATCAAATTATATTAATGCACATTACCTAACACACAACATTATCATAAATTAAAACTAAAACATTCAAACAGTATCACAGGTTCAAACATTGCCATAATTGAACAGTATCATAGATTAAAACAATATCAAACACGTATGCGAATTCTATATAATTTCAGTTATGATACTTTTTGTGATACTGTTTTATAATACAGTATCAAACAACATACATGACTAACAACACAAAGAAATAATCTAAGGGCTACCAGCATTCATCCTTACAGAAATTAAAACTACTGTTAACAGCAACAAATCATGGCCACAACAAATATACTTCCTAAACATTAACTTATACGCTCATCTCATATTTTGTTGTCCTCACATTTTTGTTCAAATGGCAACGTCAGTAGCATTTTTTAAGAGAGACAAAACATCTTCCAGAGGAAGAGAACTAACTACACTAACCGACAAAGATGAAGGACTACCAGCATTCAAAGAATTAACAGTTAGAATAGCTAGTAGCTGATGAATATTTCTAAAAGCTTCACTGAATTTACAACATATTCACAGATAGACCCATTCTCGTGGTACTACTGCTCCACCTCCGTCGGAATTGAAGTTACCACTGATCCACCTCCACCGAAATTGAAGTTACCACTGCTCCACCTCCACTTCCACTTCCGCCTCTGCCGAAATTGAAGTTACCCATTCTCGTGGTATCATTGATCTACCCTCCATTCTCGTGGTACCACTACACACAGTCGTCAGAATTGAAGTTACCACTGATCCACCTCCGCCGAAATTGAAGTTACCATTGCTCAACCTCCAATTCCGCCTCCGCCTCCGCCTCCGCCTCCGCCTCCGCCTCCGCCGAAATTGAAGTCACCCAGTCTCGTGGTATCATTGATCTACCCTTTATTCTCATGGTACCACTATACATAGTCGCCGGAATTGAAGTTATAATTTTCGATTACAAGCTATGCAGAAGAGGTTTGTAGAGATAGAAAAAGGCACCATGAAAAATACGGATCAGAGGGGTATTTTGGAATTAATTTAAAATATTGCTTAAAGTATGACTTAATCACAATTTAAAAAAATATCTTGACCTAATTTAAAACAAGTCATGTGTAAGTGACTTATAGGCAATTTTCCCAAAAAAAATCGGGGGCAGCGACCCCCATAAGGGCTTCTCCCCTCCCCGGGCTCGTTCTACAAGGACTCCTAACTTAAAATGTCTGACTCCGCCACTGATATAATGTACTGAGAAAAGTGCAAAATTTACTTTATTAATTAATTGTTTTATTCTATTATTTTATTGCACCATGTTTGGCTGAAATTAATTATTTGCTTAATCATTCCTTTATTTGTTTGATCATGGAGTAGTTTTTCTTGAATATTGATGGCTCCATTTTTACTTAAATGATTTGCACGATTATCTATTAAATCTCCCGATTTTCCTCTTCAAAAATACCCCTCAATTAATTAGTTTTTGAAAAAGAGAATCTGCTATATATATTGAGATTTTCCATTTCTTTTTCTTAATTATTCTAGTATAAAAAGGTCACCGTATTGTTTACCTTCAAAAGAATTAACACGTTACCATTAAAAATGGTGAAGCTATTCACATCTTGTTTGTTCGTTATTGTCTTTCTTACTCTCGTTTACGGTATTACATTCATCTTTTTTCCTTTTTTGTTCTTTTTGCAATTCGAGAGTAGCCCGAATTGATATTTATTATTATTAAGATTGTTATTGTTCATCGCAGAATTTAATTTATTTTTGCTTTTAACTATCTTGGATTATGTTGTACAGGCAACAAAGTCGATGCAGTGCCTTATAACCATAGATTCAATCCCGAGGCAGGCTACCCTTTCTCAGCATCTTTTTCAAACACACTAGCATTTTCTTTCTTTTAATATTTTGCTTAATTTGATATTTAAGAAATTTATATGATTTTTTAGACATGCATTCTTTCAGTGTTTGGTAAAGCCAGAAGAGCCTCATTATGGTGGAGGGATAGTTATAAACCCGGAAATGAATCATGGGTTAAAAGGCTGGACAACATTGGGAGGTGCAAAAGTAGAGCATCAAGAATCTGAGGATGGAAACAAATACATTGTTGCCTCAAACAGAATAGGATCTTTTCATAGTTTTACACAGAAATTTAACTTGGAGAAAGATAAACTTTATGCGTTCTCGGGTATGTTATCTATATTTCCATATTCTTAATACTATCTAGTATCGTCTAATACTGCAATTGCATGTTGTACTTTTCTTTGAACGAGCTTCTTCAATTTATATGAACCTTGTTCATTTTAGCTTGGCTACGGGTAAGTCAAGGGAATGCTCACATAGCTGCTATGTTCAAAACACAAACTGGCCATGAAATTGTTGGATGGGTTATGGCACAAAAGGGTTGTTGGTCCATGCTTAAGGGTGGTATTGTTGTGAATGCTTCTGGCCCTGCTCACCTCTATTTCGAGGTAAGTACTTACACCCTCTCTACCTTACTCCAACCAACACCCTTTTTGTGTGTGTGTGTGTAATTCACAATTATCATATACTTTTTTGACTTTTATTCTTATATCGTTGCAGACAAAAGATACATCAGTTCATATTATGGCAGATAGTATTTCGTTACAGCCATTTACACACAAAGAGTGGAAGTCTCACCAAGATCAAAGCATTGAGAAGGTAAAATTTATATATAAACATGTATGTGTGGTGAGATTTTGATCACCATTCACTGCCCTCTCATTTGATCACCAAGTAAATTCCAGGTACGCAAGAGCAAGGTGAAATTCCAAGCTGTCGATCAACACAACCAACCTTTACCCAATGCAACAATCACCATTAAACAGAACCGACCAAACTTTCCCTTGGGTTGCACGATTAACCCGCTCATCCTGTCTAATACTGGGTTCCAAAACTGGTTTACTTCCAGGTTTAGATACACGGTATTCGAGAATGAATTGAAGTGGTATGTCAATGAACCCACCCGAGGAAAGGAAAACTACAATGATGCTGATGCCTTGCTCAAGTTTGCCAAGGCAAACAACGTTCAAGTCCGAGGTCATAACATACTATGGGATGGTGTTCAACTCCTGCCTAATTGGGTGGGGGGACTTTCAACAAATGACCTATGGAAAGTTACACAGAAAAGGATACATTCTATAGTGAAAAGATATGTGGGGCAGATGATCCATTGGGATGTTATGAATGAAAATCTACATTATTCGTTCTTTGAGTCCAAATTGGGAAGCAAAGCATCGACTATTTTTTACCAGAAGGTGAACAAGATTGATGGGAAATCAACTCTATTTTTGAATGATTATAACACAATCGAGACAACTAGAGATGCCGATTCCTCAGCGGCTAAGTATTTGGCAAAAATCAGTCAAATTAGACAAGAAGGTTATAATGGTCCTTTGGGAATTGGATTGGAGGGTCATTTTAACTCTCCAAATCTTCCTTACATAAGAGCTACACTTGATCAACTTGCTTCTGCAAAACTGCCCATTTGGCTTACAGAATTGGATGTTCATTCAGGGCACAACCAGGTAATTTTTACTAGTAATCATTCTCACGAATTCAAGGCAATGGGCTATTCACGTCCCCATCGCGATCTACTAATTGAAGTGAAAGATTGATGTTAATTGTTTATTATTTGTTTAGGCGTTGTACTTGGATCAGATTCTAAGAGAAGCTCATGCGCACCCGGGTGTAGAAGGGATAATGATATGGGCTCCATGGACTCCAACGGGATGCTACAGGATGTGTTTAACAGACAACAATTTCAAAAACTTAGCAACTGGAGATGTTGTTGACAAGATCTTGTCGGAATGGAAACTTGCTGATGGTTCAAAAGGAGCCACAGATTCTAATGGTTACTTTGAAACTTCACTGTTTCATGGAGAATATGAAGCCCAAATCAGTCACCCATCGCTACTGTCAAAATCGACTTCCAAATTGAAAAGGTTCAATGTTACATCAATGAAGAAAGCTGATCAGGGAAGAGTACATGTTAAAATCCATGCATGAGTGATGAGTCATAAATAATAAAAGAAATTAAATTTCTTTTGACTACCTGGTCTATTTTGTATACCCATATATATATCCTTTTTTTATTCTAACAAAATTTTTAAAAAATTCAAGGGTCTTGAAGTGTACTCTTGTTGGACAAAATGTGCTACTTTTCTTTGCATCAATTTTGTGTCAATATTAATTTTGAAATTTATCGAGGACTTCGTTGCGAACCTGAATGCTTAAAACTTAAAAATGTTGAGAACTTAAATGCTGCATTATTTACAGTAATTACCAGTGTTTAAAAAACCGGACCGGACCGGCCGGTTCAACCGGAAAAACCGGGAACCGGTCGCAAAACCGGTCCGGTTTTTCACTTTAACCGTGTATCCAAAAACCGGACCGATTCCCGGTTGAACCGGCCGATCTGGTCCAATTTTCTAAACACTGGTAATTACTCGTAATTCGCACACTTGTGCGGCAAATTTTCCAAATCTTAAGTAATATTAGAAGTAAATTTAGAATCACTCATAAATAACTGGATTGCTCCACAAATATATGACTTAAAATGGAGAGAGAGAAAAAAAATAAATTATATTTGTATATTTATTGAAATGTTTTTTAACATGGCAAAAATTCTTGAAAATAGGTTCAAGAAATTCAATTAATTTGTCTAAGGTACCAAGCAGAAAGAGTATTTTATAAAAGAGAATTATTTAATAACATCTCAACCATTCATTTTTGTAGCATCTCTATAATTCTTAACCGACGATTACCATCCACTCTGTCATTTAACAAAAGAGATTACTGTTTTAAGACACAAATAATTGTACAAAGTGCTGTAAAAAAACAATCAACAAATAATTAATGGAAATTGCAAATTAATATTTGGGTCTCATATTGTTGTTAGGATTTGTATATATCAAATTACAAATAAAAATTTGGATAAAATTAGAAACTCAACTTTTCATGCTTGGATTATGTTAGAACATTTTCAAAATTAAGGTCGATTCTTTTTCGGGCATGCATGCATTCTTTCAGTGTTTAGCAAC